>CM060915.1:297603230-298803230 GCA_030737875.1 Allium sativum | reverse complement strand
ACTAAGTGAACCTTCTTGTTCCACAGCTCTTTGGTTTCTTTTGCCGATAATCTTTAGCGGCTCTCTTTTCACAGCTAATTCGGGAGTAATTTCAATGTCCTGCTGAGCTGCTTCTTCCACGATCAAGTCTGGATCATGAACGTGCTTCCGAAGTTGAGATATATGAAATACATCATGAACTCCAGGCAACCAATCAGGCAGTTTGACCCTATACGCGAGAGTTCCGATCCGTTCCAGAATAGGAAACGGACCTATGAATTTGGGCGCCAACTTTCCAGTTTTACCGAACCGGATAACTCCTCTCATCGGCGATACTTTCAAATACACATAGTCGCCAACCTCAAAGGATATATCTCTTCTTCTCCTATCGGCATAGCTCTTTTGTCGGCTTTGAGCGGCGAGTAATCGCTTCTTAATAAAATCGACTTTGTCGGCAGCTTCTCGAATCATAGCAGGACCCAACACAAGTCTATTTCCAGGTTCGACCCAACAAGCAGGGGATCGGCACGGTCTATCATACAATGCTTCGAATGGCGACATTTTTAGACTCGCCTGGTAGCTATTGTTATAAGAGAATTCAGCCAAATGCAGATGGTCCTCCCATGATCCACCAAAATCTATAACACAAGCCCGCAATAGATCTTCTAAAATACGATTCACCCTCTCCGTCTGACCGTCTGTCTGAGGGTGATAAGCTGTGCTCAAGTTCAATTTCGTTCCCAGCTCGACCTGAAATGCTTCCCAGAATTTGCTAGTGAATATTGTATCTCTATCACTGACTATACTGAGCGGCACTCCATGAAGTCTAGCTATTTACCTGAAGTATATCTGTGCCAGACTCTGAGCAGTTATGTTTGATCTAACATGAATGAAATGGGCGGTCTTCGTGAAGCGATCTACGATTACCCAAATACTGGCATTCCCCTTTCTGGTTCTGGGCAGACCATCAATGAAATCCATAGAAATATGTTCCCACTTCCAACCCGGAACTTCCAGCGGTTGTAATAATCCAGCCAATTTCTGTTGGTCGCTTTTGACTAACTGGCAAGTAGGGCATCGGCTAACGTATATTGAAACGTCTCTTTTCATAGCCTTCCACCAGAATGTTCGTTTGAGATTGTTGTACATTTTGGCCACACCAGGATGGATACTCAGCTTGGACTTGTGACACTCGTCTAACACTTCCCTTTTTAACTCTGGGACGTCAGGAACACAAATCCTTCCTTTCAACCTTAAGGTCTCGTCGTTATCTATTTGAAAACACGAGGGTTCGCCTCTCTGAATCCTTTTAATCATATCCTTAATAAAGTTATCCTCCTTCTGAAGAATAGATATTTTGTCAATCAAGGAAGTCGTGATAATAAAGCTGGCGATCATTACATTCTTTCGGCTCAGCGCATCGGCCACGACATTGGCTTTCCCTGGAGTATATATAATTTCGAAGTCATATGCTGCAAGAAACTCCAGCCAACGTTGCTGCCTCAGATTCAAGTCCTTCTGGGTGACCAAATACTTCAGCGACTGATGATCTGTAAACAGTCTCGCCCAGAAGATAGTGTCTCCAGATTTTCAAAGAGAATATGATAGCTAATAACTCAAGATCATGAGTTACATAGTTTTTCTCGTGCGGCTTCAGTTGACGGCTAGCATAAGCAATCACTTGACCCCTTTGCATTAACACTGCGCCAAGGCCTTCTCTAGAAGCATCAGTCCAGACTTTCAAATTTTGGTTGCCATCGATGATGGTTAACACTGGAGCTGTCGTTAATCTTAACTTTAGCTCATCGAAAGCCTCCTCACTTTCTTGAGTCCATTTGAACTTAGAATGCTTCTTTGTAAGCTTCGTTAAATGACCAGATATCTTCGAAAAGTTTTTAACGAACTTCCGGTAATAGCTAGCCAATCCGAGAAAACTGCGGACTTCAGTGGGGGTACTGGGCTATTTCCAATTCTGAATAGCTGTGATTTTGCTTGGATCCACAGCGATTCCTTCTTTCGATACTACGTGGCCCAGAAATTTTACTTCATCTTGCCAGAAGATACATTTGGAAAATTTGGCTTTTAATACATTCCGTCTCAGAATTTCTAGAACCTGTTCCAGATGCTTTTCATGTTCGGCCTTTGATTTAGAGAAGATTAGAATATCGTCAATAAAAACCAGAACAAATTTATTCAATACTCCTCTGAATACTCTGTTCATTAGATCGACAAAGTAAGCGGGAGCGTTACATAAGCCGAACGACATTACTAACCACTCGTAGAATAAGTCGGGGCCTCTGAACGCTGTCATTGGAACACACTCTTCGGCAATTCGAAGTTGATGGAAGCCTGTAGCTAGGTCCATTCTTGAGAATACTTGTGCGCCATTTAATCGATCTAACAAATCATCAATCCGCGGCAATGGATATTTGTTCTTTATTATCTGTTTGTTTAAATCACGATAATCCACACATAGCCGTAGAGTACCGTCAGATTTCGGGACAAATACTACTGCTGCACCCCAATCAGAGAAACTAGGTCTGATCAGACCCTTCCATACTAGCTGTCGTGTTTGATTGTCTAATTCCTCCTTCTCTTTCAAGGACATTCTTCGAATAGCGTGAACTACCGGCCTTGCATTCGAAATCAAAGCAATCTTGAAATCTATTTCTCTCTGCGGAGGTAAGCGAACAACTTCCTCGAACACATCCGCATAGTTCTTGACGACAGGAATATCTTTCACTAGGTCGGGAATATTCTCTGTGACTTCAGGGACATTTTCTATTTGGGCTGGAGAAACATTCAAAGCTGCCCAAAAGTCTTTTCTATTAGTATTCTGACCTTCACAGGGAATGGTTATATAATCACCTGATTTAATCTTGGCCTTTACGACTCTATCGGCGCATTTAACTTCAGCTTCATATTTGGTCAACCAGTCTAACCCCAAGATAAGATCAAACTCTTTAAAATTCATGACGACTGCGATTGTAGGAAACCGATATCGAGAGAAAGAAACCTGCACTCCACAAACCCAACTGAGATCAATGGAACCCCAACCGGATTCTGGACATTCATTGGTTCTTTGAGCTTTTTCAAATTCAAATCCAGTTTCTTAGTTGCACCTTTGGCAATGGAACTTCGTGACGCGCCTGTGTCAAACAGTACTTTGACTGGAATGTTTTTGACAGTAAGCGTTCCTTCTAAAACATCGGCCCTTTCTTGACTAGCTGAGGGCTCAGAAGTTTCTGCTACTTCATTTACCTGAGCTTCTTTGGTTGTTTTTAACAGCCAGCACTCTTGTTTTACATGACCAAACCGATGGCATTGATTACACCTTTTCTTCCCTTGAAAATTCTTCTTGGATTGAAGCCCACCTTTTAATCGCTTCTTCAAGGGTCCGCAGTTTATCGACAAATGCCCCTTTTGATGGCAGTTATTGCATACTGTGGTCGTTACGGGTTCTTTCCCAGATCTGTCCCTTTTTCTCTTGGCACTGGGCTTCTTACTGACATTAGACTTTGTATTGGCTTCAGGAATATCAGTTTCCAACTCTTCTTTGTTACTAGAACTGACTTCTTCTTCATCACGTAACATCCCTTTCTTATGGAGATCTTCGTACTGATAGGTCATATAAATCATTTCAGAGAAAGGAAGTTTTACATTCCTCAGTACATTATTCTGATATCTCCTTTGCAGGCTATGAATAAATCTCAGATTTTTCCTCTTTGGATCTTGAATCAGATGAGGAGCAAAGTGAGCAAGTTCGCTGAATTTCTTATGATATTCTGGGATGGTCATATCACCTTGTATCAAATAAGAAAATTCATCACATAATCTCTCGGTTGCTTCGGGAGGAGTAAATCTTTCTAAGAAAATCACTTTGAATCTGTCCCAGGTGATATCACCTTCTGGATTATCTTTAATAACTGAATCTCACCAGAATAAAGCTTCTTCTTTGAGCGCCCAAGACGCCAGTAATCTTTTCTGATCGTCTCTCAGCTTTAAACCCTCAAAGATTTTCTCTGCAGAACGAATCCAAGCTTGTGTTTCCATAATGGACTCCTTGCCTAAGAATTGCGATCCACCCAGATTTCGAAATCTCTTGAATAGAACTTCTATATCGGATTCTGGCTGTGGGAGCACAACTGGCTCATTAGCTGGTCGAGCCATACGATTATTTCTTCTGTTCCTGTCACTCATTTTCTAGTGCGTCTGCAATTAGCAGACAAAGTGTCAGGTCAACAGAAAAGATATTTCAGAATATAGAGACAAATACTTCAATGTAAATATGTCTACTGGGGTGTATTCCATTCTGCTTTACTCATACTAGGATATTGCTGATCCTATCTGTATAGAGTTACCCGCCCTAGAACACTACTGGTTCTATTTCTGACGAGTTCGTTCAAATGTTATATTCCAGAACTAAGCTTAACTAAAGCTCTGATACCACGATGAGACGACCCGAAATCCCGTACAGACGCTGACAAGGGTTATCTTTGGAATATAACACGGAAACAGATAATAGCAGAACAAAATTAAATAAATACACTAGATAATGAACAATAGAATATACTGGATAAAAGTAATCATCAGAGTTACACAGTATACAGGATCTTACTTAGCACAAATACAGTTCAGCTATACATAAATGTCTACAGCGGAAAACAAACATAATATGTACAATAGGAGCTGAACAACATAAAAAGAGATAAATGATAGAATCCATCTTCAGCTCCAGGTATCCAGAAAGAACCAGCTAAACCTGAATCCATGGCTGCCCGTATAGAAAAAGGGGCACCCGAGTTTGAAAGTGAAACAAACTACGAGTCAGTCATGGAACTGGTATGAGAAATTTACTCAACACATATATAATATGGCTAATCACAGGACCACGCCACTTTCGTGGAACGGGTTTTCTCCATTGGATTGCCAGTGCTTTAAAACAAAACATTCTTTTAAACATCGCAATGCTTTTTATAAAAATGAAGCCATTATAAGACTCAGTTCCCATCACACAATGCAACGCAAACCAGAGGATAGAGTTTTAACCTTATAACGGCCAAAATATGCTTGATACGGATAAAACAAAGGCATTTGATATTATTGCTAGTGTTTATATGTTTTGAAAGCAATTTCAAATCATAACTATCAATCATAGACGGCATTAATGCCCCATACCACTATGTCGCCATATATAGGTATACAATCAAAACTGTATGATGTCGTATTTGGAAATTGGATTTCCGTCATGAACCATGGCAAAAGATAGTCCTTACCGAATTCGAGACGCTCTAGCCCGTGTCTCAGGTACAGCCGCAACCATACCCTGGATCGTCAGGGCCGGTCCACACAAAGTGGATTATAATGCCTGAACAATGCGTTTCTCCGCCCTTTGGGGCGTAAATGAGTCAACGAATGACTCCATCGGACCCGGATCGTCCGATCAAACCGAGGCGCCTCGCAACAGCAACAACCACATAGGTGAAAAATATATAAATGTCAGGGCTGGTAGGTCACTGACACCACCCTAGCTAGAAAGAAAACGCACGTCCCCCCTGAGGTCCTGCTCCCGTTTCTGGTTCATACCGGGGTGTGAGGCTCGTGATTTCACGTTATACACAAAGCTACGCCACACAGGCGGGGCTTTGATCATCACCACAAGACTTTGCTTTTCAACAAAAGCCCTGATCATTTGCCACTTAGGCATGTCACACTAGCAATTCATGCCATGTGACCGATGTCCATCGATATACAACCTCTGAGCTCGTGCGTCTCAAAGAAGGGCGTTAAGCAAAAGAATAAATTCTCCGCCGCCAAACAGATGTATATTTAACAGAGATCCATCAACACAGAATAAAATCCAATGTCAGACACACAGTCCATTTACAAGTCCGTTCTGGGTCTGAACGAAACCGGAGGCACTAAATACCTCACAAACCCATCGATCACCACGTACGTCTGGACGATCACCACTCATCATCCATATTTCGGGATGCCTCCCAATCAGGACCTCGGTTACCATCCAAACGAGGTGAAGATCTCCGGTCTTCGACCACCGTCTTCATCTTCGACTTTCAATCGTCGGTCAATTATTTGAAATGAGAATTAACTCGGCCTTTTCAAATAATTCACGTATATTTAGAAATTCAAATCAATTTATTTCAATGGTTAAATCATTCGTCAACACCAATTTTGTTCTTTAATGTAATTTTCACACCAAACACATTCAACCATCAAACCCCACATAAATCGAGCAAATTCAGTTTATTTCTATTCCATATCGTTTATAATATTTTATAACAATTTATCGCTATTTTTATTTATTTTAAAATAGCCTATTTATTCAAAACGACGCTTCGGGCCATAGCGCGGCCGTTTCGCTGTTTTTCTTCAGATTTGATTTACACATATATGAAAATCTAACCGTTGGATCTTCATAAAATTTACATCATTAGAAAGGTCTTTTCAAAACGAATCCAACGGTTCCAGTTTCGGGAAAATCCGACGGTCGGATCTCCCGGTACAATCGTTTGAAGTTTCGATTTCAAAATACGAACTGCAGCGTCGTTATTCGATTAAATATAATTATATTTATAAATATAAACAAATATAATCGTTTCTGGCGCTGTTTTTCTTCAGATTTGAATTAAACATTCCAGACAATCCAACCATTGGATTTTTACAAAATTGGTGCCGTCGGAAAGATATTTCCAAGGCGAACCCGACGGTTGCGGTTTCGGAAAAATCCAATGGTCGGATTTCCCGCACTAGTTGTTTGAAATCATGGTTTCAAAATGCGAACTGCACGACTACGTTTCGTTTTAATTTTATTTATATTTATATATTTATATAAATTTAGTTCATTCAATGATTTCAATATCGTTTTCACTTCAAATATTTCACTAACGCCTTAAAATTTTGGAAAATTTCGACATAACCTCCCTGTACCGGGAGCATCGGGAAATCTCAAATAGCTTCCCCGGTCCTTCTAATCTCAAAAAGAAAAAAAAGAAAAAGCCAAGTGTCTAGCTAACAGGCTCATAAAATCATCACCCAAACAAAACAGTAAATGTGTACCTATTTGTCGGGCACAAAATTTTATTCCTCTTCTCTAGCCCCTTTGCTATAACCTGTTCAATGAATATGCATGTACATATATATAGTTCTTATCATTTATCATTTTCTATTCAACTTCATATTTGATTTCTATTTGGTTTAAAAACACCATTCATTCTAATGTTACATACATAGGTACAAATCATCTCATTAGCTAATTAATGAATATTTCAACTCATATATATTTATTTGAACAAGTGGCTATTTTTAACACTTCACATTTCAACGATTTATGTGTATAATAAAAATGTGATTTTTATTGTAAAACAATTCATTTCAAAATACTATTATTTTATATAGTTTATATCGGTGAAAAAAAAATAGGATTTTTCTTATAAAACAATTTCTTTCAAAACGGGATTATTTTACACAGTTCATATAGTCGATAAAAGGTGATTTTTATTATCAAACAATCTATTTCAAAATATGAATACCATTCAACACATGAATTTCAAATCAACGAATGAATATCGATTCAACACATGAAGGTTTTTTTATAGTTTCTATATATAGATAAAAATGTGATTTTTATATTTAAAACGCGAATACCATTCAACACATGAATTTCTAATCAACGAATGAATATCAATTCAACACATGAAGGTTTTCTATTCAATGAATAAATATAGTTTAAGCAGATGAAAATAATTCAAACACACGAATATTATTCAAAATTTCGGCAGCATAATGGCAGGGTAGTTAAAACCGGGACCGTCCCTAGTACGGCTCCTCGCTCAACCTTAAAACCTCGCGGTTTTTGACAATGGGGATCATGCATCTAGTTCGCACGCAGGCGGCATGTATATATTTATTTCATTTCCACAAACTAATCCTAAGTGGTTTCAACCAAATATTTCTCAACCACAAACGGGTATTTTTCAACCTTAATCAATCAATATCAACCACAAACAATCCCAAACAATCATTCGCTATCAATCAATTTTCACACCAATCACAATCAATAAATATCGTCCATGGTTTGTGGACGAGGGGCGTATATTTATATATGTATATATTTATATATAGCAATTCACTTTTATCTCAACACATATATAATTTTTACAACGCATATATAACTTATACATCGAACATACAACTTATACAACGCTTATACATGAGGTGTACAACGTTTATATAACTCATACATCGACTATATAATTTATACATCGTCGTTTTCCATATTATTTTTAAATCAGAAATCTCACATTGGGTTCCACTCCACCAAAAATAGCAGAAGGCTCAGAAAAATATGCGGTCTCTTCTAAAATGTAGAAGGCGTCCACACGGTCACGATGTTTCCTGTTTCATCGAATTTCGTTAACATATGAAAAAGATATGATTTTTCATTCGTTAATGACATTTTGAAAGCAATTAATAGAATAATTAATTAAATCATAAACCTTTCTTCTTCAATCGACTACAGGCCGTTGCCTTCCTGTTCGTTCAAACCCAAAACCATCCGCCTAGGGTTCTAATTTTCACCCAAATCCGAGCACTAGCCGATGATCTGGTAGCTTCACGTCGTGCGTCTCCGAGAGAGCTCTCCGCCAGTACCCTCCACGACGAACTCGTCGTTCATCTGACGCCAGAAATGGCCTCGAACCGGTGGCACTTCAGGCCCAAAAATCCAACACCACACTAAACGATAATACCCCTAACCGGCACGGATTTAAAGAGGGTGTAAAGTTCTTCAATAATCTCTCAAGAATTTTTGAATTCTATTGTATGGATTGAGAGTAAATTGAAGGAGAAGTGCAAAGTGATTTCCGCCGTTCAGATTTTAGGGTCGGTTGCTTCAAACGAGAAAGAGGGATGAGGGGCTTTCTGATTGGTCGATTAGGATTTTTTTATTAATTTATATATTTTTAAATTTCGAAAATACCCTCTTTCATACACGAACCCCCATTCAAACCCAACGACTGTCGTCCCCAGCGTTTTACCCCCATTCCGAACACAATGGGATATGTTTCGTAGGCCCATTCGACTATTTCAGTCAGTTTCCATTCAATTTAAAATATATAACATTCAATATTTGATTTGAACGTACATTTCAATTTGCCAGGGCCACAAACTAATTCGAAAAATTCCGGAAAAATAAATCTAGCTATGTTTCGACGATACGGTCCCAACAAAACTAGTTTTGTCGAATTTTGAGACCGTTTGCAAAAAGGCCCATTTCTGGTCGATCCAATTTTAACTGTAATTGACCAAAACACATTTTCCTTTGCTACGCTCACATACTAGCTTCAAAAATTACAAAATTTGAAACCTAGCAATAACTTCACATCCCGGATCCAACAAAAGTGGTTTCGTCGAATTCCGAGGTCGTATGCAAAATGGCCAATTTCACGGCTATATAAATTCCATAGCGACCTGTCTGAAAATTCATTCGGCCATAACTTTTGTTTTCCGCTATGAAAATTCGATTCTTCAGATTCGTTAGAAAGGTATTCACTAACAGATTTAAATATTTTTGGTTTTGCTAAAATCCGTTTTGTTTTGCACCCGGTACAGTCCGACAAAGTTTGAATTCAAATTTTGAAACTGCAGCCCCTCCTCAGGCCTTGTTTATAATTATAATTAATTATATTCGTTTTCAATTGTCGATTCAGACTCACTTTTCATCTCAATTATTTAAAATATTTATTTTAAATATTTAAAATCCATTATTTTAGCCAATTTAAAAAAATTTAAATTGGTTCAGATTTTCTGGGTCGTTACAAAAGAGGACGAGCATAAAGTGATAAAAGGGATTACAAGTCTAGCATGATCTAACTTGAGATAACTGGTTACAACATCACTGGCATATGGAATAATAGCCTCAAAACATTAGGATTTCAAATCTAGTATGATAAGGTGATAGTCATGATAAAAGTTGACATAATGTGATAGTCCCAAACTTGTGAATAACAACCGATTCAACATCACAGGCATGCTAATATTATGGACATGAAAGGATTTGATTTACAACATGAATAGGCCCAAACTAATCTCATAGCAATATTCCCAAAAGTCAAGATCCAAAATGAACAAGAATAAATATGAATCAATTATCATACATAGATCCAATTCCAATTCATAGCATGAATAGGCCCAAATTAATCTCATAGCAATATTCCCAAAAGTCCAGATCCAAGATGAACAAGAATAGATATGAATCAATTATCATACATAGATCCAATTCCAATTTATAACATGTCCATATTAAGTTTATAGTTTTTATCTAAAAGTAACTTGGACTTACAGATCATGGTCTAAGAATTTGAGATGCAGAAGTTGAATTTATAAACTAGTCATCGAATAGTTGAATCGTTGAATCTTGATTTGATTGTAGAAGCAAATCCCCAATATGCAATTCCGAGCCGTAGTCTTCAAGAAATAGTCTTCGTGTTTTATTTTAATTTATCTTAATTTAATTTAGAGTAAGAAGAAGAAGCCATGTCCATCAAGAATTTGTGCAGCATAAGGTTAGAGAAGAATGGTGCAAAGAGAATGACGCTAGGAGGCTGTTTATATAGGATTAGGCGGACGAATATAGATAGAAAACGAGACCAGATACATCAGAATGAACCCAGGCTCAGAACTGAGCTTCAGCACCAGGTCGACCATAGGGTCGACCTGGTCCCTGGGAGGTGACCATAGTGTCGGCCCCCAGGTCGACCTGGTCCTAGGCGGGAAAATTCCCGCCCAGTCAGCGATGGAGTTTGAATTCAAATTTTGAATTCGATTTTCGAGCTGTTTTTTATTCTGAAAATTCCTGAAACTTCGGAGGGTCATATCTCCCTCATACGGACTCCGATTCTCGAAAACTCGGACTCGTTTCCAAGCAGAATTTCGAGACGAACGCATGTGGCACAACCCGTTTCCCCTTATTCTTATTTTAAAATTTAATTCTACCTTGATTTATGGTTTTAACATGTTATTCAAATTCGGGTTGTTACACTTTACCTGTAAAGGAAAAAAACATGATTAGATAATACAATTGAATAATGGATTTTTTTATTTTATAAATTAAATAATTATATATAGCTTACCAACTTAGACGTGAAACTTGCATCTCAACCGTACTCATCTACTAACAAGATCTTTTGATTGCTGCGTAGGTGCATGGTGATGCGGATCACATGAGCGATTACAGTATTATATAGGTTCGGTGCAAACTATTGAAAACCAAATACTGATGCAAACCAAGCAGATAAATCCGAAAAGACACAACTGAATACTAATGCAAACCAAAGTAGATAAATGCATAGAATAATCTACAGTACCTATCTTTAAATCAGAAGCTTTTCCACTGCAATCAAAAGCTGGAGATCCTGAGAGTAGTAAATAGTTTAAATGACTGTAGAGGAAAAGGTAAGAATGAAGAGGGTAATTGATTTTGTGAGGTGGGGAAGAAATATACAGTGTCATATTTATAACTAAGAAAGTGTACATATCAGCAAGATAGGATAGTGCATTTGCGATGAAATATGTGCACTATTAATTATCGAATTAAAGTACAAAAATCTAAATTATATTATTTTATACACAATAATTTTAATGCTATATACACTACCAATTATATTTGAATGACATAGGGCATATAAAGTAATTATACAATCAAATGCAATTAGAGTAAAAACAGAGAGGAATGCAGCGTTTTACAAATTAAATCAGCAATATATTTTTAGTCTGTATATTAGAAATGTAATTATATGTTCACAACTCATTTTTGGATGTGAGAATGCATTTACATATAAATATAGTATGAAATAATCATAATTGGTAGAATTAGTATACATAAATCCCACCATAATTCTACCGTAATATTGAAAATCTGTAATGACCCACAATTCAATTTAATTTGATTAAATATATGCACAACTCAATATTTGAATTGCATATTTGGATTATGGTACCAAATATGGTAAAATTTGTATTACCAAATATGTACCATAATACAGTCTTATATTGTAATAATACTATATTTGGTAGAATTTGTATTACTGATTTAACTTTACCAATTATGAAACAATCCATTTATTCTATATTTGAATTGGTATTTCATATTATTTTTGAATTTCAAATATAGTATCAAAGGTTCACAACTCAATTATGTCTACCATATGAGAATCCACTAGTTTTCTATTTTATACAAATGAAATAGAAGACAAAGTAGTAAAATGATCCGTTAGTTTAGCTTACTATAGATTTGTAATTTATTAACCATAAATTTTGGAACATATCATATAAATTTTCATCCATTTTTTAAAAAATCATATAAATTGACAGTGGTAAAATATTAAGACACTTTAGGATTAGAAAGTTACCTTAAATAATCACCCTCTTTTGAACAGAGCACAAAGCATCCGAAGTAGTTGCAATAATAGAATCAAGAAAAAGGAGACAGATTAGATCTTAGTCTATCTAATAAGCTAGAATATATTGTATTATATCCAAATATAAGGGGGTAGCTCTTTTTATTTGCTGTACTTGTTGACCCAACCATGTACCTTTTCGCTATGTCCAGTATACAATAGACATAATAGTACGTAAAATATGGTATGTATTGTATCCTTCTGCTTGTTTTTTCTCGTTTAGTAAATAATGTTACGTCAAATATAGTCATAAAGTTAGGTAATTTGCTTTCTGGAACATCTCCAAATTGTATTCATAATTACAAATTATCATTATGTAATCATATGCAGGTGATGTGGTTTCGAGAACATCAGGATTAGCAGCTTAAAATAGTAAGGTATGTGGAAGTAAAATTCAGAAAAGGGAATAGGATGTGTAAGACTGCTTAATTGTTTTGAAACTTAAGTTTGGCAAGCTATGTTCACACTTTTTGTATAGCCAATTGTAGTATGAAAACAAAAACTGTATTTTTCTAGGAAATATGCTTTTTTGTTTTAAAAAAACTAACATACAACTTGCTTTATTTGTAAGCAGTACATAAAATCTATAATAAATTGTAATAGAAAATCCGCCATTGCAAATTATACATAAATCTAACTTGATGTAGATGTGAGGAAGTAATAATGCAATGAGACTGGGGGTAGAGCAATAGAAAATGTTGAGACGAAAGAGTGATGAAAGTGAGTGAACAAACTTTGTGTGGTATTTATAGGACAAATGGATTTTTCTAGAATGCGTATATCTAGGGATAAGTAACTTGAAATTTTTGTATGCTGAAATTGTGAAATAGTTGAACAGGTCTAGGTGGAACAGGCCTCTCGGGTATTTATAAAATAATTATTAATAAATGTAGATTTTCTTCCAGCTGACTTTTTCTTCAGCATTAGATTTAGCAGATTTTAAAATATTGCGGATATGCCATGGTGTAAGATAGAATTGCTAGTTTTAGGATCAAACTTTTTTAAAATAGTGCTAATTGGCCTAAACTTAGCACCTAAATATTGTAAAATATAACTATCATTGATATAGTACCAAATCTGCTTTCTAACCATATAAAAAATTGCCATATATCCACATCAACAGTAATTTCTATATATATATATATATAAAAAATTGAATTAGTAGATGGATATGCCAAATATAAATGATCTTAGTTCTAATTTTAAACACAAATATATGTTTACATATATAATAGCATTAAAACCAATGAAAATACCTAAACTAAAATAAATAGCAACTATATCACAGAAAAATTGTCCTAAACTTACCAGCTAAATATTTTAAAATAAATCTGTCATTGATATAAAGCCAAATTTGCTTTCTATCTATATAAGAAATTGCCATATATCCACGTCAATATTAATTTCTATATGTGTAAAATAAATTGAATTAGTAGATCATAATTTAAGTGACAATAAATGCCTAATTTATTGGGGATATCAGAGAAAATAATAATTTACTATATTTAAAAGATCCGAAGTTAGGGCATTTTGGGAAGTTTATGGTCGGACTAAAAATATGTGCTCCCAAGAGAATTATTAATAAAATAAAATACTTGGTAATATTCTATATTTTTACATACTTAGTTAACTTTTTTTAGGGAATAAACTTCTTAATTTTTATAAGATTAGTAAATTTAGTTAATTTTTAAAATAGTTAGTTAATTTTTATAATATTTAGTTCGTTTTTATAAGTTATTTAATTTTTCATAAATCTTAGTTTACTACTGTTACAAGTCTTATTGTTATTATTATTACAGAAGTTTAGTTATGTTTTGTATTTGTATGTACTTTGTTAATCCTACTATGGTGACATTCTTTATATGAGACAGTATGAGATAGTATTAGTATTACATCCTACTATGGTGACTATAAAGGAGCTATGATTACCTTTGCAAGCTTAGTCACATAATGAATCTCACTTTGTCAAATGCATTTCACTTCATACTCCAATTTATGTGTCCATTATTTATCTGGATCATGAACACTTGAGCTACTTCAGGAAAAAACGAAGTAGCTAGAAAGAAAGAAGAAACATATTGCATCAATTTCTAATCATCAATGCTAATAAATAATCAAACCAGATATTTTGAGCATCCACAAACTCTACTGTTCCATTTGCAGATTCCTCTTTAACTTTAGCAAGTGGACTAGACCTAAACCAAAAAAGGGCGGAAATAACTACATAGTTACCTACATATTTGAAAACAAATGATGATAGTATGCCTTGTGCTGCATTATTTAATATGAGTAGCATTGTAGCCTTCGAGTGGCCTTATAGAATGTCTAGACTGCCTGGACCTGTTTGTCATCATAATAGTGTGTTATACAGTATAGAATAGGAATAACCTATGTTCAACAATGCCTAGACATCTGAAAATATATGGTGGTTTAAAAGACATCTAAAACAGATATCTGAAACTATGCCCAAGCTTTTAAAAAATGTTTCAGGAATTCACTTAGGTTCTCAAACAGACGTCTGAATTACCAGACGTCTGAAAACTTCCTCGGGTTGAATCTAACTCTAAATCAGACGTATGATTTTAAAAACCAGACGTCTGATATACAAAATGTATATGGAAATCAAGGTATATGGAAGAGTTCGCATGTTGTAGTAAAAAAGTCTCTCGTGATAAATGCAATCAAATTTCTAAGAAAATAGATGAATTGTGACTAACATAAAGGGAAGTACTGACTCTAACGATATGGCAAGCCTTAGCTTAACCATGATCCAAAATATCCATTTCAGCTTAGCTTAATATATTTGATTAACTCCCTGAAAAAGTAATATAGGACATCACAAATAAATTACATTTAGCAAAAAATAATATTAAAGCTGAATAGCCCTCTACATCATACTCAATCGGAACATCATTTGTTGTAGCGTCCTATAACGTCGATAAAATTACATTCAAAATATTATCTAATAATATATGAGTATCGGAATATCCCAGGTTCTATTACACCTGATAGAGAATTCAGACAGTATGGAATCGCAATAGAGCTATACTCATAATGTGCTAAGTAATTGCATTATACGTACCCACATACAGAGAAAAAAAATCTTAGCTCATGTGTACCGCTTGCATTAAAAGTAGGAACAGTATGCAAAAAAAGTAATGAAATTTCAGTAAAAATGGAAAGTAGGAGCAATATGTAAAAAAAAAAGGAATTTCAGTAAAAATGATACTTTACTTTAGCAAGACATCTTTGTATAAACACTTAATCAAATAACGTGGGTCAGTATCTGCACAAACTTGGTCTAGTTGACTTAAGAAACTGCAATATAAAGACTTAATTGCTCATCTAATTTAATAGACATAATGGAAGAAGAATGCATGCTCACTTGTTTTGAACTTCTCCTTTATCATTCTTACTATCCAATTTCATATCCTTCTCATGACCCATGCCAACTGAACAGTCTTAGCATTTAAAGATTACCAGGTACTCCTTGTTATGCCATTTGATTACATTTAGATTCCCTACTAAGACCAGTGAATCACAATACCTTAACTTCATGACAGTGAGGACAAAGTTGGGGCAACTGATAGCTTTTACTTGACATGTTTCAATAACGTTTCCTTATTGGCATATGTGTGTCCCCAATCTTAGTACAGTATTTACATTGATACATGTAATACTTAAAAAAGATAAAGATAAACAGATAAATAACTGGATACAAGGATATTCAAAGAATCGTCTGGAAATATGTGTTGTTGAGTGAGTGAAGGACTTAAAAAGGTGTAGCCAAGCGACCTTGTGTAGATTGTTAGAGGGGGACGGGAAGATAACACTGCATGAATCGCATGATTCATAGACAACGATACAATTAAACTCAATGGAGTTACGTGTGATGGAAAGAGAACAGTAACAGAATACTATTACAAAAATAATGAAATGCATGTGATATTTTAAAGAAGTGCCCTTACCATGGTCCAAAATACATAACATATGTCCTTGATATCCAGTAACAGATTAACATACACCTACCCCTGTAGCATCCCTGATTTTAGAAGACAAAAACCTTAGAAGAGGTAGAAGCAACATATTTATTCCTGAACACTGACAGGAATTGTAGTTAGAAAAGGGAAAGAAATAAGACATGGAAAAATGTTTTTACCAAAAATTCAATATAATGATTAGAACTGATTGCAAATACATAGTTTGACAGAATATATTAAGTAAATGTGTTAGTTTGTGCAAGTGACATTGAATTTGAAATCCTGTTAAGCACCCAACTTGATGCAAATTGCTACTAAATGAAGTGATCCACAATATATATGTAAACTCCTAGAATTGAGCTTCCCTTTTTTGGACCACTTTGTATAATGTATAAAAGCTTCAATCCGCCTGCTTAACAAAATCAGCATGAATAAATAGTGTCAAAAGAAAAAAAATGTTGGTATTTTCTATCAACAATAAAGAACACAGTGATGTATGCCTAATTTCCACATTTTTATATCAATAGCTTATTTTAAAAATTGCTAAATATAACAATGTTCATAAGAGAATAAGTACGTAAACAAAACATCGTTAATGATTAATGTTTCCATGGTGTAGTAAGCATACATGAACTCAATGATAAAACTGTATATGATTTATCCAGTTGAATATTAACATGCTACTTACAATTTCTTAAGTTCTAAACAATGCTTTGTTGCATCTGCTACTGCTGAAGCGGGTCTTGTAGTTACTGAGCAGAGTGATTGTTGTATCTATCTCATCTTTGCCTGTATATTAAGAACATAAATATCAATTATACTGTCTTAGAAATTCTAAGGCTTAACAAACAGCTGGCACATTTTCCATTAAGCACAATGGAAAAAAGGACCATTTCGAACCGTGTGACACCCCACGTTCGTTAATGTCACTCTTTATCAAAATGCATTAAGTTCCTTGAAGCGTTATAGGTAAACAGAAACAGAATCTAAAAAGACAGATATAAGAATAGCAGTGGAAATTTAAAACTTCATTATTTAACATAAAAACATCGTAGTCTCAAAACCAGTTACAACATCAGGCTTAAATACAGAAACCAAATACATCAAACCAAAACATCTTTCTTATGCCAAAAACTATCAGAGTACAGAAATGTAAAGTCATAGTCCCCAATAATAGCCATACCAAAGAAGACAAGTATTTGAAGCGATACATCAAAGCAGATCCAGATCCAAGCAGAAACAGAAAAGAGAGAAAGTCCTAATCACGCCTAAGCATTCCCACCTTGAGAACCTGGGGGGAGAAAGAGAACAAAAAGGGTCAGACATAAAGTCTGGCAAGTCCAACGACATTTAGCATATAAAGAAGTAAAAGTACCAAATAGGTAAGTAAACTAGATAAGAGACAACAGTAACATATAACATATATAAACAGGATGAACAGGATAAGCAGAATAGACAGGGTAAACTATGCTTCTTAACTACTTTTCTCTGCACCAATACTAGTATACAGGATTTAGGACAAGATTAGGTGTTCCCTAATATAACAGAAACATAATGATCCCTACAGAAACATAATGGTAGTTTTAGGTGTACTCTAGTTTCATAACGGGTTTTACCCCGAACAGAAATAACAGGCACCTCAACAGAAATAACGGGTGTTGCACCAAAATGAAATAACGGGTACCATAACAGAACAGGCAGGTCTAGATGTACCCTAATTACTACCCCAATCGATCAGCTTCCTAATGTGAAAATATCCCATGTCGGCCCCACAGTAGGGTGTATTACTTCCGAAAGTGTTAACCTACAGAAGGACACAGACCTATTTACTGATGCTACAACGGCTTATTTTTTCCTACATATCAGACCCATGCATGCTCATGACTCCATTGGAATGTGCTCGTATACATCCCATTTCAGATGATCCTCTTACTATCAGTTCAATATGCGTGCCCTAACCCCTACCTAGTGCGAGGTCCCCGTTTAATACCAGATTGGGTTACTGACTGATAAGGGCCACACACAAGAGATGTCACAAGACAAACCCCTAAAACTTGTGTCCCCAATTAACTAGGATTTTAACAGGTTAAGTCTAACAACATAACCCCCACAGATTTAACAGGTTACAAATTACCAGGTTCGTATAACCCCCACAGATTTAACGGGTTATGTTTTACAAGTTAACAATTTCATATAACCCTAACAGATGTAATAGGTTAAGTCTTATAGATGAATAGGTTCATATAACCCCAATAGATTAAACAGGTTTACTTAATCCCACAATTTTAACAGATTTACTTAACCCTCACAGATTTAATAGATTTCACAGGTTATATACAGTTTCATTAACATGTTCCACATAATCTTTGAATTAAGCCTACAGATTTACATGTTCATACACCCCAAAATTTCAGTCATATTCCACAGTGCAAGATATGCCCTAAGTTTCCCTCTTTTATTTTCCTTTCCAAACATTCTCCAATTGTCCCAGTTTCATTCATACGTATGTCTCTTACGAGATTGGCATTGGCTCGAAGGTAGCCTAGACTTATAAAATAAAAAGGGGAAAAAAGAGGGAGAAGAACATAAATAGGCATATAATAATTGGACAATAGAATAGGGGTACAGAAGAATACATGTAATTACAGAAAATTGTTTAGATATGAATCAATTTATTTACAGGCATATGCTTAGATGCAGGTATATTAACATGTCAAGATTACTGTTAAATTTTATATCTAAAGTTAACATAAACTCATATATATTGGATTTAAATAACAGGGGAAAATAGGTTGATGTTGCAGAAGGGATTCTTGTATAAGTCAGATAAGAATTGTCTTGATTCAATCCAAGTTTCGACAGCATCTCCTTGTCTTCATCTTAAATTTTTAGAATAGAGGTTTGAGGAAGAAGTACGAAGAAGTGTAATTGATTTGATAGGGGTGCATTCCTTTATATAGAGTTTACAAGACAATCCTTGACCGTCAGATCTCTGTTTTTATATCCAATCCATTAAAAATAATAATGAACATGGTTAACAAAACAGTCCGAAAACAGAAAAATGAATCTCGCCAGATCGCGTGTGGGTCGACCCACCCCCACCTGGATCGACCCACCTGACCTTGGGTCGACCCATAGGTCAACCCAGACTAGGCGTGGGTTGGCCCACAACGGGTCTGGTTCCTGCCCTTGCCGCCTTCGCTTCCCGCTTCATTTATTTTTGAACTATTTTGAATTATATTTACATATATCCTTCTTATATGTATACAAACTTCTAACCTTTATATCTTCCTCATACGAAGTCCGTTTTACACAAACTTAGAACATGTTTGAACCATAATTCTGAGACGAACGCAATGGTACAACCCATTTTACTTAATTCCCATCATTTAATTAAGTATCTCTTTAGTTTATTAATGTTCTTTAAAATTATGGGGTGTTACATTCTCCCCTACTTAAAGGACTTCATCCCCGAAATCTCTAAGATAAGAAGAATGTTTATTACATCCACCTACAATCATCTACTCATCCATCATCCACTGGCATCCATTGTCTTTAGGAATTCCTAATGCTTGTATGAACATATGCAAAGGTGTATGTATATGTCCTTAGGCTAATGTGAAAACTAGGCGTTTTACTGATTCAGTCGACTCCATTAATGCAATATATGTTAGTGCCATGAATCCAAGATGTATGCAAACAATCCTAGTATATCATGTAATTTCTATATGTGTGCATAATCATCCATTCAAATGCAATATCCATATGATGATACATCCATTTCCACCCATTAAAAAGTAAAATGCACACACATCCATATGCAATATGAGAGTGTTTGAGCTGATCTAGTGCCTAGTGTGTGTATATATGCATCCATGAGCAGCTACTAGCAACCACTTGCATCCATCAAACATAACATGTCTCAAACACTTGTTTACATCCATTGGTTTTCTACCTAAAGGTCGAAGATTCGATCGATAGGATATACTTGAATGATACAAGCAAGTACAAATAAAAGCTTGGAAAAAGAAGTTAAGAACATACTCTCGAACAGAAAAGGGTACGAAGCGCAAATATTGTCTTTAGTATTCCAAGTTGCATCTTCGCGGTCTTTTCCCCATTGCACTTTATTAACTTAACCTCTCTGTTGCGTAGTTTTTAACATCTGATCCAAGTATTCAGGTAGGAACTCATCTAACTGTTGCCTCCTTTTCTATCTCCACTTCCTTAAGCATGCTCGGCTCAACCATCTCTACTATATCGTGAAGTCACTTCCTTAAATGGGAAACGTGAAAAACTTCATGAACACCAGCCAATCTTTCTGGTAGTCTCACCCTATAGGCCATTTGGCCTATCCTCTCTATTATGGCAAATGGCCCTACAAACCTTGATGCCAATTTCCTTACAGAGCCAAAGCGAACCACATTCCTCAGAGGTGATACTTTAATGAGAACCATGTCTCTAACCTCAAATTCAATGTATGTCCTTCTCTTATCTGCATAAGACTTCTGCCTGTCCTGAGCTGTCTTCATAAATCGGCGGATAAGATCAATCTTTTCTGAAGTCTCTCTAATCATCGCAGGTCCAAGTAGAAGCTTATCCATAGACTCCCACCAACAAGTAGGTGATCTACAAGGTCTTCCGTATAGTGCCTCGAAGGGTTCCATGCCTATACTAGTCTTATAACTGTAGTTGTAGGCGAACTCGACCAATGTGAGATGCTCCTCCCAAGTCCCTCTGAACTCTAGGATACATAGCCTCAAAAGATCCCCGAGAACTCTATTCACCCTCTCTGTCTGTGAATCAGTTGGATGGTGATATGCAGTGCTTAAACATAATGGTATACCTAGTGTCTCTTGCAAGCACTTCCAGAACTCACTATTGAAGATGGGATCCAGATCAATCACTATCCTAGAAGGTACTCCATATAGACGAACTATCTCATGAAGATAAACTGATGCCAACCATGCTGCCATTCTCGTGCTCTTAACAAGAATGAAATGAGCGCTCTTAGTAAGCCTATCTACTATGACCCAGATACTGGTGTTGCCTCTCCTCGATCTAGGAGAACCATCGATGAAATCCATGGAGACGCTCTCTCACTTCCATTGTGGGACCCCAAAGGAGGAAGCAAACCACCAGGCTTTTTCTATTCAGCTTTTATTTGTTGGGAAACTAAACATCGAGCTACAAACTCCGCTACATCTTTCTTTATCCCAGCCAAAAAGAAAACCCTTTTCATGCCTTGATACATCTTATCACCGCCCGGATGAATATTCATCCTAGAATGATAGGCTTCCTCAAGGACTGTCCTCAACAAATCTCCAACTCGGGGAACACAGAGCCTCTCATCTCGTCATAGCCACCCTTTGTCGTCTATCAAATATCTACTAAAGTGACTAGAAACCTCCCCTCTACAGAGTCTATCCAAGATGTCTGCTATCTGTGGGTCCTTCCGCTACGAAGATGTTATCCAATCCATAAGAGTAGGTTGCACCTCTAAAGATGCCAACAAATCGGGTGTAAGATCCATAGATGGCCTAAAATCGAAGGTCGATATGTACTCCAAACTCTGCCTCTCTACGAATAGAGGACTCATGGTCATCCTCTTCCTACTCAATGCGTCTGCCACTACATTATCCTTGCCAGGGGTATAAGAAATCTCAAAGTCACAGGACGCTTGGAACTCCATCCATCTCTGTTTTCTCCAATTGAGGTCCTTCTACAAGAACAGGTTCTTGCGCGACTTATGGTCCGTGTATAACTCGAACCTTTCTCCAATGAGATAATACCGCCAAGACTTAAGTGCAAACACTATAGTAGCCAACTCCAAATCATGGGTAGGGTAGTTCCCCTCATGAACTCTCAATTGTCTACTACCATAGCATACTACCCTTCCCTCTTGTATCAAAACGGCACCATGCCCTGTACCACATGCATTAGTGTACACTATGAACACCTTGTTCCCATCAAGCAATGTCAAAACTAGGGTTGTAATCAGAGCCCTCTTCAACCATTGAAAAGCATCTTCACAATCAAAACTCCAAGAAAAAGTCAGATTCTTCTTCGTCGGTCTAGTGAATGGGGTGGATATCTTTGTGAATTCCTTGATAAACTTCCTATAATATCCCACCAAACTAGACCTTCCAATCTTGAGATGCAACAACTTTTGCGGGTTCCACCGTTGTCCTATCCTTGGAGGCCAAATGCCCTAGAAATCTTACCTCCTTTATCCAAATGTGACACTTGGAGAATTTATCCTTAAGTTGGTGTGCACTGAGAGTCCTTAAAACCCCTCCTAAATGTAGGGCATGATCTTCCTCGTTCTTCGATAAAATAAGGATGTCACCCACAAAAACCACTATGAACTTGTTCAGAAACTCTATAAACACCTTACTCATCAGATCCACAAAGTACGCGGGAGCATTCGTCAACCCAAAAGGCATGACTATCTACTCAAAGAAGCCATCAAGAGTTATGAAAGCGGTCTTGTCTATACTATCCCCGACCACTCTCAACTGATGAAATCCTGTGGCCAGATCTAACTGCAAGAAAACCGATGCACCAACAAGATGGTCAAATAGATCGTCCATCCTTGGGAGTAGGTATCTATTTTTTTGGTGAACTTATTCAACTCCATGTAATCCACACATAGACAAAGTGAGCCATCCACCTTGGTCGCGAAGATGACTGGAGCACCCATTCTGATATACTTCGCCTAATAAACCCCTACTTAAGTAGCTCCCTACTTGCTTGCTAAGCTCCCTCCTCTCCCTATGAGCCATATGGCGCACAGGCAATGCGACTGGCATCGTATTATCCACCAAGTATATCTGGAAATCAATCTCATGCCTCGGAGGTAAGCCCATAACCTCATTAAAAAATCTGGATACTCATAGACTATGGGTACATATCGCAAATCATCGACAGAAGCATCAAGTGATTCTAGGAAACTAAGCATGACAGACCCCTTTGGATCACAGGAAATCTCGAGAGTCCTCCCTCGGCAAGTCAAAAGTCTAATGGCCCTCCTCTCATAGTCTAGGACGGCACCTTACATAGCTAGCCAATCCATCCCTAGAACCAGACCATAGACCATAAAACCCCGCACATAAGCATCGCACTCGAACTCGACGCCTAACACAAATATCCTCAAACTCTGACATATCATAAATAGATGGGTCGTGCCTCCAATAGGGTTTTAGCCGATAATGGGATCAGAAAAAATAATAGTACTAAGGTGTAGAGACTCAACCATAGAATCAAATATAAAAGAATGAGAAGCACCAGAATCAAAAAGAGTCCTAAGTGGATGATCGGAAAGCAAAATAAAACCTTCAACAGAAACTTTCCTAGCTCTGTCCAGTCCAATGGACTCGAGAGCATGCACCTGCCCTACAGAAGGTCCTGCCCTTTGCCCATGTCCTTGCTTCTTCTAGCATTCCTTAGTATAGTGTCCAACTTCACCATAGTTGAAACAAGCATTCTTCCTTTTTCTGCAATCCTTGACCAGATGACCCAAGCTCCCACAACCATGACATTTATTCTTGTTATGAGCCTTGTCGTTCTTTCCACCCTTCTTTTGCGTTTCTTTCTTGGGCCATACTTTTTTGTTTTGCGTCTCATAGGTCTTAACCTCTTTCTTCTCATCCTTACTTTCTTTGTGCATAATGTCATGTCAATTAGTCCTTCAAAAGTTGCCCTCATCGGTATATGAGACAATGCCAATCCTTGGTGAGGTTGATTTAATCCTCTCGCAAACCTTAAAGCTTTCTTGTGCAGGGTATTCGCCAATTCCAGACTAAACCTTGCCAACTGATTGAACTTATTGACATATTATTTAACAGACATACTTCCTTGCTTGATTGCTAAGAATCTCTCCGTCTGCATCTATCTTCTGCCTGAGAAAGGAACTTTGTCCCAAATCTCTATCGGAAATCAGCCCAAGTATCTATTGGATGCCCTGCTTGTCTCACCTCCCACCAAAACGAAGCCTCGTCCTTAAGCTGCCATGCAGACAATTGTATCTTTCTACGGTCGTCGACCTCAAAAAGTCCAAACAAGTTTTCTGTCTCTCGCAGCCAATTCTGTGCTTCCAAAAAGCATTCAGTTCCACGAAATGGATTTCCTTCCATCGCACATAAGTCCTTGCATATCTTAGAGAAATTATCCACTCACGGAGGTGGAGGAACAGCGGCTGCTGCTGGGGAAGGGGCATCTCCTTGGCCTCCGGCATGTGCCGTAGCCTTAAGATATATACGGAACCAAGCCGGAATCTGAACACCCATGGGAAGATTCGGTTCCCCAGACATGCTGAAAAGAAAAGGGAATTCAAACAGAGAATCAAAAAGATATTTTGTATGGCTTGGGGGTATATGTTTTTCAAAAATAGATTTTTCTTTGAAAAATACTTTATTTTTAAAATCAATTTTCAAAACTTTTATCCGATCTTGTAACCTACAGCTCCAATACCAAATGTGACACCGCACGTCCATTAACGTCACTCTTTATCAGAATGCATTATGTTTCGTGAAGCGTTATAGGTAAACAGAAACAGAACCTCACAATAAAAATATAAAAATAGCAGTAGAAATTTAAAACTTCATTATTCAACAGAAAATCATCGTAGTTTCAGAACCAGTTACAACATCAAGCTAAAATACTGGAAACAAATACATCAAACCAAAACATCTGTCTTGCACCAAATACCATCAGAGTACAGAAATGTAAAGTCATAATCCCCAATAATAGCCATAATAAAGTAGACAAGTAATCGAAGCGATACAACAAAGTAGATCCAGATCCAAGCAGAAACAGAATAGAGATAAAGTCCTAATCACGCCTGAGCGCTCCTTCCCTGAGAATCTAGGGGGAGAAATAGAGAAAGGGAAACAAAAAGGGTCAGACATAAAGTCTGGCGAGTCCAGTGACTTTTATCATATAAAGAAGTAAAAGTATCAGGATAGGTAAGTAAATTAGATGAGAGATAACAGTGACATACAACATATATAAACAGGATGAATAGAATAAGCAGAATAAACAGGGTAAACAATGCTTCTCAACTACTTTTAACTACACCAATACTAGTATGTAGGATTTATGACAGAATTAGGTGTTCCATAATATAACAGAAACAAAATGATCCCGACAAAAACATAATGGTAGTTTTAGGTGTACTCTAGTTTCGTAACGGGTTTTACCTCAAACAGAAATAACATGTAACTCAACAGAAATAACGGGTGTTGCCCCAAACAGAAATAATGGGTACCCTAACAGAAAAGGCATGTCTAGATGTACCCTAATTACTATTCCAAGCGATCGGCTCCCTAATGTGTAAATATCATGTGTCGACCCCATAGTAGGGTGTATTACTTCCGAAAGTAGCAACTTACAGAAGGACACAGACCTATTTATTGATGCTACAGTAGCTTATTTTCCCCTATAGATCGGACACATGCACGCTCACGACTCCGTTGGAACACGCCTGTATATTCCCCATTTCAGATGAACCTCTTACTATCAGTTCAGTATGTGTGCCCTGACCCCTACCTAGTGCGGGGTCCCTGTTTAATACCAGAATTGGTTACTGACTGATGTGGGCCCCGCACAACATATGACACAAGCCAAACCCATAAACTTGTGTCCACAATTAACTAGGATTTTAACAGGTTAAGTATTACCGTATAACCCCTACAAATTTAACAGGTTCGTATAATCCCTGCATATTTAAAGGGTTAAGTTTTACAGCTTTACAAGTTCATAAAACCCCAACAGATGTAACAGGCTAAGTCTTACAGATTAACAGGTTCATACAACCCCAACAGATTAGACGTGTTTATTTAACCCCATAGTTTTAACAGATTTACTTAACCCCCATAGATTTAATAGATTCCAAAGGTTATATACAGTTTCATTAACATGTTCCCCTTAATTTTTGAATTAAGCCTACATATTTACATGTTCATACACCCCAAAATTTCAGTCATATTCCACAGTACAAGATATGCCCCAAATTTCCCTCTTTTATTTTCATTTCTAAACATTCCCCAATTGTCCCAATTTCGTACATATGTATGTCTTTTACGAGATTGGCCTAGGCTCGAAGGTAGCCAAGACTTATAAAATAAAAAGGAAAAAGTGAGGGAGAAGAACAAAAATAGGCATATAATAATAATTGAACAACAAAATAGGGGTACAAAAGAATACATGTAATTACAGAAAACTGTTTAGATATGAATCAGTTTATTAATAGGCATATGCTCAGATCCAGGTTTATTAAAATGTCAAGATTACTATTAAATTTTATATCTAAAAGTAACATGAACTCACATAGATTTGATTTAAAGGACAGAGGAAAATATGTTAATGTTGCAGAAGGGATTCTTGTATAAGTCAGATAAGAATTGTCTTGATTTAATCCAAGTATCGGCAGCAACTCCCTATCTTCATCTTAAATTTTTAGAAAAGATGTTTGAGGAAGGAGTATGAAGAAGTGTAATTGATTTGATAGGAGTGCATGCCTTTATATAGAGTTTACAAGACAATGCTTAGCCGTCGCATCTTTATTTTTAAGTCTAATCCATTCAGAAAAATAATAAACATGGTTAACAAAACAATCCAGAAACAGAAAAATGAATCTCGCCAGATCGCGTATGGGTTGACTCAGCCCTACCTGACCTTGGTTCGACCCCAATGTCGACCCAGACTAGGCGTGGGTCATCCCACAATGGGTCTGGTTCCCGCCCTTGCCTCCTTCGTTTCTCGCTTTGTTTATTTTTGAACTATTTTGAATTATATTTACATATATCCTTCATATATGTATATAAACTTCTAACCTTTATATCTTCCTCATACATTGTCCGTTTTACACAAACTTGGAGTCTATTTGAACCAGAATTCCAAGACTAACGCAATAGTATAACCCATTTTACTTCATTCCCATCATTTATTAAGTATCTATTTAGTTTATTAATTTTCTTTAAAATTACGGGGTGTTACAAACCGACTGCAAAGCCCTATTGGAAGCTAACGTGAAAACACTTCCAATATTTGGCTATATAACATTTTTTCTTAAACAAATAAACCTAATTTTAAAAAAAGGATGCCTATGCCCACATTAAGCTAACAGCGTTTAGTAGTCTAGGATATGGTTATGAGGACTATAAGAATTCTACTTAAATATTATATTTAAACACTTTCATTTATAATATCCAAACTTATCATTTCAAAACCCCCGGACTCATTAGTCGTAATCGTTATCACAATATTAAAGAAGCTGTAAGCACTAACTAAAGAAATATGAAATACCGAAAAAGATACAATAAATGGAGAAGCAAAACATACTTCGTCCCATAGCGACTACAAGTTCGACGAGTTTAAAATTGTTGTATCTTCTCGTAGACTCTAATTGATTCCACAGTTCCAGAATGAAATAGAGACAATTTAGATCTTTTTAACCTTTTGGATGCAACTAATAACCATCTAGCCAAACTAAACCCCAAAATGAATAACTTCAAATTGGTATGTACTATAGAAAAATAGGCTTATCATACTATGAAGTTTGACAAAACTGCTAGTCAGTAACTATGCTGGTGTCTTATTGTAATTCATCCTAAATATACTAAAAAGGAAAAATATGAAACCGAAGTATCAAATAACATGCAAATATACAAACCGAATAGAATCAACTCATTCTATCGTCACTTTCTTCCCCTTATCCACATCTAGTCGCGTGCTTGATCTACGTATCCCACCCTATGAAAATGCCAGAATCACTGAGTAGAGGCCTTCTGAGGCACAAAACACTCCTAATTATGTGTTAAACTAATTGTATTTATAACACTTAAATATTAAATAATCTAATGTGCACTCTATCATGAATTGTCCTTTCTTACAACAATTCTTACAATGCACTTCTTTTTCATAATTTTCATCTTGGATCCAACTTATCTTCTGACTTTGTTCTACATTCCCTCCATTTTTCTTAGGTTCTTTTTTCTTTGCTTCCTCTTTGAAGATAATACTCAAAAAGGCCATTTCCACTTAACCCTTGTATGTAGCACCAACAGGAATATGAGTCAAAGCTAAACCTTGGAGTAATGGTTCAAACCTTTAACAAAATTTATAACATTTTTAATTCAGGAATTAATAAACTCCATTCCAACTCTAGCCAATTCATTGAATTGATTAATATACTCTTTTGCTAACACATGTCCTTATTTCACGTGAATAAACTTCTTTAACTGGATATCTTCCTAAGCTCTCAAAAAAATTTCATGCTAAATCATCTCTAAAACTCTTGCTAAGTGATCTCTTCTTAATCCATCTCATCCTTATCTACCTTCCAAAAACTCGAAGCCTCAACCTATAACCTATAAGAAACTAATTGTTTTCCCATCTCATCAGAAAGAACCATCAACCTAAAAATCCTCTAGTGACTCATAAGGCTCAAGAATCCCTTAACAAACTAGGTGACAAGTGGGAAAGTAGGAGTTATACCTGGCTTTTTCTTCAAGGTTCCTTTAGTTAGATTAAGCTCGGCTTATCCCCTATCCTACAAATATTGGCAGAATTTAATCATAATGTTCATGCTCGAAACTATAGCTATATCGTTTGAGCTCGAACCTATGGGATCACTCATTTTCAAATGTGAATTTTAAATTTTTTACTACTAATATTCCATAAGTAACACGAGCTTGAATAAGAAATAGCATTAACGTGAATAAGTGAAATATTATGATATATAATATTTGAAGAAAGCTTTCTTAAAAAAATCTTATTTATACTTGTTCATATAAACTTTAAAAATCCACCAAGTAAACTTTTTAAAAGACATTTTAAAATATTTATTTTCTTATTTAAAATATGTTCATGTAACTCTCTTGATAAGCTCCTAATCTCTAAGGGACTTTGAATATATGCTTTGATACCAAATGTGACAACTTTCATCGCTTAACAAGCTTAAGGAATTTTTTGATGGCCTTGCTACTAAGAAATATTAGTAATTACGTTTTAGTAACAATATAGATACTAAAATATAAGTAAATATAATCTTAAACATATTACATATCTAGAAATCATAGTAGAAGGGATAAAATATAAATACAGAAAATATCCATCTTAGAAAATATCTCAAAAACAGTCTCAAAAAATTAGTATAACCTGGTATAGATACATAAAAATACCATTCGTAGTATGAATAGAGAAATACAAAGTATTAATACATAAATGGTTACATAGGAAGTAAATAAGTAATAACCAACTCGATCGGTAAGATCGGCTCTCCATGTATTGAAATACATCCAAATCACCTACTACCTTTTCCTCTTATGATATGGAAAAGACGGGTGGGTTGGGTGAAAGTCAGATGATTGATTATTGGTTTTACGTATATTGATCATGTGCAGTTATTAACATTAAATCTATCCTATGTGCCATAGGGTATTCTGCAAGTATCTATATTCCTAGTGTCTTTAGTTACATAGTTTAACACATACATAAAGTAAAAATGTAACAACCTGGAATTTTAAAAATAAATAAGTTAGTTATTTAATTATATTGCAAATGACAAAATTAGACCATGAAACTTTCACAGTTGCGTTCGTCATGGAATTCTAGTCAACTTTCACGTCTAGAGTTTCGCGAATGGAGTCCATATGAAAAAGTTACGAACGAAAGTGTAATAACCCGGAAATCTAAGCCAATTTAAAATTTTTATTTTGGCAATTTTAGTGAATTTTGAATATTTAAAATGAATTATTTTAAATAATAACGACGAGAAATTTATTTTGAATAGAATAGAACGTATATATTTATATAGATCGTTGTTAGAATATAAATATTTATTTTAAATTATAAAAGGAATTAGAAATGGCGAGGTAGTTCGAAAATTCGATTTCAAAATTCAAATGAATGTACAAGATTCAAAATAAACCAGATTTCGATGAAACCAAAAATATTGGGATCTATTTGAAAATATCTTACCAACGAATCCGAAAAATTGAAATTTCATAGTGGGGATAAAAAGTTATGCCCAGTGGAAAATTAAGAATAGTCGCTATGGAATTCTGGCCCTTAAAAATGGTCATTTTGCAAACGACCTCGGTTTTCGACGAAACCACTTTTGTTGGATCCGCGATGTCAAATTATTGCTAGGTTTCAATATTCATAATGTTTCGAATCAATATGTGAGCGTGGCAAAGTAAAACGTGTTTTAACAGTTTCAGTCAATTTCGATCGACCAGAAAATGGCCATTTTTCAAACAGTCTTGAATTCGATGAAATTAATTTTGTTAGGACCGTATCGTCAATACGAAGCTAGAAAATATTTTTCGGGAATTTTTAGAGTTAGTATATGGACCCGGTAAATTGAAATGTGCGTTTAAATAGAATATATAAAGATTTATATTTTAAATTCAACGAAAAGTGATCGAAATAGCCGAACTGGCTTACGATACATATCCCATTGTGTTTGAAATAGGGGCATTTAGTTATGGAAGACAGTCAGTGGATTTCTTTTGGAGTTCGAAAATAAAAGTTGCTTTTTGTGATTTTAAAGGAATAATATATATGTATATATATATATAAAGAACACCCACTCCTTTATCTCCTTCGAGGTCAACCCCCTTCAAATTCAGATCGAACGAACGGAAAGAGAAAAAAAACAAAAAAAAAAACCATCGCGCCTGACCGCGACGCCCACCGTCGCCCCCATCGCCGTTGCCTGCCCCTCCAGTCTCGCCCCACGCCAGCACCCCTCCCCCAAGCCGCCGCCATCTCGCACCGCGAAAGCCCCAAACCCCAATCCCAGTCGAACCCAAACCCTAACCCCGACAGTGAGGCCCTCCATCACCGCAAACCGCCTGACCGCGACCCCCGTGCCTTCCTCTGATTGCTCCGCGACGCTCCGACCCCCCTCCTCCCCTCTACAGCGCCGACGGTGAAGCCTTCCCCCCTCCAACTCGAACAAAGGTGAGTACAAAAACTGATTTTTATTTAAGTATAAAAACTGATTTTATTTGATACAAAAATGGTTTTTCTTTGAATATGAATATGGTTTTTGATTAGGTTAAAGATTAGATTTTTATAAATATAAAGTTTTGATCTTTGTTCATAAGAAGTTAGGATTTTTTAACACTTTAAAAATATAATTTTTATATGATGTAGAGAATGAAAATATAATTTTTATATGATGTAGAGAATAAAAATATAATTTTTATATGATGTAGAGAATAAAAATATAATTTTTAAATGATGTAGAGAATAAAAATATAATTTTTATATAGCTAATGAAATAAAAATACGATTTTTAACTATATGAAGATATGATTTTTATTTAGGTGAAGTGGAACTAAAAATATAATCTTCATATATATAGTAGCATTTTAAAAATATGATTTTTATATACTAGAGAATATAAAAATGTGATTTTTATATAAGTAGTGGTTACGGACAACGAAAGTGACAAAAGGCGAGCACGACGAAGATTTTCTACATATGAAGAGTCGCGGTGAATTGGTTTAGCTAGTCGGTGAGAACTCCTCACTTTTATTTCTATTTCTAGTTTGAAATATATACTAGGATGCAGATGGTGCTTAGCAGCACCTGACACCCGTCGTCCACAGACCATGGATGACTTGTTTGTTCGATTCCTGTATAGTGAAATTTGATAGTGTGATGAGTTGAAATAAAATATATATTCATGTGTTGAAATAAAATATATATTCATGTGTTGAAATAAAATATATATTCATGTGTTGAAATAAAATATATATTCATGTGTTGAAGTAAAATAAAAATTCATTTACAAATCGAACGATTTGTTTATGTACACCGATTTGACTGATATTGATTGGGACGATAAATTTTACACATCGCCCAACTGCACAAATAAAAAATCTGTGTTTGTTGATTTAAAACCCCACACGGGTATTGGGATGATATTTGACGTACACTAATCCCGATTGTTTAGTTGTATGTCAATCGATGGGTTGACAGACTGTGTAAGCGTTAATTATTTATATTTAATGCTTATACAGTTGTGTGGTGCACTCTGGATGATGGTTGATGATTTATCGTTGCTATTATGTACATGTGTTGTAGAAAATCCATATAATTAACATTATATGGTAATTGATTGGGCCTCATTCCAATTTGGAAAATAAGGAATATTATAAAAGAAAATTCATGTGTTGAATAGAATGAATATTCATGCGTTGAAAAGAAAATAAATACATGTGTTGAATAGAAAGAAAATTCATGTGTTGAATAGAAAGAAAATTCATGTGTTGAATAGAAAATAAATTCATGTGTTGAATAGTAAGAAAATTCATGTGTTGAATAAAATAAATTCATGTGTTGAATAAAATATAAATTCATTTGTTGAATAAAATAAATATTCATGTGTTGAATAAAAATATAAATTCAAGTGTTGAATAAAAATATATATTCATGTGTTGAATAAAAATATATATTCATGTGTTAAAGAAGATATTCATTTATGGAACAGAATAATGAAGTTATTGAAATATATAAAGCCGTGTTGATTAGATATGCGCCATTTTGACGCGAACAATATTTATATTGATTATATTCATTTTTATAATGATTATAGAGAAGGAAGTGATTTCAAAATATAACGTTTTGAAAATATTATCATATATATATATATATATATCGATGACGTGGAATATTCAGTTTTGATTCGAAATTGAATATGAAATTGAAATCGTTTCGAAAACGAATTTAAAACGATTTATAAAATACGTTTTAAAAGGAAATCGATGAAATACATATAATATATATTATATATATAATGTCCTGAATAGTACGCGCCGCGCCGCGGCAGTTTGCGAATTTCGACCATTGATTTCGAATGGACATTACGGAAGATCTGACCGTCGAATTCTCCTAAAACCAGAACCGTTGGGTTCGTATCGAAAAGAGCTTTCTAAAAAATATTAGAGATTTGAAATCTAACGGTTGGATTTGGAATTATGTCCAAATCAAATTTGGAAAAGGTCGCTGTAAGTGCAGTTCGATGGCCGTTGATGGAAATCGACTGTACGGGCCTTGATAAAATTATTAAAAATAGTAATAATTTGTGTAAAATCATAATAAATGATTTGTGAAGAATTGAGATGAAAAATTCCAAATTTGAAAAGATAAAAATAGATTTTTATCGAAATGAACTAGTTTTGAACTAGAATAATAATTTATTTATTTTTGAAATAAATAAATTGGAATTGAAAGGGTTTTAAAAGTAACCCGAAGTTTCAATAATTGAATTGGAATGGAATGTGATTTTGGGTTTATAGTGAACGGTGTTTTATATGACATTGGTTCTTTAACCCAGTTAAAGACAGAATATTGATTTTTGGGAAGATTAAAACTAAGTGGAGTTTTAATGAGTCTCTAATTAGATTGAAGTGATCGAGAATGGAGTATCACCAGTTTTGCTCCAGGCGATAGTTAAATCTTTAATTAGATTTGGACGTGAAATGGTAATTGAATTTACCGATAACACCGTGGTGTTAGATATGAAGTATGACCAGTTTTACTTCATGGGATGAATAGGTTGGGATTGGTAAATAAAATAAATGATTACTTCGGTGTGGTTCGCTAATCCCGACTAGTTTGAATTGATATTCAAAGAAGATTAAATAATAAATTCAAAGAATTTATCTTTGATAAAATTAATGGGAACCTTTCCCAAAGTATAAGAATATTTGAATGAAAGAATATTTTGAATTGGAATAAGGTGTATGTTGTGTTTGTGTAACACTTGTTTATTATATACGCAAGTTATTCAGAAAGACCGGGTTCATCCCATTCTGAATAACTGATTCGATGCGGTGTCGAGGATGAAGACGATGGTCGAAGGCCGGAGGTCTTCACATTTTTTCGGTGATTACTGATGATCTTGATTGGGCTGTACACCCAGGAGGAGGGAATCAGTTGGCGATCGTCCGACGTACTTGGAGATCGATGGATATGCGAGGTACAAGGTGCCTCCGGTTACATTCAGACCCAGAACGGATTTGTAAATGGACTGTGTGTCTGACATTGGATTTTATTTTGTGTGATTGATTTCTATTAAATATATATTTGTTTGGCAGTGGAGAATTTATTCTCTTGCTTAACGCCCTTCTCTGAGACGTACGAGCTCAGAGGTTATATATTGATGGATATCAAACGCATGGAGTGAATTGCCTGTGTGGCATGCCTAAGTGGCAATTGATCAAGGCTTCTGTTAAAAAGCAAAGTCTTGTGGTTGATGATCAAAGCACCACCTGTGTGACATAGCTTTGTGTAGCGTTGATTCGCGAGCCTCACACCCCGGTTGTGAACCAGAAATAGGAGAAGGATTCAGGGAGGGCATGCATTTCTTTCTAGCTAGGGTGGTGTCAGTGACCTACCAGCCCTGACATTTATATTATTTTCACCTATGTGGTTGTTGCTGTTGCGAGGCGCCTCAGATATATCGGTGACTGTGTGGAGCCGATGGAGTCATTTGGCTCATTTACGCCCCAAAGGGTGGGGATACGCAGTGTTCAGGCATTTTAATCCACATCGGTGGACCGGCCCTGTGGATCCTAAGGGACGATGCGTTTTGTTCCTGAGGCTCGGGCTAGAGAGTCTCGAATCGGTAGAGGACTATCTTTTGCCTCGGTTCACAGATGGAAACCCAACTTCCAATACGTGACATTTGCGGTTTTGATTGTAGAGACTAGTATGGCGACATGATATATGGTACCCATTCCGTCTATGATTGATATTTATGATTGAAATTGTTTTGACACTATACACTTATAATAGTATCAAATGATTTGTTTTTAACGTACCAAGCATGTTTGGCTATTATAAGGGAAAACCCTTTCCTCCGGCTTGTGTTGCATTGTGTGATGGGACATGGGTCTTATAATAGCTTCATTTTTCCAAAAAGCATTGCGCTGTTTTGTTATATGCACCGGTATTCTGGGGAGGAATCCCGTTCCGTGTTATACGGCGTGGTCCCTTGATATATCTGATTTAAAGTAAAGATTTAAATAACTGTTTTAGTTCTCACACCAGTCAGATGACTGACCGGGAGTTTATTGTTTTAACCTAAACTCTGGGTGCCCTTATTTTGACACGGGCAGCTAGTAGTTTTGGTTTTGCAGATTTATATTCACAGGATCCTGATTTATAGCTGGAATGATATCCGGAAAGCTCTGTATCCGTATATCTCCTTCAGTTGTGTTTTGTATTATTTTTCCGCTGTTATGTAATTTAATTTAAATCTCTGATATTTTCTGTGTAATATTTATTCATACTCTGTATATTCTTGTATTCTGATGGAATTGTTTAATTAACAATGAAATGTTCTTCTGTTTGCGTTCTGATGTGGCTTGTCCTCAACTCAATCCGCGATTTCCTATAAGGGGGATTTCGGGTCGTTTCACCTGGTATCAGAGCTTTGGTTTACAGAGCTCGGAGAACAAGACACGTTAGAACCGAACGAAAGAATTCATCAGAGATTGGATTAGTAATATCCAACGAGAATGACTCGTTAGAGATGGGATCAGTAGCATCCTAGAATGAGTGTAAAGAGTGGTGCTTTTAAAAATAAAAACAATTTTTGGTTTGAAATTTTAAATCAATTATTCATATTTGATTATTTATTTTATATTGAATTTGGACAATCCAGTATATAAAGATTTTGCGTAGACGTCTGATCCGCGTGTATTTGAAGTCTTAATATACTAGATAGAAATAGAATCACACTCTAGTCGCCCGTGGATGTTCTGACAGTGGTTCGAAACATCATCAGAATTTATGTTCGAGTTTCGAAAGTGAGATTTCTATATGTTTCCATTAGACTGGTGTGAGAACCAAAACTAGATAGGGCTTATTGTTGTGATTTGGCATCAAAAATCTGATTTTTGGATATGTATTAAAGTTATGAGTTTGAAATGATAATCAACAAATTGATTGCTGATTGTGTTGTTTGATTAATTAAAATTTGAACCTTTAGCCAAATTGAACCAAAAAGTGAATTGTATTGAAAATTTATCGCATTTGTATGCATATACATGTACTTACATTGAACAGGTCATAACAAGGAGGCAAGAGAAGAGGAATAAAATTGTTTGCCCGACAAATAGGTACATGTTTATTGTATTTCTTGGGTTTTGATGATTATATGAGCCGATTGGCTAGCCGCTTGGCTGTTTCTTTTTCTTTTTGGATTGGTGAGGCCATGGGAGGCTATTTGAAATATCCCGAAGCTCCCGGTGCAGGGGAGGTTATGGAGAAATTTTTCGAAAATTTAGGGTGTTAGCCAAATTTTTGAAGAATTTGAAAAAGTTCATAGAAACTGAAAATTTGAAGAACTTAAGCCGTAATGAAAATAATGAAAGTTGAGTTGGTTTGTAAAACAACTTTCGGCTTCATTCCTTTTCTGGGACGAAAAGTTTTAAGTGGGGGAGATTGTAATAACCCGGAAATCTGAGCCAATTTAAAATTTTTATTTTGGCAATTTTAGTGAATTTTGAATATTTAAAATGAATTATTTTAAATAATAACAACGAGAAATTTATTTTGAATAGAATAGAACGTATATATTTATATAGATCATCGTTAGAATATAAATATTTATTTTAAATTATAAAAGGAATTAGAAATGGCGCGGTAGTTCGAAAATTCGATTTCAAAATTCAAATTAATGTACAAGATTCAAAATAAACCGAATTTTGACGAAACCAAAAAGATTGGGATCTATTTGAAAATATCTTTCCAACGAATCCGAAAAATTGAAATTTCATAGCGGGGATAAAAAGTTATGCCCAGTTGAAAATTCAGAATAGTCGCTATGGAATTCTAGCCCTTAAAAATGGCCATTTTGCAAACGGCCTCGGTTTTCGACGAAACCACTTTTGTTGGATCCGCGATGTCAAATTATTGCTAGGTTTCAAAATTCATAATTTTTCGAATCAATATGTGAGCGTGGCGAAGTAAAACGTGTTTTAACAGTTTCAGTCAATTTCGATCGACCAGAAAATGGCCATTTTTCAAATGGTCTAAGAATTCGATAAAATTAGTTTTGTTAGGACCGTATCGTCAATACGAAGCTAGAAAATATTTTTCGGGAATTTTTAGAGTTAGTATATGGACCCGGTAAATTGAAATGTGCGTTTAAATTGAATATATAAAGATTTATATTTCAAATTCAACGAAAACTGATCGAAACAGCCGAACTGGCTTATGATACATATTCCATTGTGTTCAAATAGGGGTAATTAGTTATGGACGACAGTCGGTGGGTTTCGTTTGGAGTTCGAAAATAAAAGTTGCTTTTTGTGATTTTAAAGGAATAATATATATATATATATTTATAAAGAACACCCCCTCCTTTATCTCCTTTGAGGTCAACCCCCCTTCAAATTCAGATCGAACGAACGGAAAGAGAAAAAAAAACAAAAAAACGAAAAAAAACATCGCGCCTGACCGCGACGCCCACTGTCGCCCCCATCGCCGTTGCCTGGCCCTTCGGCCTCACCCCACGCCAGCACCCCTCCCCCAAGCCGCCGCCATCTCGCATCGCGAAAGCCCCAAACCCCAATCCCAGTCGAACCCAAACCCCTAACCCCGACCGTTAGGCCCCCTGGTGCCGCAACCCGCCTGACCGCGACCCCCGCGCCCTCCTCCGACTGCTCTGCGACGCTCCGACCCCCTCCTCCCCTCTACACCGCCGACGGTGAAGCCTTCCCCCCTCCAACTCGAACAAAGGTGAGTACAAAAACTGATTTTTTATTTAAGTATAAAAACTGATTTTATTTGATACAAAAATGGTTTTTCTTTGAATATGAATATGGTTTTTGATTAGGTTAAAGATTAGATTTTTATTAATATAAAGTTTTGATCTTTGTTCATAAGAAGTTAGGATTTTTTAACACTTTAAAAATATAATTTTTATATGATGTAGAGAATGAAAATATAATTTTATATGATGTAGAGAATGAAAATATAATTTTTATATGATGTAGAGAATAAAAATATAAATTTTATATGATGTAGAGAATAAAAATATAATTTTTATATAGCTAATGAAATAAAAATACGGTTTTTAATTATCTGAAGATATGATTTTATTTAGGTGAAGTGGAACTAAAAATATAATCTTCATATATATATAGTAGCGTTTTAAAAATATGATTTTTTATATACTAGAAAATATAAAAATGTGATTTTTATATATGTAGTGGCTACGGACAACGAAAGTGACCAAAGGCGAGCACGGCGAAGATTTTCTACATATGAAGAGTCGCGGTGAATTGGTTTAGCTAATCGGTGAGAACTCCTCAATTTTACTTATATTTCTAGTTTGAAATATATACTAGGATGCAGACGGTGCTTTGCAGCACCTGACACCCGTCGTCCACAGACCATGGATGACTTGTTTGTTTGATTTTTGTTTAGTGAAATTTGATAGTGTGATGAGTTGAAATAAAATATATATTCATGTGTTTAAATAAAATATATATTCATGTGTTGAAATAAAATATATATTCATGTTTTGAAATAAAATATATATTCATGTGTTGAAATAAAATATATATTCATTTACAAATCGAATGATTTGTTTATGTACACCGATTTTACTGATATTGATTGGGATGATAAATTTTACACATCGCCCAACTGCACAAATAAAAAATCTGTGTTTGTTGATTTGAAACCCCACATGGGTATTGGGATGATATTTGACGTACACTAATCCCGATTGTTTAGTTGTATGTCAATCGATGGGTTGACAGACTATGTAAGCATTAATTATTTATATTTAATGCTTATACATTTGTGTGGTGCACTCTGGATGATGGTTGATGATTTATCGTTGCTATTATATACATGTGTTGTAGAAAATCCATATAATTAACATTATATGGTAATTGATTGGGCCTCATTCCAATTTGGAAAATAAGGAATATTATAAAAGAAAATTCATGTGTTGAATAGAATGAATATTCATGTATTGAATAGAAAGAAAATTCATGTGTTGAATAGAAAGAAAATTCATGTGTTGAATAGAAAGAAAATTCATGTGTTGAATAAAATAAATTCATGTGTTGAATAAAATATAAATTCATGTGTTGAATAAAATAAATATTCATGTGTTGAATAAAAATATAAATTCATGTGTTGAATAAAATTATATATTCATGTGTTGAATAAAAATATATATTCATGTGTTGAAGAAGATATTCATTTGTTGAATAGAATAATGAAGTTATTGAAATATATAAAGCCGTGTTGATTAGATATGCGCCATTTTGACGCGAACGATATTTATATCGATTATATTCGTTTTTATAATGATTATAGAAAAGTGATTTCAAAATATAATGTTTTGAAAATATTATCATATATATATATCGATGATGTGGAATATTCAATTTTGATTCGAAATTGAATATGAAGTTGAAATGATTTTGAAAACGAATTTAAAACGATTAATAAAATACGTTTTAAAAAGAAATCGACGAAATATATAATATATATATTATATATATAATGGCTGGAATAGAACGCGCCGCGTCGCGGCAGTTCGCGAATTTCGACCATTGATTTCGAATGGACATTACGGGAGATCCGGCCGTCGGATTCTCCTAAAACCGGAACCGTTAGGTTCGCATTGAAAAGATCTTTCTAACGAATATTATAGATTTGAAATCTAACGGTTGGATTTGGAATTATGTCCAAATCAAATTTGGAAAAGGTCGCTGTAAATGCAGTTCGATGGCCGTTGATGGAAATCGACTGTACGGGCCTTGATAAAATTATTAAAAATAGTAATAATTTGTGTAAAATCATAATAAATGATTTGTGAAGAATTGAGATGCAAATTTGAAAAGATATAAATAGAATTTTATCGAAATGAGCTAGTTTTGAACTAGAATAATAATTTATTTATTTTTGAAATAAATAAATTGGATTTGAAAGGGTTTTAAAAGTAACCCGAAGTTTCAATAATTGAATTGGAATGGAATGTGATTTTGGGTTTATAGTGAACGGTGTTTTGAATGACATTGGTTCTTTAACCCAGTTAAAGACAGAATATTGATTTTTGGGAAGATTAAAACTAAGCGGAGTTTTAATGAATCTCTAATTAGATTGAAGTGATCGAGAATGGAGTATCACCAGTTTTGCTCCAGGCGATAGTTAAATCTTTAATTAGATTTGGACGTGAAATGGTAATTGAATTTACCGATAACACCGTGGTGTTAGATATGAAGTATGACCAGTTTTACTTCATGGGATGAATAGGTTGGGATTGGGAAATAAAATACATGATTACTTCGGTGTGGTTCGCTAATCCCGACTAGTTTGAATTGATATTCAAAGAAGATTAAAGAATAAATTCAAAGAATTTATCTTTGATAAAATTAGTGGGAACCTTTCCCAAACTATAAGAATATTTGAATGAAAAAAATATTCTGAATTGGAATGAGGCGTATGTTGTGTTTGTGTAATACTTGTTTATTATATACGCGAGTTATTCAGAAAGACCGGGTTTATCCTATTCTGAATAACTAATTCGACGTGGTGTCGAGGATGAAGACGATGGTCGAAGACCGGAGGTCTTCACATCTTTTGGGTGATTACTGATGATCTTGATTGGGTTGTACACCCAGGAGGAGGGAATCAGTTGGTGATCATCCAGACGTACTTGGAGATCGATGGATATACGAGGTACAAGGTGCCTCCGGTTTCATTACAGACCCGGAACAGACTTGTAAATTGTCTGTGTGTCTGACATTGGATTTATTCTGTGTGATTGATTTCTATTAAATATATATCTGTTTGGCGGCAGAGAATTTATTCTCTTGCTTAACGCCCTTCTCTGAGACGTACAAGCTCAGAGGTTATATATTGATGGATATCAAACGCATGGAGTGAATTGCCTGTGTGGCATGCCTAAGTGGTAATTGATCAAGGCTTCTGTTGAAAAGCAAAGTCTTGTGGTTGATGATCAAAGTACCGCCTGTGTGGCATAGCTTTGTGTAGCGTTGATTCGCGAGCCTCACACCCCGGTTGTGAACCAGAAACGGGAGAAGGATCCAGGGAGGGCATGCGTTTCTTTCTAGCTATGGTGGTGTCAGTGACCTACCAGCCCTGACATTTATATTATTTTCACCTGTGTGGTTGTTGCTATTGCGAGGCGCCTTGGATATATCGGTGACTGTGTAGAGCCGATGGAGTCATTTGGCTCATTTACGCCCCAAAGGGCAGGGAAACGCAGTGTTCAGGCATTTTAATCCACATCGGTGGACCGGCCTTGTGGCTCCTAAGGGACAATGTGTTCTTTTCCTGAGGCTCAGGCTAGAGAGTCTCAAATCGGTAGAGGACTTTCTTTTGCCTCGGTTGACAAATGAAAACCCAACTTCCAATACGTGACATTTGCGGTTTTGATTGTAGAGCCTAGTATGGAGACATGATATATGGTACCCATGCCGTCTATGATTGATATTTATGATTGAAATTGTTTTGACACTATACACTTATAATAGTATCAAATGATTTGTTTTTAACGTACCAAGCATGTTTGGCTATTATAAGGGAAAACCCTTTCCTCCGGCTTGTGTTGCATTGTGTGATGGGACCTGGGTCTTATAATAGCTTCATTTTTTCAAAAAGCACTGCGCTGTTTTGTTATATGCACCGGTATTCTTGGGAGGAAACCCGTTCCGTGTTATACGGCGTGGTCCCTTGATATATTTGATTTAAAGTAAAGCTTTAAATAACTGTTTTTGTTCTCACACCAGTCACATGACTGACCTGGAGTTTATTGTTTTAACCTAAACTCTGGGTGCCCTTATTTTGACATGGGCAGCTAGTAGTTTTGGTTTTGCAGATTTATATTCACAGGATCTTGATTTACAGCTGGAATGATATCCAGAAAGCTCTGTATCCGTATAACTCCTTCAGTTGTGTTTTGTATTATTTTTCCGCTGTTATGTAATGTAATTTAAATCTCTGATATTTGTTGTGTAATATTTATTCATACTCTGTATATTCTTGTATTCTGATGGAATTGTTGTAATTAACAATGAAATGTTCTTCTGTTTGCGTTCTGATGTGGCATGTCCTCAACTCAATCCGCGATTTCCCATAAGGGGGATTTTGGGTCATTTCAGAAAGACAAAAAACAGATGGAAATAATAAAACCGAATTAATATAATATTTAATACCATTTATAACCCACCTTCATTAGGGATTTTCGCCTAAGGGCGGTCGATACACTTGGACAGGTAGGTCGACCGCTCCTGGCGACTGCAGCCCAATGACGGCTAGGATTATGTAGGTTTTTATTATATAATATATAAAATGGATGGACGGACGTTTATTAAATTAAATCTAACAGTTCAGGCCATTTCAATCCTTATAACTAAAGAGTTAGTCCCCCATTCTTTTCCACCTAATTTTGAGAGCAGCTGCGAAGCTCTTCCATTTCCCTTTCTCCTTAAACAAATCCTAAAACAAAAAATGTTCATATACAATCAAAATCAAACATAAACAATATAGATTAGAAAGGGTTAATCAGATTCAAGTGGAAAATAATATGGATTGACGTTTAGGTTCTTCTTCATCAGATTTCACTACAACAAAAACACCATATTACAACTTTAATTTTACAACTGTGCGAAAAACACAGTTGTAATAAATGCATTTTTACAACTGTGCAAAACGCACTGTTGTAATAAATGTTTTTTTACAACTGTGGAAAAATCATTGTTGTAATAAACATATATATCACAACTTTTCTTTTTTGTCTGTTGTAATAACTAATATATACTAATTAATTTCTCATAATTAATACTTAAATTAGAAAGTTGTTTAAACTTATTTTTAGGAACTATTTTTTCTATTTCTTGTATTAGAGACCTATAAAATATTAATAACAAATTATATTTAATAATTAGTAATATTAACAATTAAGAATAATTCATATTCAATAATAAATTTACAAATTAATACCAATTAATATTAATTACTATTAAGCACTACAACATGCTAGTTGTAATAGATGCCTATTACAAACTTCATGTTTATAATATCTATTTTTAATAACTAATTATATTAATATTTAATAATAATTAATGATTAATATAAACTTAGGAATCGATAATATTTATTAATTATTATTAATTAATTAATAGTTTATAAGTAGTAATTAATTTTTAATAGTTAATGTTAACTGCTTATTAATCAATATTTAGTAACATATATATTATAAGCTTTTAATAATTATCACTCGATTATAACTAAGTAGAAATAAGTAAAAGTTAAATAATAATAATTATTAATATGAAATAATCCTAATTAATAATTAATTTAAAATATGAAATAATCCTAATTAATAATCAACAATTAATTAATAACTAGTTAATAACTAATAATTAATAATCAATAATAAATCTAGATTTAAGCGTTTATATTGGTTGTTTAGTGTAATAAATTGTTTTTTAGTTATTAGATAAGCAATTCAAAAGGGCAAAAAGAGGATGTGTCCTTCCAGTACATTGGAATTTTCGTTTCCCCCCACCACACACACGCCTGATTTTAATATGTGGTGAAAATTTCATTTCCCTCCACAAGCAGGCACGCTTTTCACTGGGTAATCCAGCGAACCCCACTTAAACTCACGAGACCCAACTCAAAAGAGAAACCCTAACTCTGAGTCTTCAATCGCCGCCACACAAAAAGCTACCTCTTGCGATCTTGAATTGCTCTCTGTTTTGCCACCTTGCCTTCATCCTTTCACCGTCGCCTCATCTTCATCCTTTTTCCGCCTTGCTTCGCCTCCATACAGCAGCCGTCTCGCCTCCGTTCTACTTTTATGTTGTTGAAGTATTCCTTGTGAAGAAGGGGGACAGAGTCGAGCTACAGTGCTATTCAGATCGAGAGACGATCTTCGATTTATCCACTGGACAGCTGGCGTGGTGCTACCGTTTATTGGATTCAACGTGTCAAGGGCGACTGGATGTGTTTCATCCCCTTAGGTGCTGCTGCAGTCGGACTTGTCAAGGGCGAACAATTTCAGACAGGTGAGATGAAGTTAGTCAGTTGGTGAATTGTTTTTAATAGAGCAGGGAGTGTTTAGTTTGATTTCGGAACATGTTTTGCTAAATCGTAGATGGTGGTGACTACTGGGTAGCTAGAGTTGAAGTTGATGTGTGCGCACTTGTTTGTTTTATCATGGAGATTATGTTGTTTCTTTGTAGGTATATAGACAGTGGGGTGGTGGTTATGTAGGAGACAAGCTTAGTTGCCTTGTAGTTGAAGCTGTGTTGTGCTGGAATACAGTGATAAGAAACAGATTACACACAGACTTGCAAAAATTATAAAATTCTAGGTAGTTTACTACTTGGTTAATGTTTGCAGTTTTGGGTGAAGGGATTCGGTTATGTTGTGGTCACTTAAAGTGTCTTTTGGCTGCAGGCAGAGGTGATTGAATGGAAGTTCCAGCGGGGGAAGGGGCATTGGTGAAGATGTAGTTCTGTAGTGAAGTGCACGCAGGTGAATGGTTCATATGTTTAGATTGTAGTTGCTTATATAAGCTTTGCAGAAGCAGTTTTTGTTGATGGTACTTGAATTTTGCAGAGGAGGCGAGGAAGCAAGCCAGTTTGGGTTATTGGTGTGGTGAAATAGGCGATCAGAGGTGGATGTTTGGTCTTCGCTGTGTCGTGCCATGTTTTGGGTTTGGTTGGAGTTTTATCCTTTGATTGTATGTATATTTATACGAAAGTGTGTATATAGCCGAGTGTATTGAGTGATCAGTTTGTAGTGAGGAATGTATGTATTGTTATGACTTATTATGTAAAAGTGAGTTGTACGATAGTGGATCAGAAAGTTGTACTAATTCAGATATTGAAATAAAATATTTAATTGATTATTTCAGTTCAGTGTAGTATCATTTTATTCAATATAAATATTTATTTTTATATGAACAAAAATCATATTGTTATAATTAATTTTAGTAGGAATTACTACAACAGTGAAAAAAAGTTGTAATATGTATTACTACAATGGTGGAAAAAAGTTGTAAAATATATATATTACAACGGTGGTGCAACGGTGCAAAAAAGTTGTGAAAGATATTAGTCTATTACAACTTCTTAATACACGACGGTTTGTCCACCGTTGTAAAATGTATGTTACAACGGTGTTCCACCGTTGTAATAGGGTCATTTTGTTGTAGTGATTTCTCTCCTCTTTTTTATTTTCTTTTAAATCTACAAATATGAAAGTATACCCTTTTCATAATAACTGTAAATCTATAAGAATTTAGGAATTTTAGGCCTAAAAGATTCAAATTTGGATGCTTTCAGATAAGTGGGAAATTTATATACACAGTATACAATAAGTTGATTACTTCATTTGTATTAAATCTAAATTGTATTCCAAAATATTTATCTGATCTATTTATAATTTTGTTAATTCTGAAATAGTGTCTATCAGATCTGTTTATGAGTATCGTTAAATATAAAAGAATAAAATTGTGGTTTGAATAAAATTATTATTTTGTAGGCTTACTTGATTTTCCATATTATTTCCTACTGTTTTATTTAAAATATTGTGGTTATTGTCAACAACGTAGATCAGAAAATCAGTCTCATAAATCATTATTAAGATGTAGTTTTATTCTAAATCTGTAGTTATGGTGTTGATATGTAATTCGTGTAAACTTTGTTAAAAAGTTATAAGCTTGTTTGGGTTTGGTTTTGTTTGGGTTTTAACTTAGTAATAGTAAATATGCCTTTTTGCTATTTTTGCATAAAAAGGCATTATTTGAAATCAATAAGAAATATTTATCAAAAACAAAAAGCTAAAGATTTGTCTAAATTCATGCACAAACATAGATTTTAATATGTTTGTGCATAGTTACATCAACCATTCCAAAAACATACAAATTATATATATCTTGTGATTTGAAATATGTTTATTCCTCTTTTAAATATTCAGGCATAATCTACAATAATTATAGTTAATAGTCTTTTCGTAAGATTTACAATCTTATTACAAAATTGAACGCAAAAAGGAATGTTTAATTGTTAGCTTAAAACAAAACATTATATTTTATAATTAAAAAAAAGAATAATAATAACTACGTTAATTGCGCGAATATATATATAGTACTTCCAAATCTATGTAAATAACGTAAATTATATTATAAATAATGTTTGCGATAAATGTGTGATGAAATTTCATTAGGAAGTAAATTCGATATTAAATGGATATATATATATATATTATGGTCGTTATAGCAATAAATGTAATTGGTTTGCTATAAATAAGGACATAAAGGAATAATAACTATTATAACCATTGTTGATTGGGGAAAACAAATTGAATTAGGTAGTTAGGCCTAAATGTTTACAATCTGAAAACAATGACTAGGAATAAGAATTGTAAATACAATTAAGTAAGTAAATATTTCCTATAACATATAATATATATATGTACAAGAATAAATCAAATTAAAGTAAAATAGAAATGTTTAAGGAGTTGCAATAATTAGAGTAGAAATAAAAAGGGACTGATATAATAAGGACATTTAATTGTAAATCAATGTCTTAGGAAATTATGACCGTTAGGTTCATAAGTGACATTTATTATTATCAATGGAAATAAATGGCATTTAAAGGGTTGATTAACACCTTAGGAAAGTATGACTGTTATGGTAATAAGTGGCAATAACCCGAAAAAATAACAATAAATGAAATTAAAAAGGGTATTTATGGGTATTGGTTGTCGTTCAAAATGCTAAGTTCAATAAGGAAACAATTAAGTAAATATCCTAGGGCAAGAAGATATAATTTTCCTTATCTTATACTAGTTAATCTAGAATTAATAATTAAAAGTTATAATTGGACTTAGTAGGTTTATGATGCGAGGTCAATTGCCATATTTGATAGAAGTCTGCACTTTCTAGCAGTCGAATATATATATCCAACTGATGTGAGACATCATTGACCATAGGAACCCGTGACGATAGTTAGTTTGCGTATGTAGATTATTTCCGTAAGGAGAAACCTAACCGGAATAGCTCAATAACGTGGCTTGCTTTGGGAAGTAAGGTCTTTAGCGGTTAGATCCATCTTTAAAATGGTATTAAGCGATCACGTAGCCCACCTCCCATAAATGAAAGCATTAAAGGCCAACTGGGTACGAGTTTGATAATCTTCACGGATAGTCCGCCTCCTCGGGTCTTAACTGGCTTGGGTCGAGGGGTCTACCTGGGAATGTGTTTTAAAATGACCAGTATGGTATTGCCATAGGTCTTCCTGTCCTACGAGAAGTAATAAGCGACTAGGATAATCCAATAAGGTCAGCTAGATAGTAAAGAGGGGGTCCACCATAGGGAGGTCTTAAATGGCGTGCTATGTCTACCTACCCGAGTGGTCTTAAGCGGCTGCTTACTATCTCTCGCTTTTTGTGGGGCATGGGTTTATATATGTGACTGATGGAATCCCTAATTAGTAGGACCTGTAGCTATTGCCCTCTAATTTATATTAGCTTAAGATAAACCATTGAAAAAGGTATTAAGTCACCAATTGTTCCACCTAGGGTCTTAAGAGATCAAGAGGATCAACCCTTATCTATCATACTGAGGTTTTGAGTGGCTATATATATATATACACACATACATATACATACAAATAATTAACCTCCATATGATTAGTGAGTTCTTAAGAGTCCACCTCTTAGTTTTTGGTAATTGGTTGAATGGTATTTTAAAGGCTTCATAAATATATGCATGAACGTTTTATCTCGGTATTGTTTATCATTTGGAAATACAACCTCGGGTATGGTAGTTAGAGTCGTGCTTTAATGTTTACAAGGTTAGGTTAATAGACATATATCTCTAGTTGAACCAAATGGGATACATCTGTGTATTGCCTATTGTGCTATACTCTTTCTTCTCACCCTAACTTATTGTTCTGACCCCTTCTTTTTACAATCTCCCAGATTATTTCGGGACGGTCAGGTTCTTACAGGTGTTTAAATTTGGTCTTCGGTTCTCGCTCTCTCTCATGCTCTGTATTGACATGTGGCTTACTCTTATAAGGTAGTTACCTAAGTTTATACTAGTTTATCCTATTTTATTTCCTTTTTGAGTTATTTTATTATACTCTGATTATGCTCATGCTCATTTTTTGCAGGTACCAAATCTACGCGCTCCATGCTTGGATGGGTTTGAGTTTCGATTTTTGTCGAAATTTGGGCTTTGAAAAGTGTGGGGTGTTACAAAAATCTTCTATAGGCACCTACGAGGATTAAGATATGCATTAAACCCCAATAAATAATGGCTAACCATCACTCTTAGAGTTACCTAATATAGAAATACTACTACTAGAGCTGCTGGACATAGAGACACCGTCATTAAACCTACCGACTTAACAAAAGAACACCACTACTAGATACCCAACGTGAGAACACCATTACTATAGTTATTCTATGTTAGAACTGTATAATCCATAAATTTCGATCTTTTAATATTTTAATTTAGAATGATTTTTAATTTAAATTTATAATGTTATTGATGAATGATTTCAAATTTCTAATAAACCACAATTTAGGATAAGATCAAAAGTGATTTACAACAATGGAAATAATTATCAAATTGTATGGAATTATTAACTTTGAACTATTAATTATAAAAGAAAATTTAGTAGTCAAATCCTTGATTTGTTTTAATATTTAATACAAGAACGAATATAATAATCGATAAATAAATTAACATTTTTAATTTAAATTGTTTAAGAGAAATTGCAATGAAATGAAATGCCAAAGATATATATTACGTTCGTTTTGACTAGCGTAGTTAACGAACATTTATGGTTACATCAATAACTAAAATATTTACATTTTCATTTCTTAATATAAGTATAATTTTATATAAAAATAAACACATATCTGTTTTGAAACGATAGTTGTCGATTGTGAAATAACAACCATAATAATATAGAAACGGTTTGAAATTTAAATTTGAACTCCAACTTTAAATTTGGACCGGAATTCGAATAAAGTACATTTAATTTAATTAAAAGGAATTTAATTGGTTGTTAATATGGAAATATAATTCTATTTTAATTTATTACTGCAAAATTTGTTAAGAATAAACGATGAATTTATTAGATCTCGAAAACGTAAATATTCTAAAAAAACGTCCTGGGAAATTTATAATAATAATAATTAATAAATAAACGTTGACGTTTGTTTTGTTAATTTCTGATTTCGCTAACTTCGTTCAAATCGTTACATAAAGTGGTAACGTTTACGACAATGTAAATAAAGAAAATTAATATAAACAATAAAATATTGATTTCGAAATATGAGCATTTCATACGAATTCGATTTAGGAAATTTAATAATAGAAACGTCGACGTTCCTTTTGTTAAAATACAATTTTGCTAACTCCGTTCAAATCATTTTAAATAATGATTAACGTTAACCGATATAACTCAAATAGTGAAATTTTATGCTAATAATAAATATATGTTTTCAATGTACCGTCCCATTCGTTTCCACACGTTTAGTGTAATGATATTTATTTCATGTTCTTGGACACTTTGTTTTTGAATGGCTTGAATTTTTGTTTCAGTGCACGTAGTTAATTGGACTTGTTCGTATCTCAACATATATCATTTTAAAATTAAATATTATTGTTGTATCGGTAAGTGGAAAGAAACGACCTTTACCCAAATTCTTGAGGTACTTGAAAAGATGGTATTTACTCCTAAAAAATCGCACACACATTGATGGATCGAGACACAGGAAAAACCCAGAAGTTCCTTAGTTCAAGTCAGTTTCAGCACGACCGAACGGTTTGGGGCACGAGCACCGGTCGGTCAGTATCCTCTTTGAAGCGCTTCAGTTCAAATTGCATTGAATACAACTGATCGGTCTGAACCTTAAATACCGATCGGTTAGTCCTGAGGCTACATACTATGATCAATTATTATTATACCGATCGGCCAAGATGGTACAAGACCGATCGGTAGCGTTCTAAAGTTCCAGAACGGTCGGCTGGCAAAGATACGATATAATCATACCAATCGATCATAGCAAGAGCAACTGACTTTGATAAATTTTACCACACCGATCAGTCAGGGAAATTTACAACTGGTCGGTCATATCATAAGGGCCAGACAATTCGAAGTTGGAGAAACTTCTAAGGCTCGAACAGCCGTAACGAGAAGAGAGTTGGATGAAGTTGTTGCGAGTTTAACGAGCCATATGGACATTGCAAACAATTCCATAATAAAGAAGCTTGAGTCTATGTTCGCCATGTAGGCCGCTACTGCAAAAGTTACCATGGATGCCGCTCGTGCTAAATCTGCTCGAACAAATTATACGGGAAATGCAGGTTCTTCCTCCTCAAGTCCAAGCCAAGGAAATTCTGTCCAAGAGTTTGCAAATCCTAAAGATCCTTGACATAAAGAAACTAAACCACCTATGCGCAACCGCCCTGATAAAGCGACCTCTCAACAAGCGCTTGGAACCACCAAAGAGGTACCAACCCAAGTGGAAGGCCCAGGGCCCCGGAATCTGAACTAAGAACGTTGGCTTAGGCAAACATTCGGCAAGGATAAAGACGTCTGCCCTATGGACGAGCTCAATGAAGAGGAGAGCATATCGGAAATAATCCGCAAAATCATGAAAAAAAGCTTGAGAAAGCAAGACGATGAGAAGGAGTGGGTGTTTGCTCCTACCAAAACCCCACTCACGGAAAGGATCAAGATGGCTCCATCTCCAATAAGTTTAAACCCCCGACGGTGCAAGCTTACAATGGGACTAGTGAATCCCAACGTGTTCCGGTTCAAATATGATCAACGTATGGACGGAGAACACGCCACAGAAGAGTTGAAATGCTTGTACTTTCCAACTTACCTTGAAGTGGTGGCCTCGCTTTGGTTCACAAAGCTACCACCCAAGTCTGTAGATGATTTTGCTACCTTGGCCAAGCTATTCAGAGAGCAATTTAGACTCCAAGCTACAAAAGTGCGAGATGTCATGGAATTGAATGAACTTGAGCAAAGGCCAGGAGAGCTCATCAGAGCTTTCCTAACCCGCTTCAACACTACCACAGTGGAGGTTGGGAATTACGAGCCTCGTTTGGCTTTAATGGCTTTGAAGGGAGCCATAAACAAGAAGACCAAGCTTGGACAATGGATTAAGAAGAAGAAGCTAAGTACGCTTGAGGAACTATTTGACAAAGCTGAGGAATATATAGGTGTGGATGAGGATCCGGCCGATGCTCTGGACATTCCTGAAAATAGCGCATAGCCCGAGAAGAAAAATAATGATGAAGAAGGTAGCAAAAAGAATAAAAGTAGTCAGAAAAGGGGCAATGACGGAAAAGATAACCGAGCAAACAAGAAATTCCGTTTCTTTAAGAATCATAATTGACTCCCTTAAATGACATCGTAGAGAATATCTTCACGACAACTAAAGATACTGAAGAATATCTAACACTAAAACATGCGAAGGTCAATGATGCTTTGATAAAGTTAGGAAGGTTCTGTCGGTTTCATAGCCAACCGGGCCACAATACGAACCAGTGCAGACATCTAAAGAACCTGATTGAGGAATTAATAGGGAAGAACAGACTCCAACAGCATACAAAGAACCCACAGAACACACAGACCACTCAAGGATAAGGGACATCTGTAGCACAACCTAGACAGAATGAAAGCACTTCGGTTGATGTCATTCCAAGACTGATCGTCGATACCATTTCAGGTGGTCCTCACCCAGCCGGAGGAAGCTGGGGGGGACATTGTGAAGTACACTTATGAGATGAAGAACCTTCCTAAAGAAGAAGAACTCATGATCATGCACGAAGCCTTTCCGGCAAAGATGCCAAAGACTCCATGGGATGATATTGTGTTCAAGGAAAGAGACTCGGACGGATTGCTAACACCAACGGTAGATCCAATGGTGATCACCATCGGTTTGGGTCCAGCCATAGTCAGAAGAGTCTTGATTGAAAGTGGGGGCATCCGTCAACGCCCTTTTCATAAATGCATTCAATAGGATGAACCTTTCCATGGATGACGTGAAAGCTTGTCAGAATAAGATCCACGGATTCATGGGGTAACCCACTCAACCAATTGGCATCATCAACTTGCTCGTTGAACTCAGAGAAGGAGAAAGAAGGTTGCCATAAAACAAGATTTCATCATAGTCGATGAGCTTTTGGCATATAATGCCTTCCTTGGAAGACCAACCCTCGCAGCCTTTAGGATAACAATGGCTCTGTGGTGCCTAACAATGAATTTCCCTACTGAAAACGAAATTGGTGTAATTAAAGGCGACCAACAGGCAGCGAGAGAATGTTATATGGAGGAACTTGTTGAAGCTAGAAGAAGAAGTGAAGGAGGATGTGGAGCCTCCGATCCGCATTCATACCCTCCCCTTATAGTAATTAGGGCGGGGCCTACACACTGGCGATCACCATGGACTTAGAAGGAGATCGATCCAAGAAAAGCCAGTGTGGGGGAGGATAGAGCAGCACCAGCTGAAGCCATAATCTCCATTTCAGTACATGATAAAGATCTTGATCGAGTCTTGAAAATAGGCTCTCAGCTGGGCCTAAAGCTGCAGAAAATTTTTATCTTGTTTTTAAAGGAAAATTTAGATGTTTTCGCTTGGACGCATTCCGATATGTGCGGGACATCACCTGATGTAATTGTGCATAAGTTGAATATTAATCCCAGTTTAACTCCTGTAAAACAAAAAAGAAGAATACAAGGACTTGAAAGATCTGTAGCATTAAAAGAAGAGCTAGATAGGTTATTCAAGAATAACTTTATAAGAGAATCTACATATCCCGAGCGGGTTTCCAATCCAGTTCTTGTTAAAAAGTCCTACGGCAAGCGGAGAGTGTGCGTAGACTATTCAGACTTCAACAAGGCATGCCCCAAAGATAGTTTCCCACTACCTAGAATTGATCAACTTGTTGATGCGATGGAGGGGCATGAGCTGTTATCTTTTCTGGATGCATACTCCTCGGTACAATCAGATTATGATGCATAAGCTAGATAAAGAGAACACAAGTTTCATAACAGATAGAGGCTTGTATTATTATAAGGTATGTCGTTCGGACTAAAAAACGCAGAAGCGACAAACCAGCGCCTTGTTAATTCCATGTTCGAATCCCAAATTGGAAACACAATGGAAATCTACGTGGATGATATGCTGGTAAAGTCAAAGAAAGCTGAGGACTATCTTGAAAATTTGGCTGAAATGTTTCATATTCTCAGAAAATATGGAATGAAGCTCATTCCGCTCAAATGTTCGTTTGGAGTCGCATTAGGAAAGTTTCTCGGATTCATGGTCAACGTCAGAGGCATTGAGGCGAATCCTTCTCAAGTCACAGCCTTACGAGAAATGCGAGCTCCGAGGACAAAGAATGAACTTCAAAGCCTGAATGGGAAAGTAGTTGCACTTAATCGATTAATTTCAAAGGCAACGGACCGGTGCATTCAACTCTTCAATTCTTTGATGAAAGGGAAGAAAGATTTCCAATGGATTCTAAGTGTCAAACAGCTTTCGAAGAGTTGATAAAGCACATTGAGTCGCCACCAATGCTTTCTAAGCCCAAAGATGGAGAAGAGTTGTTCCTATATTTGGTTGTCTCATCACATGCCTTAAGCGTCGCGCTTATCCGGGAAGACGCCAAGGTTCAATGGCTAGTCTACTACATTAGTAAGAGGCTTGTGGGGGCAGAACTAAACTACCCAAAGTTAGAAAAGCTTGCGTACTGTCTACTCATCACTTCAAAGAAGCTAAGGCAGTATTTCCAATCCCATCCTATTAAAGTTCTCACCGATCAACCGCTATGACAAGTTCTCTTTTGCCCAGAAACTTCAGGGAGGTTATTGAAGTGGAACATTGAGCTCAATCAATATGGCATCACTTATCACCCTCGAAGAGCTATTAATGGATAGGATTTAGCAGATTTCATCGCCAAGTTCATGGATACGGGAGAGGAAATAGAGGAACCAGCAAAGACGGTGTTTGGCTAAAAGCTATACATAGACGAATCCAGAAATGATTACTAATCTAGGGACGGAATTGTCCTAGAATCTCCAGAAGGCCACTCCTTATGCTACGCTTTAAGATTGGAATTCCTATCAACCAACAATGAAGCTGAATATGAAGCATTAATTGCAGGTCTAAATCTGGAAAAGGAATTGAATCTAAAAACCCTGCAAATCCTTAGTGACTCACAGCTGGTGGTATGTCAAGTCCTAAAGGAATTCCAAACCAAACTTGGAAACCTTCCTGCCTATCTTACCAAAGCTTTGGAACTTCTTAATGACCTTGAATACTACACAATATCCCACATTCCTAAGGAGGATAATTTAAAGACAGATTCTCTTGCCATGTATGCCAGTTCCTAGAATTGCTGGGATTGATTCCCGTTGAAGTCCTTTTAACTCCCGCCATTAAAGAAGTTGATATAGACTAGATAATGGAGACTTTCGAGGAACTTGTGTCCTGGATGACTCCGATTAAGGAATATATCCTCAATGGAACACTTCCAAAAGAGCCGAAAAAGCGAAGAAAGATATTGTGCAAAGCTCCATTATACCTTATCCAGGACGGAAGGTTGTATAGGCGAGGATTCTCCATGCCACTGCTGAGATGTGTAACTAAGGAGCAGTACAAAGCAATCTTGGCAGAATTGCATGAGGGTGAATGCTAAGGTCACATAGGAGGTCAAACACTGGCCAAGAAAATTCTGCAATATGGCTACTTTTGGCCCGATGTGAACCTGGATGCAATGATTTATGTTAAGAAATGTGACAGATGTTAAAGATTTGCGGAGATTCCAGGAGCACCTTCCATAGAATTAACTTAGATGATTAGTCCATGGCCATTCACCGTCTGGGGCATAGATTTGATTGGAGCATTGCCTATAGCTAAGTCAACTATGAAATATGCAATCGTGGCAGTGGACTACTTCACTAAATGGGCCAAAGCTGAACCACTAGCAACTATTACCTCGAAGAAGGTGATTAACTTTGTTTTAAAGAACATTATTTTCTGATTTTGAGTACCTCAGAAAATAATCACCGACAATGGAACTCAATTCGAGAGCAGTGAATTCCAAGATTTCTGTGCTAAATATAAGATTAAGAAGAGTTTTGCAGTCGTTGCTCGTCCGCAGGCCAACGGGCAAGTCGAAGCAATCAATAAAATTTTGAAGTCAACCATCAAGAAACGTCTTGAAAAAGCTGAAGGTGGTTGGGTAGACGAGCTTCCTCTTGCACTATGGGCATATCGTACAACTCATAAAACTACAACTGGGCACACTCCATTCTCACTCGCGTTTGGATCCGAGGCTATGATTCCGGTGGAGCTGGAAGTACCTACTCACCGAAGAATCTACTTCAACCAAGAGGAGAATGAGAAACTGTAGCTCGAAGCACTTGATTTGCTTAAAGAAAAAAGAAAAGAAGTCGAACTCAGAATCGTTGCGCATCAAAGAAGGATAGCTCGTCATTTTAATGCTAAACTTAAACGGAGAACCTTCCAAATTGGGGACCTTGTTCTAAAAAGAATCATGACGGGAACTTGAGTATTCAGACCCAACTGGGAAGGGTAGTATATGATAAGCCAAAAATTTCCAGATGGCACATTCGAGTTGAAAATGACGGATGGGATACAACTTCCAAGAGCATGGAATAGCATACATCTTCGTCATTACTTCGTTTAATAGTTCTTTCATTTTGCAAATTGTAAACATCATGCATTGTAAATACCATGCAACTTTGTTACAAATTTTGTACATATGAAGGAAATTACTTTACTTGCCTAAATCGTACATTTGCGAGTTCTTGTTTACAAGTTTCTTAATTTGATTTTGATCGCAGGTCCCCTAAAAAGAATGCTCACACATCTATGACCTAATAAAGCTTGGTGTCCATTACAGGACATCCCGATGGGGATAGCCCAAATGCCATGTTCGATTCAATGCTTAAAACATCATTCGCAACAAATATGAAGGCGTGAAGCGACGTTCAAACTACAAACAAAGTTGTGAGTTTCATCAAAGGGGCACCTTCTTAATTGCAAGGTCCATGGCCCTAGTTCTAGCAAATCGAGGTAAAACCCGATGAAAGGACTAGCGTCCGCCCCGTGAAACGATGCAACTCTAAACCAAAGACCTCCCTAAGGGACACCCAGTTGATCATCAATGCCATTATTACATGGCCTGATTACGACAAACACTCGGTCTTTGAACCAAAGACCTCCTCGAGGGGAGCCTAGTCGAGCGCCGGTATGATTGATATATGATCCGACTACCACAAATACTGGGCTCTTAAACCAAAGACCTCCCCAAGGGGCACTCAGTTGATCGTCAGTACTATATATACATGGTCAGATTGCGACAAACACTGAGCTTTTAAACTAAAGACCACCGCTGTGGGGCACCTGGTCAGTCATTAGTGTCATTTATACATGGCTCGGTCACGACACACCCAGGGATTCTAAAGATCCCCGCGGGGGCATCCGACCGCTAGCCTGATCTTCTCAATTCAGTTAGTGATGGACCCAAAGACCTTTTCAAAGGTGCCCTATAGATTCTACGAGTAGCTAGATCATTCAACCACAACGAATAATGGGTTCATAAAAGACATCTATGAAGGCATCAAAACAAGACCTCTCTGGGGGCCATGTGTTTCTCCGAAGGGCCTGGACTTCCAGGTTAGCGAGAAACATGATTGAATATGATAAGGTATAAGACCTCTTAAGCAGGGGAATAGTAACAAAGACTCCTTTCCACTAAAAAGTATGAGCTTGCTCGAAAAAAACCGGAAACCTTTGATCATGATCATCCCAAGAAATTCTATAATGGCAAGAACACATGGCCAGGAGATTCCAAATGAAGGAAATCACAAAATGTCATGTCCAACCTTTAAAGTTTGTGACAAACTCTGGTATAGGGGCATTACCACTATATTAAAGAGGTTTAATAATGCTCACTTCTTAAACATACCGCAAACTCGTCATAATCCTACATTAAAGGTTTAGCATCTACAAGGACTAATTTGACCAACAAAGTGGAACCTTGAAATGAAATGATTAAGGAAAAATTGAAAACTTTGATAAGCACAAAGGTGGCTATTCATGGAAAAGAAATCTCAAAAATTGCCCCAGTTAGAATCAGGGAAATCTGGTAAAATTGGTCAAATAAAGTCAAGTATCACAATAACGAGTGGCTTGCAATATGAAAATTTTGTGTTGTGAAGATGAAAAGTCAGCAAGTGTGGAATGTATAGCAATAAAGTGCGACAAAGCTAAAGCAAAATCTTAAGTACAGTGACCAAAATACATTTCATAATCACGATGACACAAGACCAGATTACAGAATCATAAAGCATGTGACAAAGTCACGAGTCCAACACAGAAGTTTTAGATGCAGGGTAGCATAAAATTAGCAAGCGAGGGCCAACACTCACATATACAACCAGTCTAAAACACAACCGCATAGAAGGAAATAACAAAGGGGAAACAGGAAGGTTATGTCTTCTTTTTCTTCTTTCTATCACCGAGCTATAATTTATTTAATAACACATGCACATTACTTATGATGATTTTTTGTTATGATTGGGTGTTGGTGATTTTTCATTTGCTAATACTTGGCTATTGCTCAAGATGAGCAACATTATAGCTCGAGATGAGCTATATTATTATTGCATGCGCACATTTCTTATGATTTCTTTCATAAGTTGGGTTTGATGATTTTAACACGATCGGAATGATCGTACATTTGCAGAGTGCATTTGGATTTCTAATCCATCATATTGTAAGATTTTGGAGTGAGGTACTCCCTTTATTGATTATATTGTTTAATATATGGAAAGTGTTATGAGTATCTTTTTAATTATAAATTAAAGCATACAATACGATCTCCGTATTTCTAATCCTCCGAAAGAAATAATCTTCCTTAAATTCCATTTTTAAACCCTGTAAGCCAATAACAATCCGCTGTCTTGAACGCTCCAAGTTGGTTTAATCACCGACTCAGAGCGGTCAAAATGGCGGGTTGTTACACTTGATAAAATACATATCTTATTTTAGAATAAAAGACGAATTTGAAAAGCATAACCAGTGTAGTGTTTTGGAACAGAAAGTAAGGAATTTGATAATTCAGTTATTTGGAATAAATTTAGAATTTTTAGTTTAATAAGTAATTTATTCCAAATTGTGTGTTTATGAATTATAAATTGTGATTCTACTGAATATTGACAATATATATAAATAAATTTAATTAAACATTAGTCTTATAATTTATACTATGTATAATTTTGTTAATATGATAACACAATTTAATTATAAATGTAACAGTATACCATTTTGACCGCCCCAAGTTGGAAATTAAACTAGCTCAAAGCATTCAAAATAACGGATTGTTATCGGCTTAAGGGGTTTAAATGGAATTTAACCCAGAATTACAGAGTACAATAACAGCAACGAAATTAAATTTTACCCAACAAAAGCAGAGAAGGAAGGGAGTGTACCAGTCGGTTTCGTCTTGTCCCCAAGACTTACTAATTCTACAATAATCTTGTCCCGGGATTTGAGAGCCTGGATAAGCGCAGCTTTGTCCTTCTCTAAATTAGAGATGCGTTCGATGTTCTCCCTGTTTAGCCTTTGAAGAGAACAAGTGAATGTATTCCAGGCACCCAGTTTGTGCTCGGTATAGTTTCTTATAAGGTTAAAATGCCTCTCCAGGCAATCCATAGCAGCATCAAGTTGAGCAAGCGAGTGATTTTTTATAACGTCCATATCATCAGGGATTGATTTTTTATCAGATGGGTATATATCTGGGTCAAATTGGTCAAAGTGCAACCCCTGTAGACACCAACCCTCGAATCGTTCAGCAAGCTCAAAGCTGCACGGCCCAGGAATATAACAAGGCCTGTCTATGATTGTTTGAAGGTCGGCCAGAGTTGGAGTAACAAAGGAAGAAGTCAAGGTGGGTTGATCGGAAGTGGTCTGAGTATCACGCACAGGAATCTTGTCCCATCTATGGCGTTTTCGAGAGCTATCATTGCTCAAGATCCCCCTAATTCTTATATGACTGATAGACATCCTACATAAATAGCGGTGTTTGAGAATAAACCACAGATGCGCACTTCCTAGAATAAAAGACATTATATACAACAACATAAAAGTGGAACTTGAAATCTATAACCAATTAGTCGGTTCCAGATTTTGGTATGAACTAGTATTTGAATGGCCAAGTTTGTATGAAAGGTGTGCGACTATATAGTCTACGAAATACTGCGATACAAATGCATCATTCAAATTCATCGACCGAATATAGAGACCCAGAATGTCTATGTGATATGTTGCAGGAGAGGTTTGTGCTTAAGGTTCATGGCCAAAAGGAGTTATTGGATCAACAAGTACCAAACTAGCTCAACCGATCGGTATCAGATAATATACAACCGACCGGTATCAAGCTAGTTCGACCGAACGGTATCAGATTATGCCTAACCGACCGGTACTAAATTAGTTTAAACCGACCGGTATGAGTTAAGTCAAACCGACCGGTACAGATCTAGCTGAATAAAGCCCAACAATAATCAATATGAATGAGGATGTTATCATGACTCATGAACAAGCAAGACTGCGCATAATCCGTCAACTAACAAAGTTATTTGCAACTCCGATAGTTAAGGAAACACACACTAGCACCAATGATGTAAGAATTGTGGGATCAACTAAATACAAAGTATACAAAGTTGAAAGTTACTACTCAAGCATATAAACAAACATATTATGAGCATGAAGCCATTATCAACGTTTTAAGAGGAATAAAGCATTTCAGACTCCTCATATCCAATTACAAACCCAAACAAGTTACATATAAACTCAATTCTATATATCAATACCGAAATAATCATATCAGAACCTTAAGTTTGTCAAATTGTCACCCTAACCCCAAATCGGTCCATTACGAGTTCAAGCTTTGATGTTCCCAAGTAAAAATTGCAAATTCCGGGGAAAATTAATATCTGCAATTAATCAGACTTGAGTGGTCCAAGACGATTTACGTTCAAGAGAGAATCCAGGAATCTCAGCTCCAAGGAAACTCGGATTGGTGTATAATGAAGCAAAGGCCATGCGTCGGAGCCCTAAATTACGAAGCAAGATTGGAAATTTGGAAATGAAATTGATGGATTTTTTTTAGAAAGAAGCGGAGGCCATTAAAAGGAACTTATGATTGGTTTAGAGAAAGAAAAGTAAAATGGGAAGGCAATGGACACGAAAAGCAACTGCCAGGTGGGCCGACCGGTCGATCCGCAGAAGCCCATTACACCATACCGGTCGGTCATTCTCCAGGAAAATTCAACCAAGCCGATCAGTCGCTTAGTTTGTTGATACGAATGATTGAGCATGCTGATCTGATGCAAAGACCATGTGCATGATCCATCAATTTGTAATAAAATGTTCGTATCGGAGTTCACAATTTTCATGGATAAAAATTATAAACTCCAAAGCGAAAATGTTTACTCCTAACAAATCACACACGCATTGATGGATCGAGACACAGAGAAAAACTAGAAGTTCCTTAGTTCAAGTCACTTTCAGCACAACCGAACAGTCTGGAGCACGAGCACCAGTCGGTCAATATCCTCTTTGAAGCCCTTCAGTTCAAATTGCATTCAATACAACCGATCGGTCTGAACCTTAAATATTGACCGGTCAGTCCTGAGACTACATACTGTGATCAATTATTATTATACCGGTCGATCAAGAAGGTACAATACTGATCGGTAGCGTTCTGAAGTTCCAGAACGGTCAGCTTGCAATGATATGATATAATCATACCGATCGGTCATAACAAGAGAAACTGACTTTGATAAATTTTACTACACCGATCGGTTAGGGAAATTTGTAGCCGGTCAGTCATATCATGAGGGCAAGACCGACCAATTACATGGGAAAGGAAAATGCAACGATCAGTCGCCCCTAAAGCAATGTATCTTATTCTAATATTACTATACCGGTCAGTCAGAAAGATGCATAACTGACCGATCATGATATGGGATCCACAACAGACCATTTGATAGGAAAAAAAGAAAGGATACACCAACCGGTCGGTTCTGATTTAGACCGATCGGTCCTGTTGCCAGTTGTTTTGCAGCTGATCAGTGGCATTTTCCATAAATAATTTCCAGAATGACCGGTGGTCTAAATGCTATATTTTGGCTCTTCTTCACTCCTACAAATAGGGGATGAACCCCTCATTAATGGGGACCGAATTTTATGACCCCGAAGGGCTGCCCTAGTGCATTCTCTACTGATTCAAGCCATTCTAACATCTAATCAAGTTCATTCAACAAAGATCATTCATTCAATTCACCATGGAATTCATCAGAATCTCTTTATTTCCTGAAAACTCATAGATCTACCATCATATTTCTACTCTCCAGAGGCCTCTCCTCTATTTCTTCTATTAATCCATAGAGATCTAGTTGGACAATTTGAGAGATTGAAGAGATGGATGTAATTGAAATGATTGTATGCATTGTAACCATTGTGAATGTAATGAGAATGAATTCCAAAGTGGATGTAGATCAAGTTTGATCGAAACACTATAAAATTTTGTGACATTTACTTACTTTTCTATTATTTTGTGGCTCCACTTTTCCTATTTAGCATCTTAAGAAGTACATTTTAGTACCTTTGGTGTTGATTCCAGTTTTGGGATTAACAAATGGTAGACCCATTCAAAATCTCATAACGTTGTTTATCCTATTATTTCGCATTCCCCTATTCAATGTAAAAAATATATTGAAATAAAAGGCTGCTCATTCATTCACTGTTTATCTTTCTCTCAGAAAAAAATGAAAAGATAAAAGAAAAGCAAACAATCGAAGAATTCGAACCCTACTCCACTGAGCTTCCAAACCGACCACCGCACTAACCCTGTGCAATCCTCTACTGAACGTAGACCTCCTCCGCCTCGCAAGCAGGTCACCAACACTGCGAACCCAACACCTGAATGCCAGACAAACTAGTCTGAGCTCTACCAACTCGCCAGATCCGCTGCTAAACCAGCTGTCGCAACTGCCTCCAGCCAGACCCGGGCTCCTCCGACCAAACCAACGATGCCCCTTATACCCAACTCCTATGCCGAAGCCAAGACCTGACCATCACGCCTCCATTGAAGTAACCTCCTCGACCAAAACCATGGCCAACCTACTCCACCACCCCTCTTCCTTCGCTGCTCCATCAATCTTACCCACACCACATTACTGAGCAGATATCCCAACCCTTTGCAACCTCTGAATCCAAATCCCAATGCAAGCATAGTCTTCCAATCATTCCCCTCCTTTTCTCATGTATATATATAGTATGTGTAGCGGAGCAATTGTTCATGTGTACGCATCTTCTTAGACGCGAATTCTAGAGGAAAAAAGCTTACTTTCTACCTTCTGTTCATTTGTGTGATGTTCATAGACTATTATGGATAGTGTTAGTGATATGCCAATTGTTGGTTGAGTGCTAAATTTCGCTGCCAAGTTTGAGTTTGGACTCATTTTGTAGAGAGTGAGTGAAGAACCTTTGTGTTGTGTTAGAGTTCGTCATTCTAATCCACGCAAGGTGAGCATCGCTTTCCTGATTAATATTCATATACTAGAAAATTTAACATCATATGAAATTAAATTTATTTTGTGCTTGTTAGGTTGATAACTGCTTAAATTGTTAGTTTAGAAAAAGTTGCTTGATTTGTTAATTGTTAATTACATGAATCCTAGTCGTTAAGTTGATAATCGTAATTGTAACGACCAGCCTTTTGCCCGGTTCTCGTCGGTTATTAAACAAACTTAAACCATTCATAAAGACAGATGGTTATGAGTACTTACATATTTGCCCAAAAGTAACAGAACTTTTCATTTTATTACAATAATACTACATCAGATTTACAAGGAATATCGGAGTACAACATAAGCTCAGCGGAAATAAAATCAAATATGCCCTCAGCGGAAGAAGTAAAATCCAAAACATAACTCTAGCTCCAAATCTAAATCCGGCTCCAAAGCCTACACCTGCAAAACAAACTACTAGTTGCCTATGCAAAATTATGGGCATCTAGAGTTTAGGTGTGGGAAAAATAAACTCCAGATCAGTCAAGGAACTGGTGTGAGAACTCAAAACAGTTGTTTTTAGGGTTTATTTTAAAGTTAGGTAATTCACTGATCCATGCCGCTAACGCAGCACGGGTTTATTCCATTTGAATACTAGTACATATAAATTTGCAACGATTTTTGAAAAATGAAGCTATCATAAGCTCGTCCCACATCACATAATGCAAGCGCACACCAGATGGTCTAGTTTTTTCCTTATGATAACCAAAAATTCCTTCGTATGTGAAAATCCTCTTTCATATTATTACTAGTGCATAGTGTGTAAAAACAATTTGCAAATAAATGTATTTATCTTAGCCAGCATAATGCCCCTGTTAACACTGTTAAATCACAGTTCAAGGCACCGGGTCAGTTACAGTTAATGGACCGGGTCAGTAACTACATTGGATTGGCCTTAACAATGTGGATCGGTCAGTGTCGATGGATCGGGTCGGTCAGTACAACCAGGACGTCCATTGCTTGTGCAACATGTATGATACGGACCGGGGCATTTTGGGCATGAATATAAAGTGAATCTAAATGAACCAATGTGTTTAGTCCCATGAAAGAATATGAAGTACGTAACTATTAGCTTAAACTGAGTAGTGGCATCTAAAACACATTCAAGTTGATACCAAAAGTGATGACATGTTTACACATTACTGTGTTGCACCACGCGCCATACACTTCATGAATGGATCGGCCATGTATCATTGTAGTAACGCACTGCTTTGTTAAAGTATAAATAATATGGACACGCATATATGAATCAAGCAATTCATGCAGCATGCATAAAGGACGTCATCATACTAAGAAAGAATGCATGCAAAGTCCATGAGTCTAATAATCGGAATAGTTTTTTCCTTGGACAAGTTTCACGTGAAAATAATCATCACGTGAAAGCATGTAGTATATAATAAAATATTGAATCGGCATATAAAGGTACACATGGTAGGAAATGGATCGGCCATATTTAATAGCACGTTGGCTCCTATGTAATTAAATTGGATCGGTCCCATTTGAAGACATTTGAATCGGTACTGTTCCAAACTGGATCGGTACATTGGCATGGAACTGGAATGATACTTTAGAACATAGTGGAACGATATAGCGCATTAAATTGGATCGGTCCTAAGTATAATGCGGTGGCATGTTTGTAAATACTTTACACCCGATCCAAGTCAGCACCCGATCCAACTTTGCACCCGATCCAACTTTACCCCCAATCCAACCTCGTGTCCAATCCAAATTAACGCCTGATCCAAATTAATGCCCGATCCAAGTTACTACCCGATCCAAACTCCACACTCCATAATTATGAAACTGCCACTACCTTCAAACTTCTTCTATAAATAGCCCATTGTTCCACAATTCATAGGACGGATTTCTTGACCATGAAGGGCAGCCAAAACCATTCCTACACCTCTCTAAAAGCTTCAAAAACATCATTAATGGCTTCCTAACTTTACTCCATCATTCTTCAACAACATGAAGATCAAATCAATCCAATTCTCCATCCAAAGTTGATATAATTCAATTCTAATGCTCATTAATCGCTATCAATTCTCTCTAAAAATCTAGACCTAGCTCAAACTTCATCATGAAATCAAGGAGAAGCATCTACATGCTAAAGTGATCAACGATTCACACATCCTCCGTCATAAAGCTAGGAATCTCAAAATTTTCTTACCAAGTTCAAGCGTAATTAGATCATGAAAAATGAGAGAAGTGAGAAATGAATGTATGAAAGATTCAATGTGTGCTGTAAAGCAAAATTCCGTAATAAGAAGTGATTGAAAAGTGGACGTAGATTCACATTGAATCGAACCACTATAAAAATCTCGTCTTCTTATTGATTTTTACTTTTATTTTGTGTTCGTGGCTTCAGAATTTCATACCATCTATTTGGTGACGTGCTTTTCTAGCATCATTTGGTGTTTGACCATTTTTTATTACAACATTTGGCGCCCACCGTAGGGCCGCGTTCGCTTCTCCTACCTCCTCTCACACTCTCACAAGGTTAAACACTTTGCCATTAAAGTTCTAAGTCGCATCCTTCTTTGAAATTATGGCCAAGTCTAAGAAGACCGTTAGCAAAATCGTAGTAGAAGCCGATGATGTTGCTAATGAAGAAACACCGCTCACAAACCGCTTTGAAGTTGGCGAAAATTCAGAAAGCGGAGCCGGTGTGACCAGAAATGAATTAGAAATCGCTATTGCCAACGTCAACAACCGAATGGATGCCCCTACTAAAACGATGATGGAGAAACTTGATGCCATTCTTAACGCTCGATCAAATCCAACCCATCCGAAAGTGCATGTAGATATCGAAGAGAATGATAAATTGCCCGCTTCCGATCATAACCGCAACGACAATATGGAAGACGATTATGATTGGGCAAGTGACAGGGACGAAGCTATCATCGAAGAATTGAGATCAAAAGCTAAGAATCATTCCGAAGTGAATGCTCGAAAGATCGCTAAACCTATCATGGGGGCACCCCCTCGTCGAGAAGGCAAAGCACCTAAGCTCTATAATCGAGATCATATGCCTAGACGGGCATTTGGTAAAAAGCTCAGCTTCATAGAGCGCCATAACACTGAAGAATACATTGCGAATATGACAGAATGAGTCATGAAAAAGAACCAAGCTAGAAAAGATGACGAAAGAGACTGGGACTTCTCCCCCGATAGGACTCCGTTAACCGAAAGGATCCTCGAAGCAGAATGTCCAAAGAAATTTAATCCTCCGACTTTGCCTCTATACAACGGCCTCGTTGATACCAACTACTTCCTATTCAAATATGAGTGGCATATGAGCGCAGCTAAAGCGACTGACGAAATGAGATGCACCTACTTTCCCCTTTATCTAGAAGGTGCCGCGTCATTATGGTTCACAAAGCTACCACCCAAATCCATAGACCATTTCTCCGACTTAACCAAAAAGTTCAAGGAGCAGTTCCTCTTGTATGCTACCAAAGCCAAGGACTCTATAACTCTCTCGGCAATGAAGCAGAAGCCAGGGGAAACTGTCAAAGCCTTCCTCAGTCAATTCAATATTGCCTTGTCTGAAGTGAGGAATCCAGAGACATGCATAATTCTCATGGCTTTACTCGACGCTATAGACAAAGCAAGCGAATTCGGGAAGAGGATGAAGATGAAGGAACCAACTACGCTTGACAAGTTCTATAAGAAAGCAAAAGAGTACATGAGGGTGGACGATAATCCTATACCTCTTCAGATCATTGGTGGTAACCAACTCCTTGAAGCTCCTAAGAGTGCAGCTACTCAACCTAATCAGAAGAGTATGCAGGGGCAGAAGCGAGCCAATAACGAAAATGACAGCAAAGATAATAAAAAGTTTCAACCTCTTGACTCGTCTGATCTAACACCTCTGAATGATACTCCTGAGAACATTTACCTTGCCACAAAGGATGCAGAAGATTATCCAGAGCCTTGGCCAATGAGAATGAATGACCATCTGACCAAATCTGGGAAGTTTTGTCAGTATCATAATCAGCCAAGCTACAACACCAACGAGTGCAGACAACTAAGATCATTGATCGAAGAGCTGATTAAGAAGAACCGTTTGCAATAGTATGTGAAAAATTCTCAAGATGCAAATCCTTTTGCGACTACCCAGGGGCAAGGGGCATCAAATGACCACTCCGGTCCAAGCAACGTAGCTTCTGCTCATACTATTCCAAGGCTGATAATCAACTGATGACCGTTGATGATGATCTAATATCTATAGCTCAAAATAAGCGATCACTATCGCCTTTACTTTACTTCCTACATTACTTTACTCGTTGCTATGTTCTACTTTCTTGTAAATATTCTGTAATGATTTACATGCATTGTACTAAGCAATAACACTATGAATGAAGTATTACCTGCTTGTATAAATCTATGTCTTGCTAAATTTATACAAAAATTTGCTAACAGACAATTTCTCATTACAGGCCATCCAACGAGCGCTTGCTTCCTCACAACCCGACCAAGTGAGTAAACCCCGATAACACCGATTCAATGGTAGACTGTGAAAGTCCCGATAAGTCAAACGCCCAGGAAGTTAGCAAGTAGCCATGGATCCAAAACCTTAAAGGCTTACGGGAATCTAGGGCACCTCAGTCGGGAAGCGATCACTTACCGAGTTAAGTGACTCCGACCGATGACTGAGGTTCGCTCTGCGGATTGATGCAACCTTAACCTATACCACATGGTTCATGGAGGTCCAGGATGCTTCAGTCGGGCAGCGATTACTTACCGAGTTAAGTGACTCCAACCGATGACTGATCACCGCTCCACGAATCAACCTTAACCTTTACCTCATGGTTCATGGAGGTCCAGGATGCTTCAGTCGAGCAGCGATCACTTACCGAGTTATCACTGCTTCGTGAATCAACCTTAACCTTACCTCATGGTTCATGGAGGTCCAGGATTCCTCAATCAGGCAGCGATCACTTACCGAGTTAAGTGACTCCGACCGATGACTGATGCCCGCTCCATGGATCAGCTCAACCTTACCTCATGGTTCACGGAGGTCTAGGATGCTTCAGTGGGCAGCAATCACTTACCGAGTTAAGTGACTCCAACCGATGACTGATCACCTCTCCGTGAATCCACCTTAACCTTTACCTCATGGTTCATGGAGGTCCAGGATGCTTCAGTCGGGTAGCGATCACTTACCGAGTTAAGTGACTCCGACCGATGACTGATGCCTGCTCCATGGATCGAATCAACCTTAACCTTATCCCAAAGGTTCGCGGGGGTCCAAGGCACCTCAGTCGGATACCGATCACTCACCAAGTTAAGTGACTCCGACCGATGACTGATGTTCGCTCGACGGATTGATGCACCTTCACCCCTCACCCAAACTTCGCGGGAGTTCGCACTGCAAAATGATGCGACAACCAAAAATCTTTTCCTCAGAAAAAGTAACTTCTCCTTAGCAGAGATCAACATTCGATGAACTCTACAATGTCAACTCAGTCGATAAGAGAATACAAAACGTTGGATTAAAATGAACTCTCCAAAACACGGGGCATCCAACGGAGTCTCCAACATCAAAACTGATCAACAAAAAATTGAGCTATAGAAAAAATTCTTCTCATAATGAAGCCTGGTGATGACCACCAGAGTCGGGCGCCAATAATAAAAAAAAATTCCGAAGAGAAGCAGAGAATAAATCACAGATATGTATTTCTCAAATGTGAAATACCATACATCATCATATAAGTCATTAAAATGATAGCGTTCAAAATCCATAGTCGGCTCAGTCGATTATTTGATTTTGAGCATTAATGTGAATTCGAATTAGAATATCGTATTTGTACAAATAACATTTGATGAGTTTTGAACCGTTAAATAAAATAATTCCATGCAGATACTTTATTCAATTCAAAAATAAAATTCGCTGTAATTCATTAACCCGCTATCGATATGGACGACCGATAGTGAAGTATAAGTCCAAAGTTGTGCAATCGTTTGTTTTTATTACAAAATAGGTAACACGAAGCACATGAATTCAAAGAATGGTTCGCCATAGCAATACGGAAAGCTATTACTGGATCTCAACGCAGAATACATTGACAGCAATGTTCATTTCGAAGCCCGCATTTCTTGCAAGAAAAAAATACAAGCTTCGAGGGGCAAATGTTAACACTGTTAAAACACAGTTCAAGGCACCGGGTTAGTTAGAGTTAATGGACCGGGTCGATAACTACATTGGATCTGCCTTAACAATGTGGATCGGTCACTGTCGATGGATCAGGTCGGTCAGTACAACCAGGACGGCCATTGCTTGCGCAACATTATGATACGGACTAGGGCATTTTGGGCATGAATATAAAGTGAATCTAAATGAACCAATGTGTTCAGTCCCATGCAAGAATATGAAGTACGTAACTATTAGCTTAAACTGTGTGGTTGGCGTCTAAAACACATTCAAGTTGATACCAAAAGTGATGACATATTTACACATTACTGTGTTGCACTATGCGCCATACACTTCATGAATGGATCGGCCATGTATCATTATAGTAACGCACTGCTTTGTTAAAGTGTAAATAATATAGACACGCATATATCACTACGCCATAGATGGCCTACGGCAACCCCAGAGTAATGACGCAGTAGGTGTCAAAAAGTGTTGGTATAGGCAAAAAATGATCTATGGCAACACTTTTTTGGGGTTGACTTTTGCCGCGTTGCCTTAGAGTCAAAGGCAACACATTTGCGACCCTAAGGAAACATCATCACCGGTGTTTCCACGGTACTAAATTTACAAAAATGTGGGGTCCACTAAAATCTGTAACCCGGGTTCACGGAATCCTGTTGTGGCTGTAGCCCGGGTTCACGGAATCATGTTGTGGGACCCACATGCATTAATCTTTACAACACTTTTACCATCCAATGGCAACACCATATCATAACAATGGCAACAGTTCACATTACATACAACAACATTATATAAGAGCTACGGCAACATTAAATCACATACTGCAACATTACAGAATTTAACATCACACTAATCAATTAAACTACTGATTATCTCGGATTCACAAGCGACACAAATATTAGTACTTACAAACATACTTACAAACGTAGCCAGAAACTTCATGTTCACAGAGCATACTTACAAACACAACTAGTACGTGCTAAATATCAATTCATGTTCACTGCAGTTGCGCACAAATATCCCCAATATCATGACTAAGAGCGCGAGCCTCCACTTCGTTCATTGCTTTCAGTTTCAGTGCCTTCCCTGCGAACTGTCGCACAAAAATCCCCAATATCAATGTGCATGTGTGGGTTTGCTTCACCTAATTTCTTCAGCATCCTTGTCAAGTTCTCCTGAACTTTTTCGTCCACCTTTGCATCAAATTCACTTTGGACCATCTTGTTCACCTTTGCTTCGACTTCGTCGGCTATATCTTCCCTTATCTTTGTTGCTAGCTCCTGTATGTATGTGCCTGCTGTTGGAGAAGCTTTTGAAATTTTTGGAGACTTGGTGTGACGTCCTATAAGCCATAATGGACCGTGCGACTTTCCATTAGAAACAAGTTCATGAACAACTCAATTATTGCTTCCTTCACCAATTGCTTTTTCAATCTTCTCCTGCAAAATAAAGCAGTTTTAAAATGTGACATTAAATAAAATTAACAATTTTTAAACAAGAATTGTGGCATATACACACTGAAACCCAAAGTAAAAGATCACACCCATTGCTATGATCGATCCTTCTATCGGTTTCAACAAAACAGTATCTAATTCTACAATAATGATGATCACGTGCAAAATGAAGCATTGTTTTTGACACCTGATTGAAGAGAAAATAAAATTCTTATAATTTTGTTGTACATTATTGAAGCATCAGTCTTGTACACCTTTCCTTCTTTCCGCTTGCGAGTTTTAAAATAAAGTTCTCCACCAGATTCCTTGGCCTGATACAAATTAAAAAACAATAGATAGTAAAAGGATATCAAACCAATTGTTCCAGAACATATATCACTAATATTTCTAAACAAGTTAAACAAGGATATGTAGTTTATTCACAAGTTAAACAAGGATACTGCATTCGAGTTAAACAAGGATACTGTAATATTCGAGTTAAATAAGCAAAATACATACCATTTTATGCCGAATTTGGGAAAAAAATTTTGGACCAGCAGTGTGCGTGTCAGTATACGATTTCCGATTTGCAGAATTTGTAAGGGCCTTGGACTACAAAACAACATGAAATAAATATGTTTATCTGACTGATTTGAATGAATAAAAAGGGAAAAAATTCTATGATAAAATTTAAAACTATACCTAAACTTTTTCATCTCCCCAAAACTGCAAGAGTACTTTGAAATCCTGAAGTGGAATTTCGTCCGGCCTATTTTCAGGCCTCTCTTCATCAGTTTCATAAGCCGTATAGTGCGCCTTTTTAATACAACTCTTGTACCCCCTCCAAGCATCACGAATTGACCTCAAAGGCCAATATTCACATTCATTCGAAATAATATATCGTTGCTTAAATACAAATCAAACATTAAAAAGAACAGTCATGCTACTTTTGTGACAAATTTATTATATTTAAGTAAAATTCAGCTAAGTTTGCAAATTACCTTCACATAGCTCCACAGCGTGTCTTTCCTACTAGCAGGAACATCAAAACAAAACTTGTAAGTAAGTGGAACACTCCTCTTCAGTGTTCCTAAAAAATAACTCAATTCAGTCATTACTTGGTCATCGTCTGAAATAGGTTGGCCCCGATCATTCATTTGGATTACAACTCTTTTGTCATATGGCCTTGAATGAACTTTGTCCATCTTTATTTTTCCCCTGAGCTTTCTGGGAGCTCCGACTACCGTTACAAAGTACACACAATAGTAATGAGAAGGCTAGGCAAAACATAAATGAGAACTTAAACTATTAAAATCAGAACTCAATCAAATACTACCTTCATCTTCTGCTACTTCATCTTCTTCGTTTTCAATATTTGTCGAGACATTTCCGACAACAGCCTTATTCTTTACACTTCCACTTCCACTACTGTTAATCTTCTGGCGTTCTCGCATAGCCAAATAAGTCGCCATTGTTCATATCCCTTCATTGTGTGGTAACTCAACGCTACATGGTGGAACATCAGATTGCATACGAACTGGTACTTCCCCTGCCTTAGGAATTGCATTATTATCAGTTGCAGATTCGACATTGGCTCGTGAACGTGTTGTTGGTCCAAACTGAGGCTTTGTAACCCTATCTTTTTTGGTTCTCTAAAATACACACACAAAACCAATAAAATAAAAAAATAATGAAGCTAGTCTATAATTACCAACATAAAATTAATTCTTTAGCTATAACGCACCTTTGCCTGATTTTTTGAAGTATAATCTTCAAATTCTGGAACATAATCTTCGCTTTCCTCATCAAGCATCTTTGATTTTGCTTTATTTTTTCCAAATTCATTTCTTATTCCAGAAACTAATTTAGGCATCCCAAGTTTTTCAAAAACTTTATTCTTTTGTGTGACATTTTTGTCTCTCTCCATTTCGTACTCTGTAAGCGGTGGAGGTGGCGGAGGTGATAGATTATCATTCTGAAAGTAATTAAACAAGACATTATTGTAAATATTAGCAAAATATGTAGATCATATATTAGAAGATCAGGTTGTAGTCTTCTTACCAGAAACTCATTTTCATCTGTATTTTCCTCCTCATCATGTGGAGTATTGAAATCCAATTTACTCTTGACACCTGCTGGGTTGGTATTCGAAGTTGCATCGCTGACTTCAGTTGGATTTTCCTTCTCGGGTAACTTCATCGAACTACTGACTCTATTTGACTTCTTGCTGACTGCCTTTTTCTTCTTCATACGTGGACTTACAGCGATTTTTCTTATCACTTCTGGATTGTTCGTCATTGGATAATTTAGCCGTGCCGACTTTCTAGGAGTAAAGACTTGATCGGTCTGCTTGTTGTTGATAGGTGGACTCACAGCAGCTTTGCTGATCATTTGGGAATTGTTTAGCCGTGTCGACTTTCTAGGAGTAAAGACTTGATCGGTCTGCTGCTTCTTTTTTGCTACCTGTTGTAGATAGTGAGAGGTGACAAACTGCTGTTTCTGTGATTTCGGAGCTACAACATACAAGTTCTTTAAAATTCTACTAAGTGCACTAAAAATCAAACAAGTCCTAAATGAAAAACATATTCAGCAAAATGACCAACTTCATTAAAATAATACAAATAAGAAGACATGTTTATACCTAGAAACAGATTCTTCCTCGGGCGTACGATGACATGTGGCTGCATTTGTTTAATTGGCTCGGTACTATCCTCGACGACAGTGTCGACATAGAAATCAATGTAATCACCATTATTTTTTATTTGCATCATAAACAACAGCTCTACATCATCAGCCACCAATTTCCACCCACTCGTTGGACCTTTCCATGCGTATATTCCTCCAATTGCGGTGTACTCTAGCTCTTCCTTCACAAACTCCATCAGTACTGTGTACGAAAACCTATCCAGATCAACATCCTTGACAATAGCCTCTTCTCCACCAACATATCCATTCTTCCCAAATTTTCCCTTGTGATGGAACCTAAGATTTGCCTCCATCCTACACAAAATGGAGAAATTAACATTCGATTGAAATAATTACAAAATAAAATAAACCAACCGCGTTATAAAATAAAACAGCCACTTCACTAACATGTAATATAGGCAGAAACAACATTTTCTTACTTAAATAGCATGCAGTTATTCCTTTTCATTTTCTTCCCAATATATAGCATGCAGTCATTTGGACATGCATGTATTCTTTGGTAATCGAGGCCTAAATTTACACACAAATAACATGCATCCATCTGAACTTATGAAGTTCTGCCCATATTTTTTCCTCGATCATCACTAATTTACATACAAATAACATACACAAATATTATTTAGCCATGACAATAAGGCAAAAAAATAGAATAATATCATATAAGCAGTGCTCAACATAAGTTTGTTACAAAAATAAACATAATAATAAAATCAGAAATATGATTACGCCTGAATACACAAGTAAGTCTGTGAATTAGGCAACACAACAATAAAATTAGGAAATACTTGAAATATACATTGAGTGATACCTTAAGCAGTAGATTAAATCGAAGCCCTAACTGAAATTTGAGACCCAGACGAACCCAATTGAAGACCTTATTGAAACACTGAAGCCCTAATTGAACTTGAACTCGAACTTGCCGTAATCGAACCCCAATTAAGCTTGTAAACTTGAACTTTTAGCCCTAATTGAAATTGCGAGTGAGAGTCTTTGACAGATTGAGCGGCGGCTTATTTTTTTAAGTTTTCGATTGAAACCCTAATTGAAAAATTGGCTAAGTTTTTTGCCGCATTGTTTTTTGTTTTTTCTTCCCGCGTTAAAGATTATTTCACGTCACGCGGATTGTTAACGTGGACCGTTGGATCGTAATCACCTAGATTGATAAATTTATTCACGTGGCTACTGCAACACCTTGGATTTTCTATGGTAACACTTTGAAGCCTGTGTTGCAATAGACAAAAAACAACATACCTATAGTAACATTGTAGTTAGCAACACCTTGGATTTTCGTTGAGATAGGCCATCTATGGCGTAGTGTATGGATCAAGCAATACATGCTGCATGCATAAAGGACGTCATCATATTAAGAAAGAATGCATGCAAAGTCCATGAGTCTAATGGTTGGAATAGTTTGTTCCTTGGATAAGTTTCACATGAAAATAATAATCACGTGAAAGCATGTAGTATATAATACAATATTGGATCGGCATATAAAAGTACACGTGGTAGAAAATGGATCGGCCATATTTAATAGTGCGTTGGCTCCTATGTAATTAAATTGGATCGGTCCCATTTGAAGACATTTGAATCGGTACTGTTCCAAACTGGATCGGTACATTGGCCTGGAACTGGAACGATACTTTAGAACAGAGTGTATCGGTATAGCGCATTAAATTGGATCGGTCCTAAGTATAATGCGGTAGCATGTTTGTAAATAATTTACACCCGATCCAAGTCAGCACCCGATCCAACTTTGCACCCGATCCAACTTTGCCCCCGATCCAACCTCGTGTCCGATCCAAATTAATGCATGATCCAAATTAATGCCCGATCCAAGTTACTACCCGATCCAAACTCCACACTCCATAATTACGAAACTGCCACTACCTTCAAACTTCTTCTATAAATAGCCCCTTGTTCCACAATTCAAAGGACGGATTTCTTGACCCCGAAAGGGCTGCCAAAGCCATTCCTACTCCTCTCTAAAAGCTTCAAAAACATCGTTAATGGCTTCCTAACTTTACTTCAACAATCTTCAACAACATGAAGATCAAATCAATCCAATTCTCCATCCAAAGTTGATCTAACTCAATTCTTATGCTCATTAATCGCTATCAATTCTCTCTAAAAATCCGGATCTAGCTCAAACTTCATCATGAAATCAAGGAGAAGCATCTACATGCTAAAGTGATCGACGATTCACACATCCTCCGTCATAGAGCTTGGAATCTCAACAATTTATTACCAAGTTCAAGCATAATTAGATCATGAAAAATGAGAGAAGTGAGAAATGAATGTATGAAAGATTTCATGTGTGTTGTAAAGAAAAATTCCGTAATGAGAAGTGATTGAAAAGTGGACGTAGATTCGCGTTGAATCAAACCACTATAAAAATCTCGTCTTCTTATTGCTTTTTACTTTTATTTTGTGTTCGTGGCTTTTCAATTTCATGCCATCTACTTGGTGACGTGCATTCTAGCATCATTTGGTGTTTGGCCATTTTTGGTTACAACAGCCCCATCCCATTATGTTGACATATAGGTATACAATCAAAACCGTACGAGCTCGTAGTGGAGAACTGGATTTCCAACATGACCAGGGCAAAGGATCTTCCCTACCAAACCATGGGAAACGCCTCTAGAGGGACGTTCCCGAGAAAAACAACTGATGAATCTCCTTCCAACACAAGATCGGGCGCCCTCTTTATAGCGACTCCACTAGATGGGCCTGAGTATGACATTCCCCGGTCGTTACCAACCATTAACCGAGTGCTCGCTTTCGATAACCACATAAAGTAGATTTCCATATAGGTAAATATCTAGGCTCCATACCATGATACCACCTTTTATCTAGAAGGGAATGACCATACCGTAATGGGTGCGACCACTTAGCCCAACTGCATTCATCATGTTTTAGGTCATTACCGGGGTGTGAAGCTTGTTGATGTCACGTTACACAAAGCTATGCTTGAATAAGCCATGCTTTGATCATCCATATCTCATCATCACATACCTTAAGTATGCCTCATTGTCCATTCATAATGCATCACTGATATCTATCAATATATAACCTCTGAGCTCATGCGTCTCAGAGAAGGGTGTTAGGTTAAGAGAATAAATTTTCTGCACCAATCAGATATATATTTAACAAAAATCAATGCTACGTAGTCAATTACCATGTCAGACACACAATTCATAATAGTCCATTCTAGGTCCGAATGGAGCACCATCCGAAAATTTCCAAATACATCCAGATCTCATGCCACTTATAACCTCATTTTGGTTGTATGGACCAATCCTAGACATCAACAATCAATATAAATGATTTGAAAATTCTCGGTCTTTACTTGTCGTTTTCCAGGTCTTCAGTTGCTTCATAACGTCGTATTATTACTTGGAATGGTTTTCGGACCTATATCCGATCCCGGTCTTTCTAGGTAATAAGCATACCTTTAAAACAATAGCTATGACTACATAGTCTTTTCAATTGAAATCTCCAACCAAGCCGTTATCAATTCATTTACAAATAAGGGTTGGATTGATTCCAATTTCGTTAAGTTCCATCATCATTTTAACACTTTTCTTTGGAAACCAATTATTTACCTTACCAACCTTTAATTTCTCAAAAATACCATTTCTTTATTCCCATCACTCTTTCCTTAAGTATTTAAAATTACCAGATCTTTATTTAGATTAAAATTCCATTTATGATAATCCAAAACAATTGATATTCAAACATAAGTTTACATAAAGTTAGATCGACTTATATTTTATATCAATTCACAAATCGGTGAATGCTAACAGTAGAATTTTGATGTAAATATTTTCTAATGTCTCTGATAGTATTCATCCAACCTTGGAACTTCATATCGAATAATTAAAGATTAATTCTTTCCAAACTCATTTCCTTTTTAATTCAACCTCCAAACTTAATTTAAAATTGGTAAATATTAAATAAATTCCATACAATATATTTTAATCACTTTAAAACCTTCAAAAATATTTAACGAACCTTCTAAAGTTTAAATAATAGTTCATGGGTTCTAACAATTGATCACTCTAAAAGAAATGTTATAATAATGTTTCAAGTCTTACCAAAAGTGTTGTAAAATAGTTATTTAAATCAAATAGATTTAAAATCATTCAAAATTCAAATATTTCATCTTCAATAACTTTTATGTAATAAAATAGGATTTATCATAATTTTTAATCATTTTTTACAAAACCCGTTTTATTTGATTTCTCATTACGGTCACCGAACTACAGGTAGAGCAACGTTTTCCAATTTTGTTTTAAATATAACTTGAAAATCATACATTGGAATTTGAAAATTTCTTTTTTATTCAGAAGCTATTATTAATAGAAATCCAACGTTTTTCGTTTCACGTCAATCCGATTTAAAACACTCAAGTTATAGTCATTTAAAAATTATAATCGATATTCATGAATTGTCACTATGCGACACGTTCAATTCAGGCCATACAACGATTTAAAATACAAATCGTCTGAATCCATTCCAAAATAAATTTAAATTTTCATAACTTCAATTTAAAATCATATTCCCAATTCCAAATCTCCATTTAATTTAAATCAAAACTTAACATAAAAAAATTTCCAACTCGTTTAATTGTTTTCAAAGCTTATCGATAACCGTTAAAAATAATGAAACCAAGTGTTTATATGTAAAAACCATTGTTTAAATATATAGCTCAAAATCACCTTCCTAATTAAATTTCAAAACCTGTTTCAAACTCTAATAGTCCAAAATTAGTTAAAACATTTCCAAAATCATTTTGTCTTTTACGAATATCATTTGATCAAATTAACTTGGATTTCCAAACATATTTGAAATATCAATTCAAAACTTGACTTCCAACCATTATTTTAATATTTAAATAATATAATCGTTATTTGCATGGAAAGGAGATTTAAATCGACTACCCATATAATTCCACAGCTATGGTTTGTGTGTGATTTCATGCAACTAGAATCAACCAAATAAATCAACGATATGAATAGGCATGAATTCATTATAATCACAATAATTAAAGAAAACAATTAATTGTGCGCAAGCGTTACTTTCAATAACGCTTATTGTTCAGTGTGTTCTAACTACATGAGCGTCCATCAAACATCATATACAATAGCAACCATCCATAAGCAACCAATAATCGTTAACTAATTATAATTATTAACTAATTATAATTATTAACTAATTATAATTAACCATTCCTACTAATTTAAAAATAATTTAAATTTTGAGTTCTCATCTTCAAGCTTCCAATCTTTAGTGTTAATCCCCTTATCCACTACGTACAAGCTTACGAACGATGTAACCATCACGCGCACTATTTCTTCTTCGTCACCACTTCCTTTCCCATAAACAAAATGTATGTATATATACAAATATACACACACAATCTTAACAACACATGAATGAATTATCGAAGCAATGGGGATGGGCTTTGTGTCATGAACGGACGAAGGAGGAGCAGGGGGCGCTAGGTGTCGGAGATGGCTTTAGCCGTGCTAACTGGGATAGGAGGGGAGAGAAAAGGTGGTAGAATTTTGGATGTGTGGGTTTTTAATGGAGGTCGACTATTTTGGAGGGTAGAGAAGCAAGGGGGTTCTGTGGGGAGGAGCAACGGGTCTTGTGGGGTGTTTTTTCGGCGTAGCACCTGGTGGTGGTGCTTGTAGTGCGACATAGTGGCGGGTGGAGGCTGTTAAGGGGGAGGTCGAGCTGTTTAGGAGAGGGGAGAGGAAAGGAGAGAGGCGGTGGGTTACTGGCCGAGGGTGGGACGGCTTAGGTGGACTGGCGGCATGCCGGAGTTGGGAGATAGGAAGACAACAGTGGCGGTGGTGCCTGATGGGGGAAGGGAGGTCGTGAGTTGTTGAGTGGGGAAAGCGAAAGTCGTGCATGCTATAATAATCAGATGGGGAGGTTTTTCCTTTTTTTGTCATATACAACACACGTGAGGGTATGGAGAGGGTGTAAAAATGGTTAAGTCTTCTTCTTATATAAGCAAGTTTAACGGTAGTTTTATCATTTAAGCCATGGACACATGATACTCTATGTGCAATCACCTTCACGCATACATCCACTTAGATAAACACTTGGCTTCATCACATAAAATACACCATGCACGGTGACAAATAAGAGGCATTTGTTTATTAGTAAATTAATTAATTTTTGTAACATCTTTATAACATTTATTTATGTAGCCGTTTTCTCTACATATATAAGTGTAACTATCATATTATTTAAGTTTAAGTAAGCATATACATATATGTTATCATAAAAATGTTTACAACTTATGAATATTACCACTACAAGAAAAACCACAAATAGCAGCGGCAGAATCCACTTCTAATCCGTCATTAAACAGACCTTAGCAAAGGATTTCCTACAAAACGGTATGGTCGGTAAAAACCATGACGGTATCTGTGTCAGATTTAGCGACGGAATTTAGCATGAGTTTTATGACATTTTTCCGTCATTTTATTAATTTTATAATAAAAATAAAATTCTATTTATTAATTAAATTTTAATTTATATACCGATGGATAATTAATTTATAATAAAATATTATTTATAAAAGGCGTTGGTAAATCCTTACTAATTACCAAGGGATTAGCGACAAAAATTAAATTAAGGTAAACTTAACCTTCCTTTTTTTGTTGGTAATCCACTGCTATTCCCCTTCTGATCTGTCTATATATATATATATATATATATATATTGAATTTTTTCAGGGGAGAAACCGGCACTGCCATAAAACTCCCCCTAGTGCACCTAACCCGGTCCGCGGGGTCATTAGGCTTATGCGCATGGTAAGCCTCCTTATTTGAACTAAAGTGCGTGAGGAAGAAATCGAACCCTCTCCCTCTTCCTGGGGAGCTAGGAACCACCACTACCCCCACTAGAGCTGCAGACATACACACACACACATACATACATACATACATACTCATCACACACATAACTTGTGTTCCATTCAACATGCAGACATACATACATACATACATTCATACTTCATCACACACATAACTTGTGTTCCATTCAATACACAATCCTAATTTAAAGACAGCACAATTAATATCAACACACACATCTCATAATCAATGTATTATATTAATCACTCATCTCATAATCAACATTCAATATCACATTATAGACATACTAAACATTGTTACATCAAAAATACATAATACATCCATAATATTTCATAAATAATACTAAAAAGTACAATCCATAATCTGGGAACCCGCTTGTTGATGTGAGCATCCCCAAACTGGAAGAGAAGAGGACTTTTTTTAAATTATTTCTTGCTACTTATAATTGTATTACAATATATTGAAAATAATATTTGCCTGCATATAATATATTGAAAATGATTTTATAAGTCATTGAGATTGTTAAAGTTCAGGATAGGATTTAATTTACCTAGATTTCTGTTCTATCATGTGATAGAGTCAGATTGCTTCAAAAGAGAAATGTACCTTTATAATATCCAACTACCTCTTAACAATATTCTGGTCCTCAGGGGAGGTAAAGCTACCTGTCCGGTTAAAAATAGTATTGCCACTATGTAATATATGAAACAATACGATGAGTTCAACGACGATGCCACCTTAGGAGGAAAAAAGAAATATGAATAAAGCATATCTTAAAAATATTTATTTAATTCTTATTAAAGACATTTAGTATTATAAAACCTACTGGTTCAACTTGAATCGGTTGCATACTATCCGGTCCACATCCTTCATATAATCGGACCTGCAAACCCGTGTCACACTTTTTATTTTCCTTTAGAAAATATACAGTGCTAGGTTAAGAAAGAAACATCAAGACTTGCTTAAATATTTGAATATCTTATACAAATAGTCATACCTTTTCAATAGAATATCAGATGCACGTCTAGCAGCATCTGTAGCATCATCATTAGTATAATTCATGAAATTTATATTATCAGATAATACAAATGTGAATTCATGTGGCTAAATGTGATATTTACATGAACTAATATAAACTCAACTAACTGTAATATTCGATATAAACATTTCCAAGGTAGAATACATATCTTCCACACACAAAAATCGTGAAACTCTGGTGTTTGCTTCCTTCAAATACTACGTAAGAAACAGAATAAAAAGGGCATAAGTTATGTTTTTTTAATCAAAGAACACATCACAATATTTGTTTTTTTATTGGCTCGAGTATTGCAGGGTAATAATCCATAAATTATACAAGCATTTTGTCAAGCAGTAGACTTGCTTATGTTTTGCATTTCAAAAGTGTCAAACATCAAATAACTGTCTGATACATGATTTTAATGTTAGGTGATCTTATCAATTTGTCTATTTTGAAGTTCAATATTTGTCATTAGCAGATGGAAAGCTCGACACAATGGACTACAAGAATTGCAAAAATTCAACTACCAATTAAGTGAGTCTGTCTTCTTATCGTTTCTTTGTGCTTATATTGAACCTTTTATTGTTTGCAACATATCTATGTGGTAAATCTATGTAACATACTGGTTATATCTACGAGAATACATTACTTAACTCTGCTGTTAGGAGGGCTAGTATAATTCCTCTTATCTTCTGCTTATAAACAGATTGTATGGGATTTGCATTTGAACTTAGGTATACACAACATTTCTAAATACATATCTTACAAGCAGTTGCCAAAGGAAGGTCATATTCCCATTCTCCCTATTACTGAAGTGGATATTCCATGTTGCCATGCTTTCTTTTTTCCTATTCTTATTTTAACAGTTGCAGTGGTTATATTGTGAACTTAAGCACAGGTGCATGTATTTGTTGCTACTAATCTTGTGCACTGTGCTTCAGAGTGTTTTTTTTCTTTCTAGTTTTGGATATTAGAACTAATATGAAATTATGTTATTATTGCCGGTTTCAATGCTCGTTTCAAAAAAATTCTCGATATCTTCTTTAACATCAGACTAGATTACATAAGTACTACTATAGCTACAACTGAGGTGGTTGGATCTGGAAGGTAGCTGGCAAGGACGGTCATGATGTTTAGATAGCTTCATTGGGTATTCAGCGATCAGATTTTGGGTATTTGGATGTCGGGTTTGATACTTTGTGATCAACTTTTAGTTGCTTTAGTTGCCTTCTTTCTTCCAATAGCTCAAGTGAAATCTTATAAGTTCACCAATTTATTTCAGATTACTTGTAAGTAGACGACTTTGACCATTTATTAGTAGTTGGATTATAATGTCACAGAAGAACCAATTTATATGCATTTGAATTCTCATTTTGTATTTTTTTTAAACAGGTTTGTATATTTTGGGATCTGTTGAAGTTACTCGACCTGAGAGATCTGGACCTGATTGGTATGTAGCTATAAGTTTTGAGTATGTGGACAAAACTTTTTTCGTATGTATTTTTTGTGTTGTATCGATGTATATATTTTGGAATGGTTATGTTTTCTGTAAGGTTTTGTTAGTGATGTAAATGACTACTTTAGATTGTTTTGTTGGGTATGTGTATTATGTTTTGTCAGCGTATTATGTAAAAAAATAACGATAGTTTTAAAAAAACTAATAAATTGTTTTGGTTCATGTTTTAAGTTTATTTGATATCTTCAGTTATATAGATAATATGTTCTGGAATGAATTCTTTTATTAGTAACATGCATATAATTTGTGGATATATTACAACTGTAAAATAAAAGTTGTAATAAAATATATCAGAACTGTTATAAATAATTGTAAAAAGTACAACAACAACAACGGTGCACAACTGCTGTAATAAAGTTTATTACAACGGTGCAAAAAGGTTGTAAAAAATATATATTACAACGTTGTTGCAACAGTTCAAAAAAGTTGTAAAAGATTTTAGTCTATTACAACTTCTTAATACACGACGGTTAGCCCACCGTTGTAAAATGTATATTACAACGGTTTTCCACCATTGTAATAGGGTCATTTTGTTGTAGCGAACGTTTGATAAAATTATACTTTATCTTCAATCTAATCAAAATTTATAGAAAATTTTAAAATTAGAGTATGACGTATTATACAATTTAAATTAAACTATTAAATGAACTTTCTCAGTATTTTAAAGTTTATAAATTCTAGTTATTTCGTGTCAAACAATAATTGGTTTTATAAACTTTATGATTTATTTCAAATTTATTCAAGATGATTTCAAATTTTTAAATTTTTCGAAATATAAAATATACGTATCAACTATAATTATAAAATAAAAGTATCAACTGTAATTACTAAACACAATTATTTAAAATTAATTATTGAATAAGTATTAAATTTTATTATTAATTATTAAATAATTATTATAATAAACTAATATTTTCATCTCTTGCAAATCTGTTGGAGTTCTGTTGTAAAATAGCTTCGATAAATATTCATCGGTATTCTACCTGGATTTGCAGCGGAAAATAGCAGCATAAACTTTTTGTCGATAATTTGACGTAATTTGCAACTGCTTGACGAGGGATGATAGAAGACGATGGTAATAAATAGAAAAAAAAAGTTGAAAAAACAAAAAACAATCCCTTAGAGATCACATGGAAATCCATCGCAAATTAACGATAGAAATTTCCGCTTCTAAATACTTGACGCTAAATCACTGTTTTCTTGTAGTGATACAAAAACATTTATTTATATTACTTATAGAAATATATATACATATAATTTACCCAAAATTGCATTAACCAAAATAGAATTTACATACTTAACAATCTTTATAAAATTCATATCTTTGTAACATAAAGTTTTATGTATAAAATCTTAATATTCAAAATATATTTATAAAATCTTATGTATTACATTAAATAAAGTCTTAAAAATAAATCATCTTTCACAAAATTCATATACTTATCATTATATATTATCAAAATTAGATAATATCATTACTTATTAGTATTAAACATACATAAGATCATATAAATTAAATATAGCCTTAAAATAAATTTTCTTTTACAAATTCCATATTTATAAAACAAAAAAAAGATATTTATTTAAGATTATTAAATAAAAAATTATATTTAAACCTTAATTAAATCCAACTTATATTCAGAAAATCCAAAATTTATAATAAAATTCAATTTAAAATTAATTAAAAATTTTGGGTTACTACAGTAATTTTATGAATTGTTTGTTGAAAACGATTTGAATTATTGGTTGATTTAATCATATGAATTGACATTCGAAAATTACATGAAATGATTGTTGATAATTTACTTGAAATAACTGTTGATAATTAGATGTAATGGTGGTATATTTTTTATGTAGTGCAATTATGGTGATTGTCGTATGTTTGCTACTTTGGTCGTCTATCACCCTTGTTATCATATTAACAAGTTCCTGACATCATATGAAATTTTATAGAAATTTAGATATGGGTAAAGTGACGCATACATATATTTTTGACTAAATAAATCAATTTAGAAATTTAATTGAAAACTTTTAAATGTAGTTTGATTTGAACTTAGAAATTAAGCTTGAATTTTTTTAATAAAGAAACGATTTAGCAAAAAGATTGAATTTAATCAAATTTGATATTTAATTTAAAATTGCATTCGTTGATTTAAAGATTAAATTCAATTTTAAAAGATTTGAAATTATTGGATTATTTAGATTTAATTAAATAGGAAGATTTAAATTCAAGAGTCGAATCTGTTATCTTTGTATTTATTTAAATGAAACATTTGGAATTAAAATTTGATTTGACATAACTTGTATAATAAGATGATTCAATCTCGAAATAAATTTGTTTTGATTTAATTGATTTAATGAAAGTCTGAGTTTGAATTAAGCTTTAAATTTGTTTGAATTAATAAGATTCGTTTTTGTATTAATGAATGTCTAATTCGATGTGAGTTAACATTTGATTTGTTTGTTTAATTGATAAAGTGATACTAAATGAAATTATTAAATTTAAAGATTAAATATTATTAATTTGAACTTTAGAGATTGAATAAATCAACTGAGTTCAGATTTGAACTTGGATAAATATTAAGATGGAGTTGAAATGTTCGATGTTGGATCGAATTGAATCGGATTGGATTAGATTTTTGAAATGCTTAAATTAATATTATTTTATATTAACTACTCTATTTTACAAATTAATAAATTCTTTTATGTATAATTATTTTAAATTAAATATTTTATATAATATTAGACTTTAACTGTTTAATTTTATATTTAATTTAAATTAAAACATTTTATATTATATTTATCAATTTTACTAATATTCATTTTAATTAGAATATTTTACTCTTAACTATCTATTTATAATTATTTTAAAAGAAATATTTATATTATAATAAATTTCCATTCTGATTTATAATTATTTATATTTAAATATTTATTAGCTATTTAATTTAAACCATTGTGTGTGTGTGTGTATTAAAATTTACAACTTAGCAATAGAATTGGTTGATTTAAGGCCTATTTCCATTCCGAGCAATTGAGTCCAAACATTCGAATAAATATTTAAACTAGGTACATGTGATATGGAATCTAAATTGAATTGAATGGAAATGAACTCCTTGAAATATGGAAATTTGAAATTGATGTTATAACCAATATATGAAGTGGAACTAGGATTTGAAGTTTGAATTTGAATTTGAATATTAAGTCGATTTTTGGAAAATGATAGTGAATTCGACATTTGAAAAACATCAATTAATAAAATGAAATATGATGTCAGGATATTGAGAATATTCTTATGTTAAATTACTTGTATATGCCACCTAAGTATTTCATTTTAGTTGATTTTATATGCATGAAAATATTAATCTTGACTCAAGTGTTTTGTTTTACGTTACGCTCGGGTCTACTTCAATTTAGCAAAATTTTGATTTTAGAAGACGGTGATGGAGCCGAAGACCCTAGTTGTCACTATAGTATTATTGCTTATTCCGTCTAGTAATTTGTTTCATTTTGTATTGTATATATAAGTGAAATCAAATGTAAACCAGTTAGTGAACTATTCTATGGACTTATGATATATTGTTATTATATTTAATCCTTTCGCTGTAAGATTCAATATTGATTCTTCTGAATTTTATTTCTTTAGAGCAAACTCATTAATAATCTTTCTTTTTGAATGGTTTGAATCGGACATGCGTTGTTTATTATCGATTGATAACCGTCCAAAATAGGTGGGTTGTTACAAGAACTTGCTACTTGAGCTACCCAACATAGCAACAGAGCTGTTAGAGGCTTAGAGCTACTTTACGTATAAACCAATAACCAGTAGTCATCTTAGTAAACTTGTTCCCTCTCATCTCCAATCCATGCTCCGATTTCGTTCCTTGTCCATGAATTGACGCCTGTTAGCTTGCCTCCTCCCTATTCTGTTTTACTAATTGTCTTTTACCTTGACTTTTTTTTTTAAAAAAAAAAAAAAAAAAAAAAAATACTGAAGAAATTTTGTTTATGGAGAGAAGAATACCGGTAGAGTTTCGGTATGTTATAATGAAAGTTTTTAATGAAATTATGGTTATCACATGAAATATTTTCTCCCATCTAAATAACATATTAGAACTTGGAACGAATAAAAATATACTCGGTTCAATCCTCATCATTCAAATCATGCTTCAAATTATTTCGCATTATAGGCGATTAGTCAGGTATCTTATATTAAACCATAGATGATATACAGTATAGTAGAAGATTGGTAGCATATTGTATAATGAATGGCTTGTATTAGTTCAATTATGGGGTTCTCGTACGCTTGTATAAATTGTCTTATCATTAGTGGTAAAACCAAATTAGGATGATTGTATCAGTACTTGTCTTGTGTAGACCTTACACTCAAGTACTAAGATGTAGCTTATATTTCATTATCGTTCATACCAAAATATACAATTATAATAGTTGATTTGAGATAAATTGACATTGGATACAAAGGAGGAAAGTAAGGTAAGATATTATTCCCTATTCCATTATGAAGTGTTAACTTATTTATGGCTAGTTTGGGTTACTTCTGAGCCACGATTGTGAAAACCAACGGCTGTGCCTTAGTGGTTCCATATTCTATACATGTACATAGTTTTGATATACAGTATTTTTATATGATTCCCCTCACATAAGGCTTTATGTCTGATTCTTGTTTTTTCTTTGCCTGTTTATATTGCGACAACTTTCGACTACTAAATTTTGTAATCTGGGACAGAAATACTTTGGAGGTAGGATTATAAGATAGCTAGAGAATTCTAGAGGTGCAAAGTTGATGTATTGGATATGGATCTATACTTATTGTTGATATAGTACATGACAGACATGCTTTTTTGTATATATATGAGACTTGTGATATCAAATAATATATTCCGACTTTATAGATTGATTCTGCTTTTTTGTATATAAGACTTGTGATATCAAATAATATATTCCGACTTTATAGATTGATTCTGATTTGTCAGTTGAGTGTAGTCTCTTGTGTATTGTTTATTATGCTTCACTCATGCATACTTGGTATATTATATGTTACCTAGACTAACATTGATGAACCATGTTGTGATGTCAAGTTTTAAATCATTCCCCAACTGACTATCTTTTATGGTATTGAGGAGTTAGATGTTATCATTCGATGTCGATTTAGTTAATCATAAGGGTAATATAGTTCACAGGACATTCTATACGAATATATTAACAAATGATTATTTCACACCATTAAATAGACTGGCACATATTTTTCCATATCAGCTAAAAACAACATGCTTTGTGGTTTGTACATGCAAATACACTGTGCATTCTATTTGTTTATTGCAACGCATGAGCGTAATGCTGTTCCAAGCGTCATTCACAGTTTCCCTGTTTTGGTGTATGGAGTTTCTGCCGAAGGATTAGGCGGACAAGACCGTCGCCTAGGGCAGCACTACCTGATACGACGCAGCACTACTTGAGACGACAGAGGACAGCAAGCTTTTGAAAAATATTGATCTGTAAATGGTACAGCAGTTGAAGTTGTAAATGATGACACCCGGTTGATAACCTGATAACCCGGGTTTGATTCCTATGACGTAAATTTACCTTCCTCAATTTCCCGTTTTGCAAAGTTCCCACTTCAACGTTCCTTGGAGTAGCGATAGGACTGTAAATTTTGTACGAATATCTGATTTCCATTCGTGTCCGTGATCAAAATACGTCCGTTCGAGTTTTATTTTGAATACGAGTTAGAACAACAAAATCTATACAAAAAAGAATCACGTCAGGTCTGTGTTCGTTCGAATTCATCTGAATTCCTTGTATTTCGATATATAGTTAAGAGAAAATTTAATATAAATACGTATGTCCGATCAGATCATTTCGTGTCCGTGTAAAAAAACAATTGTTCGTGTCGAACCAATTTCATTTAGTACACTGAACACGGGTTAAGATGACAAAATTTGTATTCAAAAAAGTTTGTGTTTGGTCTGTGTTTAGTTCGATTTTATTTAGTATAGAAACTAAACATATCCAGTTCGGTCCGGTTTGATCGACTTACAACCCTGATCAATGAAAAGGACCGGGCCAACCCTTGGTGTATGTGCCTGAAAATGCTTGATTTTTGGGTTAGGTGATTTGTCGATGTTGAGAAGCACGTGTACGCCGTTGGTATTTGCATCTGAAAGGTCCAGTTTGACAGCTTCTTAATTGCATGCGGTTAGAGATGTGAAAAGGTGAAAATGAGACGTGGCAAAGGGAAAGAAAATGCCTTAATTATACAGCAGATGGTGGAAGTAAAAAAAAAATTCAGAATTCATACTGTTAAAGTTAACATAATACAAAATTTTCCAAATTCAAAACATTTGCATGATAAGATAGCAAGGGCTACATTTTTAGTCCTACGAGAAAAAAAACTTAGTAACCCACACAAATATTTACATCATAAGATGGTGAAATATAAAAACCTAAACTACAATGTAGCTGCATAATCAAATGTTTATATTTATAGCATACAAATTTACTCATACTAAAATACTAAACATGCATCCTCTCTATAAGAGATAATATCACAATTCACAACATCATGGCAAAATGCATGATGTATCAGATGATATTGCTAAAGATAAAAGATGTACCCGTGCAATGTAAACATTTGTCAAAATGACCAACAAAATTGTATAATTCTTTTAACTTAACAAGGGATCTGATGTCCCAGTTCAGCAATGTAAAACCATCCATATCCATACATGCTTCCTTCCATATTCACACGCAATCACCGTCACGCTGCTCGTGGCAACATAAAAAGAGACAAATTAAGTTAAAAAATCCAAGCTAGGAAGCAAGAAATTATTCAAAATTGATGGAATACAGCAATTCAGTAACAATCAAATTATAAAGTAAGAATAATAAAAAAAAAAAACTTGCTCAAAACCTACGAACATATCACGAAATGCTGCAAATTTGCATCCTCGGCCCAACTACCATCTGACTATCAAGATGATTCATGTTTTACCATCTAGGAACCTTTTAAATTACATCCGGGTCAACTACAACATAAAGCACACACTTAATGAGTGTTTTCGTAGAGCGCAGAGTACTAGACAACCAAGTAGAAAGCTCCATTAATGGAAAGTAATTGGGCAAAAGTGAATGATGAACCTAAATAATAAGGCAAAAGCATGAATGAGACATCTGTAAGTATGCATATCATACCAAGTTCATTGGAGCAATGGAATCCAATAGCATCCTTTCATGGGACTTATATGCCTCATAGCATATCAAAACAGAATGTAAAATGCATGAGCTACCATGGAGACACATGCAGTTTCAACTCTCAAGTAAATTGTTCCATTAGATAACACAAGTGTTACTACTAAAATAAAACACTGCAACAAGCTGGCGATGAAGGGGTAACAGAATACCACAACCAGAAAGGAGTCTTCCGTCAACTAAAGCTCAACACAAGAAAAAGCCGACAGCACAAGAAAATATTCCGAACCGACACCATTTTTGAAGAAAAGAGCTCAAAATCTGTACAAAAGAAAAGATACCGGTAAAGCGGTCCCAGCACGATGAGTAAACAACGGTAGGTCACCCAAGACTAGAAGCCAATAAAGAGAAAGACCACTAATCCTATAAACCGAGACCTAGAAGGACGAGAGAGACTATTGGTATTAACTTGCTTAACACCAATACATAAAGGAATGAGAGCATATGGAAATTATCCAGAACCAATTATCGAGACCTCCATTAGTTGGTTCCCGAGAAGTTACCCCAAGTAACATCAAAGCACTAGAAGCAACCCCCCAGAAAACAAGGATACACTTCGGGAGTCTACCGAAAGGCAAGTCGTAACCCCCAAAAGAGAGAAGCTATTCACACTAATCTACTTAATATTGATACTGACAGGGGTGGCAGACCCAGCAACCTTTCACTTGAATCACAAAGACAAGCTCCACAAAGCGTTAATAACAAGACCAAGAGTCCACATACCGGAAGCATACATCCGGTAGATATACCTATTCGAAAGCCATTTGCATCGACAAGCTCAGGATAAAAACAAAGTGGATAAACAAGCAATCAAAAAGGAGTTCCACAGACCGAAACCCTCATCCCGAGAACAGGAACCGACACATCTAAAACACATAGGCAAAACCTTCAGAACTTAAAGAAAAGGTGGTCGAGAGCCAGTACTTCCGCAACCAAATGGAAAAGCAGCCGAGAGGGGGTACTGCTAGCCCAATAGCAAAAGGGACCATCATTTGTCTATAAATAAGACCCAAGCGGTCTCATTTTCGGGGAGATTTTCTCATTTTCGTTCTTGTACTCTCTTTTCTCTAGAGTAAACCCTAATTTCTAAATCAAATTGGGGATTTCAGTGGTAATCACCCGTGTAATCCAAATCAAAGATCAATAAATAGTGAATCTATACTTACTGTATTTCTTTATGTGTTTTCAATGGTGTTTCTTAGATATCACCAGTGCAATATGTTATTTGCTTCCTATGTGTGTACAAGTTCTTAACCTAGCCTAAACCCTTCCGCAAAATCAGTATGGAACCCCTTCCAATAAGCCGTTTAGCCCTTATCGAGGGTTGTGCTTAGGGAACCTTAATCCAAAGGTAACTATTTGTTCTTGAGTCGCTTAGGCATGATATTCACCCCTATTGAGGGAAGAGTAACTAATCTTTTGGACTCAAACCTTGATATCTATGAAAAGGCGAACTATCCTAAACTCGAAAAAGCTAAATAAACCAAATTTTACCTTAGGTCCATTCCTATAGACTTATCTCCAGTGTTGACGAAAAATATCAGTAATATTTTGGTTCTAGAAAGAGGACCTGAACCTCCGATCTTGTGGTTAACCTTATCTCATATTTAACTATGTTGTTCTGTCCGAGGTTGGATAGGGCTTTGAAGAAGCAACAATCATGAATAGAAGGTCTCTACGAGTAACTAGTGATTTTCCTATGATTACGTCAAGCATTAATGAGCCATGGACTTTTGAAAAAGGTTAAGTTAGAAACCCTACGTATTCAAGATAAAGAAGGAGATGCAGAGCTTTATGATCCTGGTTATCGAAGCATTAACCCTTTCCATTTGGGATCAACCTCAATATTTGCCCCAAGCAATTCCACAACAGAAGAACATAATCCCTTTCTTCATATCAAGGAAACCATCCAAAATCAAGCTAAAAGAACAATATTCGGGCAAAGGATTAAAAAAGATTCCCTTTATTCCACTGCAAAAGAATCTAAAAGGGGTATGCCCTTACATCAAGGCACGATTAAAAGAAAGTTTAAGGACGAAGAGAAAACAATAGAATCGAGTGGTAAAAGGGCTAAGTTCAAGGACAAAGTTTAAGGGCTAAGTTTAAGGGGTAAGATATTGTTCCCTATTCCATTACGAAGTGTTAACTTATTTATGGCTAGTTTGGGTTACTTCTGAGCCACGATTGTGAAAACGAACGGCTGTGCCTTAGTGGTTCCATATTCTATACATGTACATAGGTTTGATATACAGTATTTTTATATGATTCCTCTCACATAAGGCTTTATGTCTGATTCTTGTTTTTTCTTTGTCTGTTTATATTGTGACAACTCTGGAGCACTCAATTTTGTAATTTGTGATAGAAATATTTTGGAGGTAGGATTATAAGATAGCTAGAGAATTCTAGAGGTACAAAGTTGATATATTGTATATGGATCCATACTTATTGTTGATATGGTACATGACAGGCTTGCTTTTTTGTATATAAGACTTTTGATATCGAATACTATATTCCGGCTTTATAGATTGATACTGATTTGTCAGTTGAGTGCAGTCTCTTGTATATTGTTTATTATGTTTCACTCATGCATACTTGGTATATTATATGTTACTAGACTACATTGATGAACCATGTTATGGTGTCAAGTTTTAAATCTTTCCCCAACTGGCTATCTTTTATGGTATTGAGGAGTTAGTTGTTATCGTTAGATGTCGATTTAGTTAATCATAAGGGTAACATAGTTCATACAACATTCTGTACGGATGTATTAACAAATAATTATTTCACACCACTAAATAGACTGGCACATATTTTTCCATATCAGTTAAAAACAACATGCTTTGTGGTTTGTACATGCCAATAAGCTATGCATTCTATTTGTTTATTGCAACGCATGGGCGTAATGTTGTTCCAAGCGTCATTCACAGTTTCCCAATATGTGATTAGGTAGGCTCGACCCAAGGATTAGGCGGACAAGACCGTCGCCTAGGGTCGCGCTCCTTGAGACGACGGAGGACAGTAAGGGTGCGTTCACAACCTTTAAATGCCACGTTATGGAGAGTGTTCACGTCGGACGCGTCCGACGCCAACAATAGTTCTCCGCTCAAAAGGAGCGCTGGAGGAACGTTGAAAATCAAGTCGTTGGCGTCAGACGTGTCCGACGCCAACGGCTTAATTTCCAATGTTCCGTTTCCCTTCCTATAAATCACCTTTTCCCTACTACCTCTTCACTTTACTCTCTTCAATCCATCTACTCTTCTATTCTTTATTCAACCAAATCCGAGTAGAAATCAGGTTTTTTCTAGTTTGTTGTTTATGTTATATAGCGTTACTTAACATTGTTTTTTTTAATGATTTCTGATAAATATTATTTCCATTTTCCAATATGGCCAGCAGAAAAGTGCACATCACTAGTCGTTTACCGCAACTCAGATTATGTTGCAATGTGCTGTTGAAGCATATACAGCTTGTGGCAGCAACAAAAAGAATGTTCACAAAGCCATTGCAGAGAAGTACAACAATACCATACAAAACTATCCAGACCTCGAACCGGTAGACGAAAATAAGATCAGACATAAATATGATAGTCTTCGACGAGAGTGGATGAAATGGGATGCACTGATGAACAAGACTGGTGCTGGTTGGGATGCTTGTAAAGGAACGATTTCTGGAAGCGAGGAATGGTGGGAAGATCGTGTTAAGGTTTGTGAACTTTACTTTTAACCGTTTATTTGAAGATAGATTCTTACAATTGTGTTTTTTTCTTTTAGGAATTTGGACCATTTGTTATGAAATATAAGAAACATACGCTAGAAAACTTGAAGCTGATGCAACAATTATTTCGCGGGACTAATGCTACTGGTCAGTCGTCTTACACTCCTGCAGCAACCGTACAACCGTCGCAGACTAGTATGCCGCCTTCAAGACAGAGCACGTTTGATAGAACATGGGATTTTGATGGGTTCTTTAATCCATTGGATGCAACTCAAAATGATCATATTCCAAATTTGAATTCGCCAACAAATCCCCCATTGCAACAACCGTCAACGAATGCAGCAATTTACGAAGCTCCACTAATCCCTCCTTTAACCCAAATTCCAATGAATCCCCCTTCTCAACCAACTTCACGCCACGGTTCTAGAAGACGACGTGGTGAAAATAAAGAAAAGATGACTGCTCTCGTTGACCTAATGCATGAGAGACAGGTGAAAAGATCTCGCACACATTCTGATAGTCCGAATACGGATACTAGTGCCGAATCAACAAGAAAATTCAACAACTTTTGTGAATGTAGTTACTCGCATTCAACGTTTTGGAGAAGGAGGCGAATTTAATGTTGCAGACGCTTTAGTATATGTTATGGAACCCAGCAAGACTGAGATGTTCATTCTTATTCCCGACGATCTAGCGAAAAACTGGTTGATATCAGGGCTTATAGACAAATGACACACAAAAGAGTACCAAACTTAATTATCTGATAAATCAAGGTGGTGCCAACAAGTAGGATGTTCATGTAATCTGATATTATTGTATTTCTGTTTGTATTTCTGTTTGTATTTCAATTGTGCAATGAAATGTAGTGGTTTTTTTGTCCACTTAAGTATTTAATTAATTCAAAACAATTAATTTAACAATTAAAAATTCCTCGCTCAAATACCCCGTTCGCAGCAAAAAACACATTCCCCGTTCGCTACAGTACCCTGCTCAAATACCCAGCTTCCGTTCATCAATAACGCACCCTAAGCTTTTGAAAAATATTGATCTATAAATGGTGCAGGGCGTCTAACAATTGAAGTTGTAAATGATGACACTTGGTTGATAACTTGATGACCCGGGTTTGATTCCTACCATGTATATTTACTTTCCTCAATTCCCCATTTTTCAAAGTTCCCCCTTTAACGTCACCTGGAGCAGCGATAGGACTGTAAATTTTGTACAAATGTCTGATGTTCATTCGTATCCGTGACTGAAATATGTACGTTCGAGTTTTATTTTGGACACGAGTTAGGACAACAAAATTTATACGAGAAAAAAATCACGTTTGGTCCGTGTTGAATTCCTTGTACTTCGATATATTGTTGAGAGAAAATTTAATACAAATACTTATGTCCGACCAAATCCTTTCATGTCCATGTCAAAAAAACAAATGTCCATGTCGAACCGATTTCATTTAGGACACCGAATACGAGTCAAGATGATGAAATTTGTACCAGAAAAAATTCATTCGGTCAGTGTTTAGTTCGATTTTATTTAGGACAGAAATTAAACATATCCCATTCGATCCGGTTTGATCGACTTATGTAACACCCTGAATTTTCTGTGACTATTAAAAAGAATGAATTAAAGAATAAATAATTGTTAAAGTGAGAATTAAGGAAAACGGGTTACACCATTGCGTTCATATCGAAATTCTGCTTGGAATAGAGTTCAAGTTTTCATAAATCGGACTCCGTATGAGAAAGTTATGGCCCTCAGAAGTTTCAGATATTTAAATAAATTTAAAACAATTCAGAATAAAATTCAAAATTCAAATTCAAACAAGGAAGCGGGCTAAGTGGGATTTTCCCGCCCCAGGGCAGGTCGACCAGGGGGTCGACCAGGGGGTCGACCAGGGGGTCGACCACCTACCCCCTCGGGTAGATCTGAACTGTTGGCGATTCTAACTTGTTGTTGAGTCCTTTCTGACCTGTTGCTGAGTCACTAGGGCATAACTGGCAATTCTGGATAACACTATCTAGTCTGAATGGTTCTGATTTTCTCCTATGATAATCTAACGGCTTATATTGATTTAAATTTCTATAAAATCACGCATAGACTCAAGCTCTAAACCTAAACTAAATTAGTCTCTTAGCCTCCATGTTGTTGCTGGAATAGTTCTTCTTCTTCTTAAAGCTTAGGAATTGCAAGTCAAGATTCTAATACAAACGACGAACGAATTATTCTCTTCTCTAAGCCATCTTTGTGAGTATAATTTCTTTCACAAAATAATTAATAAATTAATAATGATGAGTTATAATTGGGATTACGATAACATGTCCGTTGAATCATGTGATGTTACTTAACTTTGTTATGAACATATGACAGTTTTGTTAACTTATGTTAGTAGATCTATTTCATATGTCCAATCATATATATTTAACTTGATTCATTTTATGACATCAGTTTATATGCAAGTTTGGGATGTAAATCATATGCTAGTTTGTATGTGAATCTTATGCGCATCTGTTTTTACATATGCTAGTTTGTATGTTAATCTTATGCAAGTTTGTATGCGAATTATACACAAGTTTATATGTGAATCAAGTATATACATATGTTAGTTTGTATATAAAACATGTGATATTAGTTTACATGTTTAAATTCATATGCAAGTTTGTAGGAATCCATATGCAAGTTTAGGTGAAAACTATATTCACATATGCAAGTTTAGGTGAAAACCATTTTCATATATGCAAGTTCACAATTTCATGTATAGATTTATATTTAGATCCATGGCAGTACATAATTTATGCAAATTTATGTTCTATATGTTCATTGCCTATGCAAGTTATTGGCTATGCAAATTTATGTTATAATTCTTATTTGCAAGTTAGATCCATTTTATGTGTTATGCAAGTTGTGATGTTTCTTTTCTTATAAGTTAGCCTATTTGCGAGTCTAACATACTTCATATTAAATGTACAAACGACGTAGGGACAATGGGAAAATATTAAATATACATATTGTGAATTGACATAAAATGGCTTTAAAGGCATATAATTAATTTAAGACACTAATTGGTATAATTTAAAGTATGGACATAATGTAGGTGACAACTATGGATATAGATTAATTTGGAAATTATTGACAATTTGAATAGGGATAATTAATTCATATTGGGGTGAAATAATTATGTGTAATAATAAACGCCTAAGACACGAGGTTAGACTCGTTTGTGGTATAAGACTGCCCGGACCCGCCCGGCAAATCCAGCAACCACAAACGGTAGTCTAATGTGAGAGGTCGAAGGCATAAATTAAATGCATAACAATTGTAAAGACACGAGGTTATGCTCGTTTGCGGTATAAGACTGCCCGGACCCGCCCGGAAAATCCAGCAAACGTAGTCTAACGTGGGAGGTCTTACAAGGTTACGGTTATAATGAATTAAGTAACACTTAACCAAGATAAACATGTGGTGGGACATGGGGGTTAAGTGGGTGACATGGGTGACATGTGAAATAAGATTAGAAACACTTAACCAAATTGAAACATGTAAGAAGACATGAATAAGAGGGGGTTAAGTGGGAAATCCTAAATGGGGACCGAACATAGGTGGAAAGCTTGTGTCAAGCATTAGGGACCCTTTTCAAACCAGTAAACCATTAAGTATCTTTGTGAGCTCGAGTTAGATCGAGGATGGGACACGCTTACTGGGTTTGATTGTAAGAGGTCAAAATGGGTTAGCGGTGGCAACACAAGTACAACGGGGTCATGTGAGTGCGTGGGCCCGGGCTGGTAGATAAGACGTTGTTGCATCATGTAGATATAAGCCATGCATATTTAGTGGTATCGGGTTGCCACTTTGGGGAATGATACACCCCACTGTGGGACCAGCACAGGTATCACCGAGTTAGGGAGCCGATCGCATGGGGGTAGTGGGTACAACTAGTGGAGATAGGGGAAGGCAGCACCTATGAAGACAGCTAGGGGTACATGAAGCTACCATTATTATTATTATGTTCAGTAGGTGGGATCAACCTTTAGGGTGACTAGTAGTGGTGTAGTACAGTAATTATCCTATAGTGATTAGGAGCGCGATTAATGCCAGCATATTGCTCTTGTTTGTTTTGTCTTGCCCATTTTCTTCACAGCCATTCCTTGTTTTACCAGTTTATGCCTTATCTTAATTACTTTAATAATTATATTATTAAAGTTATTGGACTCGCCAGACTTTATGTCTGACCCCCTTTGTTTTCGCCTCTTTTCTTCCTCCCCCCCAGGTTCTCAGGGAGGGACTAGTGTTAGTGGAGCTTGATTTGGATCTCTTTCTCTCTCTTTTGGAAGTGCTTGGATTGCTGAAATTAAAGTTCAGCTTATCTCTTTTATGGCTGCTTATGTTGGGGTCATGCTTTTTTACTTTATGTACTCAGAAAACAATTTGTCAAGATGGATATTAAGTGTACTTGGTTTTATTGTTGGTTTATGATGTTGTTGTAATCAAACTATTTCTCTGCTGCAATAAAAGTTGTTTTAAAATTTTCAAGTACCAATATGTATTTGTCTTGTTATATTCTGTTCTATACACCAATATTACTCCATGAAAGTTAATGCATTCCCTTGAGAGTGACATTAATAGACATGGGGTGTTACACATGGTATCAGAGCTAAAGGTTGCCAAGAAGAGATAAGAGATTTTGAAAAACTGTTTTTCAAAAGCATTTTGTAAAGAAATACTTTCAAAAATATGTTTTAAGTAGAGTATTTTCAAGAGAAAAGTTTATTTTAAAAAAACATAACCCCAAAGATCCATATATCTTTCCTTCGATTCTCCGTTTTGAATCTCTTCCTTTTCCTTTTCAGCATGTCTGGGATACCCGAAATACCCGAGGGCATACCGATACCAAACTGGTTCAGAAGGTATCTGGAGGCTAGGGCCGCCGCCGCAGGCCCAACAGACGTTCCTTCTCCCCCAGCTGCAGCTGCTCCTCCTCCCCCCTCCCCGCATTGATACTTTTTCGAAGATATGCAAAGACTTTCGGGCAATGGGCGGAAAACCTTTTCACGGGTTAGAGACATTGTTTGAAGCTCGAAATTGGCTTAAGGAGGTGGAAGATTTGTTTGGTATCTTCGAGATAAAAGATGGAAGGAAGATCCAATTAGCTGCTTGGTTAATGAAGGATGAAGCCTCATTTTGATGGGAGGTCACGAATGGAGAGCGTCTAGTGGAGACATGGGTGGATTTCAGGCATAGGTTCGAGATGAAATTTCTCTCATAAGCAGAATAAAATTTATACATGGAGAGGTTCTTGGCGTTGAAGCAGGGGAATTTATCAGTAAAGGAGTACGTCAACAAGTTCAATCAGTTGGTGAGATTTGGCTTAGACTTTGTGAACACACCTGAAAAGAAGGCCCTGAGATTTGTTAAAGGTTTGAATGAGCCGCTACATGGGTTGGCTATGACCCACATTCCTATGGGGGGCTACCTTTGAGAAACTGGTTGACATGGCGCTTATGCATGAAGATGAGAAAGGCGCTAATGCTAATAAGGCACCGGAAAAGAAAGGGGATCAAAAGAAGTCACAACAACAACCTAAGAAGGGGCGTAAGGATAACAATAGAAAAGGAAAGAAAAGTTGCTTTAATTGTGGGACACTAGGCTATCTAAGCAAGGACTGTAGGAAAAAGAAGAAGACTGGCTGTTTCAACTGTGGTGAGGCAGGACATCTGATTAAACACTGCCCGAGAAGAGAAGGGCAAGGGTAGAGGACAGGTTCTACTTCTGGAGGGCAGGTTCAGGCTCTCATGGCACCAGGGCAGGCAAGAGGGCAGGTTCATGCTCTCATGGCACCAGGACAGGAGAGAGGTAGAAACATTTTTGTTGAAAGTTTGGTTTTTCTGTTTGATCATCCTGTTCGTACTTTGTTTGATTCTGGCGCTTCACACTCATTTGTGTCTACTTCATTAGTTGAAACACTGCACCTAAATACTAGTCTAGTTACGGATCCCATAGTAGTCTCAAATCCTGTTGGTGGTTCGGCTCATCTTTCAATGATTTGTCTGGATTTGAGAGTGTCTATCTTGAGCGTTGAGTTTGAACGCAACACCTTCGTTCTTGGCTTCACGGGCTATGGGTTGATTCTAGGTATGGATTGGTCAGTAATGGTGCCATCCTCGATTGTGAAAAGAGAGTGGTTAGACTTATGACTCGCCTCGGTAACACTCTCGAAATCTCTTGTAATCCCATACATTTTGTTATGCTTAGCTACCTAGAATCTCTTAATGCATCTATTGAAAACTTGCAGCCTGTTAGAGTAGTCCGTGAATACTCAGATGTATTTGAAGAGGTGAAGGGCTTACCTCCGAAGCGGGAGATAGACTTCCGCATATACCTTGTTGATAATGCAAAACCCGTAGCTCTACCCGTTAGACACATGGCTCCAAGGGAGAGAAAAGAGCTCAACAAGCAAGTCAAAGAGTTTCTCGAAAACGGGTTTATAAGGCAGAGTATTTCTGAATGGGGTGCTCCAATAGTATTGCAACCAAAGCGGATGGTTCACTTCGCCTCTACGTTGATTATAGGGAGCTAAACAAGCTGACCAAGAAAAATAGGCACGCACTTCCAAGAATTGACGACTTGTTTGATCAGCTTATAGGTGCGTCGGTTTTCTCCCAACTATATCTGGCTACCGGGTTTCATCAGCTAAGAATGGATGAAGATAGCATTGATAAGACCGCGTTCAGAACCTCGGATGGTTTCTTCGAATGGCTTGTCATGCCTTTCGGTTTGACAAACGCACCTGCTTACTTCGTCGACTTAATGAGCAGGGTGTTCAGGGAGTTCCTTAATAAGTTTGTGGTGGTCTTCGTAGACGACATTTTGATTTTCTCGAAGAATGAAGAAGAGCATGCTTTGCATTTAAGGGAAGTCATGGATACTCTTTGTGCATATCAACTGAAAGCCAAATTCTCCAAATGCCATTTCTGGAGAGAAGAAGTGAGGTTTCTTGGACATGTGGTGTCCAAAGAAGGGATAACTGTGGACCCCGTAAAAGTAATTGCGGTGCAAGATTGGAAGGTCCCACAGAATGCAACCGAAGTCCGAAGCTTTCTCGGGCTAGTGCGGTTTTACTGAAAGTTCATCAAAGACTTTGCAAAAATCTCAGCCCCACTCACAAGATTGACAAAGAAGAACCTAACTTTCGCTTGGGATTTGGATAGCGATATTGCTTTCCAATGTTTGAAAAGGGCTTTAACAACAACCCCAGTTCTGACATTGCCTGATGGGAGCAAAATGTTTACCTTATACACAGACGCATGCGGTACAGGGTTGGGCGCTGTCTTGATGAAAGAAGGCAAGGTAGTTTGTTATGGGGGAAGGCAATTGAAGGTAGATGAGAAGAACTACCCAACTCATGATTTGGAGCTAGCTGCCATTGTTTTCGCTCTAAAGTCGTGGCGTCATTACCTACTAGGAGAAAGGTTTGAATTGTTTACTGACCATAAATCATTAAAAATACCTTTTCTCACAGAAAGATCTTAACTTAAGGCAACAGAGGTGGATGGAATTTCTGGCCTCATATGATTTTGAGATTTCCTATACCCCTGGCAAGGGTAATGTGGTAGCAGACACCTTGAGTAGAAAGAAGCTGACCTTGAGTCCTCTCTTTGTAGAAAGGCAATGCTTGGAGTATATAGCAAACTTTAACTTTAAACCCTCCTCTGAAATTGTACCTGGTCTGTTAGCATCGCTAGAGGTGCGGCCTACGCTTTTGGACTCAATAGGAACCGCGCAATGAGAAGCCCTCAGCTAGTAGATATGATGGATAAGCTAGTTAGGGGTGAGACTTCTAGTCACCTCAATAGATACTCCATCGATGATAAGGGTTGGTTTAGATGGGATGGAAGGCTATGCATCCCATAAGTAAGGGATTTAGTGAAGACGGTTCTCGAAGAAGCACACCTTGGGTAGAAAGAAGCTGACCTTGAGTCCTCTCTTTGTAGAAAGGCAAAGCTTGGAGTATATAGCAAACTTTAACTTTAAACTCTCCTCTGAAATTGTACCTGGTCTGTTAGCATCGCTAGAGGTGTGGCCTACGCTTTTGGACTCAATAGGAACCGCGCAATGAGAAGCCCTCAGCTAGTAGATATGATGGATAAGCTTGTTAGGGGTGAGACTTCTAGTCACCTCAATAGATACTCCATCGATGATAAGGGTTAGTTTAGATGGGATGGAAGGCTATGCGTCCCATAAGTAAGGGATTTAGTGAAGACGGTTCTCGAAGAAGCACACCATTGTAAGCTGACCATACACCCAGGAGGAGACAAGATGTATAAAGATATAAAAAGGGTTTTCTTTTGGGATGGCATGAAAAGGGATGTAGCTGAGTTCGTCGCTAAGTGCTTGATATGCCAGCAAGTCAAAGCGGAGCAGAAGAAGCCTGGTGGTCTGCTTCATCCTCTAAAGGCCCCACAGTGGAAGTGGGATAGCATTTCGATGCACTTTGTTGAAGAATTGCCTAGGTCAAGAAGGGGCAATACCAGTATTTGGGTAATAGTGGACATGCTCACTAAAAGTGCTCACTTTATACCTATTAAGAGTAGAAGGACTACCTCGTCCCTAGCATCCATTTATCTTAAAGAGATAGTTCGACTCCATGGGATACCCTCCAGCATAGTGAGTGATCGAGATCCTATCTTTAAGAGTGAGTTTTGGAAGAGTTTGCAAGACGCTGTAGGAACACAATTATGCTTTGGCCTATCACCCCCAAACTGATGGTCAGATGGAAAGGGTGAATAGAGTATTGGAAGACCTCTTGAGATTGTGCATTCTTGACTTTGGAGGGACATGGGAGGATCATCTTCCTTTGGTGGATTCGCTTACAACAATAGCTACCAAACCACCATAGGCATGGCGCCCTTCGAAGCTTTATATGGAAGACCATGCCGATCACCAACTTGTTGGTGGGAGTCTACAGACGAGCTCGTACTTGGGCTAGACATGATTAGAGAAACCTCAGAAAAGGTGGACTTGATAAGAAGACGGACGAAGGCTGCACAAGATAGGCCGAAGTCCTATGCGGACAAAAGAAGGACCGACCTTGAGTTTGAGGTTGGAGATAGGGTGTTCCTTAAAGTATCTCCTTTGAAGAATGTCATTCGCTTCGGGTCCGTAGGAAAGCTAGCACCAAGATTTGTAGGACTATTTCCTATCACTGAAAGGAACGGGACGATGGCTTACAGAGTAGAGCTACCCGAAAGACTGGCTGGAGTTCATAATGTTTTTCATGTTTCTCAACTACGAAAGTGCTTACATGAGTCTGTGGAAGTTGTGGAACCAAGTATACTAGAGGAAGTAGAAGTGGAATGAGAAGCGACTGTGAGAAGAATTCCAACTCGTATCTTAGTACGGAAGTCAAAAAGCTACGCAACCGTGAAGTCAAGCTTGTTAAAATTCAATGGAGTGACGCCGAGGAAGACGCGACTTAGGAAACTGAGAGAAAAATACATGTAACCTACCCTTTTCTTTTTTAGGGTACCTCCTTGATCTCTTTTTTCCTTAAGTTTATTTATGCTTATATCTATCTTTTAAGTATATCTCCTCGGTCCTATTCTTTATCCTTAGGTAGAAACCAATGGATGTAAACATGTATTTGAAACATGTTATGACTGATGGTTGTGAGTGGTTGCAAGTGGATGCACGTACACACACATTAGGCGCTAGATCGGCTCAGTCACTTTCATATTGCATATAAATGTGTGTGCATATTTTGAATTAATGGATATATAATGGTTGTATTATCATATGAATGCTGCATTTTGATGAATGGCTGTGCACACATATAGAAATAATATGTATCGTTAGGATTCTTTCGCATACATAATGGACGCATGGAACTATCATGATTTGCATTAAGGAGGTCAACTGAATCAGTAGACCGTCTGATGTTGCATTGGTTAAGGAACATATACACACACTTTTTGCATATGTTCATACAGCATTAGAAATATTGTAAGGACAATGGATGCCTGTGTTTGATGGTTGAGTAGATGGTAGGATATACATTTTTCTTGACTTAAAGATTTCAGGGATGAAATCCTTTAAGGAGGGGAGAATGTAACACCCCAAATTTTCTGTGACTATTAAAAAGAACGAATTAAAGAATACTTAATTGTTAAAGTGAGAATTAAGGGAAACAGTTACTCCATTGCGTTCATCTCAAAATTCTGCTTGGAATAGAGTCCAAGTTTTCGTAAATCGGACTCCGTATGAGGAAGTTATGGCCCTTAGAAGTTTCAGAAATTTAAATAAATTAAAACCAATTCGGAATGAAATTCAAAATTCAAATTCAAACAAGGAAGCAGGTGGGTGGAATTTTTCCCGCCCCAGGGCAGGTCGACCAGGGGGTCGACCTCCCCTGTACAGGTCGACCAGGGGGCCGACTTGGGGGTCGACCTACCCCCTCGGGTAGATATGAACTGTGGCGATTCTGACTTGTTGCCGAGTCCTTTCTGACCTGTTGCTGAGTCACTAGGGCATAGGTGGCAATTCCGGATAACTCTATCTAGTCTGAATGGTTCTGATTTGCTCCTATGATAATCTAACAGCTTATATTGATTTAAGCTTCTATAAAAGCACACATAGACTCAAGCTCTAAACCTAAACTAAATTAGTCTCTTAGCCTCCATGCTGCTGTTGGAATAGTTCTTCTTCTTCTTAAAGCTTAGGAATTGAAAGTCAAGATTCTAATAAAAACGAAGAACAAATTATTCTCTTCTCTAATTCGTCTTTGTGAGTACAATTTCTTTCACAAAATAATTAATAAATTAATTATGATGAGTTATAATTGGGATTATGAGAACATGTCTGTTGAATCACGTGATGTTACTTAACTTTGTTATCGTCTGTTGGTGAACATATGACAGTTTTGTTAACTTATGTTAGTAGAACTATTTCATATGTCCAATCACATATATTTAACTTGATTCATTTTATGACATCAGTTTATATGCAAGTTTGGGATGTAAATCATATGCTAGTTTGTATGTGAATCTTATGCAAGTCTGTTTTTACATATGCTAGTTTGTATGTGAATCTTATGCAAGTCTGTATGCGAATTATACACAAGTTTATAAGTGAATCAAGTATATACATATGCTAGTTTGTATGTAAAACATGTGATATTAGTTTACATGTTTAAATTCATATGCAAGTTTGTAGGAATCCACATGCAAGTTTGGGTGAAAACTATATTCACATATGCAAGTTTAGGTGAAAACTATTTTCATATATGCAAGTTCACAATTTCATGTATAGATGTATATTTAGATCCACGGCAGTACATACTTTATGCAAATTTATGTTCTATATGTTCATTGCCTATGCAAGTTATTGGCTATGCAAATTTATGTTATAATTCTTATTTGCAAGTTAGATCCATTTTATGTGTTATGCAAGTTGTGATGTTTCTTTTCTTATGAGTTAGACTATTTGCGAGTCTAACATACTTCATATTAAACGTACGAACGACGTTGGGACAATGGGAAAATATTAAATATACATCTTGGGAATTGGCATAAAATGGCTTTAAAGGCATATAATTAATTTGAGACACTAATTGTTATAATTTCTATACCTGAAAAGTATGGACATAATTTAGGTGACAATTACGGACATAGATTAATTTGGAAATTATTGACAATTTGAATAAGAATAATTAATTCATATTGGGGTGAAATAATTATGTGTAATAATAAACGCCTAAGACATGAGGTTAGACTCGTTTGTTGTATAAGACTGCCCGGACCCTCCCGGCAAATCCAGCAACCACAAACGGTAGTCTAATGTGAGAGGTCGAAGGCATAAATTAAATGCGTAAAAATTGTAAAGACTTGAGGTTAGGCTCAATTGCGGTATAAGATTGCCCGGACCCGCCGGACAAATCCAGCAACCACAAACGGTAGTCTAATGTGGGAAGTCTTACAAGGTTACGGTTATAATGAATTAAGTAACACTTAACCAAGATAAACATGTGGTGGGACATGGGGGTTAAGTGGGTGACATGGGTGACATGTGAAATACGATTAGAAACACTTAACCAAATTGAAACATGTAAGAAGACATGAATAAGAGGGGGTTAAGTTGGAAATCTTAAGTGGGGACCAAGCATAGGTAGAAAGTTTGTGTCAAGCATGGGGGACGCTTTTCAAACCATTAACCCATTAAGTATCTTTGTGAGCTCGAGTTAGATCGAGGACGGGACATGCTTACTGGGTTTGATTGTAAGAGGTCAAAACGGGTTAGCGGTGGCAACGTAAGTCCAACGGGGTTATGTGCGTGCGTGGGCCCAAGCTGGTAGATGAGACGTTGTTGCATCGTGTAGATATAAGCCGTGCATCTTTAGTGGTATCATATTGCCACTTTGGGGAGTGATACACCCCACTATGGGACAAGCCAGGGTATCTACGAGTTAGAGAGCCGATCGCATGGGGGTAGTGGGTACAACTAGTGGAGATAGGGGCAGGCGACACCTATGAAGACAGCTAGGGTACACGAAACTACCATTATGATTATTTTGTTCAGTAGGTGGGATCAACCTTTAGGGTGACTAGTAGTGGTGCAGTATAGTAATTATCCTATAGTGATTAGGAGCGCGATTAACGCCAGCATATTCCTCTTGTTTGTTTTTTCTTGCTCATTTGCTTCACAGTCACTCCTTGTTTTACTAGTTTATGCCTTATGCTAATTATTTTAATAATTATATTGTTAAAGTTATTGGACTCGCCAGACTTCATGTCTGACCCCCTTTGTTTTCATCTCTTTTCTTCCTCCCCCCCCTCCAGGTTCTCAGGGAGGGACTAGTGCTAGCGGAGCTTGATTTGGATATCTTTCTCTCTCTTTTGGAAGTGCTTGGATTGCTGAACGTAAAGTTCAGCTTATCTCTTTTATGGATACTTATGTTGGGGTTACGCTTTTTTCCTTTGTCAAGATGGATATTAAGTGTACTTGTTTTATTGTTGGTTTATGATGTTGTTGTAATCAAACTATTTCTCCGCTGCAATAAAAGTTGTTTTAAAATTTTCAAGTACCAATATATGTATCTGTCTTGTTATATATTGTTCTATACATCAATAATACTCCATGAAAATTAATGCATTCCCTTGAGAGTGACATTAAATGTGGGGTGTTACAACTTACAACCCTAATCAATGAAAAGGACCGGGCCAACCCTTGGTGTATGTGCCTGAAAATGATTGATTTTGGGTTAGGTGATTTGTCGTTGTTAAGTAGCACATGTACATCATTGGTTTTTGTTTCTGAAAAGTCCAGCTTGATAGCTTCTTAATTGTGTGCGGCTGGAGATGTGAAAAGGTGAAAATGAGACATGACAAAGGACAACAAAATGCCTTAATTATATTGCGGATGGTGGATCGGAGGATGGAAGGCGGAGATTACAGAAAAATCCACATACCGTACGACGATGTGAAAACTGACTTTTAAGTTGTATAATATTATCCAGATTCAAAATATTTGCATGTTAATATAACAAAGACTACACTTTTAGTCATACGGGAAAAAGAGCATGGTAACCCACGCAAATATTTACATCATAAGATGCAGAAATATAAAAGTTGCTTAATCAAATGTTTATAGCATACAAATTTACTCATACTAAAATACTAAACATGTGTCCTCTCTATAAGAGATAACATCACTATTCACGTCATCATGGCAAAATGCAAGATGTACCAGATGATATGGCTAAAGATGTACTCGTCCCCTGTGAACATTTGTCAAAATGACTAACAAAATTTTATAATACTTTTAACTTAACATGAGATTTGATGTCCCAATTTAGCAATGGAAAACCATCCATACCTTCCTTCCATATTCACTCAAGATCACCGGCACGTTGCTCGTGGCAAAAGAAAATAGAGCTAGACTAAATTAAAAATCCAAGCTACGATGCAAGAAATTATTCAAAATTTGATGGAATACAGCAATTCAGTAACAATCAAATTATAAAGTAAAATATAAAGAAAGTTGCTCGAAACTTACCAACACATCATGAAATGCTGCAGATTTTCATCCTCAGTCCAACTATCATCTAACTATCAAGACGATTCATGTTTTTCCATCTAGGAACTTTTAAATTACATCTGGGTCAACTACAACATAAAGCACACACTTAATGAATGTTTTCCTAGAGCGCAACGTACTAGATAACTAAGTAGAAAGCTCCATTAATGCAAAATAATTGGGCAGAAGTGAAAGATGAACCTAAATAATAAGGCAAAAGCATGAATGAGGCATCTGTAATTTAATGCAATAACAGCAGTATGCATATCATACCAAGTTCATTGGAGCAAAGGAATCTAATAGCGCCCTTTAATGGGACTTATATGCCTCGTAGCATATCAAAAAATAAATGTAATTTACCATGGAGACACATGAAGTCTCAACTCTCGAGTAAATTGTTCCACTAGATAACACGAGTGTTACCATCAAAATAAAGCACCGAAACAGGCTGGCGGTGAAGGGGTAACATACCGCCACAAGCAGAAAGGAGTCTTCTGTCAACAAAAGCCCATTACAAGAAAAAGTCGACAACATAAGGAAATATTCAAGGAGCATGCAATCGACACCATCCTTGAAGAAAAGAGCTCAAATTTTGTACAAAGAAAAGGTACCAGTAAAGCTATCCTTGCAAGATGAGTAAACAATGGCAGATCACACAAGACCGGAAGCCAATGAAGAGAGAGACCACTAATCCTATAAACCGAGACCTAGAAGGACGAGAGTGGCTATTGGTGTTAACTTGCTTAACTCCGATACAAAAGGGGATGAGAGCATATGGAAATTATCCAGAACCAATTATTGAGACCTCCATTGGTTGGTTCCCGGGAAGTTACCATAACAAGTAACTATTAAAGCACTGGAAGCAACCCCCGAAAAAGCAAGGATACACTTCGGGAGTTACTGAAAGGCAAGCCGGAACCCCAAAGAGAGAGAGGCTATCCACACTAATCTTCTTAGTGTCGATAGTGATAGAGGTGGTGGACCCAACAACCTTTTACTTGAATCACAAAGACAAGCTCCACAAAGCGTTAATAACAAGACCGAGAGTTCACATACCAGAAGCCTACATCCGAGAGCTATACCTATCCGAAAGCCATCTGCACCGACAAGTCCAGGATAAAAAAAGGTGGATAAACAAGCAATCAAATAGGAGTTATGCAGATCGGAACCCTCATCCCGATAGTAGAAACTGGCACATCTAAAGGCCAGAGGCAAAACCTTCAGAACCTAAAGAAAAGGCGGTCGACTGCCAGTACTCCCAGAACCAAAGGGAAAAACGGCCGAGAGGGGGTACTGCTGGCCCAACAACAAAAGGTGCTTTGATTTGTCTATATATAAGACCCTAAGGGTCTCATTTTCGGGGAGATTTTCTCATTCTCGTTCTTGTACTCTTTTTTCTCTAGAGTAAACCCTAATTTCTAAATCAAATTGGGGATTTCAGTGGTAATCACCCATGTAATCCAAATCAAAGATCAAGAGTGAATATATACTTAATGTATTTCCTTTTGTGTTTCCAATGGCGTTTCTTAGATATCACCAGTGCAATATGTTATTTGCTTCCTACGTGTGTACAAGTTCTTAACATAGCATAAACCCTTCCTCAAAATCAGTCCGGAACCCCTTCCTATAATTCGTTAGCCCTTTTCGAGGGTAGTGTGCCCAAAGGTAATTGTTTGTTCTTGAGTCATTTAAGCATGATATTCACCCTATTGAGGGAAGGGTAACTAATCTTTTGGATTCAAAACCTTGATATCTAGGAAAAAGCGAACTATCTCAAACTCGAAAAAGCTAAATAAACCTGTTTTCCCCTTAGGTCCATTTCCATAGCCCTATCTCAGGTGTTCACGAAAAATATCGTTAACATTTTGGCGCTAGAAGGAGGGCCTGAACCTCCGAACTTGTGGTTAACCTTACGTCATATTTAACTGTGTTGTTCTATCCGAGGTTGAACTAGGCTTTGAAGAAGCAACAATCATGAATAGAAGGTCTCTATGAGTAACTGGTGATTTTCCCATGGTTAAATCAAGCATTAATGAGCCATGGACATTGAAAAAGTTTATGTTAGTAACCCTACATATTCAAGATAAAGAAGGAGATGCAGAACCTTGTTATCCTGATCATTAGAGCATTAACCCTTTCCATTTGGGACAAACCCCATTCTATACCCTAAGCAATTCCACAACAAAAGAACATAATCCCTTTCTTCGTATCAAGGAAACCATCCAAACTCAAGCTAAAGGAAAAATATTCAAGCAAAGGTTTAAAAAAGGTTCCACTTATCCTACTGCAAAAAAGTCTAAAAGGGGTATGCCCTTACACCAAGGCATGGTTAAAAGAAAGTTTAAGGACAAAGAGGAAACATTAGAATCGAGTGGTAAAAGGGCTAAGTTTCCACACCGAAAGAAAGCTTTCGAATCAAGATTACCAAAAGGTTGTGAGCTTATGGCCTCGATTGAGAACATCTACTCCCTAACTAAGCATGGGTTGAACTTTTGGCCTTCATCAAAGAAGAAGCCCTAGAACGAAACCAAGTTTGGAGGGCCTTATTGCTATTACCATATGATGAATGGACATAAAACCAACCATTGCAGAGTTTTAGAAGGAATGATTATAAAATTCTTAAGCCAAGGAAAGCTACACAAATATGTAAAGAGAACATAGCTGATTACAACAATAGATTCTCTGAGAAAAAGGATTATCTACCTAATTGTAGGGATGGAAACCCCCTCAAGACTTGAAATGCTCAAAGGTGGGTTAAATCACAAATGGATAAAAACCCTTGTCAGCGCCGAGTTGGCCAGGTCAAGGCACTCCCCGAGGGAAGTGGTGTGTAAGCCTCTTTCTGCGCTCGAATCAGATAGGGCAAACTTAAAGCATCAAAAGCGTAAGCCTCCGACCCACACCAGAAGTGGTCGTGACGGAGCATCTAATTAGCACGCACTGCCTCTGCTCATAGAAGAGTACGCCCTGCCTCTGCTATGAACTAGGCATGTCCTACCTATGCTCGAAGAAGAGCACGTCCTACCTCTGCTTATGTTTCGTGTTACCCGCAGAAGATAACACAAACCCCTATCATCGCCTACGATTGTCAGGATAGGGCTCCCTTTGGAGGGAGGGTGGAGTGTAAGCCTCTATCCCCGCCTACGATGGCCAGGGTAGAGCATCAAAAGAGTAAGCCTTAATTCCACATCTATGATGGCCCGGTTTACGCATCTAAGACCTTATCATCGCCTACGACGGTCAGGATAAGGTACCACTTGGAGGGAGGTCGGGTAACTCCTTGGACCCTGCTTGTGGATAAGCTAACCAAGCGCACCGGATGCACATGTCCAAAGAGTGGCTAACAAAGCACGTCCATCCTTTGCTTTGATAACCATAAGTCCGGAGAGTGGCTCAAGAAGCATGTACATCCTCTGGTTCTAAAATAAAATCCAAAGGGGGAAACAAAGCTAATTACCAGAGATGAGTTTCAAGTCTTCTATTAATACCTGAATCCGGGTCGGTTCAGTTCTTCTACTAATACTCGAATTTGGGTTAGTTCGGGACTTCTATTAAATACCTGAATTTGGGTTAATTCAAGATGTCTATTGAAACACCAAAAATGAGTTCCTAGTTCTTTATGGAGAGACCCGAGTCGGGTATAGATCTAAAGCTTATATTATTACCAAAGGAGAATTCCCGGATTTCATCTTAAAAATTACGGTTTGAAACATCAACCAAAGTTTCTATTCAATTACCAAAAGAGGCATTCAAACCACCTCTCGTTAGTACCCTAATTTGGGTCACAAAGACTTAGATTTGCACTTCCAAAGAAGGATTGATGAAACAAGACTTGAAGGAAAATGCAAAGTCTATTATTCGGAAGGTTCTCCTGGAAAAGATAAGTAATCCTCTTTCCTGTTCCGGGATATTTCTTAAACTTATCATGTACAAATCATTACTGTCATTATTCAGTACAAGCAAAAGTCACACGACAAGTAATACGTACGCAGTTTACCAGTTCATTTACAACAATTACATCATTAACTATTTAAATGTATATATAGACACATTACAATTACAAACACTGTCAAAAGTCCTGCCTCCCTTCATCCGTGGATAAAGGAGGATTGATGGCATAGCGAATTGCGATGCTTAGGAGCTCATTAAGCTTACGCATCTGTTTTCTAACTTCACCAAGATTATCAAAAGGTTGGACCTGAATTTTCAGAGCCATATCATAAGCTCTACACGTGGCCCTAAGAGATTTGTTGTCCTTCTCCAACTCAAAAACATTTACACGTAGGTCATGTCTTTCCCCATGTAAAAGCTTGATTTGGTCAACATATCGGTTGACAAGGTCAATTGAATCCTTAATTAATTTGGTGTCGTAAATACTCCTCATCTGGGCGATCAACTTCTTGCACTAGTCAGAAATGACCAATTCTTCTAACCCTCAGGGAGGGTTCTTCAAATAAAAATGCTTTTGAGGAACAGAGGCCCTAGCAGCAGTCGCGGCACTAGAAGGTCGGGACACCGTTATGATTGGGATATTTTTGAAGGAATTATCCCATGTCTTACATTTTGCATTGACATTATCTAATTCAATTTCCAAGTTAGTGATGCATTGGCGTAAACCCCTTAACTCGTCTTCGAATTCAATATAGGGCTTAGTATTTATATACGTCTTCAATCCAAGTATAAGTATCTCTCTTTTTCTGGTTGACCTTTCGGAACTTCTATTCTTTCATTCAACTGCTTGATAGATAAAGTTTGGAATAATATCGTTCTCTCTCGAGATATAGAAGGAACCTCGTCGATTAGTAATGCATTGTCATGAGACAAGAAAGTTTCATGAAGACCCACCTACTCACAAGAATAAAGGGAAGTTATGCATAAACCTTTATTCATCAGAATAGCGTCGTATTTCTATATAAAAATCTTTGTATAAAATTATTCAAAACCAATTTTTGGAAGTTTCAATAAACACATGGACCAGAAAGAATCACGAGGGTTCACATACACTTATTAATATATGTACTATTTACATATCAACTCAGCATGCTCAATCTAAGTCTTTTTAAAGTCACCACACGGTCTTCACCTAAAAAGATAAGGGAAAGCAGAGAGAGTTTCGTATAAACACTTTTGAGTTCTTCTAAAAAGGTTTTCTCTTGAATACGTCAGTAGACATTGTCTACTCCTTTCTCAATTTATAAATCAAATGTAGCGCATCTTTATGATAAACAACGTTCTATCATAACATATATGAAAGAATTAGCAGTCATATATAGTAGATAGATTCCCATACATGTTTTATACAATCACATACTAGAACTTGGAACATAAAAAATATACTTGGTTCAATCTTCATCCTTCGATCCATGCTTCAAATTATTACGTATTATATGTTAAAGTTATTTTGGTGCTTCATAGTAATTGGTTCATGAATAATTAGAACTAGCGTTTAACGTGTTTAGGAAAGAGTTGTTGTGCTTGTTCTATTCTATAGAAATAATATTTTTATCTAGTCTTTGGTAATGTACCTAGAATTAAGGAAGTAGTTTATTTATTTAAAGTTTATGAGATGTAATCAACTTGAAGGTGAAGCAATAAAAATGTTGTTAACTGGCCTTTTGGTCCGGTTACCAAAAGTACTCAATAGATGCTCGATTCAAGTCATCACATGAAGTCATGGCCAAGGGTGCAACTCGGGGAACGCAGGTGGAAGGCTGAAGAGGGATCACGCCAACAAGGACCTCGCCACGTCAACACCCCAGAAGAGCCTACAAGCCTCGACCAACGGCGCCCACCAAACACATTTCGCACCTAGTCGAGTGTGAAATTTCCTACCTGGTACGTGCGAAATTTTGCAACCTGCAGGTGCGAAATCTGCGAAATTTCGCACCCTAAACGTGCGAAATTTCACACCCTATAGGTACAAAATTTCGTACCTAGCAGGTGCGAAATTTCGCACCTTAGCCCAGTGCGAATTTTTCCGAGGCCGAGGGCTGCAAGCGCGAATTTTCTGTAGATGGTCACAATTTCTACCTACTCCTACCTAACCCCTACCTAACCACTTCAAATAAATAACCCATGACCTCACACTTCAAAAGGGAGAGATTCTTGAGCTTTGAGACCTCCATAGAGCTTCATTAATGGCAACTCCTCTTTGAGGAAGAAGAAGGGCAAAATTGTCCATTTTACTATTTCTTGCAAATATGACTATTGTAACTTCATGTAGCATAGTCAACAGTTGTAATCGGAGGGTCTCAACCTTATAATCTTTCAAGTGATCAATAAAATTCCAACAACTCTTCAAAGTGGACGTAGGCTCGCACTGAGGCCGAACCGCTATAAATCTCTGGTATTATTTACTGCCTATGTTCTATTTTATGTTCTTGTCTATGCGACCATATTTATAATTCCTAGTAATTGGGAATCTTTTGTGTTTACGACATTTTTTGCCATCAACAAATGTAGTCATTCAATTATTCTACGGTTAATCTCTCTCCTCCTCTCTATATCAAAAAAATTCTAACTGGTATCAGAGATAGGTTGATGAGAGGGGATAAAGAGATCTCTAGAGAGCCAAAAAAATTAGTTTTTAAAACAATTCAAAGACGGACTGGCTGAAGTACAACAAAAGCAAACACATCTGGTCATAAAGAAAATGATTGTTGGCATAAGGGAAAACCTAAGTGTTTCAAGTGTCAAAAATTTGGGCAAATGGCAAGGAATTGTAGGTTCAAAGATGAAGAGCAAGAGAACATGACACAAGTGGCTATTATTTTGGTGCTTCAAAGTAATTAGTTCATAAATAATTAGAACTAGCCTTTAATTTGTTTAGGAAAGAGTTGTTGTGCTTGTTCTATTCTATAAGAAATAATATTTTTATCTAGTCTTTGGTAATGTACCTAGAATTAAGGAAGTGGTTTATTTATTTAAAGCTTATGAGATGTAATCAACTTGAAGGTGAAGCAATAACAATGTAGTCGTTCAATTATTCTACGTTTAATCTCTCTCCTACTCTCTATATCAAATTATAACATTATATGCGATTGGTCACGTATCTTATATTAAATGATAAATGCTATATAGTATATTAGAAGATTGGTAGCATACTGTACGTATAATGAATAACTTGCTTTAGGCAATAGGTGATACAGTTCAATTATGGGGTTCTCATACGAATTGTCTTATCATTAGTGGTAAAACTAGACTAGGATGATTGCATCAACACTTGTCTTATGCAGACCTTACACTCAAGTACTAAGATGTGGCTTATATTTCATTATCGTTCATACCAATATATAATTATAATAGTTCATTTAAGAAAGATTGACCTTGGATATAAAGGAGGAAAGTAAGGTAAGATATTACTCGCTATTCCACTATGAAGTGTTAACTTATTTATGGCTAGTTTGGGTTACTTCTGAGCCATGATTGTGAAAACGAACGGATGTGCCTTAATGGTTCCATATTCTATATAGTTTTGATGTACAGTATTTTGAAATGGTTCTTTATGTCTAATCCTTGTTTTTTATTTGTCTGTTTATATTGTGACGACTCTTGAGTACTCGATTTTTTAATCTGGAACAAAAATAATTTGGAGGTAGGATTATAAGATAGCTAGAGCATTTTGGAGGCGCAAAGTCATATATTGGATATGGATCTATGCTTATTATTGATATAGTACATGACAGACATGCTTTTTTGTATATAAGACTTGTGATATAAAATACTATATTTCGACTTTATAGATTAATTCTGATTTGTCAGTTGAGTGTAGTCTCTTGTATATTGTTTATTATGTTTCACTCATGCATACTTGGTATATTATGCGTTACTAGATTACATTGATGAACTATATTATGATGTCAAGTTTTAAATCATTCCCCAACTGTCTTTTTTTCAATGGTATTGAGGTGTTAGATGTTATCATTCGATGTCGATTTAGTTAATCATGCGGGTAATATAGTTCATACAACATTCTGTACGAATTTATTAACAAATAATTATTTTACACCATTAAATAGGCTAGTACATATTTTTCCATATCAGCTAAAAGCAACATGCTTTGTGGTTTGTACATACCAATACATTGCGCATTCTATTTGTTTATTGCAAAGCATGAGTGTAATGCTGTTCCAAGCGTCATTCACAATTTCCCTGTTTTGGTGTATGGAGGTCTGGCCCAAGAATTAGGCGGACACAATACCGTCGCCTAGGGCAACACTACCTGATACGACGCAGCACTACTTGAGACAACGGAGGACAGTAAGCTTTTGAAAAATATTAATATATAAATGGTACAGGGCGTCCAACAATTGAAGTTGTAAATGATGACATCTGGCTGATAACTTGATAACTAGGGTTTGATTCCTACCATGTATATTTACTTTTCTCTATTCCCCAATTTGCAAAATCCCCCCTTCAACGTCCCTTGGAGCAGTGATAGTACTGTAATTTTTTTATGAATGTCTGATGTCCATTCGTGTCCGTGATCGAAATATGTCCTTTCGAGTTTTATCTTGAATATGAGTTAGGACAACAAAATTTGTACGAAAAAAATCACGTTCGATCTATGTTTGTTTGAATTCAACTGAATTTCTTGTACGTTGATGTATATTTAAGAGAAAATTTAATATAAATACCTATGTCTGACCGGATCCATTCGTGTCCGTGTCCAAAAAAACAAATGTCCATGTCGAACTGATTTCATTTAAGACACTGAACACGAGTCAAGACGGTGAAATTTGTACCAGAAAAAACTTCCATTCAGTCTGTGTCTAGTCTGATTTTATTTAGGACAGAAACTTAATATATCTAGTTCGGTTTGGTTTGTTCGACTTACAAACCTAATCAATGAAAAGGATTGGGCCAACCTGTGTATGTGCCTAAAAAGGCTTGATTTTGGGTTGGGTGATTTGTCGTTGTTGAGAAGTATGTGTACACCATTGGTATTTGCTTCTGAAAAGTCCAGTTTGACACCATCCTAATTGCATGCGGTTAGAGATGTGTAAAGATGAAAATGAGATGTGGCAATGAGTAAGAAAATGCCTTAAGTATACCGTAGATAGTGGATCAGAGGATGGACGGTGGAGATTACAGAAGAAAGAACAAAAATCCACGTATGGTGGGGAAATTGACCATTAAGTTATATTAGTGACAAAGTCAAAAAATTCTGCGGCACCTTTTGGGAAATGATACTGTTAAAGTTAACATAACATAAAATTTTCCAAATTCAAAACATTTGCATGATAAGGTAACAAAGACTACATTTTTAGTCAAACGGGAAAAGTGCTTGGTAACCCACACAAATATTTACATCATAAGATGCTGAAATATAAAACCCTACAGGTGCGAATTTTGCACCTAACAGGTAATAAATTTCATACCTAGCAGTGCAAATTTTTGCACCAAGAAGGTGCGTAATTTTGCATGCTGCCTGGTGCGAAATTTTGCACATTGCAGGTGCGAAATTTCGCAACTTGGCCAGGTGTGAATTTTCCGAGGTCGAGGCCTGCAGGTGCGAGTTTTCTGTAGATGGTCCCTATTTCTACCTACTCCTACCTAACCACTTCCTATAAATACCCCATGGTCTCACACTTAAAAAGGTAGAGATTCTTGAGCTTTGAGACCTCCATTAATGGCATCTCCTCTTTGAGGAAGAAGAAGGGCAAAATTGTCCATTTTGCTATTTCTTGCAAATATGACTATTGTAACTTCATGTAGCATAGTCAACAAATGTAATGAGAGGGTCTCAGCCTTGTAATCTTTCAATGATCAATAAAATTCCAACGACTCTTCAAAGTGGACGAAGGCCCTCACTGAGGCCGAACCACTATAAATCTCTTGTGTTATTTACTGCTTATGTTTTATTTTATGTTCTTGTCTATGCGACCATATTTATAATTCCTAGTAATTGGGAACCTTTGGTGCTTACAACATTTTTTGCCTTCAACATTTGGTGCTTTCACTGAGAAAACTCGGATATTGTGTCTTTCTCGCACATTACCATCTCGACTTCAACGAGCTTAAGGTTCCTTACATAACTTGCCGTCGAGTCCGCTTATGATGGTAAAAAGTCAAAGAACGCAATGATCGGCTCCTCAGCTGCCGCCGAGGTCGGTACATCTCATCAACCTCAACTGGTGGACATCCTGACCACTAATGAAAGTGAACGTCGGGTTACGGACCCCGAAGCGCACGTAACCCAAGCGAAAATCTGCATGCTTAATGAAAGATATGAAAATATAGCTGTCGAGCTTAATCAAGCGCTAAGGAATAACATCGACCTTATGCGGCAACTCCAAGAAAGTCAGCGCATCGTCGCTCGACTACAACTGGCTCGAAAAAATGCCCGACCTCGACCACCAACATCGAAAACTTCCTCTTTCGAGTCAAGGGGCCCGCACCGACGAAGGAGGTTTAGTCTCATTAACAACGTCGCCGTCCGAACAAATGCCCTCGACAACGGCAATGGCAATGGGTATGCCAACGACAACGACGACTGGACCACAGTTACCTATAGCAAGGGCGCACAATATCGGGACCGTTCTCGCTTAGTCATCAATGAAGGACCTGCTCCTACTAACCAACCTCCTCCTCGACAAGACTCAATGGCCGCCCCTCGAGACAATAAACCTACTATTTTGGCGGCCCGTGCCTTTCCAAAACCGGATCCGTGTGACCCTGCTCCACATCATCATACACACCAGGATCCCATTATAGATGTCGAGGACATGGAATAAGACGATCCGCACATCCACCATAGAAGATGCCCTCGCGCCAGAACTTCGGAACCTCGCTAAAACCCATGGGTCCCAATGGCGGACCCTCATCCGATCTACCTTCCCGACATGGTCCGAAGGATCATGTGGGAGATGCGAGGGAATGTGCATGACTCATGGGAAGCGCACATCAGGCGCAACCCTTTCACTTGAAGAGTTAATGAAGCTGAATGGTCGCGACGCTTCAGCATGCCGCAGATGCCGCTCTACGACGGCACCACTGATCCTTGTGCTTTCCTAAACCGTTATGAATGGCAAATGGACTCGAGCAGAGGCGACGATCCAGTCAAATGAAAATTCTTTCCAGTCTTCCTATCGGTGACCGCTCTACTATGGTTCTCTTGCCTTCTACTTAATTCCATCAACAACTTCGACCAATTGGCGAAATAGTTAGTTAAACAATTCAGGATGCATATCCCGACTCTGAAGAACGCCCTCACCCTGTCCAACCTATACCAAGGACCTGGGGAGTCACTCAAAAACTATCTTTCCAGGTTCAACATCGCCCTCACCGAGGTCGAGGATCCGGATCTGCGCACCATACTTTTCCAACTATCTAAAGTTATCCTTCCAACTTCTGAATTTGGGGGTGTGGATCAACCAAAAGAAACCGAAGAGCGTTGATGCTTTCTATGAGAAAGCGGGGCAGTTCTTATGCCAAGAAGAAGTAAGACGGAACCGCATCTCCGAGACCAGTCGCCCCAATATCCCTCTATCGGACACCGCTAATAACCGTCCTAGGAGGTGAGAAGCGGGAGGACCCTCCAATCCGAACACGAAGGCAGAACTCCCCAGACAAAGACCAAACACTATGGAGCAAGGTGGCCAAGGCAACAATCAGGTCCAGACAGAGCCAAGGAAGCCCGACTCGTACCAAGCTTACGAGACATACACTCCGCTGAATGGAGATCCGGAAACTTTCTACTTAGAAACCTATAACACTTTTCCGTACAAGAAACCCCGCATCATCGAGTCAACCGATTCCCAGAAGAACTCGGGGAGATACTGCCGATATCATGATATGTATGGGCATAACACGAATGAATGCCGCCACCTCAGGGATGCAATTGAAAAGCTTATCCGCGAAAAGCGACCCGAACAATACATTCAAGAGCCCTTCCCCCCCCCCGAAACCAATCCAAAGCCTCCAGCGCCAACTACTCAGACGGTCGCCAAGATAGCCCCGGGACCATCTAACGCGAGGCGAGGAATCGTGATCAATACTATATGCAGCGAGCCTAGCCCTACGCATGACAGCTTCTGAAAGATGGAGGAATATGTGGGCTCCATTAAACAAGCAACCTATGAGGCTTGCTCCGCTCTCGACGAGTCTATCCCGGCCAAGATTCAGAAAACCATGCGGGACGACATTATCTTCAATGGAAGGGAGTCCACAGGAATTGAAATCTCGACCACCGATCCTTTAGTTATCACGGCCCAAATTGGCGCTGCAACTGTTCAAAAAATATTGGTCGATTCAGAAAGCTCGGTCAACATCATTTTCAAAGCCACCTATGACCAGATGAAGTTAGAAGCAAGATCTCAAACTTTGCCATTCCACGATCCACGACTTTAATGGGGCATCCAGCTGTCTGGTACGAGTCATCGATCCACCCGTTGAACTCGGTACGGGGGATCAGAGCCGAGTCTGAGTCCTTACCTTTGTGGTTATCGACATCATCTCACCGTATAACGTCTTCCTGGAACGTCCTTTCCTCACAGAATTTCGCGTTTGCCTATCGCCATGGTCCCTCATAATGAAGTTTCCAACATAAAACGGGATCGGAACGGTCAGAGGCGACCAAGTCAATGCTAGAGAATGTTATGCAATAGAATGGAAGAATGTGCGCAATAAGGACAAGGGAAAAGAAGCGCTCGTAGCCTTTTGCGCCAAAACCGCCTCCGCATAGCAATCAGTTGCGCCTGAGCCAAGCGTCTGGGCCTTGGCTCAGGCGCCACTCCCGTCTTTCCGATGGCCGCGATCCAAGGAAAGACGAAGAGCCCGAGTGAGAGAGACCTACTCCGGTCGAGCCCACAGTAGATGTTCCTGTCAGTCTCGACGATCCGACACGAGTATTGAAGATAGGGTCACACCTTCACCCAGCGGTCAAAGACGATCTCGTGGATTTCTTAAAGGATAATCTGGACATATTTGCACGGACTCAATCCGACATGAAAGGCATAGACCCGGCAATCGCCTTCTATTCTTTATGCATAGACGCTACGATGCCTCCAGTCAAACAAAAGCGCCGCTTCCTACGACCCGACAGATCCAAAGCACTCGAAGAAGAGGTAGTTCGCCTGCTAAACAACAACTTCATCCAAGAGGTCGACTACCCTGAGTGGGTCTCCAATCCAGTTCCAGTCAAAAAGGCCAATGGTGAATGGCAGACGTGTATCGAATCTCTAAATTAAATAAAGCATGTCCTAAGGACAGCTTCCCGCTCCCGAAGATTGATCGGCTAGTTGACTCAACCGCCGGATACCAATTGCTATCCTTCATGGACGCCTACTCCGGTTACAACCAGATCCCGATGGATCTCCACGACCAGGGCCATGCCTCCTTCATAACCGACCTTGGTCTTTACTGCTATCGCATCATGCCCTTCGGCCTCAAGAATATCGGCGCCACATATCAGTGGATGGTTAATCGACTCTTCAAAAATCAAATCGGGAAATTCATGGAGGTTTACGTGGAAGAAATTCTAGTTAAATCTAGAGACCGCATCCATGACCTCTCCGAAATGTTCGATGTCTTCTGTAGATACGACATGAAACTCAACCCTCTGAAATGTTCCTTTGGCTTTGCTTCAGGAAAGTTTCTTGGTTTCATCGTCAACGTACGGGGCATCGAATCTAATCCCAAGAAAATCCAAGCCATTCGGGACATCCAAATCCCTGAAAATATCAAGGATGTTCAAAGTTTAAATGGAAAGGTCGCCATTTTAAGTCGATTCATCTCAAAGGCCATCGACAAGTGCATTCCTTTCTTCGATTTTCTTTGAAAGGGGAAACGCAACTTCAGATGGACCCCTGAGTGCGTTTCCGCATTCAAGGAACTCTTGGATCACTTAGAGCGACCACACATCCTATCTAATCCTATAGACCATGAAGACTTATACGTTTACTTGGCTGTTTCTGCGCAGGCTGTCAGCTCGGCATTAATACGGCTTGAAGATCGCGTTCAACGGCCTATCTACTACATAAGCAAACGATTGACAAGGGCAGAAAAGAACTACCCGAAGCTCGAAAAGCTGGCGTTCTGCTTACTAGTCTCCTCCTTGAAGCTTCGGCTATATTTCCAGGCTCATCCCATAAAGGTCTTCACCGACCAGCTGCTTCGTCCGGTTCTACAATGACCCGAGGCATCCGGCCAGCTATTAAAGTGGAGTATGGAACTAAGTCAGTTTGAGATAACATTCTTCCCCGTCGAGCCATCCTCGGACAAGCCCTCGTCGACTTTATAGTAGAATTCACGTCTTCCGAAGAGACTTCTACAGAGAACGATGAGGCCCTCGACAGTAAATGGAAGTTATTTGTGGACGTATCCTCCAACAACAAGTGTTCGGGAGCCGACATTATACTAATCACTCCCAAGGGACGCTCGATACACTATGCAGTAAAGCTAAATTTACCCGCCACCAACTACAGTGAAGAATATGAGGCGCTGATAGCCGGACTAAGGATCGCGATTGAACTCAAGCTGAAGATTATTCAGATTTTCTCCGATTCACAGCTCATCGTGCGCCAGGTAAAGGAAGAGTACCAAACTAAGGGGGAACGACTTGCTTATACCTAGCTCAAGTACAGGAACTACTCACTCACTTTGACCACTTCATTGTCACTCACATTCCGGGAGACCAAAATGAAAAGGCCGACTCACTAGCCAGATTAGCAAGTTCCAAAGATTTGCAGTTGTTAAGATTCACCCCCGTCGAGGTGCTCAACTCCCCCAGTACCAAGCCAACATAAACCAGTACGACCATGAGCGCCGAACCCGAGCTGGAATCATGGATGACGCCGATCAAAAACTACTTGTAGCAGGGGATCCTCCCGGAAAGCCGTAAAGAAAGGCGAGTGCTCACCCGCCAGTCAATCGGTTATCTCCTTATGGATGGGGTACTCTATCGAAGAGGCTTCTCTATCCCCTTACTTAGATGTGTGGCCCATAATGACGCCATTAAGATTCTAATCAGCGTACATGAAGGAGAATGCGGTGACCACACCGGGGGGCAAACCCTGGCTAGGAAGATACTCCGACATGGCTACTACTGGCCCACACTCGACCAGGACACCACCGATTATTCTCGCAAGTGCGACAAGTGCCAACAATTCTCAAAAATACCGAGAGCCCCGCCAACAAAACAAACGCAAATGACCAGCCCATGGCCATTTGCCATGTGGGGAATCGACATCATTGGGACTCTTCCCATGGCCAGAGGCAGGGCACGATACGCTATCGTCGCTGTCGATTATTTTACCAAATGGGCAGAGACCGAAGCCCTCGCCACAATCACTACCAAGAAAATGATCAACTTCGTGGTATGCAACATCATCACCCGATACGGGGTCCCTTAGGCCATTATTTCAGACAATGGTACTCAGTTCGAGAGCGCAGAATTCAAATCCTTTTGTCAGCGGCATGACATCAAAAAAAGGTTCTCGGCCGTATCATTCCCCCAGGCTAACGGGAAAGTCGTGGCGGTCAACAAAGTTATCAGGTCCATCATCAAGAAGCACCTCGAGAAGGCTAGGGGCATGTGGGCAAACGAACTTCCTTTATCCCTATGGGCCTACCGAACAACCCACAAGACAGAAACCGGGCACACTCCCTTCGCCCTTGCCTACGTGTCCGAAGCCGTCATCCCCATCGAGCTCGAGCTTCAATCTCACCAAGTCACTTATTTTGATCCAAATATGAACCAAGATTTACTTTTGGGATCGCTCGACCTGCTCGAAGAAAAAAGGAACGAAGCCGATCTCCGAGTCGTTGCCCAACGGGAACGATTCGCCCGGTACTTCAACTCTCGAGTCCGCCGCAAGGACCACAACATCGGCGACCTTGTCCTAAAATGGGTCTTCCCTCTGCCAACAGGCCTTGCTCCTCGCTGGGAGGGCCCGTACTCTATACTACGAAGGCTCAATGATGTAACTTTCAAGCTTGCGACCGTAGACAGAGCAGAACTACCAAGGGCTTGGAACAGTGAACATCTTCGCCGCTACTTCACATAATTTAGAACATGGATGCTTACGCTTTCCAGTGATGTTTTGTAGCAATTCAAGGCATTGTAAAGGTTGTTCATGCCAAAATTTATTTATGGAAATGTTGTTCAACTTTCTATCTCTTTACTCTGTGTTTACTCCTCACGTGACATGTTTCATTAATCCTGACAACTAGCTTTTGTAAACAGCCGACCACCGTACCAGCCCTTAATATGAGGGCTGGCACCGCCATCTGAGCCATGAGCCAACCTCGCGGCGTAATCACATTGTCCACGATCGGCACCCAGAGAACGGGAGCCGGCAACGCTACTTGAGTCGCCGGCCCACGGCGCGACCGAGTATAAATAACCGCTAACTTGAACCTTAGCCCAAGGCCGAGGCCGAGGATAAATCGTTCGCCCAAGTGCCACACGACTTAGGGCCACCCAACAGCCATACGGGGTGATACAAACTCCCCTAGAACTACGGGTGATGGTCAAATCTTGGCGCAGCACTGAGACCGACCCTTAAATCGTTACTTCCCCGAAGCTCTCAAGGCTAAGGGGTAGCCCATGGCCACGATCAGACCCTATGGGATGATAATCAGGGCTTCTCTTCCCAGGCGAACAATCGCGCCTATAGGCTCACCTCAACCCAATGAACGACGGGAGAGCCTACACCGAACGGACCGCACAATGCGACGTCATACGCCTTCGCTACACTTGGGAGTAACCTCGGGCAACCCAAACACAGTAGGGCACTTAGCCTGGCTTCGCAAACTACAAGTTTCCTGAGCTGAGGGAAACTTACTAGAAGCCTGCGCACTATCACTCCTCCCTGGAACCATCGATCCAGGGGACAACACTCACAATCGCTTTTTTGTTAAGTGTAACGATAAGCAGGCCTATGCAAGTACGGGACGCCCGAAAACATGGGAAGAACATCCGAACATTTAACATGAAATGCGATATTTACTAATTCATATTTCATTACAACACACTCACAACAACAACAACCAACTGCATAGCTAATATCTTTCTTTCTAATGACAGGGTGTACATGAGAACCACACCATGTCTTGAAAAACTAAAAGCGAGGGCCGAACTCGCATAAACCATTGGCCTACACTACCAAAATGAGCACTAAACTTACACTTAAGCAACTAACGCTAACCATGCTTCTTCTTTTTGTCTTTGTGTTTCTTCTTTGCAGATTCAGCACTCGACAGTTAATCCTTGGAGCTGGGCCTTTTCTTGTCAGACCCGCCTTTTCCGCTTCGCTCCTTTGGGAGGTGGTCGACTTGTGAGAAGCTGAAAGGCGCCTCTCGTACGTCCCCTTGCTGCTAGAAATATCAGTGACATCAGTAGGAGCAACATGCGACAATGGCCTGGGGACAACTCTGGCAGCAAGACCTATCACCGCGACGCTCGCCTCCTAATCCTCTCTCTTTTTCTGAGCCACGTCTGCTGCCCTCTTCTTTTTCGCTTCATCATCGGCCTTCCTCTCAGCAACAGTTGCGGCAACCCTCTTTACAGCATCCTCCCTGGTCTTGGCTATGACCTCTTGCTTGGTAGCTTCATCCTGCCTCCACTTTTCCTCCACCTCCTTGCTTTTGGCCACAATTTTAGCTTTCTACGCATTCACAATAGCGGCCATCGAGGACATATCGGCCTCCACCAGACCTCGGGCAGTCGCATTCCAACCATCTTCCTACTCTCCTTCATCAACAAGGCTTTCATTGAGGCTGGGAGTTACCCTTATCCCCGAGAGGGTGTCAACATGATCTCTGCTCTCTCCAAACTGAATCCCCTCAAGTCCTGGCCCAGACTCAGTTACTTCGGGAATCGGGGGGGCAAGGTCCAATGCCGTAGTCAATCCAGAAGAGACTGCACGATGAAAACACAATCTTTTAGTCTGCAATTTTGGTTACCACATCATCCTCTGGGATGCATTGTAAAGGAAATTTACCTCCGGTCAAGCATGGCGTAGGGAGAGCAGTAGGGGCAGCCGACGCAACAGGCAATGTACATTCAATCCCTCTTGGCTCCAGATCATGCTCGATTGAAACCTGAGTCAAACATGTCGGATCACTCGCTATAACCAATCCAGGGACTGGCAGCCGATAGGAGCTTCCCTCCACAAAAGTCTCCGCTACCGCGACACTCTTAGTCATGGAAAACTTCCCTTTTTCAGCAGCAAGCCTCTCCCTCTCTGCATCCTCCAGCAACAACCTTCTACCTTCCTCCATCTTCTTGCGCTCCTCTTCAGTCAAGAGGTCAATTATAAGCTGTCGCTCGTTCAAGGACCCAACATCCGCCTGGCGCAAGAATGCTTCATACGGAACTAGCCTATCCCAGGTTCGAGCCAGTTCGCGGGAATAGTCATCCCTCCAGGAAAGTCGGTGGAGTTTCAGAACCTTAACAAGCATGTTCTTAATATCTTCCTCCATGGACGATTGTGCCCGGAATTCTGCATCCACTAGCTTGCCCCTTAAGCGCTCCACCTCCCTCAGATGTTCGGCTTTCAATCCCTCGGCGGTACCTAACACATCCCGGTTACCGGCTTCTGCATCCTCCTTCTCTTTCTTTGCTGCCTCAAGCTCCCTCGTTAGGCGGGCATTCTCCGCTCTCAAAGTTTTGTTGTCCTCCTGAAGCTGCTAGACTTGTGTATTGTCTCTTCTCAATTCGGCGCAAACCTAGTCTGCCTTGGCCTTTTCCTTCTTTAAGGCAGTATTCTGAGTGGTTAAGTTAGCTATGGTTTCCTGCAGAACAGAGCAAGAATGGTCGGTCTCCCTCTTAAGCACCTCATACCGATGCTTCCTTCCAGCTGAAAATAGCGTGCCCCGCAAGTTAGCAATGTAGAGATATAAGAGGCAAATAATTTTTAGAACGAATAAGAAAACCTACCTATTTCCACATACAAATTAGCAATGGAAGTATGCCCGGCATCAATAATCGATTGCCGACTAACGAGTTCTTGATTCTTCTTCCTAATCAGATCCGACAGGTGATGGGAGTACTTGGTAAGCACATCAGCCTGATGATACGCGGCCTTCACATGCTCCCATACCTCTTCGGATTCCCTATCAGGAGCAGAATGAAGCTCAGGGACAAACCATAACTCGTCAAGGTATAACCGAGCGAATTAGTGTTTCACAAATGCCATCTTCTCCTCAATGGTTGGCTCCTGAACTCCAGATTCCGTCAAATCTTGCGTTTCTACTATAGTCGCCTTGTCCGACCTCGGTTGGACGAGCGGTGGCCCTTTCCCCTTCGTAGTCTAAACGGAAGCTGGTGGGGCAGTGATGGACAGAGTTATTGAGGACGTATGACTCGACCCTCCTAGATCAAGCTGTGAATCTCCTCTGGGCACCTGAATCGGAGGAGGGGAGGAGTCGTGGAAGATTGAGCCCTATCCTGGTGATGACTCCCGCTGCCGTGACCCCATGGGGGTGGAACATTACCATATAAGCTGGCCCCCTCCTAAAGGAGATGATAAAAGCACTCTCGGGGTGATGGAGGTCTCCACGACCTCGTCCTCTACTTCCTCTGGCCATGTCACTTGTCAAAGAAATGAAGCAGAATCAGTCAAGTAGCACGCACTGGCACTCTTCTATGCAATCTGGTGTGTATAGGTGTATATCCTAAGTACTCTCTCAACAGACCAGATTGTTCCCCATCAAGGGAATTAGCCCCTCCGTGGCACGAGCTAGATCCTCCATACTAGCTGCACTCGGCCACAAAGACAAGTCCATAGGAACTGTATCCAGACCAGCAAACTGATCCGTTTTTCGAGGGAGGTGATAGCTTCTAGAGAAGCCACAGGAGAGTGAGGACTAGCCAACGTTTCTTCCCCTGTCCCTCCCATCAAAGGCGGGACAGAAGCGTCAGAAATCCCCTTGTCCCAAGCGACCGCCTCCGCACTACCAGCATTGCTACCGCCAACATCTTCTTGGAACTTAACGGCCTTTTTTGGTAAAAGCCCAGTAGGAGCTATCTTCCTCTTCAAAACAGAAGCAGCAGGGCCTTCCGTCGCTTTCTCTGTTAATACACCACTCGCCACGGCTGACCTGATAATGGTCCGGTCGACCGGAAGCAACCCAACACGCCGAAGGCGGTCCTGATCTACCAAAGTGTCCGTCTTACGGGAGCCTTCAGGAATAGCTCGCAGAGCATTGAGACATTGCCGATACTCATCGCCAGTAGGTGCTTCGGGATTCCCCACTACAATAAAAAACAATAAGTTACATAACTCAGCAACGTGTAGAGAAGAGACGAGGATCAAAGGCACTCACTTCCTTCTATCCACCTCCTCGCAAATCCGGGAGGGCAGCAAACGAATAACCAATAGTGCTTGATCACAGACGACCTGGGCCACTCTCCAACAAAGAATCTAGTAGCGGGAGATGCTTCCAAGAACCTCTGGGAGGATGATCCACCAGTTGATCGCCTAAAATGAAAGAGATACCGAATATCCTCTCTGGTGGGCTCCCAGCGTAGGAACTCTTGGAAAAGAACGCAAGTACCCAAGAGCAAAGAGTAAGCATTCAGGTGTAGCTGTGAAGGTGTGAGGTGGAAGTATAATAATATTTCCCAAATGAAGTCATTGGCCAGGGGCACGTACCCCGCAAAGCAAGTATGTCGATTCCAAGCAGTGAAATCCTCCGATGGTGCATGGGCCCTTCCACTCATTCCAGAGGCATGATCATCTCCCTCCGGGATGCTAAACCGCAATGCCAACTTTCTAACTGCCATGTCATCCAAGCGCAACGGCACCGAGTCCGGTGAATTGTCCAAAAGAACTGCATCAGGTAGCATGTCTGGAGCTACTAGGGAAGGCGGCTCACCTCCACCCATAATGTCCACATTTTCCATCTCGGCATGTACGATTGGAGAATGTAGCCTCTCAACGTGTTCCTCATGCTCCGACACCTCAAGCGAGCTCCCGACTGGGAAGGAACCGACTCTTCGGTAGTCTCAAGCTCCCTGCTTCTGGAGCTGGCGTTGTTCATAGAATCAGAAGTGTGAGACGATGATGGGGAAGCCTCGGCTTCCAGAAGTTTCCTGATCCTCGATCTTGTTTGCATGGCTCGCTATACCTTAATACACCAGTATTAGACATCACAATGAAATAGCTTGTACCCCTCGTGTTGGTGAAAATTATCGAGTGTGTGCGATGTCATGCAAAAATCAGAATGTACATAGAAACTTTAAAGATCCTAGCAGTTCGATCATAGTCCAGACATTTGCTCTATCCTATGTGAAAGATTCGAGTCCTGGTCCGAAAAAGTTATCAATATACGCCTTGGCACATTCATACAGTCAAACAGGCAATATATAATTCCAAGGATAGGTAGTCAGAAATTGAAGCTCGAAGTGGCAAAAGCCAACACCCAGCCAAGGCAACACAACCAAACCCGTCCCGAGGCTTGAAGATTCGAACCACTTAGTTTCAAAAATTCGAACTTAGGTGGCTCGAAAATTCGAACCCCTTAGGGTTCGAAAATTCGAACCACTAAAATTTTAAAAGTCGAGCCCAGGTGGCTCGAAAATGCGAACCCCTCAGGGTTCGAAAATCTGAACCACGACAGTTCGAAAATTTAAACTCCTCAGTTTCAAAAATTCGAGCCCTCGGGGTTTGGAATTTCGAGGCCTAGGGCTCGGAATCTCGAGCCTCAGTATTCGAGAAATCTTGGGCTCGGGAGATCGGAAATCCGAGCCCAAGGCTCGAAATTTCAAACCCTACAGGGACGGGTTGCCGTACTCTATAAGGTAACGAGAATCAAAAGTTGTCTTATTCGTTTTAAATATGTTTTTGTCTTTAACTGTCTGTATAATCTTCTGGTATCATTCACAAGCTTCAACAAACCGCCATTGAGCCATATGAATTTCAACAGATGTTCGTGCAGTAGTGCAAGTACGATGGTTGTTATGTAATCTTGTCCCCATGGACCAATATTCTTCATGGGTTAGACCTCCTCCATTTTGCATCAGTAGAAAATCTCTTTTGTCAACTTCGGTATAGGATTTCACTAGTACAAGTAGGTCCTTAGGGTAGAATTCTGTTGTAGTAGCACTGGAGCTAGCAATACTTCGGTTGGGACGACTATTGTTAACCATTTGCCTCGTTATCTTTTTTTATGGATGTGCTTTTGGTTTCTGAACTTCATTTTGAACTGGTTCGTCTACCTCTTCTACTTGTGTCTCTGGAACGAATCCACCCCCTTTCTCCTCCTCCTAGTTCCGTTCATGCTCATCAAACATTTTATCAACTTGTTTATCATTGATTTCCCAATCGTCCATTTAAGCTACACAGAAACAAAAAAACGTAATATCTATACGAATAAGTACTTGAACACGTAGAAGCAAAAAGAGAAATGGTTTCTCACATAAATGTCGTGGTTGATGTAGAATGCGCAAATAATAGTTATGGTTGGGGGACTAATTATGAACTATTTAAGAACAATTGATGTTACTACACTCTGCAACACTTGGGTAAAGCAAAGTGACTTGACAAAGCACGAAACCACTAGCTAAAGCCCTCTACATGACTTGACAAGTCGTACTGATTAAATCTGACATGTCCACTGCTTTAATAAAGCAAAGCACGAATTATGTCTTATTTCCCTGTAAAGAGTGATTGTTGCAACAAAGGCTGAAATGTTGTATGGGTTCAACTGTTCAGCCCGAAAATGGGTTCAACAATTCGCATCACTTAAAGCAAATTGCAACCAGTGACCGTTCACATCATGGAAGTATGAAAAGCAGATTCTCTATAGTATTACGTTAGGCGAAACAGTGTCGGACAGCACGTAAAGCACAATCATAACAATGACCCATAACATCATTAATTATTTTATTGATTTGTACAATACACATCTATATATTACTGTCAAATTACTCACAACTTACCTCACACAAGCAACTTCACTCATTCAAAATGCCTTCTTGGCCATCAACTACAGACTCTAATAAACGGGCGTACGAACAGATTAGACTACATGAGCTCGAGGATGAATTCCGGTTTCTAAACCAAATAACACCTCAAGATGAACCATTGCATGAACAGGGGAACGTAACATGAAGCTCAAGTAACACATGTTCAAATATCATATGAATAGGCAGTAGCCCAACCATAACAAGAAGCATAGTTCTATCGAGTATCACCGTATGAACATGAAGTTGATCCTTATCCGATACATTGCTACTGCGGTTATGCGGTGGAAGTTATGGTTCGAGCAGAGGGAAACAATATAGGTCGGCACATACAGCAATGTCCATCCTATCCCAATGGATGCAATTACACGGAATGGATAGATGAACCTTTGTGCCCAAGGGGAATAACATATGTAAACGAACATGAATGAGATATTAGACATCTCTAAAATGATATCAAACAATTGCGATTGAACATAATGAGACTCCCTTGAGCTTGAACGTAACATGTAGGTGGCTTAAGTAATTATTTATTACGTTAGCTTTGATGTTTTAGTTGCCAACTACTATCATTAATTGCTGTTTGTGTATGACCTGTTGTATCTGTATGTCATTTGTTAGTTTTATTGTTATGCGAAATATTAGTTGTATCAAGTTGACCGATGACCACTGGTTTCATTATGAGTACTACCAATTGTTTCATTAAGTAAGGCCACCCGCGCCATTCTTATAGGCGCGGGGGCCTTGCAAGCCGATTTTATCATCGTGCAAGATTGCGAGCCAATAGAATCAGCATGCAACTGTTGGGAGATATCAAAGATATCTCCCTGAATGTTACAGGTCGTAATGTTATGACCGTAACCTTGTTGGAGATGCTCCAAGACTTGTGATAACGAATACTATGTTCTGATTTTATAGATTGATTCTGATTTTTCAGTTGAGTGTAGTCTCTTGTATATTGTTTATTATGTTTCACTCATGCATACTGGGTATATTATATGTTACCTAGACTACATTGATGAACCATGTTATGATGTCAAGTTTTAAATCATTCCCCAACTGGCTATCTTTTATGCTATTGAAGAGTTATATGTTATCATTCGATGCTATTGAAGAGTTATATGTTATCTTTATTTTAAAGTTAGGTAAATCAAGGGACCACGCCGTATAACACAGAACGGGTTTCCTCCCAAGAATACCAGTGCATATAACAACAGCGCAATGCTAAATAAAGAAAAATGAAGCTATTATAAGACCCAGGTCCTATCACACAATGCAACGCAAGCCGGGGGATAGGGTTTTCCCTTATAATAGCCAAAGCATGCTTGATACGTTTAAAACATATTATTTTGATAATACTATAGGTGTATAGTGTCAAAAACAAATTTCGAATCATAAGTATCAATCATAGACGACATAAGCGCCCCATCCCACTATGTCGCCATATATAGGATTACAACTAAAATCAAAACGTCACGTATTTGGAAATTGGATTTCCATCTGTGAACCGAGGCCAGGGATCGTCCTCTACCGATTCGAGACTATCTAGCCTACCATGTCTCAGGATCAGAACGCATCGACCCTTGGAGCGACAGATCCGGTCCACCGATGTGGATTAGACGAAATCCTGAACACTGCGTCTCCCCGCCCTATGGGGCGCAAATGAGCCAACAAATGACTCCATCGGACCCGGATCGTCCGATGAAACCGACGCGCCTCGCAACAGCAACAACCACATAAGTCAAACTCGTCAGGGCATGTAAAACCACTGACGCCACTTCTAGCTAGAAAGAAACGCATGTCCTCCCTGAGGTCCTCTCCCGTTTTTGGTTCACCACCGGGGTGTGTGGCTCGCGAATCAATGTTACACAAAGCTACGCCACACAGGCCGTGCTTTGATCATCAACCACAAGACTTTGCTTTTCAAAGAAGCCTTGATCAGTTGCATCTTAGCATGCCACACAGGCAATTCACGCTATGCAATCGATATCAATCACACAGAATGAAATCCGATGTCAGACACACAGTCCATCTACAAGTTCGTTCTGGGTCTGAACAAAACCGGAGGCACCTAGTACCCCGCATATCCATCGATCTCCAAGTACGTCTGGATGACCACTAACTGATTCCCTCCTCTTGGGTGTACGGCCCAATCAAGATCATCAGTAATTATCCAAATGACGTGAAGACCTCTGGTCTTCAACCATCGTCTTCGACTTATCGTCTTATCAGTTATTCAGAATGGGATAAACCCGGTCTTTCTGAATAACTCGCGTATATAATAAACAAGTGCTACACAAACACAACATACGCCTCATTCCAATTCATCCGTCACTAACCGTAAACTAACCAGAGAATAATTCCCCAAATATTAACCACGAAGGCCGAAACCAACATCAGATCAATACCCAGAAAACCGTTCTGCTTAGCTAACCTACAGTTAGTTTCTAAATTTCACATTCTTAGGGAAAGGTTCCCATTAATTTTATCAAAGATAAATTCCTTTAAATTTATTCTTTAATCTTCCTTTGAATATCAATTCGAACTAGTCGGGATTAGCGAACCTTACCGAAGTAATCATTTGTTTTAATTTCCCAACCCCAACCTATTCATCCCATGAAGTAAAACTGGCCATACTTCATATCTAACACCACGGTGTTATCGGTAAATTCAATTACCATTTCACGTTCAAATCTAATTAAAGATTTAACTACCGCCTGGAGTAAAACTGGTGATACTCCATTCTCGATCTTTTCAGTCTAATTAAAGACCATTAAAACTCCACTTAGTTTTAATCTTTGATTGGGTTAAAGAATCAGTGTCATTTAAAACACGGTTCACGATAAACCCCAAAATCACATTTCAATCAGTTCCTAACCGTAAAATAGCAAGTGAGCAATTCCCTATGTATTAACCCCGAAGGCCGAAACCAACATCAGATCAATACCCCAGAAACCATTCAACTTAACTAATCTCCAGTTAGTTTTTGATTTTCTTAACTCCTTTAGGTCTAAGAACAGTATTATTGAAGATACCGTTCACGAAAACCCAAAATCACGTTCCATTAATTATCGGGTTAAAGAACAAGCGTTATTTAAAACACTGTTCACGATAAACCCAAAAATCAATACCAATTCAGTTCCAATTAAATATTATTTAATTGGTACACTTCATTAAATTTAAATAAAAAGATTTAATCTTTTCTCAACTGGGTTCAAGAACAATGTTAATAAAGACACCATTCACGACAAACCCAAATCACATTTGATATTAAATACAAGGCTCTGAATAGAAAATATACCGGCTTATATTCAATATCAAATTCTACGACCAACAAATATCGTTTTGGAAATAACGATATATATATATCTTTCAAATTCCCATAACAATATCTGTATCATCACGAAATCCAATATCGAAATATTCCGAAGGCAATTTCGATTCAAATCCATTCCAATATAATTATTGGAAATTCTGGTTATTTTCAAAACCATTTCAAATCCAATTTATTTATTTAAAAATAAATAGAATTATAATTCTAGTACAAAACTAGTTCATTTCGATAAAAATCTATTTTTATCTTTTCAAATATGGAGTTTTTCATCCCAATTCTTCCCAAATCATTTCTTATGATTTTACACAAATTATTACTATTTTTAATAATTTTATCAAGGCCCGTACAGTCGATTTCCATCAACGGCCATCGAACTGCACTTATAGCGACCTTTTCCAAAATTGATTTGGACATAATTCCAAATCCAACCGTTAGATTTCTAATTTCTAATATTCGTTAGAAAACTCTTTTCGATACGAACCCAACGGTTCCGTTTTTAGGAGAATCCGATGGTCGGATCTCCCCCAATATCAATTTGAAGTCAATGGTCGAAATTCGCGAACTGCCGCAGCGCGGCGCGTTCTATTCAGGCCATTATATTATATATAATATATATACTATATACTTCATCGATTTCCTTTTAAAACGTATTTTATAAATCGTTTTAAATTTGTTTTTGAAATGATTTCAAATTCAAATCAAAATTGAATTTTTTCAACATAAATTCGTTTTAAATTCATTTCAAATCGATTTCAATTCAAATCGATTTTTAATTCAATTTCAGTTCGTTTTCAATTCAATCCAATTTCAATTCGAATTCATTTCTATTCAGTTTCAATTCGAATTTCAATTCTTTTCAAAATATCAGATTTTGAAATTTTCGATAATCATTAAAAATTGAATAATTCGATATAAATACCGTTCACGTCAAAATGGCGTCAATCTAATCAACACGGCTTCATATATTTCTATTTTCAAATATTCTATTTCAAATATTTCTTTTCAAATATTTCTATTCAAATATTTCTTTTCAAATATTTCTATTTTCAAATATTCTATTTCAAAACTGGAATGAGGCCCAATCAATTACCATAGATTTTATTTCTATGGATTTCCATACAACTCATGTATATATCAACAATGACAAATAATCAACCATCATCCAAAGTGCATTCTACACTGTATAAGCATCAAATATAAATATTCAACGCTTATAACAGTCTGTCAATCAATCGATCGACATACAACTAATTATTGGGATTAGTGTATGTAATATATCATCCCAATACCCGTGTGGGGTTTTCAAACAATCAAACACATATTTTATTTGTGCAGTTGGGCGATGTGTAAAATTTATCATCCCAATCAATATCAGTCAAATGTGTGTATATAAACAAATCATCCGATTTGTTTATTTTTATTTCATTTCATATACACGTTAAAAATTCTATTTTTAACTATAAAATATTTTCCACTATAAAATATTTTATTTCAACTATATAAATGTTTTATTTCATTTCATTTCACATCTCATCACACAATCAACTACACATCAAAATCAAACAAACAAGGATACAAGCCGTCCATGGTCTGTTGACAACGGGTGTCCGGTGCTACTAAACACCGTCTGCATCCTAGTATATATTATTAACTAGAAAACAAAATTAAAAGGTGAGAAGTTCTCACCAATAGCTAATCCAAACGCCACGACTCTTCTTATGCAGAAATCTTCGTCGTGCTCGCCTTTTGTCACTTTCGTTACCCGTAGCCACTACATACATAAAAATCACCTTTTTATATTGTTGCTATGTATATAAAAATCACATTTGTATAATCACGCTATACGGATAAATTTCTACTTTTACCCCGCTGTTCATATAATAAAGATAATATTTTTAATACGCTATTTTCTATATAAAATTTCGCCTTTTCAAATATAAAGATTTCCTCTTTTCAAATATAAAGATTTCACCTTTTCAAATATAAAGATTTCATCTTTTCATATAAATAAAAATCGAATCTTTATGATAACCAAAACCATAACTTTCTTATATGAAAATATGAACTTCATGCCTAAACAAATCACTTCTTTACTAGACTAAAGATCGCTTCTTTTCTATTTTAAAATCCTACCTTTTCTATTTTAAATAAAAATCTAATTTTGACTTATATAAAAATTATCTTAACTTTTACATAATCAAAATCCATACTTGATTTAAATAAATAAAATAAAAATCCTAGCTTTAATTTCATATTAAAATCTAAGCTTTAACTATAATCATAAATTAAAACTTACTGCTCTTCGAAGAAGGAGGACCGGGGGATCGCAGTTCGTCGGAGGGTGGTGCTTTGGGCGGAGGGGCTGCTGCGAGAGGGGAGCGTCGGTCTACGGTGGGAGGGGGTTTCGCTGATCGTACGGAGGCAGGGGGTGCTTGTCGGTGAGAAGGAAGGGGGGTCTCGGTTTGGGGGATTCGAAGGGGGGGTCTCGGTTTGGGGGATTCGAAGGGGGGTTTCGGTTGTCGAGAAGGAGGAGGGTGTCTTGTGATTGGGGAGCTCCGAGGTGCTGAAGTGGAGGGGGGGGCGCCTTGTGATTGGGCGGCGGACGATCTCGAGGGGGGTGTCTGGTGACTGGGCGGCGACTTTTTTTTTCTCCTTTAAATCGATTTGTGCGTTGACTTCAAAGAAGGGGGGTAACCGGTTAAGGAGAATAAAGGGTGGGGGTTTATTATATAATATATTTTATTGTTTTTAATTTCAAAAAGGTACTTTATAATACGAACTCGAAATCAAGCCCACCGACTGTCGTCCCTAGCTAATTACCCCCATTCCGAACACAATGGGATATTATCGTAGGCTGATTCGATTGTTACGATCAGTTTTCGTCAAAATCAACATATAACTCTATATATTGAATTTGAATGCGCAATTCAATTTACTGGGGCCACATACGAACTCTAAAAATTTCCGAAAAATATTTTCTAACTTTGTATTGACGATACGGTCCTAACAAAACTAGTTTCGCTGAATTCCGAGACCGTTTGAAAAATGGCCATTTTCCAGACGATTAAAATCAACTAAAACTGGTCAAATGCGTTTTCCTTTGCCACGCTCACATATTGATTCGAAAAATTATGAAATTTGAAACCTAGTAATAATTTGACATCGTGGATCCAACAAAAGTGGTTTCGTCGAAATCCGAGGTCGTTTGCAAAATGACTATTTTCAATGGCCAGAATTCCATAGCGACTATTCTGATATTTCAACTTGACATATCCTTTTATTCCCACTATGAAATTTTGATTTCTCAGATTCGTTGAAAAGATATTCTCGATTAGATTCAAATATTTTTGGTTTCACTAAAATTCGGTTTGTTTTGCACCCGGTACATTCAATTGAAAATTAAAATTGAATTATCGAACTACCACGCCATTTTCAATTCCTTTTATAATTTAAAATAAATATTTATATTCCAACGTCGAGCTATATAAATATATGCGTTCGAATTCTATTCAAAATAAATTTCTCGTTGTTATTATTTAAAATAATTCATTTTAAATAATCAAAATTCACTAAAATTGCCAAAATAAATTTTTTAAATTGGCTCGGATTTCCGGGTTATTACATAGAAACCATTTTCCGACCATCTACTAGTTTCTGGTTGCAGAGAAGCCATATATCAACCTTCTTGCCATCCAAGAAACATTTTCCAACCACCAGTCATTCTTGATTCTATATTCTTCACACTAATCATGACAGGAAACAATGATACATTGAGTTCTTCCACTTCCAAAGTTGAAGCCAGCAGCTCACCACTAGTTCCATCGCCCTGATCATACCAAAGAGCAACGTAATTAATATCTCCTTAGATGAAGATAACTACATGCTTTGGAAATATAAAGTAGAGACAGCCCTAAGGGGATACAACCTTCTTGAATATATCAGAGATGCGATTACTGTTCCACCTACAATGGATATGTATAAGGATGGTAACTCGATTAATAATCAAGGTTACATAATGCATCAAAAACAAGATAGTCTACTTGCATCATGGCTAATATCATCTGTAATTGCAAACTTATTATCCTAAAGTATAGGATGTACTAATCGTATGAAATATGGAATGCTATAGAGCAAATTTTCAATGCACAGTCTACATCGAGAATTATGCATTACTGCAGCCAACTGCAAAGTATTAAGAAAGACAATATGTCATTGAGTGAGTATTTAACCAAGGTTAAGACTTTATGTGATATATTAGGGGCAACAGGTCATAAAGTATCAGAGAGTGAATAGGTTTTATACATCACTGGTGGATTAGATGACGATTATGAATCTATCGTCACATTTATTGCATCATAAAGAGTTATTCCAAATCTACAACATGTTCACTTAAACCTCCTTGCACACGAAGGAAGAATAAAGCAAAAGAAAATGTCACAAGCAGAATATTGAGTCAACTATGCAACCGCTTCTAAAGGCAAGAATCAACCAAGAAACATTGCCAGTCAAAATAACAATCAAGAATGCCATTTCTTCAGTGGCAATCAACCCCGAAGAGGTAGAGGTAGATGAAGTGGTAACAATCGTGAATGTCGAATATGCGAAAAATTTGGCCATACTGCTAGTTGATGTTATTTCAAATTTAATACTAAATATAATATGGCATGATAAGTTTAGTCAAATCAAGCTAGGTCTAATGTTAACATGGCATAGATCAATCAACAAAGAAACAATGCAGAAGGCAGCAAAGGACAGGCAATTAATGTTGAAGATTCTAACAAGTCTTAAGACATAAACGTGGATGATTGGTATCTAGATTCAGATGCGATGAATTATGTAACTAACAACATGCATAACTTAAATCTTGGAACAAAAGATATTCAGGTACTCAAGCCATACGTATGGGAAACAGTGAATCAATAAGTATATCTCATATTGGTAATGATTTCATTAATTATAAGAGGCAATTATATCTTAATGATTTATTATGTGTTCCTAAAATAAAGAAAAATTTAGTTAGTGTCTCACAATTTTCCAATGACAACCACGTGTACTTTGAATTTCACCCCAAATATTATATTGTTAAGGACTAATTGATGATAATGTTTTATTACAGGGTAGCATGGAAAATGGGCTGTACAGATTCAACATTTCCAAGACCAGAAATGACACATGTTATGGAAAACATTGTTACAATGTTGAATTTAGTGCTAAAATCAATAAGGATTCTTTTAATGTTTGACATAGAAAACTTGGCCACCCTAGTATTAAAACTATAAAAAAGATATTGCATGATAATAACATTTGTATTGAAAAGTTACCTGATACATTCATCCGTTCTCACTACCAAATTGGCAAGTGCCATAAATTGCCATTTATTGATTTTGAAACAATTTATAATAACCCACTTGAACTAGTTGCAGCAGATCTGTGGGAACCTTCTCCAGTTTATACAGATCAAGGGTACAGGGACTATCTATCTTTTGTAGATGCATATAGTAGATACTACTGGATATTTTTTCTTAAATAAAAATCTGATGTATGCAATGCAATAGTCCAGTTCATAAAATTTATTGAAAAATAAATCAATCACAGTTTAATATGCTTGCAAACAAATAGTGGCGGTGAGTTTAAAATTTTAAAGAAATTTCTTGATGATAAAGGAAATAGAGTAACTTACCGATACACGTATGAGAAAAGTGATCTATTAGAGAGGAAACACATAACATTGTTGATACGGGATTGACACTAATATCACAAGCATCCCTGCCGCTCAAATTTTGGGCAGAGGCATTTGCCACATCAATACGTTTGATAAACATAGTGCCTACAAAGTTTATAGATGGCAAATGTCCATATAAAAAATTATATGATACTAAACTAGATTATAATGCACTAAAAACTTTTGGATGCTTGTGTTTTCCCTATCTTAGACCATACAATCAACATAAACTCAGCTTAAGGTCCCAACCATGCACTTTTTTTTTGTTATCCAAATAATCAGAAAGGGTACAGGTGTTTGGACAGTAATGGAAAAGTTTATGTATCTAGACATGTCATTTTTAATGAAGATGTTTTCCCTTTTATAGAAAAGTGTAACAGCCCGCAAATCCGTACTATCTGAGTTGACTAATAACACCACACATCTAACCCAAATTGCACAGAAATACGAATCATTATTAGAAAGAAGTTAGAGGATGAGAAATAGAAAGAAAGAAATATTAGAACAGAAGAAAACGAAGATCACAAACTCACAGCGGAACGAATAAAATATATTAAATAACATAACGTTTGAAATACAAATCAGTAACTGTATATACGTACCATTATCAGAGCACAACGATTATTCCTGGAACAGTTATAAACACCTGTTTCCAGATACAAATGTAATAACCCGGAAATCCAAGCAAATTTAAAAAATTTATTTTGGCAATTTTAATGAATTTTGAATATTTAAAATGAATTATTTTAAATGATAATGACGAGAAATTTATTTTGAATGGAATTAGAACGTATATATTTATATAGCTCTTTGTTAGAATATAAATACTTAGTTTTAATTATAAAAGGAATTGAAAATGGCGGGTAGTTCGAAAATTCGATTTCAAATTTCAAATGAAAGTACAAGATTCAAAATAAACTGGATTTTAGTGAAACCAAAAATATTTGAATCTATTTGAGAATATCTTTCCAATGAATCCGAAAATTTGAAATTTCATAGCGGGGATAAAAAGTTATGCCCAGTTGAAATTTGAGAATAGTCGCTATGGAATTTTGGCCCTTAAAAATGAAAATTTTGCAATCGACCTCTGTTTTCGACGAAACCACTTTTGCTGGATCCGGGATGTCAAGTTTTTGTCGATTCCGAAATTCGTAATTTTTTGAATCAATATGTGAGCGTGGCGAAAGAAAACGTGTTTTGACCAGTTTCAATTGATTTTAATCGACTGGAAAATGGTCATTTTTCAAATGGTCTTAGAATTCGACGAAATTAGTTTTCTTAGGACCGTATCGTCAATATGAAGCTAGCAAATATTTTTCGGGAATTTTTAGAGTCTGTATGTGGCCCCGGTAAATTGAAATGTGCGTTCAAATTCAATATATAGATTTATATTTTGATTTTGACGGAAACTGGTCGAAACAGTCGAATCGGCTTACGAAACATATGCCATTGCGTTCAGAATGGGGGTAATTATTTACGGACGACAGTCGGTGAGTCTCGTTTGGAGGTCGTAATAAAAAGTTGCTTTATGGAATTTAAAATAATAATGTAATGAAATATATAAATTTATAAAGAGCCCCCTCCTTTTTCTCCTACACGGTCAACCCTCCCTTCGTTCAACATAAAACATAATAAAAAGTGGAAAAACCCCACGATCGATCCCCTCTGCCTCCACCTACGGATCCGTCGCCGCTATGCTCGTCGCACCCCCCCCCCCCCCCCAAGGTCGCCACCTCCTTCCCTGCTCCAATCGAAAACCGTGAAGTACCCCAGGCCCCTTTGACGTTAGCCCCAAATGGAGACCTCGCCCCACCCATTCGACCATCGCCGCACCCAGCAACTGCCCCTCCTGGCCACCGCGTGACCTCCTCCGCGGCTCCGCCCCTCCCCCCTTCTCACTCCTCTCCACCACCCTTAAATCGAAAGCCATAGCCCTAGGAACCGCTGTCACCACCACCGTGAATCACATGGGCCCGCCGCTGGTTGCCTAAGCACCATCCTCCGACCACCACTCCGATCCCGGCGCCTCCTCCCTCTCCGTTGAACAAAAGCGAGTTTTTGATTATATATATATGCTATTAAATTAATAAAGGTCTGATTTTTTAGTGCATATAACATTGTTGAAAAAGAACGATTTTTATCGAATGTACAAAAGAAAAGTTGGATTTTTATCTATACAATACAATAATAAAGATATGATTTTTATGTTATGTGAAGCGTTGTGAAGATGTGATTCTTTCCAAATAAAAAGACTAGATTTTTATAAATAAAAAGGTTGGAGTTTTAGAAATAAAAAGACTAGGTTTTTATATATATAATAATGGTATAAGAATGTGATTTTTGTTTTAGAAGTAGTTGTTTAAAAATATGATTTTTATGTTATAGAGATAATAAAAATATGATTTTTATATAAGTAGTGAATCAAAAATATAATTTTTATATACTGAGAAGAATAAAAATGTGATTTTTATATGAACAGTACAAGAAGAAAAATGTGATCTTTATAATGTGTAGCGTATAAAATAGAATTTTTATCTATATAGTAGCAGTATGAAAATGTGATTTTTATATACATGACAATAATATAAAATTGCAATTTTTATATATGTAGTGGATACGGTCGACGAAAGTGACAAAAGGCGAGCACAGCGAAGATTTTCTGCATATGAAGAGTTGTGGTGTTTGGTGTTAGCTAATCGGTGAGAACTTATCATCACATTTGGTATCAGAGCTTTGGTTTACAGAGCTCGGAGAACAAGGCATACTAGAACCAAACGAAAGAATTCATCAGAGATTGGATTAGTAACATCTAATGGGAATGATTCGTTAGAGATGGGATCAGTAGTATCCTAGAACGAGTGTGAAGAGTACATTTTTAAAATGAAAACGAATTTTGTTTTGAAAATTTAAATCAATTATTCGTATTTGATTATTTAGTTTAAATTGAATTTGGACAATCAAATATATAAGGATTTTGCATGTACGTATGATCCACGTGTATTGGAAGTTTTAATATACTAGATAGATATGGAATCACACTCTAATCGCCCGGGGATGAAACTATTGATGACTATATAGCATCTTGTGTTCGAGTTTCGTAAGTGGGATTTTTATATATTTCCAATTGACTGGTGTGAGAACCAAAACTAGATAGGGCTTATTGTTGTGATTTGGCATCAAAAATGTGAATTTTTTGACTATGTATCCAAGTTATGAATTTGAAAAGATAATCAACTAATTGAGTGTTGACTGTGTTTTTTGACTATTGTTCGATTAATTAAATGTTGGACCTTTAGCCAAATTGAACCAAATAGTGAGTTGTATTGAAAATTAGTCATATTTGCATGCATATACATGTACTTACATTGAACAGGTCATAGCAAGGAGGCTAGAGAAGAGGAATAAAATTGTTTGCCCGACAAATAGGTACATGTTTATTGTATTTCTTGGGGATTTGATGATTTTACGTGCCGATTGGCTAGCCACTTGGCTTTTTCTTTTTCTTTTGGATTGGTGAGGGCCATGGGTGGCTATCTGGAATATCCCGAAGCTCCAGGTGCAGGGGAGGTTATGGCGAAATTTTTCGAAAATTTAGGGTGTTAGCCAAATTTTTGAAAAATTTGAAAAGTTCTTAGAAACTGAAAAGTTGAAGAACTTAAGCCGTTATGAAAATACAGGAAGTTGAGTTGATTAGTTAAACAACTTTCGGCTTCGTTCCTTTTCGGGGACGAAAAGTTTTAAGTGGGGGAGATTGTAATAACCCGGAAATCCGAGCCAATTTAAAAAAATTATTTTGGCAATTTTAACGAATTTTGAATATTTAAAATGAATTATTTTAAATAATAATGACAAGAAATTTATCTTGAATAGAATTAGAACGTACATATTTAGATAGCTCGTCGTTAGAATATAAATACTTATTTTTAATTATAAAAGGAATTGAAAATGGCGCCATAGTTCGAAAATTCGATTTCAAATTTCAAATGAATGTACAGGATTCAAAATAAACCAGATTTTAGTGAAACCAAAAATATTTGAATCTATTTGAGAATATCTTTCCAACGAATCCGAAAAATTGAAATTTCATAGCGGGGATAAAAAGTTATGCCCAGTTGAAATTTCAGAATAGTCGCTATGGAATTTTAGCCCTTAAAATGGAAATTTTGCAAATGACCTCTGTTTTTGACGAAACCACTTTTGTTGGATCCGGGATGTCAAGTTATTGCTAGATTCAAAAATTCATAATTTTCTGAATCAATATGTGAGCGTGGCGAAAGAAAACGTGTTTTGACCAGTTTCAGTTGATTTTAATCGACTAGAAAATGGTCATTTTTCAAACGGTCTCAGAATTCAACGAAATTAGTTTTGTTACGACCGTATCGTAAATACGAAGCTAGAAAATATTTTTCAAGAACTTTTAGAGTCCGTATGTGGCCGCGGTAAATTGAAATGTGTGTTCAAATTCAATATATAGATTTATATTTTGATTTTGATGGAAACTGATCGAAACAGTCGAATTGGCTTACGGAACATATCCCATTGCGTTCGGAATGGGGATAATTAGTTATGGATGACAATCGGTGAGTCTCGTTTGGAGGTCGTAATAAAAAGTTGCTTTATGGGAATTTAAAATAATAATATAATGAAATATATAAATTTATAAAGAGCCCACTCCTTTTTCTCCTACACGGTCAACCCTCCGTTCGTTCAACAGAAAATATATAAAAAAAAGAGGAAAAAACCCCATGATCGATCCTCTCCGCCTCCACCTACCGATCCGCCGCCACCATGCTCGTTGCACCCCCCAAGGTCGCCACCTCCATCCCTGCTCCAATCGAAAACCGCGAAGTACCCCAGGCCTCTTTGACGTCAGCCCCAAACGGAGACCTCGCCCCACCCATTCGACCACCGCCGCACCAGCAACCGCACCTCCTGGCCACCGCGTGACCTCCTCCGCTGCTTCTTCCTTCTCACTACTCTCCACCACACTTAAATCGAAAGCCATAGCCCTAAGAACTGCTGTCACCACCACCGTGAATCACATGGGCCCGCCGCCGATTGCCTTAGCACCATCCTCCGACCACCACTCCGATCCCGGCGCCTCCTCCCTCTCCGTTGAACAAAAGTGAGTTTTTAATTATATATATATATATATATATGCTATTAAATTAATAAAGGTCTGATTTTTTTTAGTGCATATAACATTGTTGAAAAAGAACGATTTTTATCGAATGTACAAAAGAAAATTTGGATTTTTAACTATACAATACGATAATAAAGATATGATTTTTATCTTATGTGAAGCGTTGTGAAGATGTAATTCTTTCCAAATAAAAAGACTAGATTTTTATAAATAAAAAGTTTGGAATTTTAGAAATAAAAAGACTAGGTTTTTATATATATATAACAACGGTATAAGAATGTGATTTTTGTTTTAGAAGTAGCGGTTTAAAAATATGATTTTTATATTATAGAGATAATAAAAATATGATTTTTATATAAGTAGTGAATCAAAAATATAATTTTTATATAGTGAGAAGAATAAAAATGTGATTTTTATATGAACAGTACATGAAGAAAAATGTGATCTTTATAATATGTGTAGCGGATAAAAATAGAATTTTTATCTATATAGTAGCAGTATAAAAATGTGATTTTTATATACATGACAACAATATAAAAATGCGATTTTTATATATGTAGTGGATACGGTCGACGAAAGTGAAAAAAGGCGAGCATGGCGAAGATTTTCTGCATATGAAGAGTTGTGGTGTTTGGTTTAGCTTATCGGTGAGAACTCCTCACTTTTATTTTGGATTTTTAGTTTGAAATATATACTAGGATGCAGATGGTGCTTAGCAGCACCCGACACCCATCGTCTACAGACCATGGATGACTTGTTTGTTTGATTGATGTGTTATGAAATTTGATTGTGTAATGTGGAATGAAATGAAATATTTTATCGGTATAAAATATTTTATACTTAAAAATATAATTTTTAACGGGTGTATAAAATAAATATGAATAAACAAATCGGACGGTTTGTTTATGTACACCCATTTGAAGGATATTGATTGGGACGATAAATTTTACACATCGCCCAACTGCACAAATAAAAATCTGTATTTGTTGATTTGAAACCCCACAGGTATTGGGATGATATTTGATGTGCACTAATCCCGATTGTTTAGTTGTATGTCAATCGATGGGTTGACAGACTGTGTAAGCGTTAATTATTTATATTTAATGCTTATGCAGTTGTGTGGTGCACTTTGGATGATGGTTGATTATTTATCATTGCCATTATATACATGTATTGTATAGAATCCATATAAATAGTATTATATGGTAATTGAGTGGGTCTCATTCCAATTTAGAGAATAATAGTAAATTCATGTGTTAAATAGAATAAATATTCATGTGTTGAATAAAATACAAATTCATGTGTTGAATAGAATAAATTCATGTGTTGAATAGAATAAATTTTTGTGTTGAATAGAAGAAAAATTCATGTGTTGAATAAAATATATATTCATGTGTTGAATAAAAGAAAATTCATGTGTTGAAAAGAAAATATTCATTTGTTGAATAGAATAACGAAGTTATTGAAATATATAAAGCCGTGTTGGTTAGGTATGCGCCATTTTGACGTGAATGATATTTATATCGATTTTAATCGTTTTTATAATGAATATAGAAAAGGAAATGATTTCAAAATACAACGTTTTGAAAATATTATCATTTATAGATTAATGATATGAAATATTCAATTTTGACTAGAAATTGAATATGAAGTTGAAATCGTTTCGAAAACGAATTTAAAACGATTTATAAAATATGTTTAAAATGGAAATCGACGAAATATATATAATATATATAATATATAATGGCCTGAATAGAATGTGCCGCGCTGCGGCAGTTCACGAATTTTGACCATTGACTTCGAATGGATATTACGGGAGATCCGACCGTCGGATTCTCCTAAAACCGGAACCTTGGGTTTGTATCGAAAAGAGCTTTCTAACAAATATTAGAAATTAGAAATCTAACGGTTGGATTTGGAATTATGTCCAAATCAAATTTGGAAAAGGTCGCTGTAAGTTCAGTTTGATGGCCGTTGATGGAAATCGAATGTACGGGCTTTGATAAAATTATTAAAAATAGTAATAATTTGTGTAAAATCATAAGAAATGATTTGGAAAGAATTGGGATGAGAATTCCATATTTAAAAAGATAAAATAGATTTTTATCGAAATGAACTAGTTTTGAACTAGAATTATAATCCCATTTATTTTTACAATAAATAAAGTGGATTTGAAATGATTTTGAAAATAACCAGAATTTCCAACAATTGAATTGGAATGGATTTGAATCGAAATTGTCTCTGGAATATTTCGATGTTGGATTTCGTGATTATACATATATTGTTATGGAAATTTGAAAGATATATTGATATCGTTATTTCCAATACGATATTTGTTTTGATATTGAATATAAGCCGATATAATTTCTATTCAGAGCCTTGTATTTAATATCAAATGGGATTTGGATTTGTCGTGAATGGTGTCTTCATTAACACTGTTCTTAAACCCAGTTGAGAAAAAGATTAAATCTTTTTATTTAGATTTAATGAAGTATACCAATTAAATGATATTTAATTGGAATTGAATTGGAATAGATTTTTGGGTTTATTGTGAACGGTGTTTTAAATAACACTTGTTCTTTATCCCGATAATTAATGGAATGTGATTTTGGGTTTATCGTGAACCGTGTTTTTAGATGACATTGGTTCTTTAACCTAGTTAAAGACAGGATATTGATTTTTGAGAAGATTAAAACTAAGTGGAGTTTTAATGAATCGTTAATTAGATTGAAATGATCGAGAATGGAGTATCACCAGTGTAGCTCCAGGCGATAGTTAAATCTTTAATTAGATTTGAACGTGAAATGGTAATTGAATTTACCGATAACGTCGTGGTGTTAGATATGAAGTATTACCAGATTTACTTCATGGGATGAATAGGTTGGGATTGGGAAATTAAATAAATGATTACTTCGGTGTGGTTCACTAATCCCGACTAATTTGAATTGATATTCAAAAGAAGATTAAAGAATAAATTTAAAGAATTTATCTTTGATAAAATTCATGGGAACCTTTCCCAAAGTATAAGAATATTTGAATAAAAGAATATTCTGAATTGGAATGAGCGTATGTTGTGTTTGTGTAACACTTGTTTATTATATACGTGAGTTATCCAGAAAGACCGGGTTTATCCCATTATGAATAACTAATTCGACGATGTGTCGAGGATGAAGACGATGGTTGAAGACCGGAGGTCTTCACATCGTTTGGGTGATTACTAATGATCTTGATTAGGCTGCACACCCAAGAGGAGGGAATCAGTTGGTGATCGTCCGGACGTACTTGGAGATCGATGGATATGCGAGGAATAAAGTTCATATGGTTTCGTTCAGACCCAGAATGAACTTGTATGGACCGTGTGTCAGACATTGGATTTTGCTCTATGTTGATTGATCTCTATTAAATATACATCTGCCTGGTGAAGGAGAATTCATTCCCTTACTTCACCCTTCTCTGAGACGTACGGGATCAGAGGTTGTATATCGATAGACATCAGTCGCATGGTGTGAATTGCCTGTGTGGCATGCCTAAGTGGCAATTGATCAAGGCTTCTATTGAAAAGCAGAGTCTTGTGGTTGATGATCAAAGCACCGACGGTGTGGCATAGCTTTGTGTAACGTTGATTCGCGAGCCTCACACCCCGGTTGTGAACCAGAAACGGGAGAGGACATCAGGGAGAGCATGCGTTTTTTTCTAGCTAGGGTGGTGTCAGTGACCTACCAGCCCTGACATTTATATTATTTTCACATGTGTGGTTGTTGCTGTTGCGAGGCACCTCGGATATATCGGTGACTTTGTGGAGCCGATGGAGTCATTTGGCTCATTTACGCCCCCAAAGGGCGGGGAAACGCAGTGTTCAGGCATTTTAATCCACATCGGTGGACCGACCCTGACGATCCAAGGGCCCACCTAAGTCTAGGTCCTGAAGCTCGGGCTAGACAGTCTCAAATCGGTGAGGACGATCCCTTGCCTCGGTTCACAGATGGAAATCCAACTTCCAATATGTGACTTTGCGGTTTTGATTGTAGAGCCTAGTATGGCGACATAGTGGTATGCAGTACTTATGTCGTCTATGATTAATACTTATGATTGAAATTGTTTTGACACTATACACTTATAGTAATAATAAAAGATGAAATTTCACGTACCAAGCATTCTTGGCTATTATAAGGTAAAAACCCTATCCTCCGGCTTGCGTTGCATTGTGTGATGGGACCTGGGTCTTATAATCGCTTCATTGTTCTTTATTTAGCATTGCGCTGTTGTTTTATGCACTGGTATTCTTAGGAGGAAACCCGTTCCGTGTTATACGGCGTGGTCCCTTAATTTACCTAACTTTAAAATAAAAGATTAATAACTATTTTAGTTCCCATACCAGTCACATGACAGACCTAGAGTTTATTGTTTTAACCTAAACTCTGGTGCCCTTATTTTGACATGGGCAGCTAGTAGTTTTGGTTTTGCAGATTTATATTCATAGGATCCTGATTTATAGCTGAAGCGGTATCCAGAAAGATGTGTATTCATATATCTCTTTCAGTTGTGTTTTGTATTGTTTTTCGCTGCGATGTATATAAATGTAATTTAAATCTCTGATACTTTCTGTGTAACATTTATTCATACTCTGTATATTCTTGTATTCTGATGGAATTGTTGTAATATACAATGAAATGTTCTTCTGTTTGCGTTCCAATTTGTCGTGTTCTCAAAACAATCAGGGGTTTTGAACGGTCTTGGTCGGTTTAGCGATCGACTCAGATCGAGCGAAATTCCTTATCGTTACAACAAACATCGTACACAGCGGAATATATGATAGTCTATAACTAACTGGTGAAGCCTCCTGCTTCAAACTCCTCCAAGTGAATCTGTAAAATCCCGATTACTTGACTGCCCGTACAAATTTGGACACCCAAGAGTTTAGGGAAAACAAACAAAATAAAATCTGGGTCAGTCATGGGACTGGTGTAAGTAAACTCCAACCATTTGTCTAACTTTCAAAATCCTTTCAAAAGAAAGGATAACAGTAAGACCAACCCACAAATAAACATGGACGGTTTTTACCTTACTATAGCCTAAAACACTTTGATACAAAAATACAGTGATATTATAATAGTGTCTAAATCAAATAAATAACAATCTAGCGGAACGCTTGCATCTCACGCTCCATATATAATATAAAATCAAAAACCGCAGGGCACTTAATGGAGATTTGATTCTGACTATGGCAAGGTATGGAACCAACTTCCGATAGTGTTTCTCTAGAGAGGAATACATAGGGTTCAACAAGAACATCTTGCAACCCGGCCCACACATGACCGACCACTCATTTCGCTTGAGTGTATCGAATGTATATCACCAGCGGTTGGGATCAGCAGCTGTTTCCTGAATGGGACAACATCGATAGGTTAAAGAAGTATAAGGAATTTCTCTAGATAGGTGATTATACACCCTAATGGGAGCGACCCACATAGCCATGCTGCCTGCCTGATTTTTGTCATTTCCTGGTTGTTGAGGCCTGATGCTACAATTTCTTATCATTCATTGATAGCACAATCACTTTGAATGCCACATTTTAAATCCGTTAATCACTAATTGATTTGCACAAATATATTGGATATTATGCTAAGAGAATAAATCCTTCGCCACCATATATATCTATACAGACCAACATATGCGATCATTGGAAACACTCTGTCAGACATTCATCCATACACTTCGTTCTGGGATTGAACGAAACCGAAGGCACAATTTCCATTAATAGAAAAAGTCCTTGCACTTTACTGCGTCTTCGATTATCTTCATATAATCTGATTCGCAACGCTACTGTTAATATGGAGTGGTTCACGGATAATAATCCAACCGGTCACTCCATATTGGCAACGATATTGGCAAACACTTCGATAGTCGGTTATTTAACTATCGAAGAAAACAAACATTCATTCAAAGCATCAACAAATCACTGGGCCCTTTTTGATTAATATTTCATTAATTAAAACACTTCTCCATTTCCTTATCAATATTCGTTAACACAATATTTTCGATAATCATCTTGGCCTCTTACGCTATTTGGAAAACGTTTCCATATATCGCCTTCTTTTAATTTCTATACCTTGAAAATATCTTCTATTAATAATTGGAAAACATTCCAATTACTTCTCCGTTCAACGACAATTCATTTCTATATTTAAGAAATATTTATTATTATTTTTCCAAAATTCCACTTACTTGGGTTAAAACGAATGTTATGTAAAACGTCGCTACAACAACCCAGAATACTGCATTCGGCTAAATTTCTTTAAATATTTTTCTTTGAGACTGAATCTTGCTATTTATCAGCTAATTATGAAATCAATCGAGTTGAGGTGTAATTACCTCTCAGTCCTTGACTGAAAACATCCTTAACTTCAAAACGGCCAAGACCAGTTACCTCGAATAATTAACATCATATAAAACCAATTCTCTATTTTTAAAACGTATATACATTTCTCTTTCTATTTCCAGATTATCGATTTCCTTTTTGTTTATAATATTCTATTTTAAGTTCATTTCCTTATCGAATTCTAATATATTGATATATCGATTTCCAGTTATCAAAATTTCTAAAAAATATTCTAACTCCTTAAATTTTCGGAAATATTTGCCATAACCTCCTTTGTACCGGTCGATAGTTGAAACCTCAACTCGCATCTCTAGTCCCTTTCCATTCAAAATAATTAAATCAAAAAGCTAAGTGGCTTGCCGATTCGGCACATAAAATCTCATATAAAATTTAAACGTGTACCTTTTTTGTTGGGCACTAAATTATAATCTTCATTCTCTTCATCCCATACCTGTTAACACTTGTACGTCCATTCCTATTTTGTTTCAACTCAGGCATTTTAACTTAATTTGCTAATTTATCATTAATCAGCTCTTTGCCTATTTCACTATTTATTTGAACATATCTCGTTCAAATAAAATTTTGACTTGCTTATAACAAATCGAATTCCATTTTTAATTCAAATTTCATATTCGATTTCGAATATGAATTACAAACTCCATTCACTTATCCATTGTCCAATCCAACCCAAAGGTTCATTAACTAGTTTTTCTTCTAATTAGTTAATTCTATTCAATAATTTAAAATCTGATTTTTGTGTCGAAAATCATTTTATTTACACAACTTGAGTTCGTATTTATTTTACAACTCAAGTCCGGATTTTTCTAATGGAAATTCAGATTTTTATTTACTTAAAATCCCTTTATTTACTTAAATAAACCATTATGGTTTTATAATGGTTATGGCGTTGCTTTCCTAAAAAATTGATTTTGACATAACTCAAAATTTATATGACGAAATCCATATTTTTCTATTGAATTAGAAAACTATTATTCAACCGGTCCTGACGATTCTTATTTCAAAGTATTCCGACATAAACTGAGTTCTATACATTCAGTTGAAGTTCGAAACGCCAAATTACGTAATACCGCGCTGCGGCGAGATCGTTTAAATTATATATATAATATATATATAAATAAACGTTTAAACTTCATTTATAATAAATTCAACTCCATTCTGATATATTTTTAATATATATATCAAATCAGTTTCCCAATTCAACATAATATTTTCGATTATCTATAAATGTCGATTTTTCCTTACTCGGTAATATAATTATTTATACTTCGATCATCTATATTTAATTCTAATTCCTTTTATAAATATATTTTTTATAAAATTTGATATAATCTAATTTCAGTTATAAACCCGTTGAATTCTTCTCAATTCATCTTATATTCCGAATTCCGAAATATAATCAATTGTTTTGTTTCAAAACACATCCCAACTCACTTTTAAATTCCTGTTTGAATTTAAATGATTCAAATTATCCAAATGATAATTTATTTTACCAAATTTATAACACTATTTAAAAATTCAACTTCCTTGTTTCATAGATTTAAACAAGTTCCCTTTTCAAATTTCTATTTAAAATTCCATCCCTTTGATATTCCGAATTGCGGGATAAAAACCATTGTTCCCATTCGAATGATTTCAAATTCTATTTTTAAATTCATAATTGAATTTAAATATTCAAATTATCTCTTGATAATTAATTCATTATATTTATAAACACCATTTTACAAATTTCCTTGTTTTATACTCAAACAAGTCTATTTCGAAATCTATTTAAAACCAAAATCATATTTGGAAATTTCTATTTATTTTAGCATATCTATTTAAATATAGAATCTACTTTCATATTTAAATTTATATTTATATTTAAATAAATTTGAACTAATCAAATTCAAATCATAAATCCTTACGGATTTATTTTAGTTCAGTTTATATTCCGAACATCAGAATAAATTTCCGTTTAGTTCTTTAAAACGATTTCCCCTTTCTATTTTAAAATTCACATTTGAATTTGAATATTCAAATTATCAAATGATAAATTTTTCACTACGTTTATAAACCCGGTTTATAAATTCAGTTCAATTCAGTTCCCTGATTATCCAATGAAAATCATTCCATTTCGTTTATAAACACCGTTTATAAATTTAGTTAAATTTTCTATGTTATTTAATTTGTAAATATCATTTATAAATTAAATACTTGTTTTATTTATTTAAACAAGTTAATATCTTTATAGTCCACTTGAAATTCAAATTCTATTTTTGAAAAATAGATTTCCCCTTTTTAAATCTCAAATATCCTTTTCACGATATTTTTATATATCAATATTTTGGCCCAATGATATTTAAATATCCAAAAACACTCAATTACCGAATCACGGGTTTTATAACACATCATATATGATAATATATATGTGAAAACAAACAATAATAAATTTTGAGGAATCCAGTTGGATTCCTCTAACCTGTTTTCCCAGCATCCACAGACGTTAGCCAACAAAAATAATACCCATTCTGCTTCGTGGTAGAATATCGCGGTATAGAAGGTCATCCACTATCATAGCGTGGGGCGTATAGGGTCATCCACTAATGATACTGCGGGCATACGCTAATGGTACTGTGGGAATCAAATCAATCACCAATATATATATATATATATAATAACCACAAACCAATCCTATATAACTAATATATTTTAAATAGGCACAAAAATATTTAAATGCAACCAACAATCAACAAACAATTATTTTTAACTAATAAAAGTAATTCTAAATAAATTTGAGTGAGATTTACTCACTTGACTTTAATTGTCGAATATCGATTGGTTTCTGATTCCAATTCAAAATTCATTGCGTAGTTGATGATATGAAGACAACGCATCTTGTTCACTGAAAAAAATTTACTTGTTCATAAGATTTGTATACGTGTGTATATATATATATATATATATTTCAAGTTTGTTTATATCATAAACATTGCTTACTAATTTAATTAACCGAATTTTACCTTACCATACTACACAACTCCTCCTTCCCTAATCTACGTACCAACACCCTATTTTAGAAAATTCCCAACTGAACTTCCATTTTGCAACCTCCATCCCATTCTAATCCACTGTCCCCTTATCCATACAAAAGTACAAGAACCTTATTTAACCCAATTTTCAACAGCATCCCTCCCTTTCTTCAAAATGTGACCTTGACCTGAACTACCCCAAAACAGCCTCAGTCTCAAAACCAGATTCTAAAACTAAACATACCATAAACCTGGCTTTCGAACTTGTGTAACCATCACCATTTTAAACCCATCGCCACTTCAATGAAGCTCCAGTCCCTGCCATTTTCAACTCGGAACCAACCACCCATTATCACTGTGTCCTTCTACCTAAGTGTCAAACCCGCTATCCCACTATCCAGGTCAGACCCTACTCGTGTTGCCAATTCCGGGTATTCACAGTTTATCGCAATTGTCCACATCTCGCCCACCTCGAATTTGACCAACAGTAACTCGCAATTTTGAACATCGAGCCCTTCAGATCCCCTGCCTCTCCAATTATGAATTCCAGTCTCGAAAACCCAAAATTCCGAAGTCCCTGGTCTTAGCCTAAATCGAGTCGAACTCGAGCCCTAAAGTGCGACTTCCTTATCGTGCTACAGAAGATTCAACGGGGTCTCTGATTCGAGAAATGGAGAGGAAAGAAGATTTAGAGAGGAGCGGTTTTTCTTTGGATGATTTGGAAGGAGGATAGACTTCAATAAAATGCTGAAGAGAAAGAAAATAGTGAAGAGGGAAAAAGGAGTGTAACACACCGCCTCTGTTAAGGACACTCACAAAGGGAATGCCTTAACTTTTGGTGGAGCGTTTTAGTAGACAGAACAGAAATTTACAAGACAGATAAACAATACTTGAGAAATTATAACTTTATTACAGCGGAAAACAGAAGTCAGTTTGGTTACATCTTTCCCAAAAACTCAAGTACATAAATATCAGTCTTGTTCAGAAAATCATCAGAGTACAAAACTTTAGAATCATAATCCCCACAGAAGCTGCCATAAGGAGTCAAGCCATACTTTAAGCACTCTAAGTACTTCAAGTAGAAGAAATCCGGATCAGGCTAAAGTGTTCCCTCCTTGGAAAACCTGGGGGAGAGGGAAAAAGGAAGAAAAGGGGCGAAAACAAGCAAGGTCAGACATAAAGTCTGGCAAGTCCAGTGACTTTCAGCACATGAACAGATAATAATAATCATGGTATGCAAATAAAACTGGATGATAGATAACAGTAACAGGAGCAGCAGATGTACTTAGGTTAAACAGAAGAAACAGAATAATAGTACTTTTCAATTCTCTGCACTAATACTAGTATAACAGGATTAGGTGTTACCCTAATGTCTAAACTGAAGTAGAAACGGGAACAGAATAATTTCCACAGAAACAGAACGCTAATATTGGGCTTTTACCACCCGAACAGAAACAGACAGAAACAGAATGCTAATAATGGGCCTTTACCACCCGAACAGAAACAGATAGAAACAGAATGTTGATAATGGGCCTTTACCACCCGAACAGAAACAGAAACAGATTAATCCCTACGGAAACAGAATGTAGAATTAGGTGTACACTAGTAAATGGGCCTTTACCACCCGAACGGACGGTACCACGCAGAAACAGACAGGTGTTTCCACCCAACAGAAACATACGGTACCAACAGAAACAGACAGAACTAAGTGTACCCTAAAACCCTACCCCAAGCGATCAGCTACCTAATACATAAATACCCTGTGTCGGCTCCACAATAGGGTGTATCACACCCTAAAGTGACAACCAATTGGCACAGGCCTATTTACAGATGTCACGGAGTCTTACATCCTCAGAGGTAGACCGGGATCCATGCACGCACATGACCCGATTGGAACGCACCATCAACACCCCTCGCCATTATCAAAATGAACCACTTATAATTAGTTCAGTAAGCGTTCCCGGACCCTACCTAGTGTTGGGTCAAAGTTTTGATACCAGAAAGGGTTACTGACTAATATGGGTCCCAAACAACAGATGACACAAGTAATTTCCCTCCAAACCTTGTGTCCCCAGACTAACAGATTTCAGGTAAACTTGTTTACAAGTTCAGACATATAGAGTTCAGATCAACTAGTTCACAGATCAGACAAATTTTCAGACTAACGGATCAGATATACGGATTTAACAGATTTACAGATTTGTCTAACTTTGTAATTGGACGTACAGATTCACAAAACGGTTTGTTAAATTCATTAGTCCAATTGGTTTAACCCTATCCACCCAACACGTTTTAGACATCATATTTATCCCAGATTTTGCATTAACTAAATATTAATGCACAGACCTCTCACATTAGGTCGGTAGCTTGTGGCCGCTGGATATGCCGGGCGGTTCTGGGAAGACTTCTGCCACAAGCCAGACCTAACCTCGTGTCTAAGCATATTTTAGTTATGCCTACGACCTCTCACATTAGACTGACAGTTTGCGGTCGCTGGTTAAGCCGGTTGGTTCCGGGCAGGCTTCTACCGCAAATAGAGTCTAACCTCGTGTCATAGCCAATTCATTCCAATACATATTTTTCAGATATCAGACTAAGTTTATTTAACAGATTAAACCTCTGTACAAGTTACAGCAGATTATTCGAGGTTCTATTAACAAGTTTTGCTCAATTTTAAGTCGAGCCTACAGATTTACATACTTCAAATTTCAGCATTTCAGTTTCAACATATTATGTCATTCAACAGATTAAACAGATAACTGATCTTGCAGATTAGGTTATTTAGTAGATTTAGCAGATAAGACAATTTAATATAATTAGCAGATTAGGCCATCAAATCTAATTAGCAGTTTAGGTAATATAACAGAACTAGCAGATTAGGCAATATAACAGATTTAGCAGATAATAGATTTAGCAGATTTTATATATCGTATCTTGCCTAATCATAAATTTAGCCTAAACTTACATGCCTAAATCAAGGTCATAATTCATAATACAATATATGCCCCAAATCTTACCTTAATATTCCCTTTTACAGTTCATGTCAAAACTAGATTTAATATTCTAGTCCACCATTTATATCCAAGACTAGAACACATGTAAATCATTCACTATTATAGCCAATCCAGATTATGCCAACATATTTGCTATGCCAGGTTTACTTAATTAAGCTACGCCCAACCCCCGTATAACACGTTTCCACAAGTTCTCTAAATACTCATGAAATGGCCCTATAGGCTCGATGTACATAACAGTGAATGGGAATAAACTAACAAAGTTACATACTAAATATGAGATCTAACATCATTAAGGGAATAGGCATAAGAAACTAACTACCATAGTTATAGACAACTAACCACAATAGTCATGGGCGACTAATCACAATAGTTTCTTATTCAATGTCATAGGCAATAGTCTCATAGTCATGAATCATAGTCATAGGCAATCGTCTCATAGTCAATGAATCATAGTCATGGACAATAGTCTCATAGTCAATGAATCATAGTCATAGGCAATAGTCTCATAGTCCCCGTACGGATGGAGGCAAGGGTAATCTTTGGAATATAACATAGAAACAGATAATAGCAGAACAGAATTAAATAAATACACCAGGTAATATACAATAGAATACACTGGATAAACGTAATCATCAGAGTTACACAGCACACAGGATCATACTTAGTACAAATACAGTTCAGCTATACATAAATGTTTATAGCGGAAACAAACAAAATATGTACAATAGGAGCTGAACAGCATAAAAAGAGATAAATGAAAGCATCCATCTTCAGCTCCAGCTATCCCGATAAAGCCTGCTAAACCTGAATACAAGGCTACCCGTGTAGAAAAAGGGGCACCCAAGTTTGAAAGTGAAACAAACTACGAGTTAGTCATGGGACTGGTATGAGAAATCTACTTAACACATTTATAATATGGCTAATCACAGGACCACGCCACTTTCGTGGAACGGGTTTACTCCATCGGATTGCCAGTGCTTTAAAACAAATCATTCTTTTAAACATCGCAATGCTTTTTATACAAATGAAGCCATTATAAGACTCAGTTCCCATCACACAATGCAACGCAAACCGGAGGATAGAGTTTTACCTTATAATGGCCAAAATATGATTGATACGAATAAAACAAAAGCATTTGATATTACTACTAGTGTTTATATGTTTCAAAAACAATTTCAAATCATAACTATCAATCATAGACGGCATTAATGCCCCATACCACTATGTCGCCATATATAGGTATACAATCAAAAACTGCACAGTCACTTATTTGGAAATTGGATTTCCGTCATGAACCAAGGAAAAAAATAGTCCTTACCGAATTCGAGACAATCTATCCCATGTCTCAGGAACAGCCGCAACTGCCCCCTGGATCGTCAGGGTCGGTCCACCGATGTGGATTATTATGCCTGAACACTACGTCTCCCCGCCCTATGGGACGTAAATGAGCCAACGAATGACTCCATCGGTCCCGGATCGACCGATATATCTGAGGCGCCTCGCTATCCATCATCCACAAAAGTAAAATGTTAGGCCATGTGAAAACACCGACACAACTCCTAGCTAGAAAGAAACGCATGCCCTCCATCATCCACATAAGTAAAATGTCAGGCCGTGTGAAAATACCGACACAACTCCTAGCTAGAAAGAAACGCATGCCCTCCCTGAGGTCCTTCTCCCGTTTCTGGTCCATAATGGGGTGTGAGGCTCGCGAATTCACGTTATACACAAAGCTACGCCACACAGGCGGGGCTTTGATCATCACCACAAGACTTTGCTTTTCAACAGAAGCCTTGATCATTTGCCACTTAGGCATGCCACACTAGCAATTCATGCCATGCGACTGATGTCCATCGATATACAACCTCTGAGCTCGTGCGTTTCAGAGAAGGGCGTTAAGCAAAAGAATAAATTCTCCACCGCCAAACAGATGTATATTAAATAGAGATCAATTAACATATAATAAAATCCAATGTCAGACACACGGTCCATTTACAAGTCCGCTCTGGGTCTGAACGAAACCGGAGGCACTAAATACCTCGCGTATTCATCGATTCCCACGTACATCTGGACGATCACCACTAATTATCCATATTTCGGGATGCTTCCCAATCAGGACCTCAGTGTCCATCCAAACGAGGTGAAGACCGGTCTTCAACCCCTGTCTTCATCTTCGACTTCTTATCGTCGATTCAGTTATTCAGAATGGGATAAACCCGGTCTTTCTGAGCAACACGCGTATATAATAAACAAGTGCAACACTAACATACATACACATCATTTCAATTCATTAGTTACTAACCGTCAATCAATAAGAGAACGATTTCCCAAATATTAACCCCGAAGGCCGAAACCAACATCAGATCAACACCCAAGAAACCATTCGACCTAGCCAACCTTCAGTTAGTTTCTAAATTTCACATCCATATCGTTTATAATATTTTATAATGATTTATTGCTATTTTTATTTATTTTAAAATAGCCAATTTATTCAAAAAGACGCTTCGGCCATAACGCGGCCGTGGCGCTGTTTTTCTTCAGATTTGATTTACACATATCTGAAAATCTAACCGTTGGATCTTCACAAAATTTACATCATTAGAAAGATCTTTTCAAAACGAATCCAACGGTTCCAGTTTTGGGAAAATCCGACTGTCGGATCTCTCGGTACAATCGTTTGAAGTTTCGATTTCAAATTACGAACTACAGCGTCGTTATTCGATTAAATATAATTATATATATATATATATAAATATAATCGATTCTGCCGCTGTTTTTCTTCAGATTTGAATTAAACATTCCAGACAATCCAACCGTTGGATTTTTACAAAGTTGGTGCCGTTGGAAAGATATTTCCAAAGCGAACCCAACGGTTGCAATTTCAGGAAAATCCGATGGTCGGATCTCCTGTACTAATCGTTTGAAATCACGGTTTCAAAATACGAACTGCAGCGTCGTTATTCGATATATTTCAATTCTATATATATATATATATATATATATATCGATTCTTCGATTTCAAAACTATATTCTTTTCATACATTTGATAAAAATTATATTTTTATCTAACTGTCTTCTATTTCAACACTTCACTATTTTTAACGATTCATGCATATAATAATAATGTGATTTTTATTGTAAAACAATTCATTTCAAAACACTATTATTTTATATAGTTAATATAGGTGATAAAATAGGATTTTTATTATAAAACAATTTATTTCAAAACAAGATTATTTTATACATTTCATATTGATGTTAAAAATGGGATTTTTATTATAAAACAATTTCTTTCAAAATATGAATACCATTCAACACATGAATCTCAATTCAACGAATGAATTTCGATTCAACACATGAAGGTTTTCTATAGTTTATATAAATCAATAAAAAGGTGATTTTTATATTTAAAACACGAATACCATTCAACACATGAATTTCAATTCAACGAATGAATATCGATTCAACACATGAAGGTTTTCTATAGTTTCTATATATAGATAAAAATGTGATTTTTATATTTAAAACACGAATACCATTCAACACATGAATTTCAATTCAACGAATGAATATCGATTCAACACATGAAGGTTTTCTATAGTTTATATATATATATAAAAATGTGATTTTTATATTTAAAACACGAATACCATTCAACACATGAATTTCAGTTCAACAAATGAATATCGACTCAACACATGAAGGGTTTCTATTCAACGAATAAATATAGTTTCAACAAATGAAAATAATTCAAACACATGAATATTATTCAAAAATTCGGCAGCATAACGGCAGGGTAGTTAAAACCGGGACCGTCCCTAGTACGGCTCCTCGCTCTACCTTAAAACCTCGCGGTTTTTGACAATGGGGAATCATGCATCTAGTTCGCATGCAGGCGGCATGTATATATTTATTTCATTTCCACAAACTAATCCTATGTGGTTTCAACCAAATATTTCTCAACCATAAATGGGTATTTTTCAACCACAATCAATCAATATCAACCACAAACAATCCCAATCAACCATTTGCTATCAATCAATTTTCACACCAATCACAACCAATAAATATCGTCCATGGTTTGTGGACGAGGGGCACATATATATATATATATATATATATATATATATATATATATATATATATATATAGCAATTCACTTCTATTTCAACACATATATAATTTTTACAACGCATATACAACTTATACATCGAACGTACAACATATACAACGCTTATACATGAGGTGTACAACGCTTATATAACTCATACATCGACTATATAATTTATACAACGTCGTTTTCCATATCGTTTAAAAATTAGAAATCTCACATTGGGTTCCACTCCACCAAAAATAGCATAAGGCTCAGAAAAATATGCGGTCTCTTCTAGAATGTAGAAGACGTCCTCACGGGTCCAATGTTTCCTGTTTCATCGAATTTCGTTACCGCATGAAAAAGATATGATTTTTCAAAGTTTGCAACGCTTTAAAGCTATTGAAATCAGTTTTAAATATACAAGGCCGTACCTTTCACTATTCGTTCGAAACTAGGTCACCAGATTTCATGCGAATCGATGCGTGATATGACGATCAGCCTTCACCACCTTGTCGGGCTTGGAGCGGCGCACCCAGGGGTACCACCCACGGCGAACTCGAACTCCAGGTGGCACGGGAAATTAGGCGCGAACGAAGGGATTTCGTGGCCTCGATTCTCGCGATTCACGAGGTGTTGGAGATCGTGGTTGGTATGGATTGGAAGAGGACGTGGAGATCTTCAGAAAACCCAACTGGAGCGAGGTGGTTTGGTGAAGGGATTGGACAGAACGGAGGAGAGAAGGAAGAAGACGCGGCCGCCGTTGCTCCAGAACGTTTACGGGGAGAAAGGAGTGGAAGAATATGATTGGCCAAGGATTTTTTTTTTATATTTATTTATTTTAAAATCCCAAAAATACCCTCTAATCCACACTAACACCGATTCAAACCCAACGACTGTCGTCCCTAGCGTTTTACCCCCATTCCGAGCACAATGGGATATGTTTCGAAGGCCCATTCGACTGTTTCAGTCAGTTTTCCTTCAAATTAAAATATAAAACATTCAATAATAAATTTGAACGTACCTTTCACTTTGCCAGGGCCACAAACCGATTCTAAAAATTCCCGAAAAATAAATCTAGCTATGTTTTGACGATACGGTCTCAACAAAACTAATTTCGTCGAATTCTGGGACCATTTGCAAAAAGGCCCATTTCTGGTCGATCCAATTTAACTGTAATTGACCAAAACACATTTTCCTTTGCCACGCTCACATACTACCTTCAAAAATTATGAAATTTGAAACCTAGCAATAACTTCACATCCCCGATCCAACAAAAGTGGTTTCGTCGAATTCCGAGGTCGTATGCAAAATGGCCAATTTCACGGGCTATATAAATTCCATAGTGACCTTTCTGAAAATTCATTTGTCCATAACTTTTGCTTTCCACTATGAAATTTCGATTTTTCATATTCGTTAGAAAGGTATTCACTAACAGATTTAAATATTTTTGGTTTCACTCAAATCCGTTTTGTTTTGCACCCGGTACAGTCTGACAAAGTTTGAATTCAATTTTTGAAACTACAGCGCCATTCCAGGCCTTGTTTATAATTATAATTAATTATATTCGTTTTCAATTGTCGATTCAAACTCACTTTTCATTGCTATTATTTAAAATATTTATTTTAAATATTTAAAATCCATTATTTTAGCCAATTAAAAAAATTTAAATTGGTTCAGATTTTCTGGGTCGTTACATAGGCAATAGTCTCATAGTCAATGAATCATAGTCATGGACAATGGTCTCATAGTCAATGAATCATAGTCATAGGCAATAGTCTCATACGCAACAGTTTCATGTCCAATTATGCATTATTATTTGTCCCAAAATTTGGTGTTCGTGCGTTAATCTCTTATGATATTCGGCGCAGGCTCGTAGTAGCCTGGCTATAGAACAGAAAGAAGAAAGAGGTACATAATAGTCACAGAAAAACGGATCTGATAGATAAGAATATACATAACCTCAGATTCAGATTTATAATCATGTCACAATTATAATTACAGTTTATAGCGGAAAATAACTGTACTTGCCTTTCGTGGTTTTTAAGAGAGGAAAATAAACTGTTGCTGTAGCTTTACACTTTGATTTGAGATTTGATTTAGCTTTTAATTCTAATCAGGTTGGAAGAAAATGCATCAGTCCAAGTTTTGATTCCAGCAGGGTAGCGACGCCATTTTTATTTTAATTAGAACAGAGGCAGAATATAGACAGAATGAAATGGTGTGGAGAGATTGAGGCTAGGGGTGAGTTTATATAGGATTAGGCGGACGAATCTAGACAGAAACGAGACCGGATACATCAGAATGAACCTGGTTAAAAAAATGGGTTTCAGGAGCAGGTCGACCCCCAGGTCGACACTATGGTCGACCTGGTCCCCCCAGGTCGACACTATGGTCGACTTGGCCCCTGGGAGGTCGACAATATGGTCGACCCCCAGGTCGACCTGGTCAATGGGCGGGAATTTTCCCGCCCAGCCTGTTTTTTGATTTTGAATTCGAATTTGAATTCGAATTTTTGAGCTATTTTCGATTATGAAATTCTCTGAAACTTCGGAGGGCCATATCTCCCTCATACGGACTCCATTTCTCGAAAACTCAGACTCGTTTCCAAGCAGAATTTCGAGACGAACGCAACGGCGCAACCTGTTTCCCTTGATTCTTATTTTATAATTTAATTATTCTCTGATTTGTTACTTATACGTTCATAGAAAATACGGGGTGTTATTCTCCCCTCCTTAAAGGATTTCGTCCCTGAAATCTTCAAGTTAAGAAGAATATGTCATACCATCCAGTCATCCATCTACTCAACCATCATCCACAAGCATCCATTGTCCTTAGAAAACTTCTAATGTCGTATGAACATATGCAAAAGTGTGTGTATATGTTCCTTATCTAATGCAAAGATCAGGCGGTCCACTAATTCAGTTGACCTCCTTAATGCGAATTATGTTAGTGCCATGAGTCCAACATGTATGCAATTTTCCTATTTGATACATATCATTCTTATATGAGTGACAACCATTCATTTATATGCAACATCCATGTGATGAGTCAATCATTTTGCATCCACAGAAATTGAAAATGCTCACACATCCATATGCAGTATGAGAGTGTATTCGAGCCGATCTAGTACCTAGTGTGTGTATATGCATCCACGAGCAACCACTTGCTTCCACTTGCAACCATCAAACATAACATGTCTCAAACACATGTTTACACCCATTAGTTTCTACCTAAAGTTAGAAGATTTGATCGATGGGATACAGTCGAATGATGGAAGCGAGTACAGATAAAACAAAAACTTGGTTTCCATTAGACCTTGGTTGAGAGACAAACTCTCCTAAGTATCAACCCTGAAGACCGAAATCAGATTGACACCCAGAGGATTACCCTCCTTAGACAATGTCAAAACTGGAAATCTCAACCTTATCAGAAATATTCAGATGCTTACAAACTACTAGTACAGATCAGATTATCGAACGATTCTTAAAAAACTAAGCATGATAAAACCCAGAATGTATGCGTCCTACTTGACACCTAACACATATATCTCTCAAACCCCAATCTATCACAAGCAGATGAGTCGTAAACCTTATGGGTTTGAGCCTACAGTGGAATCAGAAACAATACTAGTATTCAAGTGCAGAGTACCGATTACAGAATCGAAATGCCAGAACCAGAAAAGAGTTTCAACTCAAAAATTAGATAAAGAAATTAAACCTCCTACAGAAAGTTTTCCTATTTCTATCCTATCCACTAGCCTCAAGAGTGTTCGCCTACCTTCCGGAAGTTGGTCCTGCCCTCTCCCCTTGCCCTCGTTTCTTCGGACAGTCCCTAGTGAAGTGTCCAATCTCACCAAAGTTGAAGAAAGTGCCTTTTCTTTTTCTGCAATCCTTGTTCAGATGAGTCGATCTTCCACAAGTAAAGCACTTTTTCTCCTTCTTATCTTTAGACTTTTCACCCTTCTTTTGTGTTTCCTTTTTGGGCCATGCTTTCTTGTTCTGTGGTTCTTCCTTCTTTGCCTCTTTCTTTTCGTTGTCTTCCTCGTTCAGTAGTGCCATATCCACCAATCTCTCGTAAGTCGCTCCCATGGGTACATGGGTCATGGCTAGGCTATGTAGTGGCTCGTTCAATCCTTTAACAAAGCAGAGAGCCTTTTTATGCTGGGTGTTGACTAAATCTAGTTCGAACCTAGCCAGTTGGTTGAACTGGTTGACGTATTCCTTGACCGTCATACTTCCTTGCTTAAGAGATAAGAACCTTTCCAGTTGTAGACTTCGTTCAGCTTGCGAGAAGAATTTCATCTCAAACCTTGTTCTGAAATCCATCTATGTTTCAGCTGGTCTTTCGGCGTTAGTGACTTCCCACCAATAGGAAGCTTTGTCCTTGAGCAACCACACCGCCAATTGTACCATCTACCTATCGTCCACCTCGAAGATAACGAACAGATCCTCAGTTTCTTTGAGCCAGTTTCTTGCTTCTACGAATGATTCAGTTCCCTTGAAATCCTTTCCATCTATGGCCCTAAAATCTTTACAGATCTTTGAAAAAGCAATTGCACGAGGAGGGGGCGGAGGAGGAGGAATCGCTGCAGCTGGAGGAGGGATATCTGTTGGGCCTGCATCGTTGGCCCTAGCCTCTAAGTACCTCCTGAACCAGCCAGGTATTGGCACACCCTCTGGAAAGTTAAGATTCCCTGACATGCTGGAATGAAAGAAAAAGATTTAAAACGGAGAACGGAAAAGATAGATATATGGCTTTTTGGGGATTATGTTTTTCAAAATAAACTTTATTTTTGAAAATACTTCCTTTTAAAACCTTTTTAAAAATAGTTTTCGAAAACTTTACCCAATCTGGTAACCTTCAGCTTTGATACCAAGTGTAACACCCCACCTCCGTTAAGGACACTCACAAAGGGAATGCCTTAACTTTGGTGGAGCGTTTTAGTAGACAGAACAGAAATTTACAAGACAGATAAATAATACTTGAGAAATTATAACTTTATTATAGCGGAAAACAGAAGTCAGTTTGGTTACATCTTTCCCAAAAACTCAAGTACATAAATATCAATCTTGTTCAGAAAATCATCAGAGTACAAAACTTTAAAATCATAACCCCCACAGAAGCTACCACAAGGAGTCAAGCCCTACTTTAAGCATTCTAAGTACTTCAAGCAGAAGAAATCCAGATCAAGCTAAAGTGTTCCCTCCTTGGAAAACCGGGGGGTGGGGGGGAATGGAAGAAAAGGGGCGAAAATAAGCAAGGTCAGACATAAAGTCTGGCAAGTCCAGTGACTTTCAGCACATGAACAGATAATAATAATCACGACATGCAAATAAAACTGGATGAGAGATAACAGTAACAGGAGCAGCAGATGTACTTAGGTTAAACAGAAGAAACAGAATAATAGTACTTTTCCAATTCTCTGCACTAATACTAGTATAATAGGATTAGGTGTCACTCTTGTCTAAACTGAAGCAGAAACGGGAACAAAATAATTTCCATAGAAACAGAACTCTAATAATGGTCTTTTACCACCCGAACAGAAACAGAATGCTAATAATGGGCCTTTACCACCCGAACAGAAACAAAAATAGATTAATCCCTACGGAAACAGAATGTAGAATTAGGTGTACACTAGTAAATGGGCCTTTACCACCCGAATGGACGGTACCACGCAGAAACAGACAGGTGTTGCCACCCAACAGAAACAGACTGTACCAACAAAAACAGACAGAACCAAGTGTACCCTAAAACCCTACCCCAAGCGATCGGCTCCCTAATACATAAATACCCTGTGTCGGCTCCAAAATAGGGTGTATCACTCCCTAAATTGACAACCAACTAGCACAGGCCTATTTACGGATGTCACAGCGTCTTACATCCTCAAAGGCAGACCGGAATCCATGCACGCACATGACCCGGTTGGAACGCACCATCAACACCCCTCGCCACTATCAGAATGAACCACTTATAATTAGTTCAGTAAGCATGCCCGGACCCTACCTACTGTTGGGTCAAAGTTTTGATACCAGAAAGGGTTACTGACTAATATGGGTCCCAAACAACAGATGACACAAGTAATTTCCCTCCTAACCTTGTGTCCCCAGACTAACAGATTTCAGGTTAACTTGCTTACAAGTTCAGACATACAGAGTTCAGATCAACTAGTTCACAGATCAGACAAGTTTTCAGACTAACGGATTAGATATACGGATTTAACAGATTTACAGATTTGTCTAACTTTGTAATTGGGCCTACAGATTCACGAAACGGGTTTGTTAAATTCAATAGTCCAATTGGTTTAATCCTATCCACCCAACACGTTTTAGGCATCATATTTATCCCAGATTTTGCATTAATTAAATATTAATGCACAGACCTCTCACATTAGGTCGGTAGCTTGTGGCCGCTGGATATGCTGGGCGGTTCCGGGCAGACTTCTGTCACAAGCCAGACCTAACCTCATGTCTAAGCATATTTTAGTTATGCCTATGACCTCTCACATTAGACTGACAGTTTGCGATCGCTGGTTAAGCCGGTTGGTTCCGGGCAGGCTTCTACCGCAAACAGAGTCTAACCTCGTGTCATAGCCAATTCATTCCAATACAGATTTTTCAGATATCAGACTAAGTTTATTTAACAGATTAAACCTCTGTACAAGTTATAACAAATTATTCGAGGTTCTATTAACAAGTTTTGCTCAATTTTAAGTCGAGCCTACAGATTTACATACTTCAAATTTCAGCATTTCAGTTCCAACAGATTACGTCATTCAACAGATTAAACAGATAACTGATCTTGCAGATTAGGTTATTTAGCAGATTTAGCAGATAAGGCAATTTAACATAATTAGCCGATTAGGCCATCAAATCTAATTAGCAGTTTAGGCAATATAACAGAACTAGCAGATTAGGCAATATAACAGATTTAGCAGATTTTATATATCATATCTTGCCTAATCATAAATTTAGCGTAAACTTACATGCCTAAATCAAGGTCATAATTCATAATACAATATATGCCCCAAATCTTAGCCTTAATTTACCCTTTTACAGTTCATGTCAAAACTAGATTTAATATTCTAGTCCACCATTTATGTCCAAGACTAGTACACATGTAAATCATTCACTATTATAGCCAATCCAGATTATGCCAACATATTTTCTATGCCAGGTTTACTTAATTAAGCTACGCCGAACCCCCGTATAACATGTTTCCACAAGTTCTCTAAATACTCATGAAATGGCCCTATAGGCTCGATGTACATAACAGTGAATGGGAATAAACTAACAAAGTTACATACTAAATATGAGATCTAACATCATTAAGGGAATAGGCATAAGAAACTAACTACCATAATTGTAGACAACTAACCACAATAGTCATGGGCAACTAATCACAATAGTTTCTTATACAATGTCATAGGCAATAGTCTCATAGTCATGAATCATAGTCATAGGCAATAGTCTCATAGTCATGAATCATAGTCATAGGCAATAGTCTCATAGTCAATGAATCATAGTCATGGACAATAGTCTCATAGTCAATGAATCATAGTCATAGGCAATAGTCTCATAGGCAACAGTTTCATGTCCAATTATGCATTATTATTTGTCCCAAAATTTAGCGTTCGTACGTTAATTTCTTATGAGATTCGGCGCAGGCTCGTAGTAGCCTGGCTATAGAACAGAAAGAAGAAAGAGGTACAGAATAGTCACAGAAAAACAGATCTGACAGATAAGAATATACATAACCTCAGATTTAGATTTATAATCATGTCACAATTATAATTACAGTTTATAGCGGAAAATAACTGTACTTGCCTTTCGTGGTTTTTAAGAGAGGAAAATAAACTGTTGCTGTAGCTCTAAACTTTGATTTGAGATTTGATTTAGCTTTTAATTCTAATCAGGTTGGAAGAAGATGCATCAGTCCAAGTTTTGATTCCAGCAGGGTAGCGACACCATTTTTATTTTAATTAGAACAGAGGCAGAATATAGACAGAATGAAATGGTGTGGAGAGAATAAGGCTAGGGGTGAGTTTATATAGGATTAGGCGGACGAATCTAGATAGAAACGAGACCGGATACATCAGAATGAACCAGGTTAAAAAAACTGGGTTTTGGGAGCAGGTCGACCCCCAGGTCGACACTATGGTCGACCTGGCCCCTGGGAGGTCGACACTATGGTCGACCCCCAGGTCGACCTGGTCCATGGGCGGGAATTTTCCCGCCCAGCCTGTTCTGTGATTTTGAATTCAAATTTTCAAGCTGTTTTCGATTCTGAAATTCTCTGAAACTTCGAAGGGCCATATCTCCCTCATACGGACTCCGTTTCTCGAAAACTCGGACTCGTTTCCATGCTGAATTTCGAGACGAACGCAATGGCGCAACCCGTTTCGCTTGATTCTTATTTTGTAATTTAATTATTCTCTGATTTGTTACTTATACGTTCACAGAAAATACGGGGTGTTACAAGGAGTTGCGTACTTATAAGGGGAAATGGAAAAACATAAGTGCAAAAGCCATTAATTCGCTTTTTTTCTTTGTACCGACGGAATGAAAGGTAAAGGACATGAAGTGAAACGAAGGAGACATTATAGCTTGGGGTAGGTTTGCAGTGTACTTCGTTTCCTTAAGGAGGAAGGAATTTATTTTTAATATAAATTTTATTTTATTTTATTTAGTTTAAAACCGATATTCTTTAATTTTAAATAACCCTTGATTCTGAACTCCTTACTGAACCCAACAACTGACACTTTTAGGGTTATATCACTATTCCGGACATACCGGGACAAGTTTAAAAACCCCATTTGATCGTATGGAGAAGATATCATTTTAAATTGACATAAATTTAATCCAAAAAAAATAATTCCTTGATAATATATTATTATCGTTATCGTTTATACTCAAATAAAATTAATAATGATCATCTAAAATATTTTGATTCAGTTTTTAACTTCGAATTCAACTATATTTTGTATTACGATAATTTAATATATTCGATATTAAATCGAAATCGATTATTAAAATGGATAACTTAATATAAAAATCCATTTATATTATCAACTCAATATTTAAACCATATTAAATATTTAAAATAAATCGTCCATAAATCTGGGTCGTTACATTCTTTCCACCTTAAAAGAGTTCCGTCCCCAAAATTACTAAGGTAGAAAAAATGCTTCAAACCCATTTACTTTTCAAAATCTCATTTATGCTGAAACTGAACTCTTTAAATTTCAACAAATTTAATTCCACCAAAGCTTTTGGTTTTCATTCATTTAATTCGAATGATCTACAATCAAGATAGTCACATCCAATTCATATATATTTCAATTCATATGTATTCAAATTGATTCAAACTGATTTTAATCAATTTATTCACTTTGATCCATTTAACTTGCTTAAGTTAAATTTAAATTCAAAAATTCAAATTTCCGGGTTTTTAATTCAAATCCTTTTTGAAATCACATAAATATGTTCATATATTTATAATCTTTTCAAATTCAAAATATTTAAATTTTCCAACTAAACTTGTTTTCTTCCAACAAATTTTCATCAAAAACATTTCTAAGGTAGCAATCCATCACTTAGAAACTCGAAAATGAACACTGATGATGTCGCGATCATCATCAGAATTATTTCCCAGCCACTGAAGTGAGTTCAGTGCTTTATCGCTTTTAAAATCCATTCAAAATGATTTCTCTTCAAAAATCCTTTCAAAATAAAACTATTATATTTTATATACTTTGGAAATATTTTCCAACTTCCCAGGATTTTAAATTCTAAATTCTGCTTTGAATTCAATTTTAATTCATCTTATTTGTATATTTGATTATTATACAAATTATAACTGGTTATACATAGCCATTTCAATTTTATAATCTTATTTGATTATAATTTTAACATCCAACACATCCATATATTATAATAATTTCAGAAATATTATTCTTTTTCTATCAAAAATAGAATTTTGGGTAAAATTATTTCATTTACCCACTTAAAACCAACATTGTGTCAAATTTCTCTATTCAAGTGTTTAGAAATTCCTATCGACTTCGTGGCGTCCCACGATTCGATCAGAATTCATAAACCACTCAACAGACAAGTCAACACAACATAAAACAGTTTTTATATCAATTAACAAATACGCGCTCTCGTATATACACTCAACTCATTCTAGGGTACTACAGACCCTATCTCTAATGAGCACATCCCACCAAAGCCTAGGTATTCACTCAACCTAAGCTCTGATACCAACTGTAACGACCCGCAAATCCGTACTATCTGAGTTGACTAATAACACCACATGTCCAACCCAAATTGCACAGAAATACGAATCATTATTAGAAAGAAATTAGAGGATGAGAAATAAAAATAAAGAAATATTAGAATAGAAGAAAACGAAGACCACAAACTCATAGCGGAACGAATAAAATAAATTAAATAACATAACTTTTGAAATACAAATCAGTAACTGTATATACATACCATTATCAGAGCACAACAGTTATTCCTGGAATAGTTATAAACACCTGTTTCCAGATTCAAACATGGTACACAGCGGAATATATGATAGTCTATAGCTAACTGATGAAGCCACCTGCTTCAAACTCCTCTAAGTGAAGCTGTAAAATCCCAACTACTTGACTGCCCGTACAAATTTGGACACCCAAGAGTCTAGGGAAAACAAACAAAATAAACTCCGGGTCAGTCATGGGACTGGTGTGAGTAAACTCCAACCATTTGTTTAACTTTCAAAATCCTTTCGAAAGAAAGGATAATAGTAAGACCAACCCACAAATAAACATGGGTGGTTTTTACCTTACTATAACCCAAAACACTTTGATACAAAAATCCAGCGATATTATAATAGTGTCTAAATCAAATAAATGACAATCTAGCAGAACGCTTGCATCTTATGCTCCATATATAATATAAAATCAAAAACCGCAGGACACTTATTAGAGATTTGATTTCAACTACGACAAGGTATGGAACCACCTTCCAATAGTGCTATGCAGTTAATGCCCCGCTAAAGCCCCGTAATATCCCCGCTATAGCCTGTAGCTCTCTCCGGCCGCTACACTATTTCAATTTAGCGCTGATGAACAATAGTTTTGCTTAAAGCCCCGCTATTTTCCGCTGTACCCGCTAAATCAACGCTATTCAACACCCGCTTTAGCAATATTAATATACAAAGGAGGATTTGACCAGTTCTCTTTTAAAATAAATCAAAAATGTTAATGTAAAGAGCTAATTTTAAGTCATAAGTGCATTATATATGATAAAAATTTGTAGTAATCCTCGAATCTTGTGTGCACAACCGTGATATTCTTTAATTTGGTTATGTAATATTAATTAATATTCGTTTCTTCTACACAAATGATGCGAGAATGATAATTAATTAATTTCAGTTATATATTTTTACTTCTAATTAACATATTTCCACATCCGTTATAACCCTGCTATTTCCCCGCTTTATCCCCGCTACAACTTTTCATACCTCTACCGCTATGGAACTGCTAAGCGCTTTAACTGCACAACAATAGTGTATCTCTAAAGAGGAATACACAGGGTTCAACAGGAACATCTTGCAACTCGGCCCACACATGACCGACCACGCATTTCGCTTGAGTGTATCGAATGTATATCACCAATGGTTGGGATCAGCAACCGTTTCCCGAATGGGACAGCATTGATAAATTAAAGAAGTAAAATGAATTTCTCTAGATAGGTGATTATACACCCAAATGGGAGCGACCCATATAGCCATGATGCATGCTCGATTTTTTTCATTTCCTAGTTGTTGAGGCCTAAGGCTACGATTTCTTATCATTCATTGATAGCACAATCACTTTGAATGCCACATTGTCAAATCCGTTAATCAATAATTAATTTGCATAAATATATTGGATATTATGCTAAGAGAACAAATCCTCCGCCACCATATATATCTATACAGACCAACATATGCGATCATTGGTAATACTCTGTCAGACATTCATCCATACACTTCGTTCTGTGATTGAACGAAACCGAAGGCACAATTTCCATTAATAGAAAAAGTCCTTACACTTTACTGCATCTTCGATTATCTTCATATAATCTGATTCACAATGCTACTACCAATACGGAGTGGTTCACGGATAATAATCCAACTGGTCTCTCCATATTGACAACGATATTGGCAAACACTTCTATAGTCGGTTATTTAACTATCGAAGAAAACAAACATTCATTCAAAGCATCAACAAATCATTGGGCCCTTTTTGATTAATATTTCATTAATTAAAACACTTCTCCATTTCCTTATCAATATTCGTTAACACAATGTTTTCGATAATCATCTTGGCCTCTTATGCTATTTGGAAAACGTTTCCATATATCGCCTTTTTTTATTTTCTATACTTAGAAAATATCTTCAATTAATAATTGGAAAATATTCCAATTACTTCTCCGTTCAACGAAAATTCATTTCTATATCTAGAAAATATTTATTATTGTATTTCCAAAATTCTACTTACTTGGGTTAAAACGAATGTTATGTAAAACATCGCTACAACAACCCAAAATGCTGCATTTGGCTAAATTTCTTCAAACATTTCCCTTCGAGACTGAATCTTGTTATTTATCAGCTAATAATGAAATCAATCGAGTTGGGGTATAATTAGCTCTCAGACCTTGACTGAAAACATCCTTAACTTCAAAACGGACAGGACCACTTACCTCGAATAATTAACATTGTATAAAACCAATTCTTCATTTTTAAAACGTATATACATTTCTCTTTCTATTTCCAGATTATCGATTTCTTTTTGTTTATAATATTCTATTTTAAGTTCGTTTCCTTATCAAATTCTAATATATTGATATATCGATTTCCAGTTATCAAATTTTCTTAAAAATATTCTAACTCCTTAAATTTTCGGAAAATTTCGCCATAATCTCCTTTGTACCGGTCGATAGTTCAAACCTCAACTCGTCCCTCTAGGCCCTTTCCATCCAAAAAGAAAATCAAAAAGCCAAGTGGCTTGCCGATTCGGCGCATAAAATCTCATATGGAATTTAAACGTGTACCTTTTTGTCGGGAACTAAATTATAATCTTCATTCTCTTCATCCCATACCTGTTAACACATATACGTCCATTCCTATTTTGTTTCAACTCAGTCGGCCATTTTAACTTAATTTCCTAATTTATCATTAATCAGCTCTTTGCCTATTTCACTATTTATTTGAACATATCTCGTTCAAATAAAATTTTGACTTGCTTATAAAAAATCGAATTCCATTTTTAATTCAAGTTTCATATTCAATTTCGAATATGAATTACAAACCCCATTCACTTATCCATTGTCCAACCCAACCCAAAGGTTCGTTAACTAATTTTTCTTCTAATTAGTTAATTCTATTCAATAATTTAAAATATTATTTTTGAGTCAAAAATCATTTTATTTACACAACTTGAGTTCGTATTTATTTTATAACTCAAGTCTGGATTTTTCTAATGGAATTCGGATTTTTATTTACTTAAAATCCCTTTATTTACTTAAATAAACCATTATGGTTTTATAATGGTTATGGCACTGCTTTCTAAAAATTTGATTTTGACATAACTCAAAATCTATATGACGAAATCCATATTTTTCTATTTCATTAGAAAACTATTATTCAACTGGTCCTGACGATTCTTATTTCAAAGAATTCCGACTTAAACTGATTTCTATACATTCAGTTGAAGTTCGAAACGCCAAATTACGTAATACCGCGCTGCGGCGAGATCGTTTTAATTATATATATAATATATATATATATATAAACGTTTAAACTTCGTTTATAATAAATTCAACTCCATTCTGATATATTTTTAATATATATCAAATCAGTTTCCCAATTCAACATAATATTTTCGATTATCTATAATTGTCGATTTTTCCTTACTCGGTAATATATTTATTTATACTTTGATCTTCTATATTTAATTCCAATTCCTTTTATAAATAAATTATTTATAAAATTCGACATAATCTAATTTCAATTATAAACCCGTTGAATTCTTCTCAATTCAGCTTAAATTCTGAAATCGAAATATAATTAATCGTTTTGTTTCTAAACACTTCCCAACTTACTTTTAAATTCCTATTTGAATTTAAATGATTCAAATTATCCAAATGATAATTTATTTTACCAAATTTATAACACTATTTATAAATTCTACTTCCTTGTTTCATATATTTAAACAAGTTCCCTTTTCAAATTTCTATTTGAAACTCCATCCCTTTTATATTCTGAATTGCGGAATTAAAACAATCATTCCCGTTCGAATGATTTCAAATTCTATTTTTAAATTCATAATTGAATTTAAATATTCAAATTATCTCTTGGTAATTAATTCATTATATTTATAAACACCATTTTATAAATTTCCTTGTTTTATATTCAAACAAGTCTATTTCGAAATCTATTTAAAACCAAAATCATATTTTGGAAATTTCTATTTATTTTAACTTATCTATATAAATGTAGAATCTACTTTCATATTTAAATTTAAACTTCTATTTAAATAAATTCAAACTAATCAAATTCAAATCAAAAATCCTTACGGAATTATTTTAGTTCAGTTTATATTTCGAACATCAGAATAAATTTCATTGTTTAGTTCTTTAAAAAGATTTCCCCTTTCTATTTTAAAATTCACATTTGAATTTGAATATTCAAATTATCAAATGATAATTTTTCCACTACATTTATAAGCCCCGTTTATAAATTCAGTTCAATTCAATTCCCTGATTATCCAACGAAAATCATTCCATTTCATTTATAAACACCGTTTATAAATTTAGTTAAATTTCCTGTGTTATTTAATTTATAATTAAATACTTGTTTTATTTATTTAAACAAGTTAATATCTTTATAGTCCACTTGAAATTCAAATTCTATTTTTGAAAAATAGATTTCCCCTTTTTAAATCTCAAATATCCTTTTCACGATATTTTTATATATCAATATTTTGGCCCAGTGATATTTCTATATACAAAAACACTCAATTATCAAATCACGGGTTTTATAAAACATCATATATGATAATATATATGTGAAAATAAACAGTAATAAATTTTGAGGAATCCAGTTGGATTCCTCCGACCTGTTTTCTCGGCATCCACAGACGTTAGCCAACATAAATAATACCCATTTTGCTTTGTGGCAGAATATCGCTGTATAGAAGGTCATCCACTATCATAGCGTAGGGCGTATAGGGTCATCCGCTAATGATACTACGGGCATTCGCTGATGGTATTGTGGGAATCCAACCAATCACCAATATATATATATATATATATATATAATAACCACAAACCAATCCTATATTACTAATATATTTTAAACAGGCAAAAAAATATTTAAATGCAACCAACAAACAATTATTTTTAACTAATATAAATAATTTTAAATAAATTTGAGTGAGATTTACTCTCCTAACTTTAATTGTCGAATATCGATTGGTTTCTGATTCCATTTCAAATTTCATTGCGTAGTTGACGAAATGAAGACAACGCACCTTGTTCACTGAAAAAATTATACTTATTCATAAGATTTGTATACGGTTATGTGTATATATATTTCAAGTTTGTTTATATCATAAACACTGCTAATTAATTTAATTAACTAAATTTACCTTACTATACTGTACAACTCCTCCTTCCCTAATCTACGTACCAATACCCTGTTTTAGAAAATTTCCAACTGAACTTCCACTTTGCAACCTCCATCCCATTTTAATCCACTGTCCCCTTCTCCATACAAAAGTACAGCAACCTTATTAAACCCAATTTTCAACAGCATCCCTCCCTTTCTTCAAAATGTGACCTTGACCTGAACTACCCTAAAACAACCTCAGTCTCAAAACCAGATTCTAAAACTTAACATATCATAAACCTGGCTTTCAAACTGGTGTAACCATCACCATTTTAAACACATCGCCATTTCAATGGAGCTCCAGTCCCTGCCATTTTCAACTCGGACCCAACCACCCATTATCACTATGTCCTTCTACCTAAGTGTCGAACCCGCTATCCCACTATCCAGGTTAGACTGTACTCATGTTTCCAATTCCGGGTATTCACAGTTTATCGCGATTGTCCACATCTCGCACACCTCGAATTTGACCAACAACAGCTCGCAATTTTGAACATCGAGCCCTTCAGATCCCCTGCCTCTCCAATTATGAACGCCAGTCTCGAAAACCCCAAATTCCGAAGTCCCCTGGTCTCACCCTAAATCGAGTCGAACTTGAGCCTTAAAGTGTGACATCCTTATTGTGCTACAGAAGATTCGACGAGGTCTCTGATTCGAGAAATGGAGAGGAAGGAAGATTTAGAGAGGAGCGGTTTTTCTTTGGATGATTTGGAAGGAGGATCGACTTCAATAAAATGTTGAAGAGAAAGAAAATAGTGAAGAGGGGAAAAGGAGTTGCGTATTTATAAGGGGAAATGGAAAAACAGAAGTACAAAAGCCATTAATTCCCTATTTTTCTTTGTACCGAAGGAATGAAACATAAAGGACATGAAGTGAAACGAAGGAGACGTTATAGCTTGGGGTAGGTTTGCAGTGTACTTCATTTCCTTAAGGAGGAAGGAATTTATTTTTAATATGAATTCTATTTTATTTTATTTAGTTAAAAAATGATATTCTTTAATTTTAAATAACCCTTGATTCTGAACTCCTTACTGAACCCGACAACTGACACTTTTAGGGTTATATCACTATTCCGGACATACCGGGACAAGTTTCGAAACCCCATTTGATCGTACGGAGAAGATATCATTTTAAATTAATATAAATTTAATTCAAAAAAATTAATTCCTTGATAATATATTATTATCGTTATCGTTTATACTCAAATAAAATTAATAATGATCATCTGAAATATTTTGGTTCAGTTTTTAACTTCGAATTCAACTATATTTCGTACTACGATAATTTAATATATTCGATATTAAATCGAAATCGATTATTAAAATCGATAACTTAATATAAAAATCCATTTATTTTATCAACTCAATATTTAAACCATATTAAATATTTAAAATAAATCGTCCATAAATCTGGGTTGTTACAAAAAGGATGTAAAAACTACTAGCAGAATCATTGAAACAACGAGCAATTTGCAACCACCTGTGGTTCTAACTGACTGGCGCAATAGCAAACGCACAGAAGATCAACATGGAGAACCAAGTGACTACCACATAGGTGCAAGTACTAGATCAAATTATAGCACAAATGATGAGAATGTACAAACACAACAAGGCATAACAAAAGTTCCTGTCAGTAATACTATCAGTGGTGATAGCAGTAGTGGAAATCAAAGTGATTCAAACAATGTTGATAATGAAGCTACTGCAGAAAATGCAAACAAACAAATCAGAGATAGAAATGTTCATCACATGATGACAAGAGCTAAATGTGGCATTTTCAAGCCCAAAGCATCTTTACATCTCTAGACAACAGAGAGCCCAATACATATGAGAAAGCTATCAGCAGTGTAAAGTGGAGGAATGCAATGAATGAAGAATATAATGCTCCAATTAAAAATGGGACATGGACTCTTATGCATCCACCCAAGCATAAGAATGTTATAGGGTGTAAGTGGACGTATAAGTTGTAAAGATATTCTGATGGAAGCATATTCAAATATAAAGCCAAACTGGTAGCCAAAGGATATTCACAACAATATGGTTTCAACCTTAGTGAAACATTTTCACCGGTGGTAAAACACACAACCATATTGCATTAAACGAAGGATGGAAAATCAAACAGCTAGATGTGAACAATGCATTCCTTAGTGGTCAATTACAAGAGGATGTATATAAGCAACAACCCATAGGATACATCAAAGCAGAAGTAAATGGGCTTGTTTGCAAACTTGTAACAAACAACCCAAATTTCGACAGACCAATTTTTTTTCAAAATTCTAATCTATCGAAACTCGTGTTGGTTTGCTCTGGTATGCTGCAGAAAAGACAGAGACATAAAATATGCTAGAGCTTAGAAAATATCTCATAATAGAATGGATAAAATATAATATAATCAAAGGATAGCCTTACCATATTAATAATACTGCCTAACCGGTACCCAAAGCTATCATGTCTCTGTCACAAATCTAACATGTGAGTATGTTATAAGGAGGGGGTCAGAACACAAGTTCTGGTGACTGGATTTAAACTATACATTTTGGATAACCCTACATATACCGTTCAATCACATTTTCTTATTTATTACGATACTTGGGTTAACAACATTCAAGGCTTATACACACGTCGTACCCATCTGCTTCCCAGTGGATTAACCTAATACAATATATATGTAGTTACCCTCAATATCACGGTACACTCTATGGTATCCCACTCGTATGGTCTCCGCCGTAACACCGCCAAAATATATGCAGTCCCTCATTCTACGCTGGAGTGACGTACGAATCTCTATATAACAATATTACATTTTGCACATATCTGCCATTGCCATGCTACGTAAGTGTATGGACTGGCACCTTCGATCGAATCTGATTCCATCATGGGGTAATACCTTCAAGTCTACGATACACCATCTAGAGCAGACATGCATGTATCTAGACTTTCCCACGTGCGTATCGTCAATCGTACTCGATGCCTTAACCGCACTTATCCTCTAATGTGTATCGAGTTCCGTGGCAGGGCTATATAAGAAACACGAAACTCGGTTGGGAGCTTTTCGATATCTGTATAGGCCCGCCTTTAAGAGCCTTAAAATACAGATATCCTTCAATTTTGTTTTTCACGGTGGCTATGGCCCCACCTCGGCCCCACCCTCAACTAGCAAAGACTTCAAGAGCTATGCGACTTGCCCCAAACAAACAATCTAAACATCCAGTTGGCATCTTCTCTCAACCACTATGCCTCAATAGTGAAAGATGGATGGCGTCTTAGGTTTAGCTTTAGTCTTTTTGCATCCCACTGGCTGCCGATGACGGGTACCCGATGATCTACTATCCTTGTTGGTCTTGACCCCTGCCTCGTTGTTGAGGCGATCACTGAATCACCCTAGTGTCACCTCGTCATAGCTTTCTGACTACAAAGCTACTTTGCAGTCAAGGCTACTCAGCGGGTAGTTATGAGCAGACCCTACCTCTGTAAGCACAGCCCGATCATTGCACCATCACAGAGGACTACCAGGGGCATTTTCTGTGACGGCCCGCCCCGCACCAGCCGGCATTTCCTCCGAAAGTGTGTTGTTCACATGCCCGACTAGCATGGAACGGTCGCCAAGGAAAGGAAAGAAGAGAATGAACTAATCGGAAACCTTGTAGAATGTCTCACAGTGCATGGAACAAAATATAATAATAATGTACTTGACATAAAACAGGTGAGACAGTGCATAAGGTGATAACTAAAACCAACATCATCATCAGAGTAGCGGAAATCCAAATACAACTTATTACAACTTTCCAAATTACTGTCTCTAAACAAAAGAAAGAAAGTTATACCACTAATTCCCAAAGTAGTGACTGCAGCAACACAGGGAGAATGTCTATATATATATATATATATATATATATATCATATGTGGAAGCCTCCTGCTCGTCTCCGGTACAGCTACTAGTGCATACCACCTAACCTGTCTCTAGTTTGCTCGAGAGAGAAGCCAGAGTAATAAGAAGAGAGATAAAACTCTGGGTCAGACAAAAAGTCTTGTATGAGCGATAAGCAGCTAAACAGAACAATAACAGGTATACTAAACCATACCTGAACCTGGACCTGCAGCCAAAGAGTTAGCACTGCATACTGTACAATACTCTAAGGTGCCACTAACACATGGTATAAAGAATACGGGGGTGGGGGTGCGTATGTCATAATGAAGGCAAACAATCAAAAATAGCAACCATTCTCACATCTCTCACTCAGTGCGTAAAGCGTACGATGTCCACCACTGTCAATCACTGGACCCATCGAAGTATATACAACTACTGCTGCCACCAAGCTTATCCCATGGAGTCATGACCAAATCTTTACAAATGACCCCACTTCATTAGTCTATAGATCTTTAGTCGTACCTAGGCCACTGTAGCCCTGAATCCGTTCACGTACCCCCTATACATAGTGATCTAAAGTTACAGAGACATCGACAACCCCTTAGCACACGTTCCGCAGCAAAGCCCAACTCATGAAGTTCCCTCCTTGGTTCCCATCTGGATCCTGAGGTACAACTCCTCATTTGGACTTCCTTTGCATCTCGGGTTTAGGTCTACTTGGTGTTCGATCCTCTGGTTCGGTTCGGTTCGGTTTACCCCCTCCTGCTTGGTTCGGTTCGAATGCTCCTTTTTAGTTCAGTTCGGGTGCTCGGATGCTCTTATTTGGTTCGGGTCGGAGTCCCCTATCCGGTTCGGATCGGATGCCCCTATCAGGTTCATATCGGATGCCCCTATTCGGTTCGGATCGGATGCCCCTACCCGGTTCGGATCAAATGCCCCTATCTGTTGCTCCTATCTGAATGCTCATATCCGAGTGCTCCTACCCAAATGCTCTTATCCGAATGCTCCTACCCAAGTGCTCCTATCTAAATGCTCCTATCTGGATGCTCCTATCCGAATGCTCCTATCCGGATGCTCCTATCCGAATGCTCCTATCCGAATGCTCATGTCCGGTATGCGGCAACTTTTCCCAGCAAGCTATTTTCGCCAAACGACGGTGTTTTCAACCATTCTAACTTTTCTATGCAATCACAAAACATACTTTACAGTCATAGCAACATGTATAATCATCCAAAAACACTAAAACAACAATATGACATGTTTATATGGATCAAACATACCTAAAAACCCATGTTTTCCCCTTAATCATGTTTAACAACAACTAATGATAGGATTAGCAAAACTTAACCAAATTAACCCAAATTTCTATCAAAGCCCTAGAATATCATTTTAGAATTTTACAAATTTTTCTAGATTTTTCTGAGTTATAATTTCGCTAATCTTCGCTAGTTACCCTAATTAGCCATAATTAGTGAAAAACAATGCATATCACTCACCTTGGCCACAAATAAAATACCAAATCTAAAATGATTCCATGTTTGGCACTGTTCCCAATGTAACACAGCAGCTCTAACCTTGCTTTGGTGCTTTCTCTCCTTAATTTGATGTAGTTTAAGCCAAAACTTGATTAAGAAGTGATTAGAGGTGTATTTAGATGTTGGATGTCATTGTTAGGTTGAAGAGAGGGTTTGCGGCGGCTGGAAAACTGAAATGAAATGAAAACCTGACTCATTTCAGCCTCCCCATAACCCTAATCTCGAAATGGGTTATGGGCCCATTCACTAATCACCTCATTTGGCCCGGTTAAGCAGTTTTTCACCTTCTGAAACTTGTTTCATCCATATCTCCCAAACGGTAAGTCCGTTTTTCACCTGTGACCACTCTACGGAAAGGTAAACCATCATCCAAGTCAGTGGAAGTGGTTTCAGATCAAAACTCCTTTCCAATCAAAAGTTATGGCCAAAACAAGATCAACTAGGGGCAAAACGGTCATTAAAAAATCGGGAAAAATCATGAACATGGGAAATGACCCCAACAGTTGTCTCCCAAAGTTACATGACCATACGACTTCGTATGTGAAAGAAATAAATATTCTACGATCCTTCGATGCGTAGAATGCGGGTCGTTACACTCTCCCCCCCCCCCCCCCTCTTAAGAAATTTCGTCCCCGAAATCCCAAAACATACAAAGGATCCTGCATGCCAACCAGCCACATACAACAAACAAACAAGCCTATCCTAGCATGCGGAAAGACTAAATCTAAGTTAAAATCTTACCAGGCGAAGAGTTCTGGATACGTTTTCCTAATCCTCTCCTTTGTCTCCCAAGTACAGTCATTCTCATTCTCGACCCACTGGACTTCGACTAGATTCACCGCTTTCCTTCGAAGTTGCTTCGTATCATTCCCTACAATACGCGTAGGCTTGCGGTTCCCAACCGCCTCGGGTTCAACTTCGATATCATCCAACTGATTAGGTGAAATAGTCACATCTGGGTCATGCACGAACTTCCTTAACTGGGAAACATGAAAAACTTTGTGAACTCCTGCCATCTTCTCTACTAATTCAACTTTGTATGCCAAATTCCCAATTTGCTCAAGAACTGGGAATGGACCAAAAAATCTTGGTGCTAACTTGCCTCACCTGCCAAATCGTATCACGCTCTTCAACGGAGAAATCTTAATAAACACCAAGTCGCCAATGGAGAACTTTAATTTTCTTCTCCTTTTATCAGCATAACTCTTCTGTCTATCTTGGGCAGCCTTCATTCGTTGTTGGATAACCTTAATCTTATCTGAAGTTTCTCTTATCACGTCGGGTCCAAGCACAAACTTCTCACCAGTTTCTACCCAACATGACGGTGAGTTGCACGGTCTTCTGTACAAAGCTTCAAACGGAGCTATACCAATACTGGATTGATAACTATTATTATATGAAAACTCTACTAGATGCAAATGGTCATCCCATGATCCACCAAAATCCAATATGCAAGCTCTCAAGAGATCTTCTAACACTCGATTCACCCTCTCTGTCTGTCCGTCGGTTTGAGGATGATACGCGGTACTGAGATGTAGTTCTGATCCTAACGCCTCTTGTAAGCTCCTCCAAAATCCACTAGTGAACAACGGATCTCGGTCAGTCACAATGCCTTTGGGTATTCCATGAAATCTCACTACCCACTTTATATACAATTCCGCTAACTTAGCTGCCGTCCTATTTGATTTGACGGGTATAAACCTTGCACTCTTAGTCAATCGGTCCACAATCACCCAAATGCTATCATGGCCCGATCTAGTCCTTGGTAACCCATCAATGAAATCCATTGACACTTGTTTCCATTTCCATTCTGGAATTTCTAATGTTTGTAGCAAACCATTAGGCTTCTTTTGCTCAGCACTAACTAGCTGGCAGTTCATGCATTTGGATATAAACTTCCCAATGTCTCTTTTCATCCCTTCCCAGTAGTAGGTCTGCTTCATGTCTCGGTACATCTTGTTACCACCGGGGTGTATAGTCAATTTTGAGTGATGACATTCTCTAAGCACTTCATCTCTCAATCCATTGACATTGGGTACAACTGGTCTTCCATTCTTTCTAAGCCATCCATCTCGATCAAGCCCATACTTGTTCGTATCTCCGTCGATTCCCATCTTTAACTTTGAGATGATTTCCAATAGGTTAGGATCGTTCCTCTAACTGGAACCAATCCGCTCAATCAAAGTCGGTCTGATCGTCAAACTTGCTAACATTTTTGGATCCAATTCGCACTTTGGTCTGAAATCATACCCAGCGATGTATTCCAGTTGCTTCCATTCAAGAAACATAGCCCCTAAACTGGCATGTCTTCTACTTAATGCATCAGCCACCGCATTGCCCTTTCCTGGTGTATATGCGATGTCGAAATCATATGAAGCCAAGAATTCTAACCATCTTTGCTACCGGAGATTCAGATCTTTCTGAGAGAAGAGATACTTTAACGATTTATGATCGGTAAACAACTCGAATCTTTCTCCCAAGAGATAATGTCTCCACATCTTCAGTGCAAACACTATCGCTGCCAATTCCAAATCATGGGTAGGGTATTTTTTCTCATGCGGTTTCATTTGCTTACTTGCATAAGCTACAACCCTACCTCCTTGCATCAATACAGCACCTAGTCCGGTACCACATGCATCCAAATATACCGTAATTTTTTCATTCCCCTTAGGAATGACTAACATTGGTGCACATGTCAACTTTTCCTTTAGGCTCTTGAATGCATTCTCGCACCTTTCGTCCCAGACGAAGGCTTGATTCTTCTTGGTCAACTGAGTCAATGGTGCTTCTATCTTGGAGAAGTCTTGGATAAACTTACGATAATATCCAGCTAATCCCAAGAAACTTCTTATGTCCGTTGCATTCTTAGGCATAGGCCAATCTTGTACTGTAGCCACCTTCGCAGGGTCCACGGCAATACCATTCTCTGAAACAACATGGCCCAAGAATCTCACTTCCCTCCTCCAGAATTGACACTTAGAGAATTTTGCTTTCAACTGGTGTTTTCTCAACACCTCCATCACTATCCTCAAATGTTCCTTGTGTTCTTCCTCTATCCTCGAATAGACCAAAATATCATCCACGAACACAAGGACAAACTTATTCAACTAATCTCTGGATACCCTATTCATAAGATCCACAAAGTATGCTGGGCATTGGTCAGCCCGAATGGCATGACCAACCACTCATAAAATCCAGACGGCGTCCTAAATGCCGTTCTCAGCTTCCACTCTAAGCTGATGAAAACCGATCGCGAGATCCAACTGAGAGAATACTCTCGCGCCACTCAACTGATCAAACAAATCATCAATCCGCGGTAGAGGATATTTATTCTTCCTCGTCACTTTATTCAACTCGCGGTAGTCTACACACAAACGAAGGGAACCATCCGCCTTGGTAGCAAACACAACCGGTGCACCCCATTCAGAAACACTCCTTCTGATAAATCCCTTCTTCAAAAGATCGCTGACTTGCACCCCGAGCTCTCGCTGCTCCCTTGTTGCCATACGACGATGTGGCATCACTACAGGTCTGGCATCTTTCACTAAATCAATATGCAACTCAATCTCTCGGTGTAGTGGAAGCCTGGTCACTTCCTCGAAGACGTCCAGATACTGGCCAACCACGGGCAACCCTGACAACTCACTATGCGGGATGTCGAGGGAATTTAGAAAACTAACCATTACCCCATCACCGGGTAGACCACCAAACACTACCCTCCGCCCATCATCCGCTCTAGCTGTCACCAAAAAGCCCTCACAGTCTACCACCACCCCGTATCTTTGGAGCCAATCGACTCCCAAAATAATGCCAAACCCAGTAAAGCCCAAAACAAAGCAATCACAACCAAACATGCATCCATGACTCGATGAGACCACATTACGACAAATCATGCTAAGGTTAGTTGAACCACCAATCGGGTTCGTCATTACTAAAGGCCTATCGACAATCTCGGGCTCCAATCCCAACCTATCTACCAGGTCACTAGATATGAAAGAACTGGAAGCCCCAGTATCAAACAAAACTCTAACAGGAACATCATAAACAGAAAGCATACCTTGAATAACGATATTCTTTCCCTTCTCCGCCGCAGTTGGGGCATTCGACGAAGAAGGAATAGCATTAAGGGCATATGCTTTCACCATCTGCTTTTCTTTAGGGGGTTGCGGACATTTGTCCTTATGATGTCCCACTTGGCCACAGTTGAAGCACTTCCTATCCGCTGGCTTGGCCCGACACTCTTTGGCATAGTGCCCCTTCTTACCACAGCTGAAGCACTCAACATCTTGCTTGTTCTTTTTCTTATGGCCATCCTTGGTCTGATTCTGTTTTCTCTTATTCTGAGAACCATTCTTGCCTCCACCGCTTGCTTGTGGCTTTGGCTCCTCTGCAGATGCGACCTCAGTCTTCGACTTAGGGTAAAGACTCTCTGACCTCAATGCTTTCCCCACAATCGATTCAAATGTCTCATCGATATGGTTAATAAGCCTTTCCCCCAAGTATCCATCCAAACCAGTTATGAACTTCTCGTTCTTCTTCTCGGCAATATCAATAAGAGATAACCCATATTTTGACAAAGTGTTGAATTCGGCAATATACTCCGAGATAGCTCTACCATTCTGCTTGAGTTCCAAGAATTTCTTAAACAGCACTGACTTCTGAGCAGCTGGAATGAACTTATCGCTAAAGTGAGCCTTAAACTGATCCCAAGTAATCTGATCCTCGGGAGTAGCTGCCTTTATTGCATTCCACCAATTCATTGCATGTCCTTGCAGCTGACGGGATACTAGCCTTCTCTTCATCGCATCTCGTTACCCAAATCTTCGAAGATACGCTCGCAGCTATCCAACTAATCATGAACATCCGTAGCCGACTCCGTTCCGTGGAACGGCTTCCCACCAAGACTCGTATAATCCTTATTCAGCTTGGCGAAATCGGCCCTAGGCTCCTGCAGTATTGGACCACCACTATTACCGGCATTGGGGGCTTCCCTCTGAACATCTCTAAGCATCTCTCTCATGAGGTCAGTAAACATCGACCTCATATCAGCAGCATTCCCATTATTGGCTCCTCTACCGGCACCTCTTGCGTATCGGCTCATCGTTCAATCTGTAAAGAGAAAACGATTAACCATCCTCTTTGTGGTGTCAGTGCAGTGCGACTTCATCCTTAGATATACTAATAGTATATATATTGCTTTTGAAAAGCAAAATAATCACAAATACGCGCTCTCAAATACGTATTATCTCTCCCTGGTGTCTTTCCCTAGGTTAACTACGCAACCTAGAGCTCTGATACCAAGTGTGACGGCCTACCCCGCACCAGCCGGCATTTCCTCCGAAATTGCGCTGTACACATGCCCAACTAGCACAGAACAGTTGCCAAAGAAAAGAAAGAAGAGAATGAACTAATCGGAAATCCTGTAGAATGTCTCACAGTGCATGGAACAAAATATAATAATAATGTACTTGACATGAAACAGGTGAGACAGTGCATAAGATGATAGCTAAAACCAACATCAACATCATCATCAGAGTAGCGGAAATCCAAATACAGCTTATTACAACTTTCCAAATTACTGTCTCTAAACAAAAGAAAGAAAGGTACACCACTAATGCCCAAAGTAGTGACCGCAGCAACACAGGGAGAATGTCTATATATATATATATATATATATATATCATACGTGGAAGCCTCCTGCTCATTTCCGGTACAGCTACTAGTGCATACCACCTAACCTGTCTCTAGTCTGCTCAAGAGAACACCCAAAGTAATATGAAGAGATATAAAACTCTGGGTCAGACAAAAAGTCTTGTATGAGCAATAAGCAGCTAAACAGAACAATAACAGGTATACTAAACCATACCTGAACCTGCAGCCAAAGAGTTAGCACTACATACTGTACAATACTCTAAGGTGCCACTAACACATGGTATAAAGAATACGGGGGTGGGGGTGCGTATGTAATAATGAAGGCAAACAATCAAACATAGCAACCATTCTCACATCTCTCACTCAGTGCTTAAAGCATACGATGTCCACCACTGTCAATCACTAGACCCATCGAAGTAGTGACGGAGTTCGACTTGTACAACTACTGCTACTACCAAGCTTATCCCATGGAGTCATGACCAAATCTTTACAAATGACCCCATTTCATTGGTTTATAGCTCTATAGTCGTACCTAGGCCACTGTGGCCCTGAATCTGTTCACGTACCCCCTACACATAGTGATCTAAAATTACAGACATCGACAACCCCTTAGCACACGTCCCGCAGCAATGCCCAACTCATGAAGTTCCCTCCTTGGTTCCCATCTGGATCCTGAGGTACAACTCCTCATTTGGACTTCCTTTGCATCTCGGGTTTAGGTCTACTTGGTGTTCGATCCTTCGGTTCGGTTCGGTTTCAACCTCCTGCTTGGTTCGGTTCGAATGCTCCTTTCTAGTTCAGTTCGGGTGCTCGGATGCTCTTATTTGGTTTGGGTCGGAGTCCCCTATCCGGTTCGGATCGGATGCCCCTATCCGGTTCGGATCGGATGCCCCTATCCGGTTCGGATCGGATGCCCCTATCCGGTTCGGATCGGATGCCCCTATCCGGTTGCCTATCCGAATGCTCCTATCCGGCTGCTCCTATCTGAATGCTCCTATCTGGATGCTCCTATCCGGATGCTCCTATCCGAATGCTCCTATCCGGATGCTCCTATCCGGTTTACTGCAAGTTTTTCCAGCAAGCTATTTTCGCCGAAAGACCGCGTTTCCAACCATTCTAACTTTTCTATGCAATCACAAAACATACCATACAGTCATAGCAACATGTATAATCATCCACAAACACTAAAACAACAATATGACATGTTTATATGGATCAAACATACCCAAAAACCCATGTTTTCCCCTTAATCATGTTTAACAACAACTATTATAGGATTAGCAAAACTTAACCAGATTAACCCAAATTTTTATCAGAGCCCTATTTTAGAATTTTACAAATTTTCTAGATTTTTCTGAGTTATAATTTCGCTAATCTTCGCTAATTATCCTAATTAGCCATAATTAGTGAAAAATAATGCAAATCACTCACCTTGGCCCCAAATAAAATATAAATCTGAAATGATTCCCTGTTTGGTGCTTTCTCTCCTTAATTTGATGTAGTTTAAGCCAAAACTTGATTAAGAAGTGATTAGAGGTGTATTTAGATGTTGGAGGCCATTGTTAGGTTGAAGAGAGGGTTTGTGGCGCCTAGAAAACTGAAATGAAATGAAAACCTAACTCATTTCAGCCTCCCCATAACCCCAAATCCGAAATGGGTTATGGGCCCGTTCACTAATCACCTCATTTGGCCCGGTTAAGCTGTTTTTCACCTTCTGAAACTTGTTTTAGCCATATTTCCCAACGGTAAGTCCGTTTTTCACATGTGACCACTCTACGGAAAGGTAAACCATCATCCGAAGCCAATGGAAGTGGTTTCAGGTCAAAACTCCTTTCTAATCAAAAGTTATGGCCAAAACAAGATCAGCTAGGGGCAAAACGGTCATTTAAAAATCGGGAAAAATCATAAACATGGGAAATGACCCCAATAGTCGTCTCCCAAAGCTAGATGACCATACGACTTCGTATGTGAAAGAAATAAATATTCTGCGATCCTTCGATGCGTAGAATGCGGGTCATTACATCTTCCATGTCTCAGGAAGCCGCATGCTTCCTCTTCCAGTCCTTTGGAGCCGACAGAATAATCAAATGAATTTGCGCTCCCCTCATGCATCATGACACCGTGATGATCTACCCCGTTGGGTTATTCACCTTCAAACATGTGGATTGGTCCAAGCACCTCATTTTAATATGTTATTAAACCCTATGTCTAAACATTCTTTTATGTGCTTGCTTTACCTCATCAGGTTTCCATTTAACTTGGTTATTCCCATTCACATTGACTTCTTATTCAAGTTACCAAGTTCCTCTTGCTTATTAATTTCAGTCATATAACTTAACCCATTTAAGCCTATTAATAAGCCCACAACATGTTATTCTCTAAATTGTGATCCAAGGTCTGTAATTCACAATCTCTTTATATTCTTGTTCAATTTCATAGTTACAATAACATGTTCTACTTAATATGTAGGTAACTATATCTCAATTCACATGGTTTCTGTTTAACATGTCAGTCATTATTTATGATTAAATATAACTTATTTCATTTCATAAGTTTGCCTCATTCTTTCTTATTTAATCATAATTCCGTCTTATACTGTCACTACCACTTATCTTTGTTTACTTATTAACTTAGTTCTCTTAACAAAGGCTTACTAATAAATCTCCTTTCCATTTATTATAACCTATGTTATAAATTCCATTTGTCCCCAGAATAAGCCTTAACATGTTATTCTTATCAGCAGATTTCAGATTTCCAAGTTTATAGATTACTTAATTTGTAATTAAGTACAACTTATTACATTTCATAAACTTTTCCTGTTTTCTCTACTTATTACAAACAACTGGTTTCAGGTTTTCCCCATTTACTGATTACTTAATTTACAATTAAGTACCACTTATCTCATTACACAAGTTATCTCATTTTCTTACTAGTTTATTATAACCTAAGTTATAATCTCCACTTGTCAGTAGGAGAAGTCTACATATTATATAACATTCTCATTAATTTAATTAATTATAATAGGTTATTATCATTCCCTGTTCATTCACCTCTTTTACAGTTGTAACTTTCATCCAATTCCATTCACAAGTTATCTTGTTTTCTTACTAGTTTATTATAATGTAAGTTATAATCTCCACTTGTCCGTAGGAGAAGTCTACCTATTATATAACATTCTCATTAATGTAATTAATTATAATAGGTTATTATCATTCCCCGTTCATTCACCTCTTTTACTATTGTAACTTTCATCCAATTCCATTCATTTCCACTAATTACAATTAATGCCATTTATTTCTATCGTTATATATATATATGCATACATATATATATATATATGTTTATGCACTAGACCTCACAAATTAAGCCGACCACTTGTGGATGCTGGATTTTCCGAGCGGTTCCGGATAGACTTCTACCACAAATTGGACTTAACCTCTTGTCTTGACACCATTACATTTTTATTTACGCACTAGACCTCTCACATTAAATTAACAACTTGTGGATGCTGGATTTGCCGGGCGGTTCCGGGCAGACTTCTACCACAAGTTGAATTTAACCTCGTGTCTAGGTATGTTATAGTTTTCTATTTACTGTAAATTTATGCGTACTATTCTTTCAAATTTTCACTGTAATCTGTATTTTACATGTCATTATATTAAACCCATTTTATGTTGCATGTTCTTTCTAACATGTAATTGATTATATTCTAACATGTAATCATTTAATCATGTAATTGTTCAAATCTAACAAGTTAACATGTAGTTTTCTCAATTCTACAGTTAATAATTCAAGTACATAATATGCCACAAGTGAATCATGTAATTACAACAGTAATCGTTACACATATTTTAACAAGTTTGCAATTCAACAGATGAACATTTCAGCATATTAAACGTTTCAACATATGAATTTTTCAACATATTAATATTTTAACATATTAATATTTCAACATGTCATATTAGCATTTCATCACTTTACATTACATAATAACGGAGAATGTTAAACGATAATATATTATTATCAAAAATGATATAACTTAAATCCACTCACCTAAACTACTTTCCAATTCCTGAACCTGGTCCAGATCTTGCATTCCATGGTTTCCCAACTGGATTTAGAACCTAACAACCATGGATCCACAATTCTTACTAAAAGAAAAAGGGAAGAAAGAGGAAGAAAATTGAATATACTAAATCTAAGAATATACCTTACTTCGCATATGATTCTAAACACCTTCTTATTAATATTCATTCTTTTCTTGCAGATCTTGGTTCAGAATTTTCCAAAACTAATTATCTTATTTTTCTGAAGAGATTTGAGGAGGAGGAAGAATGGCAGAGCTTAAACATTGTCTCAGGGAATGTGAGATTTAGGCTAGACTCTGCTAGCCTATTTATAGGTGTTCAGGATCTTATCGTACACGCAGCGTTGAGTCAGCATTGAACCTAGTTAAGAAAATAGTCCAGATACGTTGATGAATCTGCCCGGATCTGGGGGGTGTCGCCTCGGTATCGACACAGGGGTGTCGACCCCCATATGGTTCCCACGAGCTGTTTTGGTGCAAAAGTTTGATTTTCGAATGTTTGAATTTATGGAATTTATTTAATTGTCATATTCACATGTAATTTTCTTATACGTATACAAATCTTCTAATGACCATTTTACGCGTACATATATACGCACAACTTTTGTTTCGTTTTTAAAATTCAAACCGTGTTGCACCATTATTTGATTTTTGCCATATTTCTTTGATTGCAGCGTTATCTTGAACTTTATCTCTTGTATATATATATGTATATATATATATATTTCTGCACATATATACATATATGTTCTCATATATATATACACATATATTTTCTTTACTTCCTTATATGTACGTTTACACATATTTTCTCTTTTGAACATGTGTTAATTTAGTCGTTCCCTTAAAAAAAAGTATGACGTTGGTGGGGATCGAACTTTTTACGTCTTATATGCAAGCCACATGCTCTAACCAAATGAACTACTAAGGTTACTGTTAACAAGGCTTAGAACAACGGTAATTATTGTTCTCTTCTTACTTCTCTTTTTCATATTTGTTACAATATTTCATTTAACTCATTGCATGAATCTTCTTCTTTTATTATTAATGCATAATATTTATAAATCAATGCATGCAACCAATCCTTTCTTTCTTCTAATTGTTTATGTCTATGCATATATATATATACACCCATATGCATTATTTAATTATTTAATTGTTACAAAATGCGGGGTGTTACAAAACCGCACAAAGCTATATATGGACTAAAGCAAGCCTCAAGGGTCTGTTATGAAAAGCTCAAGGCAACCTTTACTAGTCTAGGGTTTCACATGGCAAAATCATACTGCTCACTTTATATAAAGATGAAGGATAAAATCATTACATATGTCCTAGTCTACATATAAGATATTTTGATTACAGGAAATAACGAGCATGAAATCAACAACATCATTGTCCACCTCAACAAGAAGTTTTCAACTAAAGATCTAGGTGTTGCTAACTACTTTTTAGGAATTCAAATCAAACATTTATCCACATCTGAAATCAAGTTATCTAAAATAAAATTTATTACTAAAATACTTGAACGTGCAAACATGGATAAGGAAAAGTCATTACCAACGCCGATGACAAGCAAACTTCGACTATCTACAAACAATGGTAATGTAGTTGAAATTGTCAAGCTTTATAGAAGCATCGTCGATGCACTACAATACGTGACAATAACAGGGACTTAATTATGCTTTAGTGTGAACAAGGTGTGTCAGTTTATGCAAACCTGTTAAGTGAACATTGGAAGGCGGTTAAAGCATCTTGAGGTATTTGAGAGGAACCCTAGATCATGGGTTAGTGTTAAAATCAAGCAAAAATATAGGCATACAAGCTTACAGTGATGCAGACTGGGCCTCTGACCTTTGATGATCGGAGACCCCTTCTAGTTACTGCGTTTATTTGGAATTGAACCCTGTATCTTGGTGTTCGAAGAAGAAAGCCACTACATCATGCTCAAGTACTGAAGCAAAGTACAGATCAGTCGTAAGCACCACAACAAAGCTGATGTGGATATGATACCTACTTCGAGATCTCAGCATAGATCTAAAGCACAAGCCAGTTATTTGGTGTGCTAATCTGAGTGCGATATCACTATCAGAAAATCCAATTCAACATTCTCGTACAAAACACATAGAAATTGACTTGTATTTCATAAGAGAGTAGATAGCTAGAGGGAAGTTGGAAGTTAGACATATCCCTTCGTATTTTCAGAGAGATGATGTGTTTACGAAAGCCTTCTTGACAAAGAACTGTTGGATCTAGATTAACCATAGAGGGGGGTGAATAGGGTTTATTAAAAATTAAGCGAGAGATTAAAAATATCAGATCATAGAATGCAGCAGAAAATAAATGCAGAAAGGTAAAAAACACAAGATATACCCAGCTTCGGCAAAATCCTGCCTACTGTTGCATTCATAAGGTTTCTACTTGGTAATAGAACAGATCCCGCTTACAAGACCATGTAAACTCGCGAACCCCTCGCTCCTATTCTAATCCTACGCTAAAAACCCTAGACTGATCTGTGTCCCTAGATCAGATTTTTCCCTAGCTACAAATTCATAGCAAGTAACCCCTATTTTTTACTAGAAAACCAGTAAACCTATGAGTTGATTACAAATGAAAATTAAAAAAACAATACAGTAAAATAACTCAAAACAAAAACCCCCTTTGTCTAAAGTAATATAGGATAGCCACTTTGCTTTGCCAAAAGATATATTTGCTCTCCTCTTCGTTGATGGCAGCTGAGAAATGGAAAATAGGGTTTTGGCCCAAATCAATTTGACTTCAAAAAGGTTGGCTATGAATTATACTCTGATGCCCCGATTAGTTGATGCTCCTTCGTCGATTGATTTGGCCACTTTTTGGTGATCGAAAATGATGAAGTAATTTTGTGAGTTTTTCTTAATTTGATTTTTCAATTTTGTTCTGCTTTTCGATACTCTGCCTGTGATGAGGATGGTGATATATATAGGATTAAGAAATCCTATAATTACTCTGATTTCATTCAGTGCCTTGATTTGATTTGCACGTGTGTTTCCCCTTTTGTTCTGCCTTGAATGAATTGGATTTCCTCGGCTTTTAATTCTCTGATTTATTGCATGATAAATGTTGATGAATCTGGACACGTTCTTGTCCTCAATGAATTTGGAAATACATTTCCCTCGTGTAATTGTTCTTGCCAAAAATGATTTGTGCAAATATTCTTCCCAAAATAAAACTTGCCGTATTGTTTCTTCTTGTGTCATGAATTGAAAAACACCTGCATGTTGATTTTGTACATCTTAAAAACTTGCTAATAAATTGTTGTTTGATTAGCTCCTGTAGCTTGCCAAATATGAGTTTCTGGAAACGTTTTCTGGAATAAATATTTGCATTGAAAACTTGAGTTTGTGGTCCTCCTTGATTTCATACTTGCCAAGAACTTGCACACTTTTTCTTCTCCAATTTGGTGTTGAAATAAAAAAAACTTTCCATGCTAAAGATTCCATTCACTGCTTTGTCACCACTGATTGAATATTCATTTCTGGAAATGTTTTAAAAACAAAATATATGCTTTCATTCATGACATTATTTATTTCTAGAAATGTTATTCGATGAATGTTTAAAAAAAAACTCCCATGACATTTCATGCATGTTAAAATCTAGTTTTGTCACCATTTCTTTGAGCTGGTACTTGAAAGCTGCAACATCACATTTGTGCTATCTTCATGTTGACATTTCTCTTGCCCAAAACTGTGCATGCTGAATACAGAATTGCGTGATTTGTTTGAATGTTTTTTTTTCATGCTTGATTTGTTGATTTATGGGACTGCTTTAAACTCTTGCCAAAAAATTCTTCAATGCACTGATGTCTTAGATTTAATTTTTGCAAATAAAAATATATTCTTTTTTGCCCAAATTTTGTTCTTTGTTGCCTTGTTCGAATTTTTTGAAACAAATAAAAGATTGCCAATTTGCCAAAATGAATTCCTTGAATGCATTCCTTCTTTGCATACACATATTTCCTGAAATAACTTGAGTATTGATTTGGCACTTGATTACTTTGGTTGCATGCATTTGTTCATTGTTGATTTTGCAGTACCAATTAAACACTTGACAAAAAAGATTGAGTATATTTTCCAAGCTTTGCATTGCTTATTTCATGAACCAAAAGATTTCCTGCCTTTAAAAAAAATCCTTAGAAATGATTTATGACCAAAATAGATTGAATGATATTTCCAAAAAAAAAAAATTAATCATGTGGATTTTAAAACTTTCAAAAAGAATTCCTTTCCAAAACCAATATACTATTTTCTGGCAAAAACACTTTGTGTCATGCTGAGTTTTGATTGTGCATATTTAATTGTCACCTGATTTCTTTCATGCTAAAATGATGTGTGTCATTTATGGATTTTCTTTGCAAGATTAAATATGATGCATTCATGCCAAATACGCATTCATCCCAAATATGCATTCATGCCAAATATGTATTCTGGCAAAAAAATTATCTAAACAGATTGAAGTTTCCTTGCATGATCAAATGCTTCCTTGCAATTCATATGAATGCACTGCTGTGATCTTGCATGATTGACAAGGAAAAAAATGTTTTCCAAAGAAAAATCTGTTGCTAAACTTGTTGTTCCTCTTTTTTTAAATGCCATAATAGCAATGTGAATGAGTGAAATGTTATAGTAAGGCAATGACTGTATACTAGAGTGATGAGCATTGTAATGAGAAACAAATGTACAAAATGAGAAAAATTGTACTGATATTTTTAATAAACAAATTTGATTGAAATAAAATATTATTTTATTATGTTCAAACAAATTTGTCTATCGTATTCAATTTATTTACGAGTACAATATCATGTCAAGTAATATCTGTGAATATACAATAGTGGAGTTAGAATGTTGTACTATTTCAGATGTTGAGATAAAATATTTAATTGAATAATATACTGTGAATATATTCAATTGCGTATAATAGTATATTATTCAACAAATATTTATTTCTTTGAAATGGTGTAAAATAAAATAGTACAATTATAAACACATTTAAATAATATGATATGTTTGTTATCATCAAAAAAAATCATAGAATTGTTAGATACAACATCTCCCCCTTTTGATGATGACAAACATAAAATAAGATTTTGAATATAATATTATTATAAATGTGTTTGACACCGGATTATTGAACTCCCCCTGTATGTATGCTCCCCCTACAACAAAAAACTCCCGGGAGAAATGTTCATGAGTGAAAAGAATGAAATTTTCAATATTAAAATATTTATAAAATATTCACTAATAAATCAAAATCTCAACCCATTCTTCCCCTTTTATTATCATCAAAAGGATTCAGAAATTAAAATATAAATGAAAAATGACTAAACATATAATTTCAGCTTAAGAGGAAGAACAGTCATCATAAATCTCAATCAATCAAACAAAAATCATAATATTCTAAGAACTAGTAGCATATTTCACACCGTAGAGAATGACGGATTTATGATGAAATTTATATAAATGGAGAGAGTTTTAAAAATATAATTTCCGATTATTTTCAAAAGAATTTTATAAAATTGAGCACATAAACAACAGCGATGGATTTGGACTATAATTATTAATTCAAATTAAGTGACAAAATCGTGTAATCTCAAATCCCAATAGCTATTAATCAACAAATAATAATATATCATAACATTTAAACACATTGCACAAATAGAAAATGGATTGATAGGCTGGTTTTTATACACCAAGCAGAATTTCAAATTAATTTCTATTTATAAGACATTATTTCTTTTTCTTTTATTTTTTATTTAAGAGCACATTGACCACGCATAACCAGAGCTTGGATTTTTAAATGAGGTCAGTCGTAACTTAAATTATAAGTTGTCTCATAACCATGCATGACCAGATCTTGGATTTTTAAATGAGATTAGAGACACACTTACGTATTAATTATATTTATTATTTTCAGCTTTAAAAAAGAAAGACTCCTTTGTATATAAAACCAATATGGACGATAGAAATGTGGTAGGTACAGAAACGGTTTGTAAAATAAATTTCTAAATTAATAATATTATGAAATATGATCAACTGTACCGAGATAATTGAAAATTTTCAATTATCACTAATTCTGAATAATAACATAGTCCAATTTCTATCACTAATATTTCCACTGTTTATTCAAAAATATTCTTTTAAATAAATAAAAAACTCTCCACATTAATATAAAAAACATGATGGATGGCAGAAAATGATAGATAAAGGAGATGGTCGTGAAATAATTGCCAATTCAAAGATATTATAATAAATGTTCAACCATCATAAAAATAAAATCTCCTCTTGTTGTGAAATATACTGCAGTCACAATTCATCACAATTTTGAAATCCGATAATAATTTTGATGAATTATAAATACAGTTCAATTTGGATATCGATTTCAATTTCTGAACGAACAATCAATAAATAATCTTAAAATTGAAAATCAATTACAAGAGGAATATGACGAGCTGTACAGGATAAGAGGAATTAAAATATATACAAAAAAAAAATCATCACATCTGATACCAATTGGTGTCTCTATTAATGAGGCTTGTAACAAGACCCTGGAGACAAACAAGGATATCACAGACAAAAGAGTTTTAAGCACAAAGCCCAAATAGACAAGACTAACAAATCAGGCACTTTTATCATAGCAGCAAACAGTTGATTCCAAAACAAACATTTTTCAAAACAGTATCAGAGCAGCACAGAAAATAGTTTCAAATCATACTTGTCAGGAAGACGATCACATAAGATGATTCATGATCTAATGACTAAAATTACCGTTTATTTGAAATCATTTGAGGAATATGAAACTCTCAAGATTCAGTGAATCAATCACACCAGAATGTAAGTTTCAAATTCAAGATATGTGTGTGATTCAATAAATCAATAATTTCAAATGATTTTAAACAAATAGATATTTACATCAAATCATCATGAAATAGCAGAGAGTTTTGAGACCATATTTTCAAAAGAATTTTTCAAAGAATATTTCTAACAAGCACAAGGGCAATTTTAGATCATTTACATCACATTTGAGAGATATTCATGATCCAAAATAATTTATTTTAAATCACTTGAATCAGTGTCAAGTTTTGAGATATAACGAATTAGTCACACAAGGTTGATAATTTCAGGATTAAGAGGTGTGTGATATTCAAAATATCAAGAATTTCAGATGATTCCAAACAAACAAATTCCAAATAAAATGATCATGAATATAAAATGAATATAAACTGATCCAAGATAATTCAAAATATCCAAACTAATCTGAAAAATCAATGAAATTATCACAACTGATAAATAGTAGTGTGTTGTAATAAGTACAACATTTTAATCTTTTCTAAAATGAATTAGAAGAAACTCAAAACAACAGAGACGTGTGAAATTTCATTAATTATTCAGATCTTCAAAAATCTAGGATTCAAATCAACCCTGTTCAGAATATGACAAGAATACATCAACACTGTTATGAATTCAGAAAACAGAAAATAAACTTCAAAAGAATTGCAGATATTTAGAACTTTAAATTCAAAATATGGAAATGATTAAAGACATTAGAGTTCTATTCAAATAAAATGAATTTCCAAAAGATCATGAATATTGCAATTGGAAGTTAATGAAGCCCAAAAGAAGTTACAATGATATGACAATGACATATAACCAAAAAAATAGATGGGGTAGAGGAAGAAATAAACAAAAGAAATAAAATATTTACAAAGATGAGTTCAGAGATTATAACTGAAATTATAAAAACCAGAATCTCCGACTCAGCAAGCTTGACTAAGGACTGTGATACTCTAAAGATATGAAGCAGTTTGAATTCAGTTTCTCTTTAGCAAAGCAGTTCCTCAGCCTCCTTCGGTACCTAGCAGTTTAAAGGATTGAGTAGTCTAACAAAAATAGTGAAACCACTTACATATGTACTTGTATGTTTTGGTACCCAGATTCATTTGTACAACAAGCCATTAGAATTAACTTTTGTACCCTTAGGAACCCAAATCTGTTTAATTTAACAAAGCCCGTTTTATTTCCATTTGGTATCCAGGATTACTTAAATGGTTTATTATAAAACAAATTCACATCTCGGTTGTGATTCAAAAATCCTTTTGAATTTTTAGAAATTAAATTTCCAAGACGACCCTTTTTAGAATAATTTGAGGGATTTTTGAAAACATAAAAATTTAGATTTTCAAAAATAATTGTTTTTCCAAAACCGAGACCATTCTTATTTCCAAGAGAAAATTGATTTTTTAGAAGCATATTCAAGGATTTTCATCTGGATGAAAAACGTTTCAAACTCATCTCAAGTTCATTTATTTTAGATTTCAGCAAATCATTCTCGTTTAGAAGCTTCTCAGTTTTGGCACTAGACTCAGAAATCTCAGTATCAAATTGTTCTTGTTTTTCAACCTCAAAAATCTTGAAATTGTAACGACCCAGATTTTTGAACAGCTTATTTTAAATATTTAGTATGGTTTTAAATATTGAATTTAAAAATATAGATGGTATTTTATTGGATTATTGTTTAAATAATCGAAATACGATTTATTTTGATAATTATCGAAATACGAGAAGTTGAAATAATTCAATTTGAAGATAAAACTGAACGATGATAATAGGAATTCATTGATAAAGAATTTATTTTGAATTTAAAATGATTTAATATGGCTATTTTAAATATATGTTCGAATTAAATTGTATAATCTATTTCATTAAATTCAGAATAGTGAATAACGTTGGGAACATCAGTTGTTTTGCTGAAATTGTGGTTCAGGGTTTTAAATTAAAAGACCGCAATATAGTTTAGTTTTTAATAAAAGAAAAATCAAATCAAAATAAAGTAGTGTATGTACTCAAGCAAACATGGATTCCTCAGCCGACCTAACCATTTATTTGCACAGACCTCATTTTGTTTCCTCGAGCTGAAAAATGTGTCTCCCTTCTTTCAATTCAAGGGACAAGATTTAATGGCTCTTCGTACGTATTGCTTCCTCCTTGCGCTTATAAATGGCCGAAGCCTTCATTCCTTAATCTCACGAGACCAGCTCGACTCTCTTTCCTCTCCATTCCCTTTTTCTTTTTCCAGTAAAAACTGATTCAATCGAAAAAAAAAAAAAGACATCGCGACTTGAAATCGCGATTGAAACTGGAAGCTCGACTCGAGCTGGAGAGTGCGTGACGTTATTCGAATGGGGAAATCGCGATGGGAACCATGGTGCTCGAAGTCGGTGCATGTTCGGAAAGGGGGTGCCGCGATTCTAGAGAAGGCGACATTGGAGCAGGTATGGGTCTTCGAAGGAGCGACTGAGAGGCGGGATTCAAATAGTGCGATGCCTTTTTTTTAAAAAAGCTCGACGTGAAATTGGGGGATTTCGCGATGACTGATGGGGTTCGAAGGTTCAGGAGGTGACCTGGAGTTATACGACATGGCCTGGCAGTGGAAGGGGGCTGCAAACATCGCACCTTGGAAGGATTGTTAGCAAGAAATTAGTGAAGTGTCAGTGTGATGTTCGACGAAATGCCGCAGTGGGGTAGATCAAATATTTGGGCTGATGCTGTTTTGGGAGATGTTTAGGGTTTTATCGAGTAGTTACAAGCCAATAAGGTATGCATTGTTTTCAATATTTAAATTTACATAGAGTGATTAAATTACTTAAGTGCAAGCAATTTAAATTAATATAATTTAATCGTTAAATAAATTCAAATAATCATAGGTATTGAATATATTCGGTTGGGACGGTTCAAGTAAATGCGTAGCTGTGAGATTTGGAAATTTAAACAGGGTATTCGACAAAGGGTGAATAAAATCACGGTGAGTAAATCTCACTCACCTTTAGAATTATTTTTATTTCATTAAAAATAATTGTCTGTTGCTTGTGTGAATGTTTTCTGGTTGTTTTATATATATTAGTTATTTAGGCTATATATATATATATATTGGGTTGATTGATTGGTTGGATTCCCGCAGTCTCATTAGCGGATGCCCGCAGTTTCATAGCGGATGATTACCCTATACGCCCCACGCTATGATTAGTGGATGACCTTCTATACCGCGATATTCTGCCACGAAGCAGAATGGGTATTATTTATGTGCTAACATCTATGGATGCAGGGAAACAGGTTGGAGGAATCCAACTGGATTCCTCAAAAATATATTATCTGTTTGTTTATTTGTTTGCATATATATTGTTATATATGATGTGTTAGAAAAATAAACAATTGGTTGCTTTGTGTGTTTTATCACTGGGCTTAAGTAATGATATAAAAAATATATCGTAAAAAAGGATATTGGAAATTTAAAAGGGAAAATTCTATTTTTAAATAGAATTTGAATTTTAAATGGGAATAAAATATAAACTTGTTTTTGAAAAATAAAACAAGTAGTTTCTTTTTAAACGAAGTTTATAAATAGTTCTTTTATAACGAAGTTATAAATGAAGTGAAAGGAATTATCATTTGATAATTCAGAAATAGAAATGCCAGTGTGAAATTGGAAATTTGAAATGAAATTTCAAATAGGATGTGAAATGGAATTTTAAAATATATAACTCCAATGAAATTTGAGTATAACATTTGAATTTTTAAAGGAGTTTAAATATTTGAATTTTAGAAGGGGATTGAATAATAGAAATTCAAATAAGAAGTTCAAATAGAATTTGAATAGACGAGATTAGAATGGAAAGTAGAATTTGAATTCAAGGAACTAAAATAAAATTTGAATTCAAAAGAATTCGAATAAAGAAATTCAAATAGAGATTTGAATGTAGAATTTCAAAATAGAATTTGAAATATAGAATTAAATAGAATTTGAAATGTAGTTTTTCAAAGAAGAATTCAAATGTGAAATGTGAATAGAGATTTGAATGGAATTTAAATATGAAATTTAAATAGAGATTTGAAATAGAAATTCAAGTGTTGAATTTGAACATGGGATTGAATATAGAAATTCAAGTAGAAATTTGAATATGAGATTTCAAAATAGAATTTGAAATAAACTTTGAAAGTAGGATTTCAAAGTAGGATTGAAATAGGATTTCAAAATAGGAAATCCAAATAGTTTGAAATGGAATTTGAATTCAAGGGAATTCAAATGGATTTGAGTGAAGAAATTCAAATGGTGTTAATAATGAGTTTGAATATTAGAATTCAAATGGTGTTGAAAATGGAATTTGAATATTAGGAATTCAAATGGGTTTGGAAATGGAAAATGAAATTTGAATGTAAGAGATTCAAATTGAATTCAAAAAGGATTTGATCTATGGAATTTGAATATGAAATTCAAATGGGTTTTAAACTATGGAATTTTGAATATAGAATTCAAATAAAAGTGAGATTGGGATTTGAATCAAGAAATTCAAATAGAGTTAAATCGAGTTAAATTTATTTTAAACGAAGTTTAAAAGGTTTATATATATAAATATAATTAAAACGAACTCGCCGCAGCGCTGCAGTTCGTAAAATAGCGATTCGAACTTCAATCGAGTATACAGGACTCAATTTAAGTCGAAATTCTTCGAAACAAGAAACGTCAGGACCGATGTGATAATAGTTTTCTAATGAAGGAGAAAAATCTGAATTTCGTCGTATAGATTTTGAGTTATGTCAAAATCAAATTTCCAGAAAAGCAGCGCCAGAATCGTTTTAAAACCATAACGGTTTATTTAATTTTATAAAAGGATTTTTAACGAATAAAATCCGAATTTCTATTTAGAAAATTTCAGATTCTGAGTTGTAATTATATGTGAACTCAAGTGAAGTAATGAATTTGATTTTGATACAGAAATCAGATTTTTGATTTGAATAGAACTAACTAATTCGAATAGTAATTAGTAAATGAGATGTTGAAAGGAATATTGAGTTTTAAATAAGGAAATTCGATTTGAAAATTTATATTCGAAATAGGAAAGAGAACTAGAATTGAAATTGAAATTCAATTTGGTTAGGGCAAGTTAAATATTTTATTTGAACATGTTATGTTCATCAAAAAGCGAAATAGGCAAAATAGCTAATTAAAGAATAAATGAGCGGAAACTAAATTCAGACGATTGAATTGAGTTGAATTGAATTGAAACAGGTGAACATGTGTTAGACAGGTATGGGATAAAGTGATGAAGGTATATAATTAGTGTGCTCGACAAAAAGGTACATGTTTAAATTCATATATGGGTTTTATGCACCGTATCGGCAAGCCGCTTGGCTTTTCCTTTTTCTTTTTGATTGAGGAAGATACCGGGAAGCTATTTGAAATTTCCCGATGCTCCCGATACAGGGGAGGTTATGGCGAAATTTTCCGAAAATTTAAGGAGTTAGAATATTTTTAAGATATTTTGATAATTTGAAATCATTGTATCGACGTATTGAATTCGATAGTAAAGTGAATATAAAAATCGAATGTTGTAAACAAAAAGGGATAGAGATAAATGATTGGAATTGTTTCCAATTGCAAATAGAGATTTTTCTAATATATAGAAAATAAAAGAAGTTGATATTTGGAAACGTTTTCCAAATGGCATAAGAGGCCGAGATGGTTATTGAAATATTTGGGTAACAAATATTGATAGAGAAAATAGAGAAGTGGTTTAATTAATGAAATATTAATTAAAGAGCCCAGTGATTTGTTTGATATGTTGATTGAACACTTGTTTTTATTCGATAGTTAAATCACAGACTATCGAAGTTTTTGACCATCGTTGTCAATATGGAGAGACCGGTTGGATTATTATCCGAAGAACCACTCCGTATCGGCATAAGCGTTGCGAACCAAGTATGCTGAATATAGTAAAGACGGAGTGAAGTGCAAGGGCTTTTCTATTAAATAGAAATAGTGCCTTCGGTGTCGTTCAATCCTAGAACGAACGTAAATGGACGAATGTCTGACAGAGTATTTCCAATGATCAAATGAGTTGGTCTGAATGAATATATATGGTTGCAACGGATTTATCCCTTAGCATAATATCCAGAATATTTGTGCAAACTCAACTAGTGATTAACGGATCTGACAATGTGGCATTCAAAGTGATTGTGCTATCAATGAATGGTAAGTATTCGTAGCCTCAGACCTCAACAACCGGGAAAGGACAAAAATCGGGCAGGCAGCATGGCTATGTGGGTCGCACCCATTAGGGTGTATAATCACCTATCTAGAGAAATTCCTTTTGTTTCTAAATCTATCAATTCTGCCCATTCGGGAAACGGTGGTTTGAGTCCAACCGTTGGTGATATACATTCGATACACTCAAGCGAAATGAGTGGTCGGTCATGTGTGGGCCGGGTTGCAAGACGTTCTTGTTGAACCCAAGTGTATTTGCCTCTAGAGATACATCATCCGAAGGTGGTCCCATACCTTGTCATGTTGGAAATCCAATCTCCAATAAGCGCCATGCGGATTTTGAGTTTATAATATATATGTGGAGCGTGAGATGCAAGCGTTCTACTATTTGGTTATTTATTTGATGTAGACATTATTATAATATCATTGGATTTGATATCAAAGTGTTTTGGGTTATAGTAAGGTAAAAACCGTCCGTGTTTATGTGTGGGCTGGTCTTACATTATCTTTTCTTTTGAAAGGATTTTTAAAGTTAAACAAGTGGTTGGAGTTTACTCACACCAGTCCCATGACTGACCCAGAGTTTATTTTGTTTTGTTTTCCCTAAACTCTTGGGTGCCCAAATTTGTACGGGCAGTCAAGTAGTCGGGATTTCACAGATTATTTGAAGGAGTTGGAAGCAGGAGGCTTCACCAGTTAGCTATAGACTATCATATATTCCGCTGTGGATCTTGTTTGTATCTGGAAACAGGAGTTTATAACTGTTCCAGAAATGACTGTTGTGCTCTGATGATGGTATGTATATATGTACAAAACAGATTTGTATTTCGAAGCTTATGTTATATAATATATTTTATTCGTTCCGCTGTGAGTTGTGATCTTCGTTTTTCTTCTATTCTAATATTTCTTTCTCCCTATTTCTCATCCTCTAACTTCTTTCTAATAATGAGTCGTATTTCTGTGTTATTTGGGTTGGACTTATAGTGTATTTAGTCAACTCAGGTAGCTCGGATTTGCGGGTCGTTACAGGTGGTATCAGAGCTTAGGTTGAGCGAATACCTAGGCTTGTGTGGCATGTGCTCATTAGAGATAGGGTCAGTAGTACCCTAGAATGAGTTGAGCGTAAATATACGAGAGAGCGTATTTGTAAATTGATATAAAATTTGTTTTATATTGTGTTGACTAGTCTGTTGAGTGGTTTATGAATTCTGGTCGAATCGTGGGACGCCACGAAGTCGATAGGGATTTCTAAACACTTGAACAGAAAATACGACATGATATTGTTTTAAGTGGGTAGATGAAATAATTTTACCCAAAATTTCTATTTTGATATAGAAAGAGTAATTTTCTAGAATTATTATTATTATATGGATGTGTTGGATGTTGATTTTATAATCAAATGAGATTATGAAATTAGAATGGTTATTTATAACCAAATAGAATTTGTATGGGAATGAAATATACAAATGAGATGAATTAGAATTAAATTCAAACCAGAATTAAGAATTCAAAATCCTGGGAAGTTGAAAAATATTTTTCAAAGTATATTAAAATAATATAGCTTTGTTTTAGAAGGATTTGAAAGGAAAAACCCAGGGATTTGAATTCTGGAATTAAAATTTTACTTAAGTAAGTTAAATGGTTCGAGGTGAGTAAATTGACTAGAATCAATTTGAAAATAATTGAAATGAATATGAATTAGAATGCATATGAATGGAAACCAAAAGTTTTGGTTGAAGCTAGTTTGTTGAAATGGGAAGAGGTGAGTTTCAACTTAAAGGGATTTTGAGAAGTAAATGGGTTAGTAGCACTTTTCTTACCTTCGCAATTTCGAGGACGAAATTATTTTAAGGGGGGAAGAATGTAACGACCCAGATTTTTGAACAGCTTATTTTAAATATTTAGTATGGTTTTAAATATTGAATTTAAAAATATAGATGGTATTTTATTGGGTTATTGTTTAAATAATCGAAATACGATTTATTTTGATAATTATCGAAATACGAGAAGTTGAAATAATTCAATTTGAAGATAAAACTGAACGATGATAATAGGAATTCATTGATAAAGAATTTATTTTGAATTTAAAATGATTTAATATGGCTATTTTAAATATATGTTCGAATCAAATTGTATAATCTATTTCATTAAATTCAGAATAGTGAATAACGTTGGGAACATCAGTTGTTTTGCTGAAATTGTGGTTCAGGGTTTTAAATTAAAAGACCGCAATATAGTTTAGTTTTTAATAAAAGAAAAATCAAATCAAAATAAAGTAGTGTATGTACTCAAGCAAACATGGATTCCTCAGCCGACCTAACCATTTATTTGCACAGACCTCATTTTGTTTCCTCGAGCTGAAAAATGTGTCTCCCTTCTTTCAATTCAAGGGACAAGATTTAATGGCTCTTCGTACGTATTGCTTCCTCCTTGCGCTTATAAATGGCCGAAGCCTTCATTCCTTAATCTCACGAGACCAGCTCGACTCTCTTTCCTCTCCATTCCCTTTTTCTTTTTCCAGTAAAAACTGATTCAATCGAAAAAAAAAAAAAAGACATCGCGACTTGAAATCGCGATTGAAACTGGAAGCTCGACTCGAGCTGGAGAGTGCGTGACGTTATTCGAATGGGGAAATCGCGATGGGAACCATGGTGCTCGAAGTCGGTGCGTGTTCGGAAAGGGGGTGCCGCGATTCTGGAGAAGGCGACATTGGAGCAGGTATGGGTCTTCGAAGGAGCGACTGAGAGGCGGGATTCAAATAGTGCGATGCCTTTTTTTTAAAAAAGCTCGACGTGAAATTGGGGGATTTCGCGATGACTGATGGGGTTCGAAGGTTCAGGAGGTGACCTGGAGTTATACGACATGGCCTGGCAGTGGAAGGGGGCTGCAAACATCGCACCTTGGAAGGATTGTTAGCAAGAAATTAGTGAAGTGTCAGTGTGATGTTCGACGAAATGCCGCAGTGGGGTAGATCAAATATTTGGGCTGATGCTGTTATGGGAGATGTTTAGGGTTTTATCGAGTAGTTACAAGCCAATAAGGTATGCATTGTTTTCAATATTTAAATTTACATAGAGTGATTAAATTACTTAAGTGCAAGCAATTTAAATTAATATAATTCAATCGTTAAATAAATTCAAATAATCATAGGTATTGAATATATTCGGTTGGGACGGTTCAAGTAAATGCGTAGCTGTGAGATTTGGAAATTTAAACAGGGTATTCGACAAAGGGTGAATAAAATCACGGTGAGTAAATCTCACTCACCTTTAGAATTATTTTTATTTCATTAAAAATAATTGTCTGTTGCTTGTGTGAATGTTTTCTGGTTGTTTTATATATATTAGTTATTTAGGCTATATATATATATATTGGGTTGATTGATTGGTTGGATTCCCGCAGTCTCATTAGCGGATGCCCGCAGTTTCATAGCGGATGATTACCCTATACGCCCCACGCTATGATTAGTGGATGACCTTCTATACCGCGATATTCTGCCACGAAGCAGAATGGGTATTATTTATGTGCTAACATCTATGGATGCAGGGAAACAGGTTGGAGGAATCCAACTGGATTCCTCAAAAATATATTATCTGTTTGTTTATTTGTTTGCATATATATTGTTATATATGATGTGTTAGAAAAATAAACAATTGGTTGCTTTGTGTGTTTTATCACTGGGCTTAAGTAATGATATAAAAAATATATCGTAAAAAAGGATATTGGAAATTTAAAAGGGAAAATTCTATTTTTAAATAGAATTTGAATTTTAAATGGGAATAAAATATAAACTTGTTTTTGAAAAATAAAACAAGTAGTTTCTTTTTAAACGAAGTTTATAAATAGTTCTTTTATAACGAAGTTATAAATGAAGTGAAAGGAATTATCATTTGATAATTCAGAAATAGAAATGCCAGTGTGAAATTGGAAATTTGAAATGAAATTTCAAATAGGATGTGAAATGGAATTTTAAAATATATAACTCCAATGAAATTTGAGTATAACATTTGAATTTTTAAAGGAGTTTAAATATTTGAATTTTAGAAGGGGATTGAATAATAGAAATTCAAATAAGAAGTTCAAATAGAATTTGAATAGACGAGATTAGAATGGAAAGTAGAATTTGAATTCAAGGAACTAAAATAAAATTTGAATTCAAAAGAATTCGAATAAAGAAATTCAAATAGAGATTTGAATGTAGAATTTCAAAATAGAATTTGAAATATAGAATTAAATAGAATTTGAAATGTAGTATTTCAAAGAAGAATTCAAATGTGAAATGTGAATAGAGATTTGAATGGAATTTAAATATGAAATTTAAATAGAGATTTGAAATAGAAATTCAAGTGTTGAATTTGAACATGGGATTGAATATAGAAATTCAAGTAGAAATTTGAATATGAGATTTCAAAATAGAATTTGAAATAAACTTTGAAAGTAGGATTTCAAAGTAGGATTGAAATAGGATTTCAAAATAGGAAATCCAAATAGTTTGAAATGGAATTTGAATTCAAGGGAATTCAAATGGATTTGAGTGAAGAAATTCAAATGGTGTTAATAATGAGTTTGAATATTAGAATTCAAATGGTGTTGAAAATGGAATTTGAATATTAGGAATTCAAATGGGTTTGGAAATGGAAAATGAAATTTGAATGTAAGAGATTCAAATTGAATTCAAAAAGGATTTGATCTATGGAATTTGAATATGAAATTCAAATGGGTTTTAAACTATGGAATTTTGAATATAGAATTCAAATAAAAGTGAGATTGGGATTTGAATCAAGAAATTCAAATAGAGTTAAATCGAGTTAAATTTATTTTAAACGAAGTTTAAAAGGTTTATATATATAAATATAATTAAAACGAACTCGCCGCAGCGCTGCAGTTCGTAAAATAGCGATTCGAACTTCAATCGAGTATACAGGACTCAATTTAAGTCGAAATTCTTCGAAACAAGAAACGTCAGGACCGATGTGATAATAGTTTTCTAATGAAGGAGAAAAATCTGAATTTCGTCGTATAGATTTTGAGTTATGTCAAAATCAAATTTCCAGAAAAGCAGCGCCAGAATCGTTTTAAAACCATAACGGTTTATTTAATTTTATAAAAGGATTTTTAACGAATAAAATCCGAATTTCTATTTAGAAAATTTCAGATTCTGAGTTGTAATTATATGTGAACTCAAGTGAAGTAATGAATTTGATTTTGATACAGAAATCAGATTTTTGATTTGAATAGAATTAACTAATTCGAATAGTAATTAGTAAATGAGATGTTGAAAGGAATATTGAGTTTTAAATAAGGAAATTCGATTTGAAAATTTATATTCGAAATAGGAAAGAGAACTAGAATTGAAATTGAAATTGAAATTCAATTTGGTTAGGGCAAGTTAAATATTTTATTTGAACATGTTATGTTCATCAAAAAGCGAAATAGGCAAAATAGCTAATTAAAGAATAAATGAGCGGAAACTGAATTCAGACGATTGAATTGAGTTGAATTGAATTGAAACAGGTGAACATGTGTTAGACAGGTATGGGATAAAGTGATGAAGGTATATAATTAGTGTGCTCGACAAAAAGGTACATGTTTAAATTCATATATGGGTTTTATGCGCCGTATCGGCAAGCCGCTTGGCTTTTCCTTTTTCTTTTTGATTGAGGAAGATACCGGGAAGCTATTTGAAATTTCCCGATGCTCCCGATACAGGGGAGGTTATGGCGAAATTTTCCGAAAATTTAAGGAGTTAGAATATTTTTAAGATATTTTGATAATTTGAAATCATTGTATCGACGTATTGAATTCAATAGTAAAGTGAATATAAAAATCGAATGTTGTAAACAAAAAGGGATAGAGATAAATGATTGGAATTGTTTCCAATTGCAAATAGAGATTTTTCTAATATATAGAAAATAAAAGAAGTTGATATTTGGAAACGTTTTCCAAATGGCATAAGAGGCCGAGATGGTTATTGAAATATTTGGGTAACAAATATTGATAGAGAAAATAGAGAAGTGGTTTAATTAATGAAATATTAATTAAAGAGCCCAGTGATTTGTTTGATATGTTGATTGAACACTTGTTTTGATTCGATAGTTAAATCACAGACTATCGAAGTTTTTGACCATCGTTGTCAATATGGAGAGACCGGTTGGATTATTATCCGAAGAACCACTCCGTATCGGCATAAGCGTTGCGAACCAAGTATGCTGAATATAGTAAAGACGGAGTGAAGTGCAAGGGCTTTTCTATTAAATAGAAATAGTGCCTTCGGTGTCGTTCAATCCCAGAACGAACGTAAATGGACGAATGTCTGACAGAGTATTTCCAATGATCAAATGAGTTGGTCTGAATGAATATATATGGTTGCAACGGATTTATCCCTTAGCATAATATCCAGAATATTTGTGCAAACTCAACTAGTGATTAACGGATCTGACAATGTGGCATTCAAAGTGATTGTGCTATCAATGAATGGTAAGTATTCGTAGCCTCAGACCTCAACAACCGGGAAAGGACAAAAATCGGGCAGGCAGCATGGCTATGTGGGTCGCACCCATTAGGGTGTATAATCACCTATCTAGAGAAATTCCTTTTGTTTCTAAATCTATCGATTCTGCCCATTCGGGAAACGGTGGTTTGAGTCCAACCGTTGGTGATATACATTCGATACACTCAAGCGAAATGAGTGGTCGGTCATGTGTGGGCCGGGTTGCAAGACGTTCTTGTTGAACCCAGGTGTATTTGCCTCTAGAGATACATCATCGGAAGGTGGTCCCATACCTTGTCATGTTGGAAATCCAATCTCCAATAAGCGCCATGCGGATTTTGAGTTTATAATATATATGTGGAGCGTGAGATGCAAGCGTTCTACTATTTGGTTATTTATTTGATGTAGACATTATTATAATATCATTGGATTTGATATCAAAGTGTTTTGGGTTATAGTAAGGTAAAAACCGTCCGTGTTTATGTGTGGGCTGGTCTTACTATTATCTTTTCTTTTGAAAGGATTTTTAAAGTTAAACAAGTGGTTGGAGTTTACTCACACCAGTCCCATGACTGACCCAGAGTTTATTTTGTTTTGTTTTCCCTAAACTCTTGGGTGCCCAAATTTGTACGGGCAGTCAAGTAGTCGGGATTTCACAGATTATTTGAAGGAGTTGGAAGCAGGAGGCTTCACCAGTTAGCTATAGACTATCATATATTCCGCTGTGGATCTTGTTTGTATCTGGAAACAGGAGTTTATAACTGTTCCAGAAATGACTGTTGTGCTCTGATGATGGTATGTATATATGTACAAAACAGATTTGTATTTCGAAGCTTATGTTATATAATATATTTTATTCGTTCCGCTGTGAGTTGTGATCTTCGTTTTTCTTCTATTCTAATATTTCTTTCTCCCTATTTCTCATCCTCTAACTTCTTTCTAATAATGAGTCGTATTTCTGTGTTATTTGGGTTGGACTTATAGTGTATTTAGTCAACTCAGGTAGCTCGGATTTGCGGGTCGTTACAGGTGGTATCAGAGCTTAGGTTGAGCGAATACCTAGGCTTGTGTGGCATGTGCTCATTAGAGATAGGGTCAGTAGTACCCTAGAATGAGTTGAGCGTAAATATACGAGAGAGCGTATTTGTAAATTGATATAAAATTTGTTTTATATTGTGTTGACTAGTCTGTTGAGTGGTTTATGAATTCTGGTCGAATCGTGGGACGCCACGAAGTCGATAGGGATTTCTAAACACTTGAACAGAAAATACGACATGATATTGTTTTAAGTGGGTAGATGAAATAATTTTACCCAAAATTTCTATTTTGATATAGAAAGAATAATTTTCTAGAATTATTATTATTATATGGATGTGTTGGATGTTGATTTTATAATCAAATGAGATTATGAAATTAGAATGGTTATTTATAACCAAATAGAATTTGTATGGGAATGAAATATACAAATGAGATGAATTAGAATTAAATTCAAACCAGAATTAAGAATTCAAAATCCTGGGAAGTTGAAAAATATTTTTCAAAGTATATTAAAGTAATATAGCTTTGTTTTAGAAGGATTTGAAAGGAAAAACCCAGGGATTTGAATTCTGGAATTAAAATTTTACTTAAGCAAGTTAAATGGTTCGAGGTGAGTAAATTGACTAGAATCAATTTGAAAATAATTGAAATGAATATGAATTAGAATGCATATGAATGGAAACCAAAAGTTTTGGTTGAAGCTAGTTTGTTGAAATGGGAAGAGGTGAGTTTCAACTTAAAGGGATTTTGAGAAGTAAATGGGTTAGTAGCACTTTTCTTACCTTCGCAATTTCGAGGACGAAATTATTTTAAGGGGGGAAGAATGTAACGACCCAGATTTTTGAACAGCTTATTTTAAATATTTAGTATGGTTTTAAATATTGAATTTAAAAATATAGATGGTATTTTATTGGGTTATTGTTTAAATAATCGAAATACGATTTATTTTGATAATTATCGAAATACGAGAAGTTGAAATAATTCAATTTGAAGATAATACTGAACGATGATAATAGGAATTCATTGATAAAGAATTTATTTTGAATTTAAAATGATTTAATATGGCTATTTTAAATATATGTTCGAATTAAATTGTATAATCTATTTCATTAAATTCAGAATAGTGAATAACGTTGGGAACATCAGTTGTTTTGCTGAAATTGTGGTTCAGGGTTTTAAATTAAAAGACCGCAATATAGTTTAGTTTTTAATAAAAGAAAAATCAAATCAAAATAAAGTAGTGTATGTACTCAAGCAAACATGGATTCCTCAGCCGACCTAACCATTTATTTGCACAGACCTCATTTTGTTTCCTCGAGCTGAAAAATGTGTCTCCCTTCTTTCAATTCAAGGGACAAGATTTAATGGCTCTTCGTACGTATTGCTTCCTCCTTGCGCTTATAAATGGCCGAAGCCTTCATTCCTTAATCTCACGAGACCAGCTCGACTCTCTTTCCTCTCCATTCCCTTTTTCTTTTTCCAGTAAAAACTGATTCAATCGAAAAAAAAAAAAAAGACATCGCGACTTGAAATCGCGATTGAAACTGGAAGCTCGACTCGAGCTGGAGAGTGCGTGACGTTATTCGAATGGGGAAATCGCGATGGGAACCATGGTGCTCGAAGTCGGTGCGTGTTCGGAAAGGGGGTGCCGCGATTCTGGAGAAGGCGACATTGGAGCAGGTATGGGTCTTCGAAGGAGCGACTGAGAGGCGGGATTCAAATAGTGCGATGCCTTTTTTTTAAAAAAGCTCGACGTGAAATTGGGGGATTTCGCGATGACTGATGGGGTTCGAAGGTTCAGGAGGTGACCTGGAGTTATACGACATGGCCTGGCAGTGGAAGGGGGCTGCAAACATCGCACCTTGGAAGGATTGTTAGCAAGAAATTAGTGAAGTGTCAGTGTGATGTTCGACGAAATGCCGCAGTGGGGTAGATCAAATATTTGGGCTGATGCTGTTATGGGAGATGTTTAGGGTTTTATCGAGTAGTTACAAGCCAATAAGGTATGCATTGTTTTCAATATTTAAATTTACATAGAGTGATTAAATTACTTAAGTGCAAGCAATTTAAATTAATATAATTTAATCGTTAAATAAATTCAAATAATCATAGGTATTGAATATATTCGGTTGGGACGGTTCAAGTAAATGCGTAGCTGTGAGATTTGGAAATTTAAACAGGGTATTCGACAAAGGGTGAATAAAATCACGGTGAGTAAATCTCACTCACCTTTAGAATTATTTTTATTTCATTAAAAATAATTGTCTGTTGCTTGTGTGAATGTTTTCTGGTTGTTTTATATATATTAGTTATTTAGGCTATATATATATATATATATTGGGTTGATTGATTGGTTGGATTCCCGCAGTCTCATTAGCGGATGCCCGCAGTTTCATAGCGGATGATTACCCTATACGCCCCACGCTATGATTAGTGGATGACCTTCTATACCGCGATATTCTGCCACGAAGCAGAATGGGTATTATTTATGTGCTAACATCTATGGATGCAGGGAAACAGGTTGGAGGAATCCAACTGGATTCCTCAAAAATATATTATCTGTTTGTTTATTTGTTTGCATATATATTGTTATATATGATGTGTTAGAAAAATAAACAATTGGTTGCTTTGTGTGTTTTATCACTGGGCTTAAGTAATGATATAAAAAATATATCGTAAAAAAGGATATTGGAAATTTAAAAGGGAAAATTCTATTTTTAAATAGAATTTGAATTTTAAATGGGAATAAAATATAAACTTGTTTTTGAAAAATAAAACAAGTAGTTTCTTTTTAAACGAAGTTTATAAATAGTTCTTTTATAACGAAGTTATAAATGAAGTGAAAGGAATTATCATTTGATAATTCAGAAATAGAAATGCCAGTGTGAAATTGGAAATTTGAAATGAAATTTCAAATAGGATGTGAAATGGAATTTTAAAATATATAACTCCAATGAAATTTGAGTATAACATTTGAATTTTTAAAGGAGTTTAAATATTTGAATTTTAGAAGGGGATTGAATAATAGAAATTCAAATAAGAAGTTCAAATAGAATTTGAATAGACGAGATTAGAATGGAAAGTAGAATTTGAATTCAAGGAACTAAAATAAAATTTGAATTCAAAAGAATTCGAATAAAGAAATTCAAATAGAGATTTGAATGTAGAATTTCAAAATAGAATTTGAAATATAGAATTAAATAGAATTTGAAATGTAGTATTTCAAAGAAGAATTCAAATGTGAAATGTGAATAGAGATTTGAATGGAATTTAAATATGAAATTTAAATAGAGATTTGAAATAGAAATTCAAGTGTTGAATTTGAACATGGGATTGAATATAGAAATTCAAGTAGAAATTTGAATATGAGATTTCAAAATAGAATTTGAAATAAACTTTGAAAGTAGGATTTCAAAGTAGGATTGAAATAGGATTTCAAAATAGGAAATCCAAATAGTTTGAAATGGAATTTGAATTCAAGGGAATTCAAATGGATTTGAGTGAAGAAATTCAAATGGTGTTAATAATGAGTTTGAATATTAGAATTCAAATGGTGTTGAAAATGGAATTTGAATATTAGGAATTCAAATGGGTTTGGAAATGGAAAATGAAATTTGAATGTAAGAGATTCAAATTGAATTCAAAAAGGATTTGATCTATGGAATTTGAATATGAAATTCAAATGGGTTTTAAACTATGGAATTTTGAATATAGAATTCAAATAAAAGTGAGATTGGGATTTGAATCAAGAAATTCAAATAGAGTTAAATCGAGTTAAATTTATTTTAAACGAAGTTTAAAAGGTTTATATATATAAATATAATTAAAACGAACTCGCCGCAGCGCTGCAGTTCGTAAAATAGCGATTCGAACTTCAATCGAGTATACAGGACTCAATTTAAGTCGAAATTCTTCGAAACAAGAAACGTCAGGACCGATGTGATAATAGTTTTCTAATGAAGGAGAAAAATCTGAATTTCGTCGTATAGATTTTGAGTTATGTCAAAATCAAATTTCCAGAAAAGCAGCGCCAGAATCGTTTTAAAACCATAACGGTTTATTTAATTTTATAAAAGGATTTTTAACGAATAAAATCCGAATTTCTATTTAGAAAATTTCAGATTCTGAGTTGTAATTATATGTGAACTCAAGTGAAGTAATGAATTTGATTTTGATACAGAAATCAGATTTTTGATTTGAATAGAACTAACTAATTCGAATAGTAATTAGTAAATGAGATGTTGAAAGGAATATTGAGTTTTAAATAAGGAAATTCGATTTGAAAATTTATATTCGAAATAGGAAAGAGAACTAGAATTGAAATTGAAATTCAATTTGGTTAGGGCAAGTTAAATATTTTATTTGAACATGTTATGTTCATCAAAAAGCGAAATAGGCAAAATAGCTAATTAAAGAATAAATGAGCGGAAACTGAATTCAGACGATTGAATTGAGTTGAATTGAATTGAAACAGGTGAACATGTGTTAGACAGGTATGGGATAAAGTGATGAAGGTATATAATTAGTGTGCTCGACAAAAAGGTACATGTTTAAATTCATATATGGGTTTTATGCGCCGTATCGGCAAGCCGCTTGGCTTTTCCTTTTTCTTTTTGATTGAGGAAGATACCGGGAAGCTATTTGAAATTTCCCGATGCTCCCGATACAGGGGAGGTTATGGCGAAATTTTCCGAAAATTTAAGGAGTTAGAATATTTTTAAGATATTTTGATAATTTGAAATCATTGTATCGACGTATTGAATTCGATAGTAAAGTGAATATAAAAATCGAATGTTGTAAACAAAAAGGGATAGAGATAAATGATTGGAATTGTTTCCAATTGCAAATAGAGATTTTTCTAATATATAGAAAATAAAAGAAGTTGATATTTGGAAACGTTTTCCAAATGGCATAAGAGGCCGAGATGGTTATTGAAATATTTGGGTAACAAATATTGATAGAGAAAATAGAGAAGTGGTTTAATTAATGAAATATTAATTAAAGAGCCCAGTGATTTGTTTGATATGTTGATTGAACACTTGTTTTTATTCGATAGTTAAATCACTGACTATCGAAGTTTTTGACCATCGTTGTCAATATGGAGAGACCGGTTGGATTATTATCCGAAGAACCACTCCGTATCGGCATAAGCGTTGCGAACCAAGTATGCTGAATATAGTAAAGACGGAGTGAAGTGCAAGGGCTTTTCTATTAAATAGAAATAGTGCCTTCGGTGTCGTTCAATCCCAGAACGAACGTAAATGGACGAATGTCTGACAGAGTATTTCCAATGATCAAATGAGTTGGTCTGAATGAATATATATGGTTGCAACGGATTTATCCCTTAGCATAATATCCAGAATATTTGTGCAAACTCAACTAGTGATTAACGGATCTGACAATGTGGCATTCAAAGTGATTGTGCTATCAATGAATGGTAAGTATTCGTAGCCTCAGACCTCAACAACCGGGAAAGGACAAAAATCGGGCAGGCAGCATGGCTATGTGGGTCGCACCCATTAGGGTGTATAATCACCTATCTAGAGAAATTCCTTTTGTTTCTAAATCTATCGATTCTGCCCATTCGGGAAACGGTGGTTTGAGTCAACCGTTGGTGATATACATTCGATACACTCAAGCGAAATGAGTGGTCGGTCATGTATGGGCCGGGTTGCAAGACGTTCTTGTTGAACCCAGGTGTATTTGCCTCTAGAGATACATCATCGGAAGGTGGTCCCATACCTTGTCATGTTGGAAATCCAATCTCCAATAAGCGCCATGCGGATTTTGAGTTTATAATATATATGTGGAGCGTGAGATGCAAGCGTTCTACTATTTGGTTATTTATTTGATGTAGACATTATTATAATATCATTGGATTTGATATCAAAGTGTTTTGGGTTATAGTAAGGTAAAAACCGTCCGTGTTTATGTGTGGGCTGGTCTTACTATTATCTTTTCTTTTGAAAGGATTTTTAAAGTTAAACAAGTGGTTGGAGTTTACTCACACCAGTCCCATGACTGACCCAGAGTTTATTTTGTTTTGTTTTCCCTAAACTCTTGGGTGCCCAAATTTGTACGGGCAGTCAAGTAGTCGGGATTTCACAGATTATTTGAAGGAGTTGGAAGCAGGAGGCTTCACCAGTTAGCTATAGACTATCATATATTCCGCTGTGGATCTTGTTTGTATCTGGAAACAGGAGTTTATAACTGTTCCAGAAATGACTGTTGTGCTCTGATGATGGTATGTATATATGTACAAAACAGATTTGTATTTCGAAGCTTATGTTATATAATATATTTTATTCGTTCCGCTGTGAGTTGTGATCTTCGTTTTTCTTCTATTCTAATATTTCTTTCTCCCTATTTCTCATCCTCTAACTTCTTTCTAATAATGAGTCGTATTTCTGTGTTATTTGGGTTGGACTTATAGTGTATTTAGTCAACTCAGGTAGCTCGGATTTGCGGGTCATTACAGAAATCCTCAATTTCTTTTTCAAGTTCATTTAGAATTGCTTTTGTTTTCAACAGATTCTCTTGTTCAAAAATTTTATGTTTGGAATCAAACTTATCTAATTCTACTTGTAAAGCATCGTTCTTACAAATTAGCTCATCCTCGTTTTGTTTTAAAACCAAAATTTCTTTTTCAAGCTTTTGAAAATTTTCATTTAGATGGGCTAAATCAATTTTCAAATTTTTACAATCAGAGTTTTTAAGTTTTAATTCCAACATATTATTTTTGCATCGCAACTTAGAATTTTCAAATTTTAGAAGTTTATTTTTCCTTTGGAGACGATCAACAGTTCTTGTTAAATCATTACAGTGAGAAATCAATTCTTTATATGAAAAATCTCTATCATCTGAATAATCATCAATAGCTCCAGTTAAGTACACATCTGAATCCGAGTTGGGAATTAAAGGTTTTAAGTTGTTGTTGTCATTTCCATACAACGCATTGAGAGTTTTCCAGATATCTTACGCAGTTAAACAATGAAAGAAAAATTTAATTGATCATTGCCAAGATAGGAATAAATAATATACATAGCGTGAGCATTGAAAACCTTATTCCTCTTATCTACCATATCTCCCAAATTTTCAACAATATTCTAAATTAACAGATTTTGAATAGGATTCCATTTCTGATTTCCAAATTAAAAAATATGTACTATTAATAATAATTGGAACATGATTGGACTGACTCTCAGAGGTTGACAACTAGGATTCACCATTTCTCTAGAGTTAAAGAAAATATCTGCTCTGATAACACTTGTTGAATCTAGATTAACCCTAGGAGGGGGGTGAATAGGGTTTATTAAAAATTAAGCGAGATATTAAAAATATCAGATCACAGAATGTAGCAGAAAATAAATGTAGAAAGGTAAATGACATAAGATATACCCAGCTTCGGCAAAATCCTGCCTACTGCTGCATTCCTAAGGTTTCTACTAGGTAATAGAACAGATCCCGCTTATAAGACCATGTAAACTCGCGAACCCCTCGCTCCTATTCTAATCCTACGCTCAAAACCCTAAACTGATCTATATCCCGTAGATCAGAATTTTCCCTAGCTACAAATTCGTAGCTAGTAACCCCTAATTTTTATAGGAAAACCAGTAAACCTATGAGTTGGTTACAAATGAAAATTAAAAAACAATACAATAAAATAACTCAAAACAAAAAACCCCTTTGTCTAAAGTAATATAGGACATCCACACTGCTCTTTCAAAAGATATATTTGCTCTCCTCTTTGTTGATGGCTGCTGAGAAATGGAAAATAGGGTTTTGCCCCAAATGAATTTGACTTCAAAAAGGTTGGCTATGAATTATACTCTGATGCCCCGATTAGTTGATGCTCCTTCGCCATTTGGTTTGGCCACTCTTTGACGATCAAAAATGACGAAGTAATTTTGTGAATTCTCTGAATTTGATTTTTCAATTTGTTCTAGTTTTTGATACTTTGCCAGTGATGAGGATGGTGATATATATAGGATAAAGAAATCATATAATTACTTCGATTTCATTCAGTGCCTTGATTTGATTTGCGCGTGTGTTCCCTCTTTTGTTCTGCCATGAATGAAATGGATTTCCTCGTCTTTTTATTCTCTGATTTATTGTGTGATAAATGTTGATGAATCTGGACACGTTCTTGTCTTCAATGAATTTTGAAATACATTACCCTTGTGTAATTGTTCTTGCCAAAAATGATTTGTATGAATTTTCTTCCCAAAATAGTACTTGCCGAATTATTTCTTCTTGTGCTATGAATTGAAAAACACCTGCATGTTGATTTTGAACATCTTAAAAACTTGCCAATAAATTGTTATTTGATTAGCTCCTGTAGCTTGCCAAATATGAGTTTCTGGAAATGTTTACTGGAATAAATATTTGCATTGAAAACTTGAGTTTGTGGTCCTCCTTGATTTCATACTTGCCAAGAACTTGTACACTTTTGCTTCTCCAATTTGGTGCTGAAATAAAATTAAAAAACTTTCCATGCTAAATATTTCATTCACTGCTTTGTCATCACTGATTGAATATTCATTTTCGGAAATGTTTTAAAAACAAGAATATATGCTTGCATTCACGACATTATATATTTCTAGAAATGTTATTCGATGAATGTTTAAAAAAAAACTCCCATGACATTTCATGCATGTTGAAATCTAGTTTTGTCACCATTTCTTTGAGATGGTACTTGAAAGCCGCAACATCACATTTGTGCTATCTTCATGTTGACATTTCTCTTGCCCAAAACTGTGCATGCTGAATATTGAATTGCGTGATTTGTTTGAATGTTTTTTTTCATGCTTGATTTGTTGATTTATGGAAATGCTTTAAACTCATGCCAAAAAATTCTTCAATGCACTGATGTCTCATGTTTAATTTCTGCAAATAAAAATAGATTCTTTCTTGCCCAAAATTTGTTCTTTGTTGCCGTGTTCGAATTTTTTGAAACAAATAAAAGATTGTCAATTTGCCAAAATGAACTCATTGAATGCATTCCTTCTTTGCATCACATATTTCCTAAAATAACTTGAGTATTGATTTGGCACTTGATTACTTCGGTTGCATGCATTTGTTCATTGTTGATTTTCCAGTACCAATTAAACACTTGACAAAAAAGATTGAGTATATTTGTCGAGATTTTCATTGCTTATTTCATTAACCAAAAGATTTCTTACCGTTAAAAAAAATCCTTAGAAATGATTTATGCCTAAAGTAGATTGAATGATATTTCCAAAAAAGAAATTAATCATGTGGATTTTAAAACTTCTCAGAAAGAATTCCTTGCCAAAACCAATATACTGTTTTCCCGGAAAAACACTTTGTGTCATGCTATGTTTTGATTGTGCATATTTAATTGTCACCTGATTTCTTTCATGCTAAAATCGTGTGTGTCATTTTTGGAGTTTCTTTGCAAGATTAAATAAGATGCATTCATGCCAAATACGCATTCATCCCAAATATGCATTCATGCCAAATATGTATTCTACCAAAAAAATTATCTAAAGAGATTGAAGTTTCCTTGCATGATCAAATGCTTCCTTGCAATTCGTATGAATGCATTGTTGTGATCTTGCATGGTTGACAAGGAAAAAAATGTTTTTCAAAGAAAATCTATTGCTAAACTTGTTGTTCCTCTTTTTTATGTCATAATTACAATGTGAATGAGTGAAATGTTATAGTGAGGCAATGAATGTATACTAGAGTGATGAGCATTGTAGTGAGAAACAAATGCACAAAATGAGAAAAATTGTACTAATATTTGTAATAAACAAATTTGATTGAAATAAAATATTATTTTATTATATTCAACAAAATTTGTCTATCGTATTCAATTTATTTACGAGTACAATATCATGTCAAGTAATATCTATGAATATACAATAGTGGAGTTAGAATGTTAGTACTATTTCAGATGTTGAAATAAAATATTTAAATAAATAATATACTGTGAATATATTCAATTGTGTATAATGGTATATTATTCAACAAATATTTATTTCTTTGAAACGGTGTAAAATAAAATAGTACAATTACAAACACATTTAAATAATATCATATGTTTGTTATAATCAAACAAAAATAATAGAATTATTAAATACAACAAGAACTTCCATAGATTTAAAGAGGAGATACATATTGCATGTGAAGATGACGAAGAGAAAAGTAGCGGGAACCCTAACCCTAGCTCGATTTGAGGGAAGGTAATAAGAGCAAATGAGCCTAGGCAATAACTTCTATATAACACTCTTGGGCTGGGCTCGCATATAATAATATGTTTTATTATTTGTACAAATGGGCTTGCACAACCTATTACACAATATTACCGTTGCTAAGAATTCTATATAAAAGCCTGGTATCAGTAGTTCACTATTATCAATTTCACTTTGTATAATTACAATCTGTTGAGAAATAAAAGATTTAGCATTTCTCTTTTATGAAGTGTTTGTTTTATTTCTGAAACAAAGGATGAATATGCTTTATGTAGTATAATATTTCCTAAGCTATCTCATAAGGGAACTCGATATGACTTGTCATTTTGTTTTTCATATATTAAAACGTGATGTGTATATGAATATCTTTATTTATAATTAACAGTAATACTTAATGGATAACCAAGAAAAGGTATATATCATTTCATATTCTACAACGACGTGACTATACATCCGGTATGATGGCCATAGCTGTAAAGTGGTCTGTTTTGTTGCCTTTGTCTCTTCTTTCCTTTGCACTAGGCGTTGCTTAATTTTTCAAAATCACATCCCAATCTTCTTGTTTAATGGACGGTGGACAGTTCTTCTATCTGTCTTCATCATTATTGCATTTATCATAAAAGTGTGTTCTCAATCCACTCTTGTGCTTCCTAAATGACTTAGGCATTTTTTTAAAATCAAGTCTTCTAAATCTGGATCTAGATCCAAGAATGTCAGTGAAAATAATAATAATAGTTAAATTATTAGTGAAAAAAATATGACAATTTAAATTTGTAGACTAAAACAAGAACAATTTTTCAACCAAAAAAATAATTAACAGTTCGAAGGATACGACTGATCGAATTCAACATTGTTTGGTAGTTTGTAATTCCTAATTTATTTTTAAAGACACATTCGAAAGAAAACACATTAAGGCATCCACACACATACAAACACCACACAAATACGAACCCCGACCTAACGTACATAAATAGAATGCTTTTTACACAAATTCAGATTATTCAATCAAAATTAGTAACATATGATTGGTTGTCTTTTTTTTCTAATGCAAGTGAACATGGGGACAAAACAAAAATTTAATATAGAATTAAACATACACAAATTAATTCTAGCTTACCATCAATTCTTTCCAAATGTCCGTCTTATATTTGTCGGGTACATTAACCCAACATTCGTATGAAATAGGCACATGGATTCGTACCAATTTACCAATTCGACTATTTATTTTTCTAGCGTTTTCTGAAATAGAAACACCTAATGTGTTTATCTCCACTTTTTCAGGTTGTATAGAGGATGACTGCATATTAATGGTTTGACGACTCGGTACGTTCTAACATTGATACTATCTTCTTGGTTGCAATCCAAACAACCAAGGCCATCTGCGATAAACAAACAATACAAATTTCAAAGAGACATGACAATACCTATCAATTTATTATGTAATTGAATATTTAAAGGTGAGTGCACTCTTAATCTAAGAGGGCCAAAAGTATTAACTTTTTTAAATAGATAAAACAGAACTTGGTACCGAAAGAAAATAATTATAGTTATTGCCAAGTAAAACATAATAATAATAACCCTAATAATAATAGCCCTGAAAATAACATTAATAGAATGATCTTTAAGCTTTCTAGACCAAACTTTCTTATTTGAACAAACAGTAGAAAGAGTCTACCAAAGAGTATCCAATATATTATTAGATTAAAACAACTAGGGTAGGGCAAGATAACCATACCATCTAGGATATGGTTGCTACCTATAGCTCAAAAGGAACACTCTTTTGTTCTCTCTCTTATAAAAAGAGAGAACATTAGCTAGATTTATACCTTACATAGCCCGTTAGGCTAGGTAGAATTTTGCATTACCATTTATTGAAGTCAGTGGATGTTGTGAGGCAGAAATAAATCCCTGGGCTCTAGGTAAATCATCTAAAGCTAACTACAAAGAGGAGATTGAGAGACTTACCAAAAATAATTCTTTCCAAAGCAATGTTTCTTTGCCCATTTGACTTAGATGTTATTTTCATTATTAAAGAAACTGTCCAAATGATTTCAAAAATTACTTCACAAGGCCAAGTTATTAACTCAGACCATCAAACCTATAAGTTCTTTCTGCTTTTATAAAAGTAAAGGGAGCCAAAATTTCAGAGTCTATATTTTCAATCCATAGGAAGTTTCTCATAGCTTACTATAATTATTTTCAAGGAAGAAAAACTTTTACTCCAATAAAGTAGCATAATATGTATAGGTGATTTAATGATAACTATTCTTCTTACATTAGTCGATTACTTACTAACCAAACAATACAAAGTTCTGAAGATTTTTCAAAACAGTCAGGTGCATTGAGCATGACAGACTTTGGTAGCAGCAAGGGGAATGATAAGGTAATTCATTGCTATTAATCATAGGTTGCAGACTAGAAACTTCAAGCATGTCACTATATAAAGCAAGAGAGACCAACCATGCAAAAAAAATCATGACCTTTTTCACAGTTTGTAGATAGAAAACTAAGGGTATTGTTTTTGGTCTTAGTGATAAGGATCTCTTTAAATTTTGAGTGAAATAAAAACATCTTGCTAATTACTCTTGGTTTAATATTTGAGAAAAGACTACCATTACCAGAATGAACAAATAAGAGGACCTAAGGTCCCATACCTTATTCCTAAAAAACTAAAAAAACAATAGAATTACTATTGAATACCTCAGAATAAAAGATGGTTAACATGAAAGCATGTATGCAACTAACAATGTGACATGGAAGTTCATTCTATCCATGTTGGTAAAAATCATTATCAAGTAAACTATGTCATGGATTTTTTTTAATATCGAGGTTAAGCATAGCTCGAGGAGAAATATTAGACCTATTATAGCCATTAAACAAGCCATATGCCATGAAACATTATCTAACCAACATAAGGTTCAAGTTTCATCCAGAACAAATGCAACCTATCAGGAAGTGAACTACGATTACAATAAATTGTTTGAAAAACAAACAAACAACTGACTAACAATCCACCTAAATTGAGAGATGTTCATATTTTGGAAAACAATCATTAGTAATCTATAGACACTATACAATGTAAGATGACGACTTTTCGGTATACAAAAAAATAGATTGAATCCAAAATGTACTACAAATTGTTAGTGAAAATCAATTAACATGTTGGAACTTGAGTTCCTATAGAAGTACAACTACATGAGTATATATTGTTATGTCACCACTTCAAATAATACTTAATATTTGGTACCATAGTGATATTAAAAGATAAATTAATATCTTAGTAAAAAATTCAATACAATTCATTTAAGAAACTCTAAATTCAATCACACTTCTAATTCAAAATTCAGTCACACTTGAAATTCAATACAATCAATTAAAAAATACAACTAACATTAACACATGCATTTGGTAAGGTCTTCTAATTTTTTTCTGGTCTTTAAAAGATGGTTGGTAAACCGTAGGAACTCAATGTCATCTAAAGTTGTAGTGAACTGTTTTGGTGTGTGCAAAATAACAAACCGACCATTACTTTTTAAATCTTTTAAGTAGAATACGTGATTCTCTTCTGATGCAAGAATGAACAACTCATCAATTACTCTATCTTTAGTCTTTAATTTCTCTAAGTTAATCATATTCAAATTTGAAATAGAATCTGTCTTGCAATCATTGACTTTATCCTCGAGCTTTACCCAATCACAATAAAAAACTGTTTATTTGAAGTCAATGTAATCTAATTCAATTATCTACTAAATAACTTCATAATAGCTTGTTTATGCTTCCTTGTAATTATTATTTTTCCGCTTGCTCTAAATTTTATAGTTGATCTTTTACAAATACCATTATCTTGTATTACCATTCTTTCTTCATAATTTTTTGGGGAAAATATGAATTCGTTCATTTTGGTACTTCATATAACTACGTGCCTTGAACTTCATCTCATTCACCAACCTTCAAAGAGTTGAACCAACATCACTGGTCTTCGCCAGCTAAAAAACAATAAATGAAAAGCATGATCATGATTGTGTATGATCAACTTGAATATATGAGAAGATGTAATACCTCATCACATAACCATAGAGTAAAACTTTGACAAGTTGCCACGGATGTAACGCTACTTCGAGATTGAGATTTGGTATACCTCCTGCGATAAACATTTCAAAATGAATATAGGAGTAAAATAACAATAATGAGAATTTAGGATTGACTAGTGAACTTACTTCTCCCATTTATCCAATGCATCGTAATTATTAAGGACCCACCTACGAACTTGTTCAAACTGTACAGGATTAAGGTTATATCTTTACCACTATCTAAAGGTATCTTATCAACAAACTCATCGTCTTCATCTAAAAATGTTTCACAGATATGTCTATGAGTGTCATCAACTTCTTTTGGCATATAATCCATGCAGTAATAACTAGCTTCTAGTATAATATATTGTTGGGAAACAATGGCTGAGTCACGGACTAGGTCGCTTTCTTGAAGACGATTCGGCGATCTGGTCGGAGGTGCAAACCAGTTCGTTCCTTCGCCGCCGCCTCTAGGATAAAACAGCCTCAAAAACAATAACCGATTTGCTTGCACAACAAATCGGTGCAGATTTGCACTTTCTTAAAAAAAATTGCTCGAAAATTTCTGAGAAGAAAATTTTAATGGCGGCTGAGAGAAGAGAGAATTTTCAATTCGGTAGTCTTCTCGTCTGAGGCTAATGTCAATATATAGAACGAAAATTAGGGTTTGGTTTACAGATTAGTGGGCCGCTAAAATTTGGTGGATATAATTTTTTTTTTTTTTTTACCATTGCAGAAATCTTCTTCCATAAAAACGGTTCGAAAAAGGCTAAGTTTTATGGTCCAAAAAATATAAGTGTCTACACCACAAAGCCCAAGCCGAAGCCGAGCCGAGCCGGACCGGGCCGGGTCGAGTCGAGTCGGTCGGTCGCGCGCGCGTGTGGTGGTCATATGATGCATGGTCTCCCTCCTCACAACAATGCATGTATTGGGAGCCCAAGGCCCCAACATGATTTCTTAGAAACAAGTATAAAAGCTTGCCTCTTCTATATAATCCCATGATGTGGGACTATTCCCATATAGGAGCCATTCTTACACTTATTCAAGATTTTTTAATAATTCACTTAATGTTTGTAAAACATTTCCAACAATCCCCCACTTGAATTTTTTAAAAAATATTTTCGAGCAGTTTCTTAAAAACATAAGATTGTGCATAAACAAAGGTGTCTTTCGACTTGAACCTTTGCATAGTGAATAAGATTCAGTTTTTACTAGAGTGACACGTAGTCTTGAACTCTATTCCTGACATCAAACCACACACAACCTTTTCTATAGTGCAATCAAATAAGCCCGTGCATTTATGACCATGCACGTCTATCCTAGTTTAGTGAATGCTCTAGAAGTTTTGCCCGAAACTCCATAGGAAACGGCCACATTTCCACATTCACAAAGGTGAGTCTATCAAGAGCACTCCTGAAGGTAGGCACTCCACTCCACATAGAGTATAGATCTCATTAAGAGTTTCTATTAACTCATCCTCTAATCACTTCAGGAATACATGCTTCTTGGTTTATTAAATAGCATGTTCAACTCATATCACTACACAACTTGTTATTACCCATTGAACCTAGTTCTTGGGATCTCCATTCATTTAGGTCGGGTTTCCATTGTGCGTGACTCAACAATCTAAGGGCAATAGTCCCATTCTTTTAGAAGAGTTATGGACCTTCTCTCTGGACAATCCTTTCGTCAAAGGATCTGCCAAATTTTCCTCACTACGTACGTAATCCACTCTAACGGTACCTGTGGAAAGTAGTTCTCTAACCGTACTTTGCTTATGACGTATTTGTCGTCTCTTACCGTTATAATATCGGTTCTGAACTTTTGCAATAGCTGCGGTACTATCGCAATGTATTTACACAGCCGGTATCGGTTTTTCCCATAAGGGAATCTCAGCTAGCAGATTTCTCAAGTACTCTCCCTCTTCACTAGCTGTAGCTAGTGCTATCATCTCAGACTCCATAGTAGACTGAGCCAAAATAGTCTGTTTCTTGGATTTCCAAGAAACAGCTCCTCCAGCGATGCTAAATATATAGCCACTGGTCGCTTTAGAATCATCAGATAAGGTATTCCAGTCTGCATTGGAATATCCTTCAAGTACAGCTGGAAACCTTTCATAATGTAATCCAAGGTTCATGGTTCGTTTATGGTATCTCATTACCCTTTCAATAGCTTGCCAGGGCTCTATACTAGGTCTACTGGTAAACCTGCACAATAATCCCACGACATAGGCAATGTCGGGTCTAGTACAATCAGTGGCATACCGAAGGCTGCCAATGATGCTCGCATAATCAGACTGTCTTACACCTTCACCAGTGTTCTTAAATAACTTTACACTGTGATCATATGGTGTACTTGCAGGTTTACAGTCAAAGTAATTATATTTCTTTAGTATCTTCTCAATGTAATGAGATTGATCCAAAGAAATTCCCTTTTCTGACCTAGTAATCTTAATACCAAGGATTACACTCGCTTCACCTAGATCTTTCATATCAAAATTGACACTTAATAAGGATTTGACTGAGTTTATGGCATGAATATTTGACCCAAAAATGAGTAGGTCATCTACATAAAGGCATATAATAGTGCAAATGTCATTCTCAGATTTGTAATAAATGCATTTGTCACTTTCATTAACTTTAAAACCATTTGAAATGATTGAGTTATCAAATTTTTCATGCCATTGTTTAGGTGCTTGTTTTAAACCATATAATGATTTATCCAATTTACATACTTTATGTTCTTGACCATGTACTACAAATCCTTCAGGCTGGTCCATATAAATTTCTTCGTCTAATTCACTGTTCAAAAAAGCAGTTTTAACATCCATTTGGTGTATAAGTAAATTATGAATGGAAGCAAGTGAGATTAATACCCGAATGGATGTTATTCTAGTTACAGGTGAAAAAGTGTCAAAGAAGTCTATATTTTTCTTTTGTTTAAAACCTTTAGCTACTAGTCATGCTTTATATTTATCTATAGTGCCATCAGGTTTTAATTTCTTTTTAAGTACCCATTTACAGCCTATAGACTTACAACCAGGGGGTAAATCTACCAAGTGCCAAGTCTTATTGGATTCTAAAGAATCCATCTCATCGTTTATAGCCTCTTGCCAGAAATCGGCATCTAAAGAAGATAAGGCTTCTTGGAGGTTTATAGGATCCTCCTCAATAGTAAAAGCACAAAAATCTGAACCAAAGTCTTTTATGGTTCTTGCTCTTTTACTTCTTCTAGGTTCAGCTTCAGAATTTTCATTAAGTTCTGTTCTAATAAGCATATTTGAAGTGCCCCCACTATTCCTTAATTTTAAAGGAAATTTAGTTTCATAAAAATCGGCATCATTTGATTCAATTATATTATGTGCATTAAGGTCATAAAATCTATATGCTTTGCTATTAATAGCATAGCCTATAAATGCACATTCATATGCTCTACTTGCCAATTTCATTCTCTTAGGGTCTGAAATGCGAACATATGCTAAACAACCCCAAGTTCTAAAGTATGAGACATTGGGTTTATGATTCTTTAAAATTTCATAAGGTGAAATTTTATTCTTAGATTTAAGGATTCTATTCAGAACGTAGCATACAGTCAATAAAATATCCCCCCACCAATGTTTTGCTGCACCAGAATTTAATAATATGGCAACTACTAGCTCGGTAAAGGTCCTATTTTTCCTTTCTGCTTTACCGTTCATTTCAGGTGAGTAGGGTGCAGTTATCTCATGTACTATACCATGTTGTTTATAGAAATCCAGAATAGAATTAGATTCATATTTTGTTCCTCTATCACTACGAAGTCTCTTAATTTTTCTATTTGCTTGATTCTCAATCTCAGTTTTGAATGTTTTAAACATGTCAAAAGCATCACTTTTATTTTTCATAAGATATACATATGTGAAATCAGAGCAGTCATCAATAAAAGTGATAAAATAACGATGTCCCTGTATAGTTAAAGTGCCATCAAGTTCACATATGTCAGAATGAATCAAGTCTAAGGGTTCAGAAACTCTATCAACAGATTTGTGAGGTTTCTTTGTGATTTTAGCTTGTGTACAGAATTCACATTTATCAGATTCAGATTCTGTCATTTTAGGTATCATATCTAGTGTGCTCATGTTACGAATAATTCGATTATTAACATGACATAATCTAGAATGCCAGATATTAAAATCACACAACATGTAAGCAGAAGTAGTCACTTTATTAGATTCAACATTCAGTTTAAACATGCCCTCACAAGCATAACCCTTTCCCACAAAAGTTCCCTTATAAGTAAGAGTGTACAAATCAGCCCCAATAACTTGAGTGAAACCAGCCTTATTGTAACAACCCGAAAATCTGGGCCAGTTTAAAATTTTTATTTTGGCAATTTTAGCGAATTTTGAATATTTAAAATAGATTATTTTAAATAATATCGACGAGAAATTTATTTTGAATAGAATTCGAACGTATATATTATACGCGTCGTCGTTAGAATATAAATATTTATATATAATTATAAATAGAATTGAAAATGGCGCGGTAGTTCGATAATTCGATTTCAAACTTCAATTGAATGTATCGGGTGCAAAACAATCCGGATTTTAGTGAAACCAAAAATCATAGGATCTATTTGATGATATCTTTCCAACGAATCCGAAAAATCAAAATTTCGTAGCGGGAATCAAAAGATATGTCCAGTTGAAAATTCTGAATAGTCGCTATGGAATTCAGGCCTTTAAAAATGGACATTTTGCAAACGACCTCGGATTTCGACGAAACCAGTTTTGTTGGGTCCGGGATGTCAAATTATTGCTAGGTTTCAAATTTCTTAATTTTTCGAATCAATATGTGAGCGTGGCAAAGGAAAACGCGTTTGACCAGTTTCAGTTGATTTTAATCGACTGGAAATTGGCCATTTTTCTAGCGGTCTCAGAATTCGACGAAACTAGTTTTGTTAGGACCGTATCGTCAATACGAAGCTAGAATATATTTTTCTGCAATTTATAGAGTTAGTATGTGATCCCGGTAATTTGAAATGTACGTTTAAAATTCAATAAAGTGATTTAAATGTAAATTTAACGGAAACTGATCGAAACGATCGAATCAGCTTACGATATATATCCCATTGTGTTCGGAATGGGGGTAATTAGCTATGGACGATAGGCGGTGGGTTCGGTTTCGAGGTCAAAATAAAAAGTTGCTTTTAGAAAAATAAAATGAATTAAAAATAAAAATATATATAAATCTGTACCCTCCCTCTTCCCTTATTCTCTCAGATCAGAGAAAAAAAAACCTCTACGAACAGGAACCCGTCGCCCACCCTCCTCCCTCGCCACCGTCGATCGCACGCACCCCCCTCTTCTCTCTCGCGTCTCGCCCCTCCTCCTTCCCTGAGCCACTCGAAGACCCCAAGCCCGAACCCCAAAACAACCGCACCCGAATCCGCTTCTTCCCCCCCCCCCCCCCCCGTAAAACCTAATCCGCCGCCGCCGTGGGGCCCTCTAGCACCGCCAGCCCGAGCATCAACCTCCCCACCTCCGGTGACCAAAGCAGACCTCCGATTGCCCTTCGTCCGGCTGAAATGGTGAGTTTTACCCTATATTTATTTTTTTTAAATCGAGTTTTATTTAATTTAGTTTTAATTAAATTCTGAATTTATATAAATCAATCTATTTATATCAGTTTTTAGTTTATATAAATTAGTTTATGTAAAATCAGTTTTTATTTATTTATTTAATGGAGAAAGCATTGTTTAATAATATGATTTTTAAAACTGTCATAACCTTATTTTTAGAACTGAAATTAGCATTGTTGGAACAAATGTAGTAGCGAGAAAAAGAAGTGATTTTTCATTAGTAAAAGAAACCTTTATATATGAAAAGGTCGGATTTTTATTTTAGAAGAAAGAATAAGAATATGACTTTTATATTTTTAAAGAATTAAAAATGTGATTTTATATTTTTAAAATATTAAAAATATAGTCTTTACTATATAGAAGAGGTGAAAATGTGATTTTTTTTATGTAGAGAAGTAAAAATATAATTTTTACATCATAGGAATAATAAAAATATGATTTTTATATATTGAACTTCGAAATAAAAATATGATTTTTATATATTGAACATCGAAGTAAAAATATGATTTTTATATATTGAAATTCGAAATAAAAATATGATTTTTATATATTGAACATCGAAGTAAAAATATGATTTTTATATATTGAAATTCGAAATAAAAATATGATTTTTATATATTGAACATCGAAGTAAAAATATGATTTTTATATATTGAAATTCGAAATAAAAATATGATTTTTATATATAGAATAGCGAAGTAAAAATGTGATTTTTACATATGTAGTGAAAGCAGCAACGAAGATGACAAAAATGCGATAGCAACGAAGATTTCTATCAATGAAGTGTCGTGGAGTTAGGATAGCTATCGGTGAGAACTTCTCACTCTTCAATTTCTTTTTCTAGTTATATATATATATACTAGGATGCAGACGGTGTTTAGTAGCACCCGACACCCGTCATCCACAGACCATGGATGGCTTGTTTGTTAAATTGTTTGGTTGTGTAGTTGATTAGATGATTTGAAATTGAATTTTTTTGGTGAATTGAAATTGATTTGATTGATGTGTGAATGGCGTGGGCCTTCACTAGACCGGGGATAAGGCTAGGCCTCGTCCCGTTTCTAGTATCGTGCCGTTATGCCGCCGAAATTTTCTAAAATATGTTAGAAAATAAAAATATCATTTTATTTGTGTAAATGAGTAATAGAAATTCATATGTTGGAATAAAATGTTTAATCGTTAAAAATATAATTTTTAACGTGAATATGAATATAGTGAAAGTGAATAAAATAAATATTCATTTACAAACCGAACGGTTTGTTTATGTACACTTATTTGAAGGACATTGATTGGGTCGATAAATTTTACACATCGCCCAACTGCACAACTGAAATCTGTGTTTGATTGTTTGAAAACCCCACACGGGTGTTAGGATGAAATATGAAGTTCACTCATCCTGATTGATTAAATATGTCGATCGATTGATTGACAGGCTGTTGTAAGCGTTAGATATCTATATTTGATGCTTATTCAGTGTAGTGCACTTTGGTTGATGGTTGATTATCTTTCAATGCTATTATATACATGGGTTGTATGAAAATCCACATAATTAACTTTATATGGTAATTGATTGGGCCTCATTCCAATTTGAAAAATAAAGAATATTATAAAATAAAAGTTCATGTGTTGACAGTCTCATTCATTGAGATTGGTCATGTGTTGAACGAAATATTTTAATATTAAAATTTACATCTTTATCGATATAAAATAAAAGTTCATGTGTTGACAGTACTCATTCATTGAGATTGGTCATGTGTTGAACGAAATATTTTGATAATAACAACTATTTTGAGAAAAAGAAATATTTGAAATAGAATATTTGAGAAATAGAAATTTATGAAGCCGTGTTGATTAGATAGACGCCATTTTGACGTGAACGATATTTATATCGATTTTAAAACGATTTCGAAATGAATTGAATTGAAAACGATTTCCAAATGAATTGAATTGAAAACGATTTCGAAATGAATTGAAAACGAATCCAAATTGAACTGAAAGCAAATTGAAATGAATTCAAATTGAATTGAAATTTGAATTGAATAGAAATGAATTTTTAAACGAATTTATAAAGAAGAATTCAATTTTGATTTGAATCGAAATGGAAGTTGAAATTGCTTTTGAAACGAATTTAAAATTATTTATATAATTCGTTTTAAATAGAAATCGACGAAATATATATTATATATATTATATATATAATATAATGGCCTAAATAGAACGCGCCGCGCCGCGGCAGTTCGTGAATTTCGACCATTTATTTCAAACGGACATTACGGGATATCCGACCGTCGGATTCTCCTAAAACCGGAACCGTTGGGTTCGTATCGAAAAGAGCTTTCTAACGAATGTTAGAAATTTGAAATCTAACGGTTGGATTTGGAGATACGTCCAAATCAAATTCGAAAAAGGTCGCTGTAAGTGCAGTTCGATGGCCATTGTTGGAAATCGACTGTACGGGCCTTGATAAAATTATTAAAAATAGTAATAATTTGTGTAAAATCATAAGAAATGATTTAGAAAGAATTGGGATGAAAAACTCCATATTTGGAAAGATAAAAATAGATTTTTATCGAATTGAACTAGTTTTGAACTAGAATTATAATTCTATTTATTTTTAAATAAATAAATTGAATTCGAAAAGGGTTTTAAAAATAACCAAAATTTCCAATGATTGCATTGGAATGGATTTGAATCAAAATTGTCTTCGGAATATTTCGATGTTGAAATTCGTGATTATACAGGTGTTGTTATGGAAATTTGAAAGATATATATTTATATCGTTATTTCCAATACGACATTTGTTAATCGTAGAATTTGATATTGAATATAAGCCGGGATATTTTCTATTCAGAGCCTTGTATTTAATATCAAATGTGATTTGGGTTTGTCGTGAATGGTGTCTTCACTAACACTGTTCTTGAACCCAGTTGAGAAAAGATTAAATCTTTTTATTTAGATTTAATGAAGTGCACCAATTAAATAATATTTAATTGGAATTGAATCGATATTGATTTTTGGGTTTATCGTGGACAGTGTTTTAAATAACACTCGTTCTTTAACCCGATCATTGATGAAATGTGATTTTGGGTTGTCGTGAACGGTATCTTCAATAATACAGTTCTTAGACCTAAAGGAGTTAAGAAAATCAGAAACTAACTGGAGATTAGTTAAGTTGAATAGTTTCCGAGGTATTGATCTGATGTTGGTTTCGGCCTTCGGGATTCATACTTAGGGAATTGCTTACTTGCTAATTTACAATTAGGGACTGATTGAAATGTGATGTGATTTTGGGTTTATCGTGAACCGTGTTTTAAATGACACTGATTCTTTAACCCAGTCACAGATTAAAACTAAGTGGAGTTTTAATGAATCTTTAATTAGATTGAAATAATCGAAATGGAGTATCACCAGTTTTGCTCCAGGCGATAGTTAAATCTTTAATTAGATTTGAACGTGAAATGGTAATTTAATTTACCGATAACACCGTGGTGTTAGATATGAAGTATAACCAGTTTTACTTCATGGGATGAATAGGTTGGGATTGGGAAATTAAAACAAATGATTACTTCGGTAAGGTTCGCTAATCCCGACTAGTTTGAATTGATATTCAAAGGTAGATTAAAAAATAAATTCAAGGAATTTATCTTTGATAAAATTTATGGGAACCTTTCCCTATGAACGTGAAATTTAGAAACTAACTGTCGGTTAGCCAAGCAGAAGGGTTTTCTGGATATTGATCTGATGTTGGTTTCGGCCTTCGGGGTTAATATTTGGGGAATTATTCTCTTGATTAATTTACGGTTAGTGACTGATGAATTGGAATGAGGCGTATGTTGTGTTTGTGTAACACTTATTTAAAATATACGCGAGTTATTCGGAAAGACCGGGTTTATCCCATTCTGAATAACTGATACGACGATAAGTCGAAGATGAAGACGGTGGTCGAAGACCGGAAGTCTTCACGTCGTTTGGGTGATAACTGATGATCTTGATTGGGCTGTACACCCAAGAAGATGGAAACAGTTGGTGATCGTCCAGACGTACTTGGAGATCGATGGATATGCGAGGTACTAGGTGCCTCCGGTTTCTTTCAGACCCAGAAAGGACTTGTAAATGGACTGTGTGTCTGACATCGGATTTCATTCTGTGTGACTGATATCGGTTGCATAGGATGGTTTGCCTGTGTGGCATGCTAAGATGCAAAAGATCAAGGCTTCTGTTGAAAAGCAAAGTCTTGTGGTGATGATCAAAGCACGGCCTTTGTGGCGTAGCTTTGTGTAACGTTTACCTCGCGTGTTTCACACCCGGTATAAACCAAAAACGGGAGACGGACCTCAGGGAGGGCCTGCGTTTCCTCCTAGCTAGAAGTGGCGTCAGTGGTTTTACACGCCCTGACGAGTTTGACTTATGTGGTTGTTGCTGTTGCAAGGCGCCTCGGTTAGATCGGACGATCCGGGTCCGATGGAGTCATTCGTTGGCTCGCTTACGCCCCAAAGGGCGGCGAAACATAGTGCTCAGGTATAATAATCCACATCGGTGGACCGGCCCTGTCGCTCCAAGGCTTGCCTGCGCGCTTGCCTGAGACTCGGGCTGGGCAGTCTCGAATCGGTTGAGGACTATCTTTTGCCTCGGTTCATAGACGGAAATCCAATTTCCAAATACGTGACTTTGCGATTTTGATTGTATAACCTATACATGGCGACATAGTGGTATGGGGCATTCATGCCGCCTATGATTGATACTTATGATTTGAAGTGTTTTATACACTATGCACTTATATTAGTATCAAATGATTTGTTTTAAACGTATCAAGCATTCTTTGGCTGTTATAAGGGAAAACCCTATCCTCGACTGCGTTGCATTGTGTGATGGGACCTGGGTCTTATAACAGCTTCATTTTTCTCTATTTAGCATTGCGCTGTTTGTTTTATGCACTGGTATTCTTGGGAGGAAACCCGTTCCGTGTTATACGGCGTGGTCCCTTGATTTACCTAACTTTAAAAATAAAGACTAATAACTGTTTTAGTTCTCACACCAGTCCCATGACTGACCTGGAGTTTATTGTTTTAACCTAAACTCTGGGTGCCCTTATTTTGACACGGGCAGCTAGTAGTTTTGGTTTTTGCAGATTTATATTCACAGGATCTTGGTTTACAGCTGGAACGATATCCAGAAAGCTTTGTATCCGTATATCTCATTCTAGTTGTGTATTGTATTATTTTTCCGCTGCTGTGTATTTAAATGTAATTTAAATCTCTGATATTTCTGTGTAATATTCATTTACTCTGTATATTCTTGTAATCTGATGCATTGTTGTAATAAACAATGAAACGTTCTTCTGTATGCGTTCTGATGTGGCCTGTTCTCAAACGATAGGGCGTTTCGAACGGTCTGGGTCGGTTTAGCGACTGGTTCGGACCGACCGAAATTCCTTGCCGTCACAGTTGGTATCAGAGCGAGGTTTACAAAGCTCAGAGAACAAGACACATTAGAACCATACGAAATAATTCATCAGATATTGGACTAGTAATATCCAATTAGAATGACTCGTTAGAGATGGGATCAGTAGTATCCTAGAACGGGTGTGAAGAGTATATTTTTCAAATGAAAACAATTTTGTTTTGAAAATTTAAATCAATTATTCGTATTTGATTATTTATTTTATATTTATTAGGGCAATCCAAAATATAAAGATTTTTGCGTATGCGCCTAGCTAGCGTGTATTCGAAGTTTTGATATATTGGATAGATATAGAATTACACTCTAATCGCCCGGAGATGATTTTGATGATGGAGCTCCATCATTAGAATTTATATTCGAGTGACGAACGTGTAATATCTATATACTTCCTATTGACTGGTGTGAGAACCAAAATTAGATAGGGCCTATTGTTGTAATTTGGCATCAAAAATCTGATTTTTGACTATGTATCAAAGTTATCAATTTGAAACTCTAATCCACTAATTGATTGATGTTTGTGTTGTTTGTTTATTTGTTTGATAATTTTGAACCATTATGCCTAATAGCATCATAGATTGAGTTATATTGAAAATTGGTCGCATTTGCTTGCATATGCATATATATCATTGAACAGGTCATAACAAGGAGGCTAGAGCCAGAGAATAAAATTTGTTTGCCCGACAAATAGGTACATGTTTACTACATAATTTACTGTTTTGTTTGGGTGATGATGATTTTATGCGCCTATTGGCTAGCCGCTTGGCTTTTTCTTTTTCTTTTTGAGATCTGAAGGACCGGGGAAGCTATTTGAAATTCCCCGATGCTCCCGGTGCAGGGGAGGTTATGGCGAAATTTTTCGAAAATTTAGGGTGTTAGCCAAATTTTTGAAATTTTGAAAATTCTCAGAAACTAAAGAGTTGGAGAATAGAAGCCAGATCGAACGTAGAGTTGAATAATCAAACCACTTTCGACTTTGTTCCTTTTCGGGGACGAAAAGTTTTAAGTGGGGGAGATTGTAACAACCCGAAAATCTGGGCCAGTTTAAAATTTTTATTTTGGCAATTTTAGCGAATTTTGAATATTTAAAATAGATTATTTTAAATAATATCGACGAGAAATTTATTTTGAATAGAATTCGAACGTATATATTATACGCATCGTCGTTAGAATATAAATATTTATATATAATTATAAATAGAATTGAAAATGGCGCGGTAGTTCGATAATTCGATTTCAAACTTCAATTGAATGTATCGGGTGCAAAACAATCCGGATTTTAGTGAAACCAAAAATCATAGGATCTATTTGATGATATCTTTCCAACGAATCCGAAAAATCAAAATTTCGTAGAGGGAATCAAAAGATATGTCCAGTTGAAAATTCTGAATAGTCGCTATGGAATTCAGGCCTTTAAAAATGGACATTTTGCAAACGACCTCGGATTTCGACGAAACTAGTTTTGTTGGGTCCGGGATGTCAAATTAATGCTAGGTTTCAAATTTCTTAATTTTTCGAATCAATATGTGAGCGTGGCAAAGGAAAACGCGTTTGACCAGTTTCAGTTGATTTTAATCGACTGGAAATTGGCCATTTTTCTAGCGGTCTCAGAATTCGACGAAACTAGTTTTGTTAGGACCGTATCGTCAATACGAAGCTAGAATATATTTTTCTGCAATTTATAGAGTTAGTATGTGACCCCGGTAATTTGAAATGTACGTTTAAAATTCAATAAAGTGATTTAAATGTAAATTTAACGGAAACTGATCGAAACGATCGAATCAGCTTACGATATATATCCCATTGTGTTCGGAATGGGGGTAATTAGCTATGGACGACAGGCGGTGGGTTCGGTTTCGAGGTCAAAATAAAAAGTTGCTTTTAGAAAAATAAAATGAATTAAAAATAAAAATATATATAAATCTGTACCCTCCCTCTTCCCTTATTCTCTCAGATCAGAGAAAAGAAAAAAAAACCTCTACGAACAGGAACCCGTCGCCCACCCTCCTCCCTCGCCACCGTCGATCGCACGCACCCCCCCCATCTTCTCTCTCGCGTCTCGCCCCTCCTCCTTCCCTGAGCCACTCGAAGACCCCAAGCCCGAACCCCAAAACAACCGCACCCGAATCCGCTTCTTCCCCCCCTCCCCCCCCCCCGTAAAACCTAATCCGCCGCCGCCGTGGGGCCCTCTAGCACCGCCAGCCCGAGCATCAACCTCCCCACCTCCGGTGACCAAAGCAGACCTCCGATTGCCCTTCGTCCGGCTGAAATGGTGAGTTTTACCCTATATTTATTTTTTTTAAATCGAGTTTTAATTAAATTCTGAATTTATATAAATCAATCTATTTAAATCAGTTTTTAGTTTATATAAATTAGTTTATGTAAAATCAGTTTTTTTTTATTTATTTAATGGAGAAAGCATTGTTTAATAATATGATTTTTAAAACTGTCATAACCTTATTTTTAGAACTGAAATTAGCATTGTTGGAACAAATGTAGTAGCGAGAAAAAGAAGTGATTTTTCATTAGTAAAAGAAACCTTTATATATGAAAAGGTCGGATTTTTATTTTAGAAGAAAGAATAAGAATATGATTTTTATATTTTTAAAGAATTAAAAATGTGATTTTATATTTTTAAAATATTAAAAATATAGTCTTTACTATATAGAAGAGGTGAAAATGTGATTTTTGTTTATGTAGAGAAGTAAAAATATAATTTTTACATCATAGGAATAATAAAAATATGATTTTTATATATTGAACTTCGAAATAAAAATATGATTTTTATATATTGAACATCGAAGTAAAAATATGATTTTTATATATTGAAATTCGAAATAAAAATATGATTTTTATATATTGAACATCGAAGTAAAAATATGATTTTTATATATTGAAATTCGAAATAAATATATGATTTTTATATATTGAACATCGAAGTAAAATTATGATTTTTATATATTGAAATTCGAAATAAAAATATGATTTTTATATATAGAATAGCGAAGTAAAAATGTGATTTTTACATATGTAGTGAAAGCAGCAACAAAGATGACAAAAATGCGATAGCAACGAAGATTTCTATCAATGAAGTGTCGTGGAGTTAGGATAGCTATCGGTGAGAACTTCTCACTCTTCAATTTCTTTTTCTAGTTATATATATATACTAGGATGCAGACGGTGTTTAGTAGCACCCGACACCCGTCATCCACAGACCATGGATGGCTTGTTTGTTAAATTGTTTGGTTGTGTAGTTGCTTAGATGATTTGATTTGAAATTGAATTTTTTTGGTGAATTGAAATTGATTTGATTGATGTGTGAATGGCGTGGGCCTTCACTAGACCGGGGATAAGGCTAGGCCTCGTCCCGTTTCTAGTATCGTGCCGTTATGCCGCCGAAATTTTCTAAAATATGTTAAAAAATAAAAATATCATTTTATTTGTGTAAATGAATAACAGAAATTCATATGTTGGAATAAAATGTTTAATCGTTAAAAATATAATTTTTAACGTGAATATGAATATAGTGAAAGTGAATAAAATAAATATTCATTTACAAACCGAACGGTTTGTTTATGTACACTTATTTGAAGGACATTGATTGGGTCGATAAATTTTACACATCGCCCAACTGCACAACTGAAATCTGTGTTTGATTGTTTGAAAACCCCACACGGGTGTTAGGATGAAATATGAAGTTCACTCATCCTGATTGATTAAATATGTCGATCGATTGATTGACAGGCTGTTATAAGCGTTAGATATCTATATTTGATGCTTATACAGTGTAGTGCACTTTGGTTGATGGTTGATTATCTTTCAATGCTATTATATACATGGGTTGTATGAAAATCCACATAATTAACTTTATATGGTAATTGATTGGGCCTCATTCCAATTTGAAAAATAAAGAATATTATAAAATAAAAGTTCATGTGTTGACAGTCTCATTCATTGAGATTGGTCATGTGTTGAACGAAATATTTTAATATTAAAATTTACATCTTTATCGATATAAAATAAAAGTTCATGTGTTGACAGTACTCATTCATTGAGATTGGTCATGTGTTGAACGAAATATTTTGATAATAACAACTATTTTGAGAAAAAGAAATATTTGAAATAGAATATTTGAGAAATAGAAATTTATGAAGCCGTGTTGATTAGATAGACGCCATTTTGACGTGAACGATATTTATATCGATTTTAAAACGATTTCGAAATGAATTGAATTGAAAACGATTTCCAAATGAATTGAATTGAAAACGATTTCGAAATGAATTGAAAACGAATCCAAATTGAACTGAAAGCAAATTGAAATGAATTCAAATTGAATTGAAATTTGAATTGAATAGAAATGAATTTTTAAACGAATTTATAAAGAAGAATTCAATTTTGATTTGAATCGAAATGGAAGTTGAAATTGCTTTTGAAACGAATTTAAAATTATTTATATAATTCGTTTTAAATAGAAATCGACGAAATATATATTATATATATTATATATATAATATAATGGCCTGAATAGAACGCGCCGCGCCGCGGCAGTTCGTGAATTTCGACCATTTATTTCAAACGGACATTACGGGAGATCCGACCGTCGGATTCTCCTAAAACCAGAACTGTTGGGTTCGTATCGAAAAGAGCTTTCTAACGAATGTTAGAAATTTGAAATCTAACGGTTGGATTCGGAGATACTTCCAAATCAAATTCGAAAAAGGTCGTTGTAAGTGCAGTTCGATGGCCATTGTTGGAAATCGACTGTACGGGCCTTGATAAAATTATTAAAAATAGTAATAATTTGTGTAAAATCATAAGAAATGATTTAGAAAGAATTGGGATGAAAAACTCCATATTTGGAAAGATAAAAATAGATTTTTATCGAATTGAACTAGTTTTGAACTAGAATTATAATTCTATTTATTTTTAACTAAATAAATTGAATTCGAAAAGGGTTTTAAAAATAACCAAAATTTCCAATGATTGCATTGGAATGGATTTGAATCGAAATTGTCTTCGGAATATTTCGATGTTGAAATTCGTGATTATACAGGTGTTGTTATGGAAATTTGAAAGATATATATTTATATCGTTATTTCCAATACGACATTTGTTAATCATAGAATTTGATATTGAATATAAGCCGGGATATTTTCTATTCAGAGCCTTGTATTTAATATCAAATGTGATTTGGGTTTGTCGTGAATGGTGTCTTCACTAACACTGTTCTTGAACCCAGTTGAGAAAAGATTAAATCATTTTATTTAGATTTAATGAAGTGCACCAATTAAATAAAATTTAATTGGAATTGAATCGATATTGATTTTTGGGTTTATCGTGGACAGTGTTTTAAATAACACTCGTTCTTTAACCCGATCATTGATGAAATGTGATTTTGGGTTGTCGTGAACGGTATCTTCAATAATACAGTTCTTAGACCTAAAGGAGTTAAGAATATCAGAAACTAACTGGAGATTAGTTAAGTTGAATAGTTTCCGAGGTATTGATCTGATGTTGGTTTCGGCCTTCGGGATTCATACTTAGGGAATTGCTCACTTGCTAATTTACAATTAGGGACTGATTGAAATGTGATGTGATTTTGGGTTTATCGTGAACTGTGTTTTAAATGACACTGATTCTTTAACCCAGTCACAGATTAAAACTAAGTGGAGTTTTAATGAATCTTTAATTAGATTGAAATAATCGAAATGGAGTATCACCAGTTTTGCTCCAGGCGATAGTTAAATCTTTAATTAGATTTGAACATGAAATGGTAATTGAATTTACCGATAACACCGTGGTGTTAGATATGAAGTATAACCAGTTTTACTTCATGGGATGAATAGGTTGGGATTGGGAAATTAAAACAAATGATTACTTCGGTAAGGTTCGCTAATCCCGACTAGTTTGAATTGATATTCAAAGGTAGATTAAAAAATAAATTCAAGGAATTTATCTTTGATAAAATTTATGGGAACCTTTCCCTATGAACGTGAAATTTAGAAACTAACTGTCGGTTAGCCAAGCAGAAGGGTTTTCTGGATATTGATCTGATGTTGGTTTCGGCCTTCGGGGTTAATATTTTGGGAATTATTCTCTTGATTAATTTACGGTTAGTGACTGATGAATTGGAATGAGGTGTATGTTGTGTTTGTGTAACACTTATTTAAAATATACGCGAGTTATTCGGAAAGACCGGGTTTATCCCATTCTGAATAACTGATACGACGATAAGTCGAAGATGAAGATGGTGGTCGAAGACCGGAAGTCTTCACGTCGTTTGGGTGATAACTGATGATCTTGATTGGGCTGTACACCCAAGAAGATGGAAACAGTTGGTGATCGTCCAGACGTACTTGGAGATCGATGGATATGCGAGGTACTAGGTGCCTCCGGTTTCGTTCAGACCCAGAACGGACTTGTAAATGGACTGTGTGTCTGACATCGGATTTCATTCTGTGTGACTGATATCGGTTGCATAGGATGGTTTGCCTGTGTGGCATGCTAAGATGCAAAAGATCAAGGCTTCTGTTGAAAAGCAAAGTCTTGTGGTGATGATCAAAGCACGGCCTTTGTGGCGTAGCTTTGTGTAACGTTTACCTCGCGTGTTTCACACCCGGTATGAACCAAAAACGGGAGACGGACCTCAGGGAGGGCCTGCGTTTCCTCCTAGCTAGAAGTGGCGTCAGTGGTTTTACACGCCCTAACGAGTTTGACTTATGTGGTTGTTGCTGTTGCGAGGCGCCTCGGTTAGATCGGACGATCCGGGTCCGATGGAGTCATTCGTTGGCTCGCTTACGCCCCAAAGGGCGGCGAAACGTAGTGCTCAGGTATAATAATCCACATCGGTGGACCGGCCCTGTCGCTCCAAGGCTTGCCTGCGCGCTTGCCTGAGACTCGGGCTGGGCAGTCTCGAATCGGTTGAGGACTATCTTTTGCCTCGGTTCATAGACGGAAATCCAATTTCCAAATACGTGACTTTGCGATTTTGATTGTATAACCTATACATGGCGACATAGTGGTATGGGGCATTCATGCCGCCTATGATTGATACTTATGATTTGAAGTGTTTTATACACTATGCACTTATATTAGTATCAAATGATTTGTTTTAAACGTATCAAGCATTCTTTGGCTGTTATAAGGGAAAACCCTATCCTCGACTGCGTTGCATTGTGTGATGGGACCTGGGTCTTATAACAGCTTCATTTTTCTCTATTTAGCATTGCGCTATTTGTTTTATGCACTGGTATTCTTGGGAGGAAACCCGTTCCGTGTTATACGGCGTGGTCCCTTGATTTACCTAACTTTAAAAATAAAGACTAATAACTGTTTTAGTTCTCACACCAGTCCCATGACTGACCTGGAGTTTATTGTTTTAACCTAAACTCTGGGTGCCCTTATTTTGACACGGGCAGCTAGTAGTTTTGGTTTTTGCAGATTTATATTCACAGGATCCTGGTTTACAGCTGGAACGATATCCGGAAAGCTTTGTATCCGTATATCTCATTCTAGTTGTGTATTGTATTATTTTTCCGCTGATGTGTATTTAAATGTAATTTAAATCTCTGATATTTCTGTGTAATATTCATTTACTCTGTATATTCTTGTAATCTGATGCATTGTTGTAATAAACAATGAAACGTTCTTCTGTATGCGTTCTGATGTGGCCTGTTCTCAAACGATAGGGCGTTTCGAACGGTCTGGGTCGGTTTAGCGACTGGTTCGAACCGAGCGAAATTCCTTGCCGTCACACTTATTAAGGAGGAAGCCAGAGACCAGATTCTTTCTTATCTCTGGAGTGTGCATAACATCTTTCAGAATTACATTTTTTCCAGACGTGAACTTGAGTTCCACGTTTCCAATCCCCGCAACTATAGGTGGTGTGAGAGTCTCCCAACAGCACTTTCTGATTTTCAGCAGCCGTGTATGTAGAGAACAAGCCACGATCATAGCAGACATGGCGAGAAGCACCAGTGTCTACCCACCAACCCTCTGATCCACTAACAAGGTGAATCTCAGTAACCATAGCCGTAAGAGGCTCCTCAGTCAGGTTAGCTTGCGGTGCAGAGCTTGGCCTGTTCCGGCACTTTCGTGCCATATGCCCTGGTTTTCCACAGTTTTAACAAAGAAACAACTGTCCAGAGTCATTCTTTTGGGCTGGTTTCTGCTGTCCTTTTGGGTTTCCTTGCGGATTCCCATTCTGTTTGTTGCGCCTGTTCTGATTCTTAAAAGATTTCTGATTTGGTTTCAGAACAGCGGGAGTGGTCTTCTTAGTACTGTTGTTATTCACAATCAGCACCTCTTCTTTCTGGTCCTGCTTGCGTGCCTCCTCCTCAATACGGAGGCGTGTAATCAAGCTTTCTAAGGAAAATTCCTTAGTCTTATGTCGCAAGACATTCTTAAAATCTTTCCAGTCTAGGGGTAATTTGTCAATGATAACAGCAATTTGAAATTGTTCGTCCAAGACCATACCTTCGGAGATGATCTCATGAGCTATTTTCTGCAGCTCATGAGACTGCATCTCTACCGATCTATCATCAGTCATCTGGTACTTTAGATAGCGGCTCACAACATATTTCTTTGCCCCTGCCTCCTCCGTATCATATTTCTTGTTCAGTGCTTCCCAGATCTCCTTTGCTGTCTTTTCATCTGAGTTATAATAATCATACAGATCATCGCTCAGTCCGTTCAGAATAAAGTTCTTGCATAGATAATCTTGTTCAGTCCAGGTCTGCAGTTGCTTTGACTGTTCGGTCCATGATGCCAGGTTCGCTGCATCAGTCTCAGCAGGTTTATCTGGAAGCTGCGGTTTGTCAGTAGTCAGCGCAGCCACAACCTTTCTGATGGTGAGGAAGAACTCCATCTTCTGAGGCCATCGTTTGAAATGCAAGCCTTCAAATCTGAAAGGAGCAGCCGTCACAAGAGGGTTCTGGAAAGCAGAGGGTGGAGCAGAATCGTCTAGGGTTGAATTGGAAGCCATTATTTCAGAACGTCTTCAAATTGTTGGGAAACAATGGCTGAGTCACGGACTAGGTCGCTTTCTTGAAGACGATTCGGCGATCTGGTCGGAGGTGCAAACCAGTTCGTTCCTTCGTCGCCGCTTCTAGGATAAAACAGCCTCAAAAACAATAACCGATTTGCTTGCACAACAAATCGATGCAGATTTGCACTTTCTTAAAAAAAATTGCTCAAAAATTTCTGAGAAGAAAATTTTAATGGCGGCTGAGAGAAGAGAGAATTTTCAATTCGGTAGTCTTCTCGTCTGAGGCTAATGTCAATATATAGAACGAAAATTAGGGCTTGGTTTACAGATTAGTGGGCCGTTAAAATTTGGGGGATATAATTTTTTTTTTTTACCATTGCAGAAATCTTCTTCCATAAAAACGGTTCGAAAAAGGCTAAGTTTTGTGGTCCAAAAAATATAAGTTTCTACACCACAAAGCCCAAGCCGAAGCCGAGCCGAGCCGGACCGGGCCGGGTCGAGTCGAGTCGGTCGGTCGCGCGCGCGTGTGTGGTGGTCATATGATGCATGGTCTCCCTCCTCACAACAATGCATGTATTGGGAGCCCAAGGCCCCAACATGATTTCTTAGAAACAAGTATAAAAGCTTGCCTCTTCTATATAATCTCATGATGTGGGACTATTCCTATATAGGAGCCATTCTTACACTTATTCAAGATGTTTTAATAATTCACTTAATGTTTGTAAAACATTTCCAAAATATATCCTTCTACAATACACCCTTCAACATATCTTTTGTTGTGCACGTATCATTTATATGTTTTCATCAACCTATATAGGCGATCAGTTGTGAATAACTATATCCACTTAAATTGATATATGAAGAATAAAACTAAAATTAGTAATTTACCTTTCAAAGAGATACATCCATCTATATCTAACAGGGTTGCAAATCAAAAAAATGCAGTTGAAAAATATTTTTCTAACACACACTTCTCTTCTACCGAATGAGCTTTTACTTTTAAAAGATGTTCTCTTTTACTCACCTTTGAGCACAAAATGTTAAAGAACGGATGTATACAGTGTACAACATTGCACAAATCTTTATGTTGTGGATAATAATGTTGAAACAAAACCAGAAGTAATTGTTGCATTATAATGTGTTAACCATACCAGTTCATACTTATTAGTTCAGGAAGATTGATGCTCACATTGTTGTGGAAGTTAGAAGAGAATTTTCTAGGTACTTTCAGGTTTTATAAAACAGTGCAAAACCATATCCTTTGTTCTTTGCTCAAAGTGAAAGTTGCCTCTTGTATAATTGTTTTATTTGTTTGACGATCTTCCCTCACCCATAATTTTTGTTTTATACCCATGGTTCTCAAGTCCTTGCATGCATTGATTCCATCTTTTGACTTCTCCTTGTGATTCAAAATCGTGCTAATGAGATGCTCAGTGGCATTCTTCTCTACATGCTTCACATCAACATTATGTCAGATCAAATTTGATTTCCAGTATGGAGGATTAAATATGACAGACCTCCTATATCATGTGGGAATATTGTTAAGGTCCTCATCAACCGGTTTTTTTCGCGTTCGACCGATTTCTTGTTTTTGAACTAATTTTCATCTTGATGTTAGCTACTTTTTGTTCAAACTGATAACCATTCAATAACCATGGAGGACAACGATATTCTTGTTCATTATTGAAGTTTTCCTTATTGTCTTAAAACTTGTGTTTGGTAGGAAGAAATCTGTCCCATATAACACATCTTCTTACTTTTAGGAAGATAATAAGAGTAAGTGTCTTCCCCATAAATAGGTTATGCAAAATAGCCATGAGTTGTGCACCCTGATAAAGTCCGGAATGTAGGATGATTATGAATCGCCCACAACATCCTAGCCCTCAATGCAAACTATGAATTAATGAATGAGTCAAATGCAATGACTCATTTCCATATCTGCTTTAACTCATCTATCAATGGTTGTAAATAAACATTGATATCCTTTCCTGGTTGTTTGCGTTCGGAAATCAACAATGTCACCATTGAGAACTCTCTTTTAATGCACTTTGATGGAGGAAGATTATATGGTACTATAATTGTTGGCTAATAACTATAATGGCTTGATAGAGATTTATGTGGATTGAAACCACCTGTTATTATTCCAAGTGTGACATTTCATGGTTCAGAAACACTTTTTTGATCCAATGAGTCTACAGCTTTCCGTCGGGATGTGTCACGTGGATGGCGCATTATATTCGAATCAGATGTAGCACGAGCATTCTAAGTAATAGCATCTTCTATCCACGATATGATATACAGTCTCCTTAATCTAGAAATTAAATGAAAATGTCTCAACGTCTTTTGAGGTATTTTATAAGCTCTTTTTTCATCGTTGAATGTTGTCCTATATCTTGGTTTGTTGCAATACAAGAACTTTGCATGCATCATCTTCCCAGTATAAAATGCATTCACTAATGCATGAATCATTAGTTGTGTAAACCATTCCAACTTGTTTAATCACCTTCTTCATTTCGGAGTATTTTATCAGCAATGTATATTACCTTCAGGGAGTAACTGCTATATAAATTTGAGAAGTGCAGTCACACCATTATCGAAAAAACCGTATTGAGTTTTCAAGCTGTTCAGTTTCATAATGACATATAATTTTGTTATCCCTTTAGGACAGAAGGATACAATTGCTCTTTTGCACTCACAAAAAGTGATTTATACTTTTCTCTTTGATTGGTCGACCAATTGGCATTAATTGTAGATCGTTCCCTAATATTATCGTGCAACGAACCGAAAGGGCGAAAATGTTGAAATCTATTCGCGTCATTGATAAGGTCTTCCATCCTAGGATTTTCATACTCATCAACACTTATGGCTTCATTAATAGATTGTTTTTTTCTCTTCGATTCTTATCCATGAAAAGGCCAAATGGTCGGTATACGATTGGAGATTTCCCTGTTTGAGCAGATGACAATGAATGTCATCTAATTTAATCTTCATTTTCATATTTTTGCACTGTGTGCAAAGACAAGAACAGACTTCCTTATTACCACCATTTTCTACAGCGAAACCAATAAACTTCCGAACTCCTACATATCTTCTTTGATCAGATTCTGGCATCCATTGTTTGCCTATACATGAAGACATGCTATCCTGCTATATCATACAATGCGATTTTACCAGAACTATTTACTTCAAAATCCTTGCACCTCTATAAATCTATCAACAATAACTGTACATATTTTTTACAAATATATGTTCTTACATCACCTAATTGGCAATCAAAGGAGAGAAATACTTAAATTACCATTTTTGACATATTACAATTTTTTCACTCATTAGTGAATTATTGTGAATTTTTTATCCTGATAAAATTTAAAGATATTCTAGTGTGCTTAACCATATCTGAAAAACCAAACTCGAGTTTAAGAAAAGGTATATTCATAGGAAATGTCGCTAAATAAACATACAGTTTAAAAAAGCTTAAGTATAAACTAGGCTTGCAAATACTAACTAAGCTTACAAACTATGTTCACATTTATTTTTAAATCTTTATCAACAACGATTTTGGTTTTCATTGTGGCAGTAAGCTGAGTACACTACTAGAAATGCTTAATTTTCGGACATGGAGAGGCGATGACTTCCGACAGTTATTTTCGGATGGTTTTCGATGGATTGTCAGAAGCCGTCAGAATATTACGAATATCTACTAGGCCAAGACTCTTCTTTCCCATTTCTGCTGCTTCGCCCAAATCGAAACCTGTTCCCGATTCCCTCAAATTCGATTTTCCATTCCCAAACTTTGAATTCAACAGCTTAAACCTCTCCGACGTCAAAATCAAACTCTACAACAACCAATTTGAGGTATTATCTCTTTATTAAAAATCATAAATTTACCTAAAACTTATATTTGCATATACTAATAAATTAGGGTTATGTAATGATTGCATGACATCTAGTAGCGTAGTAACGGTTTATAGCATCGCTTTGTGTGCATTTTCACATGTTAACGTTAGTTGCAAAATATATGTACAAATTGTTGTTGTTTGTGTACATTTAAATAAACCTTTATACATATGGTGTTACCATTGAATTATATTGATTTGAATGCATAAGTTAAGAATATTATATTATGCTCGTATTGACTTAAGAAAAAAAAAATGAATGCATGAGTATAAAAATAATTTGAGTGTTCTGACAACAATGCTAAAAAGTGTTAATTATATAAATCAATGAAATACGTTGATATTAACTATGATGAATTTAAATATATTTTTAAATATATAACAATAAGTAAAAATATATTATTTTTCATAAAATCCACACATCTTGACTATGTCATTTAGACAATTATTGTCCCCGTCCGACGGGTGTTGTACATGATCGTTATATAAATAGTCGTTTGCATCACAAAACGATCATTTATATTCATCTGGTACAATACTTGTTGGATTTGTCCTTGTACTTGGACAAGTTATAAACACAACAAGCAAGTATATTTCACATATTACTTCGTTCAAATGGTTCACAAAATTTTGGCATGAATTTCCTTTTTTGTTTCCTGCATACACGCACTTGTGTACAATGTAGGGAACAAAAGGGAAATTCTGCCAAAATTTTGTTGAATCATTTGAGACGAAATAATATAAAAATGTAAATGCTTACTGTGTTTGTAATGCGAAGTAGGATGTTAATCATGGAAAAAAAGATTGTTTTTTGTGTAATTTTTTGTATTGATGCATGAAAAAATGTGCTATATTTGAAAATATTTTTGAATTTGTGAAATAGTTATTTTTTGAAAATAAAAATTATACATTTGTAATTTGACCTTGAAAATAAGCTTTTTTGAATTTGTATTCTCGAAAATAAATAATAATTTTTGAACCTGTGGCTCATTTTCTCAAATAGGAAAATTAATTGACTATTTTGTTGATCGGAGCAGTTGGATGTATTAAAAAAGATGACAAAGAGGCTCAATAAAAGAAGATTTTTAATGGCATAACCATTTTTGTTGAGTTCGCTTTAAGTAATAATGGTAACAGTCTAGAAATTCGTTGTTTGTGTAGTAAGTGTAAACATTTAAAGTATTTGTTATCCGATACTATGAAAGTCCATTTGAACAAAAACTGATTCTTACCTGAGTATTATGTTCGGGATCATCATGGAGAAGTTGTAGCTAATATTTTTGTGGAGTCTAAGGTAATGAAAATGTTAATACGACCACTACTGAAAATATGGTCGAAGATGCAGCACGATCAATGTTTCTTATGGTTGAAGTTGATGACGATGATGGAAATGTTGAAGAATTGTATATTAAAGCAATTTTTTTTATGATTTACTAGATGCTACTAAGAAACCTATTTGGGATGGTTGTAAAAGCGGCACTCAGTTGTCAGTAATCACAGAATACATTGCGATGAAGTCAAAATATAACATCGTTGAAGTTAGGTTTATAGCTATTGTACAAGCTAAAAAAGGACACATGTCGCTCGATAATTTAATGTGTGAAAACCAATATGAAGTAAAAAAAAAACTTATGTCACATTTTAGTTTACCTTATCATAAATTAGATACATGCTTAAATGGCTGCATGTTGTTTTGAAAAGATGACGAAAACCTTAGAAATTGTAAAATATTTAATTAAGAAAGGTACAAACCAAGAAAAAAGAAGGGAAATGAAGTTCTACACAAGCGTATGCATAACTTACTGATCACTCCAAAGCTTCAAAGATTATATGCATCTTCTGTTACTACATCTCATTTGAGATGACGTAGTGTGAGGTCAGAGGAAGAGGGTACGTTGACCCATCTAGCCGATGGAGAAGCATGGAAGAATTTCGATAAAGGTTGTCTTAATTTTGTAGCGGAGAGTTGTAATGTTAGACCAGGATTTTGTACGGATTGTTTTTGTAACAACCCGGAAAATCAAAACCAATTTAAAATTTTTATTTTAGCTATTTTAATGAATTTTAAATATTTAAATGATTTATTTTAAATAATAACAACTCAAAATTTATTTAAATCGAAGTTATAATGAATAAATTTATTTTAATTAAATAACGAGCCTGAAATGGCGCGGTAGTTTGAAAATTCGATTTCAAATTTCAAATGAATGTACAGAATTTAAAATAAATTGGATTTCGGTAAAACCAGAAATATTTGAATTTGTTTAATTTTACCTTTCTAAGAATGTGAAAAATCCAGATTTCATAATGGGAATAAGAAGTTATGTCCAGTTTAAAATTTAGATTAGTCGCTATGAAATTTATATATATATTATACAATATATAGCCCTTAAAAATAGCGATTTTGCGAACGACCTCCATTTTTGACGAGACCACTTTTTTTGGATTTGGAATGTCAAATTAATGCTGGATTCAAATTTTCATAATTTTTGGAATCAATATGTGAGCGTGATGGATTTAAACGTGTTTGGTAATTTCAGTTTGAATTTAATCGACTATAAATTGACCGTTTTTCAGACGGTCTTCAAATTCAACGAAATTAGTTTTGTTTGGAACATATAGTCCAAACATAGTTAGATTTATTTTTTGGGAATTTTTAGAGTAGGTATGCGGCCTCAGTAAATTAAAATGTGCGTTTGAATTTAAAATATAATGATTTATATTTTAAATTTAGCGGAAACTAATTGTACCAGCCGAATTGGGTTACAAAACCTATCCCATTGTGTTCGGAGTGGGGGTATTTAGCTAGGGCCGACAATCGTTGGATCCGATTTGGAGATTGAATGAAAATTTAACTTTTGGAAATTAAATAACAATAAAAATATTATATAAGGGTTTTTAGAACCCTATTTCCTTCTTCAAACCAGAACCCGTCACTTTGAAAAAAAAAAGAAATCAAAATCCGTCGCTCGATCCTGCCGCCCACTACCCACGTCGCACCGCCAGACGTCCCACCTCGCAACCACCGCTTGCGCCTCCCCCCATCCCCGATCTGCTCCCCTCTCTCTCCTTTTCTTGAAAACCCTAACCCGCAAGCACCCTCGCCGTAGCCCCCAAACTCACCAAAACTGACGTCGCCGGAGCCACCCCACGCCGTCGCCGCCTGAGCTTTCCACCCACCCTCCAGCACCCTTGCGTCGCTACCCTTACCAGCCTCCTCCTCGAAAACAGTGAGTTTTTCATTTTTTTATTTATTATATAAAAAACTGATTTTTTTAACGCTATAAAAATCTGATTTTTATTAATATAAAGATATGATTTTTAAAAATATAAATATTTGATTTTTTTTAACATAATAAAAATATGTTTTTTAAATATATTATAGCAAAATAAAAATATGCTTTTTTATATATATTATAACAAAATAAATATATGTTTTTTTATATATATTATGCAAAATAAAAATATGGTTATATATATATATATATATATTAGCGGAATAAAAATATGATTTTTATATACTTAGCATTAAAATAAAAATTCGATTTTTATCATATGAGTAGCGATATAAAAATTCGATTTTTATCATATGAAAAGCAATATAAAATTCGATTTTTATATATGTAGTAGCGATATAAAAATATAATTTTTATATAGAAAGTTGCGTTGTAAAAATCTGATTTTTATAATGTAGATTTGAAATAAAATATGATTTTATATATGTAGAAAAATAAAAATATGATTTTTATACATGTATCAATATTATAAAAATACAATTTTTAAACATGTAGCGATATTATAAAAATATGATTTTTATACATGTAGCGGTATTATAAAAATGTGATCTTTGTACATGTAGGGATATAATAAAAATGCGATTTTCAAAATATAATAGCATTGCATAAAAATGTGATTTTTAACATAAACCGCGTGAAACAGAATACGATGGAACCGACTGGAAAAGAATCCAAATCCAAACCGTTCAAAAATAAAGAATGGAGGAGTGGATCCTAATGGTGAGAAATTCTCACTCTAGTTTTATTTTCTAGTTAAATATATATACTAGGATGCAGACGGTGCTTAGAAGCACCCAACACCTTTGATTGAAACCATGGATGTTTGGTTATTTGTTTTGATTGATAAATTGGTTGAATTTGGTTTGGGATGTGTATGGAATTGGTTAAAATTGGTATGTGCATGAACGCGAGCCAGTATTAGGCGAGGGATAAGGCTAGACCTTATTCCGATTCTAGTATCGCACCGTTATTCTACCAAAATTTTCTAAAATATGTTAGAACAATAAAAATATCATTTTTATTGTACAAATGAACTGTATAAAATATTCACGTGTTGAAATAAATATTTTATAGTTAAAAATAAAAATTCATTTACGAATCGGACGATTCGTTTATGTACACCCATTTGACTAAATTTGATTGGGATGATATATTTTACGCATCGCGCAACTGCACAAATAAAATCTGTGTGTGTTGATTGAAACCCCACACGGGTATTGGGATGATATTTGACGTACGCTAATCCCAACTGTTTAGTTGTATGTCAATTGATAGGTTTACAGACTGTTATAAGCATTAATTATTTATATTTAATGCTTATGCAGTTGTGTAATGCACTCTGGATGATGTTTGATTGTGTTTGATTATTATTTTGTACATGTGAGTATGAAATCCATATAAATAAAATTATATGGTAATTGACTATGTCTGATTCCAATTTGGAAAGAACGAATATTTTAAATTAACGAATATTTTAAAATAAAAAATGATGAATATTTTAAAAAAACTAATATTTTAAAATGATATTTTGTAATGGATCAAAATATGAATTTGATGTCCGATTTGGGATGGACACGAAAATATGGAAAAATATAAAGCCATGTTGATCAGATTAACGCTGTTATGACGTGAATGATATTTATATCGATTTTATTCATCTTTGTAAAAAATATTGAAAAGGAAATGATTTCAAATTCTGATAATTTGAAAATAATATCATTTATATATTATAATGATAAGGAAAATTCAATTTTTGTTTAAAATTGAAAACGAAGTCAGAATCGTTTTAAAACAAATTTATAAACGATTTATAAAATACATTTTTAATTGAAATCGACGAAATATATATAATATATGTATTATATATATATATAATGGCCTAAATAGAACGAGCCGCACCGCGGCCCTTCGCGAATTTCGACCATTGACTTTGAATTGATATTATGGGAGATCTGACCGTCGAATCTCCTAAAACCAAAACCGTTGGGTTCGTATCGAAAAGAGCTTTCCAACGAATACAAGAGATTTGGAATTAACGGTAAGATTTGGAATTATGTCCAAATCAAATTTGGAAAAGGTCGCTTTAATTGCAGTTCGATGACCGTTTATGGAAATCGACTAAAAAGGTCTTAATAAAATTATTAAAAATATTGATAATTTGTGTAAAATCATAATAAATGATTTGGAAAGAATTGGGATGAAAAATTCCAGATTTGTGAAGATAAAAATATATCTTTGTTAAAATGAGCTAGTTATTAACTAGATTTGAAATCCAATATTTTTTTAAATAAAATAAATTGGATTTGTGAATGGTTTTAATATAACCAGAAATTTCCAATGAACAAACTGGACTGGATTTGGAATGGAAATGATCTTTGGAAAATTTCGATATTTGATTACGTGATTGTACGAATATTGTTATGGAAATTTGGAAGATATATTTTATATCTCTATTTCCAATACGATATTTGTTGGTTTCAGAATTTGATATTGAATATAAGCCGATATAATTTCTATTCAGAGCCTTGTATTTAATATCAAATTAGATTTTGGGTTTGTTGTGAACGGTGTCTTAAAAAACACTATTCTTTAACCCAGTTGAGAAAAATATTAAATCTTTTAATTAAGATTACTGAAGTTTTCCAATTAATTAATATTTAATTGGAAATGAATAAAAAATGGTTTGGGTTTGTCATGAATGGTGTTTTCAGTAACACTGTTCTTGAACCCCGTGTGAAAAGAATAAATCTTTTAATTAAGATTATTATAATTTCCAATTACATTTAATAATTGGAATAAAATGGAATGTGAATTGGGTTTATTGTGAACTGTGTTTTTAACGACATTCGTTCTTTAACCAAATTTGCAGTGAAACGTGATTGGAATTTATAAATCTTTTACTTAAGGTTTAAAGGAAATTTTCCAAAGAAAGGTTTTCCAATTTAATATATTAGATTGGAATTAAATGGAATTCGATTTGATAATAGTCGAAGTGAATTTCTGTGGAGGAAGACTGGTAATATGTACGGAATTAAAAAAAACTTGCTCGTTATTCCAATTATATTATTAGTAGGGTACAGAAATTGATATCGATTATATATATCGATCTGTTTTCCGTGAAGATTCCATAATTAGTGGAATGTGATTTTGGGTTTATCGTGATTTGTGTTTTAAATGACATTAGTTCTTTAACCTAGTTAAAGACAGGATTACATGTCTAACATCGTATTTCGAACTATATGGTTGATCCCTGCTAAATATATATCTGTTTGGTGGTGGAGAATTTATTCTCTTGCTTACCACCCTTCTCTAAGACGTACGAGCTTAGAGGTTATATATCGGCAAAAATCAATAGTACAGTGTAGATTGTCGATGCGGCATGTTTGTGTTTCCAAAGTTAAATAATCATTAATATTGTTTTGGGAAGATTAAAAAAAAGTGGAGTTTTAATTAATCTTTAATTAGATTGAAAAGAGAATGTGATAATTTAAATTATCAGACTCGAGAAATGATCGAGAATGGAGTAGCACCAGTTTTACTCCAAGCGATAGTTAAATCTTTAATTAGATTTGAACGTGAAATGGTAATTAATTTTACCGATAACACTGTGGTGTTAGATATGGAGTATTAGCAGTTTTTCTCCAGGGATGAGTAGGTTGGGATTGGGATAATAAAAGAAATGATTACTTCAGTATGGTTCGATAATCTCGTCTAGTTTGGATGAACCTTAATTTTGTTTGAATTAATATCCAAAGGAAGGTTAAAGAATAAATTTAAAGAATTTATCTTTGACAAAATTAATGGGAACCTTTCCCAAAGGATATGAATATTTAAATAAAAGAATATTTAGAATTGGATGATTACTGATGTCTTATTGGGCTGTACACCCAAGTCAAGGTAATAAGTGGTGATCGTCCAAACATACATGGAGACCGACCGGATATGCGAGGACCTCTCTCCTATATTGGACACGGGACGAGGAATAAGGTGCCTCTGGTTTCGTTCAGAGCTAGAACGAACTATTAAATGGATGTGTGTTTAACATTGGATTTTATTCTGTGTTGATTGATCTCTATTAAATATATATTTGTTTGGTGGCGGAGAATTTATTCTCTTGCTTAACACCCTTTCTGAGACGTACGAGCTCAGAAGTTATATATCGATGGACATCGGTTGCATGGCGTGAATTGTCAGTGTGGCATGCTGAGATGCAAATGATCAAGGCTTCTATTGAAAAACAAAGTCTTGTGGTTGATGATCAAAGCACGGACGTAAAGGGCATAGCTTTGTGTATAGCGTTAATTCGCGAGCCTCACACTTCGGTATGAGTCAAAAAGGGGATAAGGGACCCAAGGAGGACATGACGTTTCTTTCTAGCTATGGGTGGTGTCATGGTATGGAGCCCAGACATTTATTATATTTTTACCTATGTGGATGATTGATTGCGAGGTGCCTCGGATATATCGGCTACTACGGAGCCAATGGATATAGGTCCTATAGGACCGGGAAACGTATGTTTAGGAATTACCAATCCTCAAACGTAAGGGAGGACCGGCCTTGGAGGATCCAACGGTCTTCTGTGGGAGATCCTGAGGCATTTGCTAGAGTGTCTCGAAGCCGGCGAGGACTACATCCCTTGCCTCGACTCATGACAAAAACCCAATTTACAATACGTGACATTTCTGTTTTGATTGTAGAGCCTTGTATAGCGCCATGATAGATGGTAACCATGCCACCTATAATTGATACATTTATATTTGAAGTTGATTTCTTCACTTATAGTAATAATAAAAGAAAATTTCACGTACCAAGCATTATTTGGCTATTATAAGGTAAAACTCTATCCTCCGGCTTGCGTTGCATTGTGTGATGGGACCTGAGTCTTATGATAACTTCAGTTTCTATAATTAGCATTGCGTTGTTTGTTTGCACTGGTGTTCTTAGGGGTAAACTCGTTCCGTGTTATATGGCGTGGTCCCTTGATATACCTTACTTTAAAATCAAATTAATAACTGTTTTAGTTCTCACACCGGTCACATGACTGACCTGGAGTTTATTGTTTTAACCTAAACTCTGGGTGCCCCTATTTTCCACACGGGCAGCTAGTAGTTGGGGTTTTGCAGATATTATTTTCACAGGATCCTGGTTTATAGCTGGATCTATAATCGAAATTCTCTGTATCCGTGTATTTCTCTAAGTTGTGTTTTGTATTATTTTCGGCTGCATTGTAATTTGTAAATCTCTGATACTTATCAAATGTATATTATTTATTCATACTCTATTATATTTTTGTACTATGATGTAATTGTTGTAATAAGTAATAAAATGTTCTTCTGTTTGTGTTCTGATTTGTCGTGTTCTCAACTGGATCCGGGTTTTCCCTCACGGGTGAGTTTGGGTCGTTTTAGTTGGTATCAGAGCTTTGGTTTACAGAGCTCGCGAACAAGACACATTAGAACCAAACGAAAGAATTCATCAGAGATTGGATTAGTAGTATCCAATAAGAATGACTCGTTAGAGATGGGATCAGTAGTATCCTAAAATGATTTTCAAAGAGTGCTATTTTTAAAATAAAAATGAAACAAATTTTGTTTTGAAAATTTAAACCTTATTAAATGCATTTTAATATTTTATTTTAAATTGAATTTGGACTATCTAGTATAGGGAGATTTCGAGTATATGCTTGATGAGAGGTATATTCGAAGCCTCAGATACTTGGTAGATATAGGATCACACTCTAGTCGCCCAGAGATGATTCTAATGATGAGGCATCATCATCAGTACTTGTGTTCAGTTGCGATAGTGGGGTGTATATATATTTCCAATTGATTGGTGTGAGAACCAAAATATAGTTAGAATATATTGTTGCGATTCGGCATCAAAAACATGATTTTCTGTATATATATATATATATATATATATATATCAAAGTGATGAATTTGAAAATTTAATCAACTAATTGATTGTCGGTTGTGTTGTATGATTATTAGTTAACCAATAAAACCAACATGTGAAGGAAAGATGAATTTAGCCAAATTTTGAACTGAATTGAAAATTGATTGAAATTGTCTATATATACATGCATATGCATTGAACAGGTCATAGTAAGGAGGCTAAAAAGAGGAATAAAATTGTATGCCCAACAAATAGGTACATGTTTACTATTTTCTTGGGTTTGGATGATTTTATGAGCCGCTTGGCATTTTCTTTTTCTTTTTGGATGATGAGGGCCCTGCATGACTAGTTGCGGTTTTAAAGGTATCCCCATACAAAGGAGGTTATGGCGAAATTTTTCAAAAAATTTGGGTGTTAGACAATTTTTTGAAAAACTAGCAATTTTTAGAAACTGAAAAGTTGAAGAATGAAAGCTAGAATGAAAGTTGAGTTAGTTAGTTGAACAACTTTCAGCTTCGTTCTTTTTCGAGGACGAAAAGATTTTAAGTAGGGAAGATTGTAACAGCCCGGAAAATTAGAACCAATTTAAAATTTTTATTTTGGCTATTTTAATGAATTTTGAATATTTAAAATGATTTATTTTAAATAATAACGACTAAAATTTTATTTAAATCGAAGTTAGAACGAATAAATTTATTTTAATTATATAACGAGCCTGAAATGGCACGGTAGTTTGAATATTCGATTTCAAATTTCAAATGAATGTACATGATTCAAAATAAATCGGAATTCGGTAAAACAAGAAATATTTGAATGTTTTTAATTATATCTTTCTAATCAATGTGAAAAATCCAAATTTCATAATAGGAATAAAAAGTTATGTCCAGCTTAAAATTTAGAATAGTCGCTATGGAATTTATATATATTTTATATAATATATAGCCCTTAAAAAAAGAGATTTTACAAACGACCTCCGTTTTCGATGAGATCACTTTTGTTGGTTCTGGAATGTCAAATTATTGCTGGATTCCAATTTTCATAATTTTTGGAATCAATATGTGAGCGTGGTGGATATAAATGTGTTTGGTAATTTTAGTTTGAATTTAATCGACTGGAAATTGACCGTTTGAAACCGTTTTTCAAACGGTCTCCGGATTCGACAAAATTGATTTTGTTAAGACCATATCGTCAAAACATAGTTAGATTTATTTTTTAGGAATTTTTGGAGTCCATAAGTGGCGTCGGTAAATTAAAATGTGCATTTGAATTTGAAATATAATGGTTTATATTTGAAATTTATCAGAAACTGATCGTAACAGCTGAATTGGGTTACGAAACCTATCCCATTGTGTTCAGAGTGAGGGTATTTAGCTAGGGGCGATAGTCATTGGGTCCGATGTGGAGATTGAATGAAAAATTAACTTTTGGACATTAAATAATAATAAAAATATTATATAAGGGTTTTAAAACCCTATTTCCTTCTTCAAACCAGAAGCCGCCGCTTTGAAAAAAAAATCAAAATCCGTCGCTCAATCCCGCTGCCCTCCACCCACATCGCACCGTCGAACGTCCCATCTCGCCACCGCCGCTCGCGCCTCCCTTCCTCCGATCTGCTCCCCTCTCTCTCCTTTTCCTGAAAACCCAAACCTGCAAGCACCCTCGCCGTAGCCCCTAAACTCACCAAAACAGACGTCGCCGGAGCTACCCCATGCCACCGCCTGAGCCTTCCACCGACCCTCCAGCACCCCGGCGCCGCTACCCTGACCAGCCTCCTACTCGAAAGCAGTGGGTTTTTCAGTTTTTTTATTTATTATATAAAATCTGATTTTTTTAACACTATAAAAATCTGATTTTTAATGCTAAAAAGTTATGATTTTTATTAATATAAAGATTTGATTTTCAATAATATAAAGATTTGATTTTTTTAACATAATAAAAATATGTTTTTTATATATATTATAGAAAAATAGAAATATGTTTTTCTATATATATTGTAGCAAAATAAGAATATGTTTTTTATATATATTATAGCAAAATAAAAATATAGTTATATATATATATATATTAGCGGAATAAAATATGATTTTTATATACTTAGCATTAATATAAAAATTCAATTTTTATCATATGAATAGCAATATAAAAATTTGATTATTATCATATGAATAGCAATATAAAAATTCGATTTTTATATATGAAGTAGCGATATAAAATTATAAATTTTATATAGAAAGTAGCGTTGTTAAAATCTGATTTGTATAATATAGATTTGAAATAAAATATTATTTTATATATGTAGCGAAATAAAAATATGATTTTTATACATGTAGTGTTTTTATAAAAATGCGATTTTTATACATGTAGCGATATTATAAAAATATGATTTTTATACCTGTAGCGATATTATAAAAATGTGATCTTTATACATGTAGGGATATAGCAAAAATGTGGTTTTTAAAATATAAATAGCATTTCTTAAAAATGTGATTTTTAACATAAACCGAGTGAAACAGATTGCAATGGAACCAACTGGAAACGGATCCAAATCCAAACCATTCAGAAATAAAGAATGGAGGAGTGGATCCCAAAGGTGAGATCTTTTCACTCTAATTTTATTTTCTAGTTAAATATATATAATAGGATGCAGACGGTGCTTAGAAGCATCCGACACCTTTGATTGAAACCATGGATGTTTGGTTGTTTGTTTTGATTGATAAATTGGTTGAATTTAGTTTGGGATGTGAATGGAATTGATTAGAATTGGTATTTGTATGGCGCGAGCCAGTATTAGGCGAGGGATAAGGCCAGTCCTTATTCCGATTCTAATATCGCGCCGTTATGCTACCAAAATTTTCTAAAATATGTTAGAACAATAAAAATTTCATTTTTATTGTTTAAATGAACTGTATAAAATATTCATATGTTGAAATAAATATTTATAGTTAAAAATAAAAAATTTAACGTGTATATGAATAAAATAAATATTCATTTATGAATCGGACGATTCATTTACGTACACCCATTTGACTGAAATTGATTGGGACGATATATTTTACACATCGCCCAACTGCACAAATAAAATCTGTGTGTGTTGATAAAACCCCACACAGGTATTGGGATGATATTTGATGTACACTAATCCCAATTGTTTAGTTGTATGTCAATCGATAGGTTGACAGACTGTTGTAAGTGTTAATTATTTATATTTAATGCTTATGTAGTTGTGTAATGCACTCTGGACGATTGTAATAACCTGTATTCTACGAATCGGAGGATCGTGGAATATTTATTTCTTTTTCATGTGAAGTCGTATGGTCGTGTAACTTTGGTAGACGACTATTGGGGTCATTTCTCATGTTCATGATTTTTGCCGATTTTTAAATGACCGTTTTGCCCCTAGTTGATCTTGTTTTGGCCATAACTTTTGATTAGTAAGGTGTTTTGACCTGAAACCTCTTCCATTAGATCCGGATGATGGTTTACCTTTCCATAGATTGGTCACATTAGCCAAACGGACTTACCGTTTGGGAGATATGGCTAAATTAAGGTTTAGAAGGCGAAAAACAACTTAACGGGGCTTAATTGGGTAATTAACAGCTAGGCCCAGTGGGGGATTTCGGGATTTGGGGTATTTAAGGGTTGTTAGGGTTAGGGATTTCGGTTTTTAGTCACTTTCCAGCCACCAAATACATCATAGAAACCCTTACAATGGCCTCCAACATCTAGAATCATCCCTATTCACCGTTTAATCAAGGATTAATCTTAGCAACATCAAATCAATGAGAAATAGCACAATTTCGGAGTTAGAGCTGCTGTTAGACGCTGGAAATTGCCCCAAATCAGCGGAGTTTCAGTTTTGAAAGTTTTGTTTGTGGCAAAGGCAAGTGATTTGCATAGTTCCTCGCTAATTACAGTTAATTAGGGTGATTAGTGATAATTAGCAAAATCTTACATGATTGAAAAATATTTAGAAATTCTTAAATATTATTTTAGACCTTTGTTAGAAGTTTGGATTGGTTTGGTTAAGTTTTGCTAATCCTACCATTAGATTTGCTTAAACACTCTTAAGGGGAAAATATGGGTTTTAGGTTTGTTTGATTCATTTTAACATATCAAATTGTGATTTTGGTTTTTGAGGTCAATTCTACATGTTGCTACGACTGTATGGTATGCTTGGTGATTGTTTAGAATAGTTAGAATGGTCAAAAATGTTGTTGTGTGGTGTAAAAACAGTCGCTGGAAAAGTTGCAGGAAATGACCCAAAACCGGATCGGATCTCCTTACCCGACCCCGACCGATCGTGAATGGTGGCCACGACCCGGATCTACTCGTATTAGAGTACTCGAACCGACTCGCCCACCCGGAGAGCTCCACGACCCGAACCGCTAGTCACGATCCGCTCGCATCTGAAGATCTCTGACCCGAATTGAAGTGCCAACCACGAACCAGAAGCTCTGATCCGATGCATCATGAGCCAACTGAAGACTCACGAGCCTGGAGCATTGTCACGAGCCTATGTAGGGAAGGAGGATCACGACTAGGATTTGGAATCACGGACCGATCCGACATGGATGGAGTGTCACGATCCGAACAGAAGAACGTGGACTTGAGGCGTGAACCACGAACCGAACCGGGAGTACGATCTGAAGCGAAGAGAAGTAGAGAACTGAACCGATCCAGAGGAGACCAAAACCCGGGATGCAAAGGTAGTCCAAGTAGGAATTTTATACTTCGGCTCCAGTTGGGAACCAACGAGTTTACTTCATGAGTTGGACTTTGCTGCGGGACGTGTGCTAAGGGGTTATTGATGTCCATAACTTTGATTCACCACCAAGACGGATGTTAGGCTACGTATCAGTGCAGTGGGGTAGTTATTACTCCATGGGGCAGAGTGATCGTAGCATGGCTATGAGCCTGTGCAGTGGAGTCATTACGACTTCATGGGGCAGAGTGGACATAGCAAGGACTAGTGGCTATGGATCAGTGCAGTGGAGTCGCTATGACTCCATGGGGCAAAGTGATCATCGCAAGGATTTACGTGATCAAAGTGGTGGATATCGTATGCTTTACGCACCAAGTGAGAGATGTAAGGATGGTTGCTATGCTTGATTGTTTGCCATCACTACAACATGCACACCCCCACCCCCGTATCCTTTACACTATATGTTAGTGGCACCTTAGAGTATTGTACGGTATGTTGTGCTAACTCTTTGGTTGCAGGTCCAGGTTCAGGTATGGTTTAGTATACCTTGTCATTGTTTTGTTTTGCTTTGCTGCTTATCGCTCATACCAGACTTTTGTCTGACCTAGAGTTTTATGTCTCTTATTATTACTCTGGGTGCTCTTAAACAGGCAGACTAGAGACAGGTTAGCTGGTTGTGCACGAGTAGCTATCCGAGGATGAGTAGGAGGCTTATACATATATTATCTATATATTCTCCCTGTGTCGCTGTTGGTCACTACTTTGGGCATTAGTATTGTACCTTTCCTTTCTTTTGCTTTAGAAACAGTTTTTAAATTGTAATAATGATGAAGTGGAACATAAGCTGTGTAACGACCCGTGTTTTGCCCGTTAAATATTTAATTTAATTTATTTATTTTAAATATTATATTGGGAATATTAATGAAATTTAATATTTAATTCGTTATTTAAAACGAAGTTGAACGTTATAATTTATTTATATAATTATAATTCGAGCTTGAAAATGGCGTGCAGTTCGTAAATTGGAATTTTGAACTTCAACTGAGAATACATGATTCGATATAAGTCGGATTTCTGTGAAACAAGACACGTTGGGACCGTATTGACGATAATTTTCATATGAAAGAGAAAAATCTAGATTTCGTGCTATAGGTTGATATTTATGGCCAAATCAAATTTTGAAATAGTCGCTATGGAAATTCGTTATTAAATTATAGGCCTTTAAAATGGCCGTTTTGCAAACGGACTCAGATTTCGACGAAATCAGTTTCATTAGAACCATATCGTTAAATTATTGTCAGAAAATCAAACTGCGTGAAAAACCGATGTTGTATGTGGCCAGGGTAGCCATAAACGCCCGTATAATTTCTATAACGCGTAATTAATTCAATAAAAGGATATTTGAATGTAACTGGAGCAGATGATCGAATTAGGCCACGAAACCAGTTCCGTTGAGTTCGTATCGTCGATTAGAGTCAGGATATGTATATAGTTTGTTATTTTTAGAGATCGAGAAATTTGGTGTTAAAAGGGGTATTGCGGTTCGGGGTAAAAACAGCCTTCCGGGGCAACAGTCTCAGAATGCGACGAAATTAGTGCCGTTGGGTTCGTATCGAAAAGTTATTGTCGATCTTCGCAGTTTCAAGTGGATTTGATTTATCTAGTGACCGTGGAAAAATTAAATGCGTGTTCATTTCCGGTTTCATAAAGGAAATTTTTTCATGCGACCTCGGATTGCGACGAAACTTGTTCCATTGGATCCGGAATATCGTTTTACATCAAGAACAATTTTTTTATCAGTAGATAGAAATTTTTGTGGTGATTTGGCCGTTAGAAATGCCATTGTGACGAACAACATTTGCAAATCACTAATACCCTGCCAACCTAAGACTTAACATAGCCAACCTGTACATGTGTATAAACCTCCCCAAGTATTACCGCTGTTGTATTTCACCTCAGCAGTCATTTGAACCGCCCCACGTCTTTTCTTTTCAGTCTCAGCGTATTTTTCACCTAGGAAACAAGAACCTTGGCGACAAAGTTTCCCCCAGTGAAAGCGACACCCCAGTAGCGTGCTACCCACACATCCTTCTCCTATATATATATCGGTGCTTTGTCTTCCCTTTTCCCACGAGTGTAATGGAACCAAAAGAAAAAAAAATATAAAAAAAAAAAAGAAAAAAAGAAAAAAAAAAAAAAAGGCGGAAGGGTGCAGAACGAAAATGGGAGGACGCAAGCAACTGGATGGTTAAACATGGCATGGGGTGGTGAAATGGGGTAGGCGGATGGCTTGGGAAGGGGATGGTTGCGGTACAGTGGTGCCAAATGACTGGAGGGTGGGTTCAATTGTTTTAACGCAAGTGAAGAAACATGGAAGGGTAACGTGAAGAAGGCCATGCGGGGGGTACCAGATGAAGACAATGCGCAAGGAAATAGTGCGGCAGGGCTTCCAGATGGTTGGAGTTGAGATCTCGGTGGTGGAAAATATAGGTGCAGACTGGTTTTGGCGGAGGGACAAATCCTGGAGAAATAGCAAGAAGATGAACAGTGTAAAATTCCTAATCACTTTCCAGTATAGCCTAATCACTTTTTAAATATGCAATACACGTGGACATTTAGTCGACTCAACATTTGAATATTCCGAGCTTATTAAAACGTACATACAAAATTATTTTGAAATGCCCAAACATCTGTATATAATTTTTATCATCACCGTGTTCGCTAGGATAATAAAGGGAGTAATTTATAAATTAACTAATTCTAGTTCTAACATGTCTACGTGGATTTTTTTAAGAGTTAGGATTTACGGGTGTCAAATTACGCACCAAAGTGACCAACTATATTTATAGATATAGTTAACATCTAAATTAAGATTTAAATAAAAGGATAAATAATTTGATTTTAAATCGTTACTTAAATGAGTACAACGTTCTCTTATGAAAGCAGAGTTGGACCCAACAAGAGATGTTGAAACCATATCAACAGGCGTAATAGCATGGGATTGGACGAACGAAGCTGAACGCAGCTGAAAGATGGTAAACCAAATCGTTTTATCAACAATAGAAACGCAAGGTGAGTTAAACTCACTCAGTTTTTTTTTCCCATTTATATTTTATATAAATTGGGTTTTTATTTTTGTGCTCTGCTTGCTGATGGTTGCATGTTTGCTAATTATACATTTGTTTGTTGATTTAACTGATGAAATTAAACCGTGTTTAATTTCAGTGAAATACCAAATCGTTATTTTTAACGATTGGTTCCAATAAAGGTAACTCACCTTGGTTGGTCACGTTTATTTATAAACGTGTTCAAAATGGTTGAATTGTTTGAATTGCGTGTGTATTGGTTGAAACTAAATGATCTGTTTTGAGAAAACCGTTGTGATTACAGGGAAGAACAGGTTGGAGGGATCCAACCGGATTCCTCAAATGTATTATTTATTTTCATATTATCATATATGAACTGATCTGTTTGTGTGATTGATTTGATGGTTGATTATTAATTTAATATTCAACCTCTGTTTGGTTTGAACCAATGGGTGATATTGGTTAAGTGTTTGGCAGAGTAGGGCCTTTAAAAATCAATCGGTTTATAGATATGGATTCACCGTTAGGTGAGTCGATAAAAGTGAAGTTATAAAGTTTATTTTATAACTGGACTCAGATTTTGAAATATATTATTTGAATAAAGTATAAAAGGGAATTAAATAAATATTTTATTTATTTAAAGACCTTGATTTATAGTTGGTTTAATTTATAAAGTATATGCTGATGTAAATCAGATTTTCAAGTATGAAGATAAGAAATGAATTAAATGGTCAAACCTTGAAAATTTGTTTTGTAAGAAAACAGATAATTAGAATCTATTTAAATTAATTATATTTTTAATTAATTTAAAGTGAGGATTGTTGAAATCAGTTAATGAGATAATCAAGTTTTTGAGTTAATTAAATCGACCGTTTGGAATTAGAATTGTTTATCGAGTTAATGTGTTTTGACTAAAATAGTTAAACGAATATTGTTTGAATTTAAATAAGGATTTAAAAAGGAATTTAATATTTAATTTAGTTAATAAAGGGGATTAACTACTAAAGTAGTTAATGTTGAAATAAGTTATTATTTTGTGATGAATTTAGAAATATATTTTTAAATGGGAATTCATTTAAAAAGTTACCGAATGTGAGATGCAAGCCAATTGAATGGTGAAAGGAAATAAACGTACTTAATTATATGAATTAAGTGAAAGGAGATTACGATAAAAAGGGTTTATTATTAACCAGAGGTTTTAAGTGAGATTCAAAGTGTTAAGACGTTAATTTTGCATTAACGTTATTTGGAAACGAGATCAAGTAAAAAGGAGAATTTTAAATGAGATTTCAAAATGGGAAATTGAATATATTTATTCGAGATAGAATTAGCCAAACATAATTATTCGGCTAAGTTGTCATTGCGTACGACTGCTAGCGTAATTCGCAGGGCTGTAGATAGCCTACGGCGGTCGGATGTTTCCTGAGGGAATCGGGCGTAACCATTGTGATCGCTGTGATCTAGAGTCAAGCGAATGGAGTTAAGACGAATGTTAATTCATCAATTAGAGTTATTCAAATATCATATTTTTGAATATTAAAAGAATTGGAAGTTTCAATTTAACAAAAAGGAAATTAGTTTGTTAAAGGCCAAGTGATGCTGAATCCTGAACCAGTGAACTCATTGGAGTGTCATGATTGAAACACTGTATATTTTGATAGTTAAAACACCGACTATCAAATCTGACCAATACGATTGTTGGTATGGAAAGACCGGGATCGAATTTATATTCGAAAACCATTCCAACCAACAAATACGTGAAGATATCAGAAGATGATCGAGATGGTGCTGTGAAGACCGTGGGTTTCCATGAACGGAAGGACCACTAATATTCTCTGCCTGGCAAGCAGAGGAAAGCTGTGATTCTGTCATAGTTGGAATCTACGGGTTGCAAGGACTTCTCGCTACTGATCCATGGGGTGATTCCTATATGGATGCGATAGGAGAGTGCCTTCGGTTCATCCTGTTCCTGGATGACGTGTATGGACGAGTGTCTGACAGAGTATTTCCAAAGGGTCACGTACGTTGATTTCTTCAAACGTACGATAGTTGTTGGCGGAGATTTGCCGTTCTCTTAGCTTCCAGCTAGAGTATATTTTTGTGGACGTCAATTAGTGATATCTGACGGATCTGACGATGTGGCATTCAAAGTGAATGACGACCAGATGTTCAAGAGTAAATTCTGGCCTCAAGCCTCATCAACCGGGAAAGGACAAAAATCGGGCAGGCAGCATGGCTATGTGGGTCGCTCCCATTAGGGTGTATGATCACCTATCTAGAGGAAATCCTATTTGTTTCTTAAATCTATGTTTCGATGTTGTCCCTTGTCGGGAGACGGTTGCTGATCCCAACCGTCGGTGATATACATTCGATACACTCAAGCGAAATGAGTGGTCGGTCATGTGAGGGCCGGGTTGCAAGAAGTTCTTGTTGAACCCAGTGTATTCGTCTCTAGAGATACACGATCGGAAGGTGGACCCATACCTTGTCAAGTTGGAATCCAATCTCCAATAAGCGCCCGCGGTTTTTGATTGTATACTATATATGTAGAGCGTGAGATGCAAGCGTTCTACTAGATTGCTATTTACTTGTATTTAGACATTATTATAATATCAGACAAGATATTGGTTTCAAAACTGTTTTGGGTTATCGTAAGGTAAAAACCGTCCGTATTTATGTGTGGATTTGGTCTTACGATTATCCTTTTCTTTGGAAAGATTTTGAACTTAAAAATCATGATTGGATGGTTCACCCTTATTACTGTGCGAGTTTATCTCACTCTGGTTCACCAGACTGACCCGGTGTTTTGTAAATGCTCGGGTTAGGCCGGGTTGTACAGGTACAAGTTATCGACTGCTATGAAGAGACGAGCTGGAAGAGTCCAGACGTATGATATTACTACTATTCCGCTGTGTGTTGTATGAGGACAGATTATTATCACTGTCCAGTTGTGTACTCTGATATTGTAAGTATTTCAAAAGTTTTCAATAAAGGTTATTTCTGTATTATAATTTGTTCCGCTGCGATGTGAGACTCTGGGTTGTGTTGTTTCTTCTTCTTCTTCTATTCTAATATTTCTTTCTTATCTATTCTCACCCTCTAAATTCTTTCTATTAATGATCTGGAATGTTCGATGTCTGAATGGTCAACATGGTAGTTTGATGTTGATTTTCGGAGTCGAAAATCCCGGTTCGTTACAGTGGTATCAGAGCTATTGGTTAAGTAATTACCTTGGCTCTGTGGCGTGATTCAGTAGAGATGGGGTTAGCAATACCCTAGACTGAGTATGAGAGTATATATATATATATATGAGCGCGTATTTGTAAATTGATATAAAAACTGTTTATATTGTGTTGATTGGTTTGACGAGTAGTTTATGAATTCTGGTCGATACAGTAATGCAAACTGTGTCGATAAGTGTTTCTAAACTCTTGAACAGAATAATTCGACACAGTATGTTTTTGAAAGAGGGTAAATGAAATAAATTTTACCCAAATTATATTTTGATATAAAGAAAATATATTTGTTGGAAATATTATTATTGCATGTGTTGTTTGTTACTATAATCAAATGAGATTATAATTGAAATGGTTATATATAACCAATCAGAATCCATATAAGTGAAATATATGAAAATCAGAGGAGTTAAATCTGAATTTAAATCAGAATTGAAATTAAAACTTTGAAATTCGAACAAGTGGTTGAAAATGGAATTGGACTTAATATATGAGAATTTTGAAATCTTGGGAGGTTTTTAAATTGTTTTACAAGCCTTGCAAAGGATATTTTGAACTGATTTCAAAATGGAAGTGTTTAGAAATGGTTTTGAAAGTGATATAGTATTGAACTCACTTCAATAGCTGGAAAATAGATTCCGATGATGTGCGCGCCATCATCAGTGTTCATTTTCGAGTGGTAAGTGACGGATTACTACCAAAGATTTTGTTTTGGATTGTTGAGAAAAACAAGTTGTTTTGAATCCTGAAAAGGAATATTTGACTTTTGAAAGAGCTACTGTTTAAAAACTCCCAGGGGAATTGGTTGAACAAAAACAAAATTTAATAGAAATTTGTGCAAGCAAATATGAATTGAATTGAAACCAATTAACTGGAAATCGAATCGAGGTGCAATATATCGAGTAGAATCAGATTTGAATTGTGAGATAGGAATCTGAAATGGTGTTGGACTGAAAGGTTAAGAGTTGGAATTGAAATGGATGGAAATTAAGTTAGGAATGGGATTTGGATTGGATGCGTGAAGGATTTGGTTTTGAGGATAAAAGTGGAATTTTGTTTGGGGTTGAGATTCTATAGGCTGACAGGGCAGCAGATGGAAAGGATATAATGATATGCTCGACCAAAAAGGTACACGGTTACTTTATATGGTTTGGTGATTTATGAGCCTATTTGGCAAGCCACTTGGCTGTTTCATTTTCTTTTGAATTGGAGAAGGCCTAGAAAGGCGAGTTGTAGTTGTACCGATTGAGCCGTACAGAGGAGGTGCTGGCGAAATTTTTCAAAAGTTTAAAGTGTTAGAAAATTTTCAATATTTTTGAAAATATCTATATACAGTATTGAATTGGTTTCGAATTTAAAAATAAATTGGATTTGAAATTAATGAGCTTATAACGTTCTTTCTTACCTTAGCAATTTCGAGGACGAAATTATTTTAAGGGGGGAAGAATGTAACGACCCGTGTTTTGCCCGTTAAATATTTAATTTAATTTATTTATTTTAAATATTATATTGGGAATATTAATGAAATTTAATATTTAATTCGTTATTTAAAACGAAGTTGAACGTTATAATTTATTTATATAATTATAATTCGAGCTTGAAAATGGCGTGCAGTTCGTAAATTGGAATTTTGAACTTCAACTGAGAATACATGATTCGATATAAGTCGGATTTCTGTGAAACAAGACACGTTGGGACCGTATTGACGATAATTTTCATATGAAAGAGAAAAATCTAGATTTCGTGCTATAGGTTGATATTTATGGCCAAATCAAATTTTGAAATAGTCGCTATGGAAATTCGTTATTAAATTATAGGCCTTTAAAATGGCCGTTTTGCAAACGGACTCAGATTTCGACGAAATCAGTTTCATTAGAACCATATCGTTAAATTATTGTCAGAAAATCAAACTGCGTGAAAAACCGATGTTGTATGTGGCCAGGGTAGCCATAAACGCCCGTATAATTTCTATAACGCGTAATTAATTCAATAAAAGGATATTTGAATGTAACTGGAGCAGATGATCGAATTAGGCCACGAAACCAGTTCCGTTGAGTTCGTATCGTCGATTAGAGTCAGGATATGTATATAGTTTGTTATTTTTAGAGATCGAGAAATTTGGTGTTAAAAGGGGTATTGCGGTTCGGGGTAAAAACAGCCTTCCGGGGCAACAGTCTCAGAATGCGACGAAATTAGTGCCGTTGGGTTCGTATCGAAAAGTTATTGTCGATCTTCGCAGTTTCAAGTGGATTTGATTTATCTAGTGACCGTGGAAAAATTAAATGCGTGTTCATTTCCGGTTTCATAAAGGAAATTTTTTCATGCGACCTCGGATTGCGACGAAACTTGTTCCATTGGATCCGGAATATCGTTTTACATCAAGAACAATTTTTTTATCAGTAGATAGAAATTTTTGTGGTGATTTGGCCGTTAGAAATGCCATTGTGACGAACAACATTTGCAAATCACTAATACCCTGCCAACCTAAGACTTAACATAGCCAACCTGTACATGTGTATAAACCTCCCCAAGTATTACCGCTGTTGTATTTCACCTCAGCAGTCATTTGAACCGCCCCACGTCTTTTCTTTTCAGTCTCAGCGTATTTTTCACCTAGGAAACAAGAACCTTGGCGACAAAGTTTCCCCCAGTGAAAGCGACACCCCAGTAGCGTGCTACCCACACATCCTTCTCCTATATATATATCGGTGCTTTGTCTTCCCTTTTCCCACGAGTGTAATGGAACCAAAAGAAAAAAAAATATAAAAAAAAAAAAGAAAAAAAGAAAAAAAAAAAAAAAGGCGGAAGGGTGCAGAACGAAAATGGGAGGACGCAAGCAACTGGATGGTTAAACATGGCATGGGGTGGTGAAATGGGGTAGGCGGATGGCTTGGGAAGGGGATGGTTGCGGTACAGTGGTGCCAAATGACTGGAGGGTGGGTTCAATTGTTTTAACGCAAGTGAAGAAACATGGAAGGGTAACGTGAAGAAGGCCATGCGGGGGGTACCAGATGAAGACAATGCGCAAGGAAATAGTGCGGCAGGGCTTCCAGATGGTTGGAGTTGAGATCTCGGTGGTGGAAAATATAGGTGCAGACTGGTTTTGGCGGAGGGACAAATCCTGGAGAAATAGCAAGAAGATGAACAGTGTAAAATTCCTAATCACTTTCCAGTATAGCCTAATCACTTTTTAAATATGCAATACACGTGGACATTTAGTCGACTCAACATTTGAATATTCCGAGCTTATTAAAACGTACATACAAAATTATTTTGAAATGCCCAAACATCTGTATATAATTTTTATCATCACCGTGTTCGCTAGGATAATAAAGGGAGTAATTTATAAATTAACTAATTCTAGTTCTAACATGTCTACGTGGATTTTTTTAAGAGTTAGGATTTACGGGTGTCAAATTACGCACCAAAGTGACCAACTATATTTATAGATATAGTTAACATCTAAATTAAGATTTAAATAAAAGGATAAATAATTTGATTTTAAATCGTTACTTAAATGAGTACAACGTTCTCTTATGAAAGCAGAGTTGGACCCAACAAGAGATGTTGAAACCATATCAACAGGCGTAATAGCATGGGATTGGACGAACGAAGCTGAACGCAGCTGAAAGATGGTAAACCAAATCGTTTTATCAACAATAGAAACGCAAGGTGAGTTAAACTCACTCAGTTTTTTTTTCCCATTTATATTTTATATAAATTGGGTTTTTATTTTTGTGCTCTGCTTGCTGATGGTTGCATGTTTGCTAATTATACATTTGTTTGTTGATTTAACTGATGAAATTAAACCGTGTTTAATTTCAGTGAAATACCAAATCGTTATTTTTAACGATTGGTTCCAATAAAGGTAACTCACCTTGGTTGGTCACGTTTATTTATAAACGTGTTCAAAATGGTTGAATTGTTTGAATTGCGTGTGTATTGGTTGAAACTAAATGATCTGTTTTGAGAAAACCGTTGTGATTACAGGGAAGAACAGGTTGGAGGGATCCAACCGGATTCCTCAAATGTATTATTTATTTTCATATTATCATATATGAACTGATCTGTTTGTGTGATTGATTTGATGGTTGATTATTAATTTAATATTCAACCTCTGTTTGGTTTGAACCAATGGGTGATATTGGTTAAGTGTTTGGCAGAGTAGGGCCTTTAAAAATCAATCGGTTTATAGATATGGATTCACCGTTAGGTGAGTCGATAAAAGTGAAGTTATAAAGTTTATTTTATAACTGGACTCAGATTTTGAAATATATTATTTGAATAAAGTATAAAAGGGAATTAAATAAATATTTTATTTATTTAAAGACCTTGATTTATAGTTGGTTTAATTTATAAAGTATATGCTGATGTAAATCAGATTTTCAAGTATGAAGATAAGAAATGAATTAAATGGTCAAACCTTGAAAATTTGTTTTGTAAGAAAACAGATAATTAGAATCTATTTAAATTAATTATATTTTTAATTAATTTAAAGTGAGGATTGTTGAAATCAGTTAATGAGATAATCAAGTTTTTGAGTTAATTAAATCGACCGTTTGGAATTAGAATTGTTTATCGAGTTAATGTGTTTTGACTAAAATAGTTAAACGAATATTGTTTGAATTTAAATAAGGATTTAAAAAGGAATTTAATATTTAATTTAGTTAATAAAGGGGATTAACTACTAAAGTAGTTAATGTTGAAATAAGTTATTATTTTGTGATGAATTTAGAAATATATTTTTAAATGGGAATTCATTTAAAAAGTTACCGAATGTGAGATGCAAGCCAATTGAATGGTGAAAGGAAATAAACGTACTTAATTATATGAATTAAGTGAAAGGAGATTACGATAAAAAGGGTTTATTATTAACCAGAGGTTTTAAGTGAGATTCAAAGTGTTAAGACGTTAATTTTGCATTAACGTTATTTGGAAACGAGATCAAGTAAAAAGGAGAATTTTAAATGAGATTTCAAAATGGGAAATTGAATATATTTATTCGAGATAGAATTAGCCAAACATAATTATTCGGCTAAGTTGTCATTGCGTACGACTGCTAGCGTAATTCGCAGGGCTGTAGATAGCCTACGGCGGTCGGATGTTTCCTGAGGGAATCGGGCGTAACCATTGTGATCGCTGTGATCTAGAGTCAAGCGAATGGAGTTAAGACGAATGTTAATTCATCAATTAGAGTTATTCAAATATCATATTTTTGAATATTAAAAGAATTGGAAGTTTCAATTTAACAAAAAGGAAATTAGTTTGTTAAAGGCCAAGTGATGCTGAATCCTGAACCAGTGAACTCATTGGAGTGTCATGATTGAAACACTGTATATTTTGATAGTTAAAACACCGACTATCAAATCTGACCAATACGATTGTTGGTATGGAAAGACCGGGATCGAATTTATATTCGAAAACCATTCCAACCAACAAATACGTGAAGATATCAGAAGATGATCGAGATGGTGCTGTGAAGACCGTGGGTTTCCATGAACGGAAGGACCACTAATATTCTCTGCCTGGCAAGCAGAGGAAAGCTGTGATTCTGTCATAGTTGGAATCTACGGGTTGCAAGGACTTCTCGCTACTGATCCATGGGGTGATTCCTATATGGATGCGATAGGAGAGTGCCTTCGGTTCATCCTGTTCCTGGATGACGTGTATGGACGAGTGTCTGACAGAGTATTTCCAAAGGGTCACGTACGTTGATTTCTTCAAACGTACGATAGTTGTTGGCGGAGATTTGCCGTTCTCTTAGCTTCCAGCTAGAGTATATTTTTGTGGACGTCAATTAGTGATATCTGACGGATCTGACGATGTGGCATTCAAAGTGAATGACGACCAGATGTTCAAGAGTAAATTCTGGCCTCAAGCCTCATCAACCGGGAAAGGACAAAAATCGGGCAGGCAGCATGGCTATGTGGGTCGCTCCCATTAGGGTGTATGATCACCTATCTAGAGGAAATCCTATTTGTTTCTTAAATCTATGTTTCGATGCTGTCCCTTGTCGGGAGACGGTTGCTGATCCCAACCGTCGGTGATATACATTCGATACACTCAAGCGAAATGAGTGGTCGGTCATGTGAGGGCCGGGTTGCAAGAAGTTCTTGTTGAACCCAGTGTATTCGTCTCTAGAGATACACGATCGGAAGGTGGACCCATACCTTGTCAAGTTGGAATCCAATCTCCAATAAGCGCCCGCGGTTTTTGATTGTATACTATATATGTAGAGCGTGAGATGCAAGCGTTCTACTAGATTGCTATTTACTTGTATTTAGACATTATTATAATATCAGACAAGATATTGGTTTCAAAACTGTTTTGGGTTATCGTAAGGTAAAAACCGTCCGTATTTATGTGTGGATTTGGTCTTACGATTATCCTTTTCTTTGGAAAGATTTTGAACTTAAAAATCATGATTGGATGGTTCACCCTTATTACTGTGCGAGTTTATCTCACTCTGGTTCACCAGACTGACCCGGTGTTTTGTAAATGCTCGGGTTAGGCCGGGTTGTACAGGTACAAGTTATCGACTGCTATGAAGAGACGAGCTGGAAGAGTCCAGACGTATGATATTACTACTATTCCGCTGTGTGTTGTATGAGGACAGATTATTATCACTGTCCAGTTGTGTACTCTGATATTGTAAGTATTTCAAAAGTTTTCAATAAAGGTTATTTCTGTATTATAATTTGTTCTGCTGCGATGTGAGACTCTGGGTTGTGTTGTTTCTTCTTCTTCTTCTATTCTAATATTTCTTTCTTATCTATTCTCACCCTCTAAATTCTTTCTATTAATGATCTGGAATGTTCGATGTCTGAATGGTCAACATGGTAGTTTGATGTTGATTTTCGGAGTCGAAAATCCCGGTTCGTTACAAGCTGTATTTGGATTTTCCACTGTTACGATGTTTAGTTTTCAGCTTATGCATTGTCTCGCCTATTTTTATGTCAAAGTATGTTGTTATTATTATATTTTATTCCATGCGCTATGAGACATTCTACAGGTTATTTGTTAGTCCACTGTTAAGTTTCCTTCCCTTTCCTTTCTTTGGCGACCATCCCGTGCTAGTTGGGCATTGGCACAGCGCGCTTTCATTAGAAATGTCAGCTAGTGCGGGGCGGGCCGTCACACTTGGTATCAGAACTCTAGGTTGCGTAGTTGACCTAGGGAAGGACACCAGAGAGATATAGTACGTATTTGAGAGCGCGTATTTGTGAAATATTGGTTTTCAAAAGCTATATATATATATATACTGTTAGTATATTTACGGATGAAGTCGCATTGCACTGGCACCATTGAAGAGATGGTTAATCGTTTTCACCTTACATATTGAACGATGAGCCGATATACTAGAGGTACTAGTAGAGGAGCTAATAATGGGAACGCTCCTGATATGAGGACGATGTTCACTGACCTCATGAGAGAGATGCTTAGAGATGTTCAGAGGGCAGCTCCTAACATTGCAAATGGTGGTGGTGCAGCGGTGCAGGCTCCTTGGGCCGATTTCGCCAAGCTATGCAAGGATTACACTAGCCTTGGTGGGAAGCCATTCCAACGAACGGAATCGGCTACAGAAGTTCAGGATTGGTTGGATAGCCGTGAGCGTATCTTCAAAGACTTGGGTATTGAGGATGCGTGAAGAGAAAGCTAGCATCCCGTCAGCTGCAAGGATGGGCGATGAATTGGTGGAATGCCATTAAGGCAGCTACTCCAGAGGATCAAGTTACATGGGATCAGTTTAAGGCCCAATTCAATGATAAGTTTATCCCAGCTACTCAGAAATCAGAGTTGTTTAGGAAATTTCTGGAGCTTAAGCAAAATTGTAGGGCAGTCTCAGAGTACATTGCAGATTTCGATACTTTATCAAAATATGGATTATCCCTTATCGATAATGCCGAGAAAAAGAACAAGAAATTTATAACTAGTTTGGATGGGTACTTGGGGGAAAGGCTTATTAAACACATCGATGAGATGTTTGAATCGATTGTGGGAAAGCTTTGAGATCAAAGAGTCTATACCTAAGTCAAAGACTGAGGTTGCATCTGCAGAAGAGCCAAAGCCGCAAGCAAGCAGTGGGGGCAAGAATGGTTCTCAGAATAAGAGAAAGAAAAATCAGACCAAGTATGGCCAGAAGAAAAAGAAAAAGAAAGATGGGGAGTGCTTTAGCTATGGAAAGAAGGCCCATTATGCTAAAGAATGTCGAGCAAAGACAGCGGACAGGAAGTGCTTCAACTGTGGCCAAGTGGGACATCACAAGGATAAGTGTCCGTAACCCCCTAAAGAAAAGCAGATTGTGAAAGCATATGCTGTTAATGTTGTTCCTTCTTCGTCGAATGCCCCAACCACGGCGGAGAAAGGAAAGAATATCGTCATTCAAGGTATGCTTTATGTTTATGATGTTCCTGTTCAAGTATTGTTTGATACCGGAGCTTCCCGTTCCTTCATATCTAGTGACCTGGTAGATGGGTTGGGATTGGAACCCGAGATAGTCGATAGACTTTTAGCAGTGATGAACCCGATTGGTGGTTCGACTAGCCTTAACATGATTTGTCGTAATGTGGTTTTATCGAGTCATGGATGTATGCTTTGTTTTGGGCTTTACTGGGTTTGGCATTATTTTAGGAGTTGATAGGCTCTAAAGATACGGGGTGGTGGTAAACTGTGAGGGCTTTTTGGTGACAGTTAGAGTGGATGATGGGTGGAGGGTAGTGTTTGGTGGTCTACCTAGTGATGGGGTAATGGCTAGTTTTCTAAATTCCCTCGACATCCCGCATGATGAGTTGTCAGATGTGACCATGGCTGGCCAGTATCCGGACGTCTTCGAGGAAGTGACCGGACTTCCACTACACCGAGAGATTGAGTTCCGTATTGATTTAGTGAAAGATGCCAGACCTATAGTGATGCCATTTCGTCGTATGGCACCAAGGGAGCAGCGAGAGCTTGGGGTGCAAGTAAGCAATCTTTTGAAGAAGGGATTTATCAGAAGAAGTGTTTCTGAGTGGAGAGCACCTGTCGTGTTTGCTACTAAGGCAGATGGTTCCCTTCGTTTGTGTATGGGCTACCGCGAATTGAATAAGGTGACGAGGAAGAATAAGTATCCTCTACCGCGGATAGATGATTTGTTTGATCAGTTTTGTGGTGCGAGAGTGTTCTCCCATTTGGATCTCACGATGGGTATTTATCAGATTAGAGTGGAAGCTGAGAGTATAGCTAAAACAGCATTTCGGACGCCGTCTGGATTTTATGAGTGGTTGGTCATTCCATTTGGGTTGACCAATGCACCAGCATATTTTGTGGACCTTATGAATAGGGTATTCAGTGATCAGTTGAATAAGTTAGTTCTTGTGTTCGTAGACGTTATCTTGGTTTATTCAAGGATAGAGGAAGAACACAAGGAACATCTGAGGATAGTGATGGAGGTGTTGAGAAAACTCCAATTGAGAGCAAAGTTTTCTAAGTGTCACTTCTGGAGGAGGGAAGTGAGATTCTTCGGCCATGTTGTTTCGGAGAATGGTATTGCCATGGACCCTGCGAAGGTGGCTACGGTACAAGATTGGTCTACACCCAGGAATGCAATGGACATAAGAAGTTTCTTGGGGTTAGCTGGATATTATCGTAAGTTTATCCAAGACTTCTCCAGGATAGCAGCACCGTTGACTCAGTTGACCATGAAAAATCAAGCTTTCGTCTGGGACGAAAAGTGCGAGAATGCATTCAAGAGTCTAAAGGAAAAGTTGACATGCGCACTAGTGTTAGTCATTCCTAAGGGGAATGAAGAAATGACAGTATATACAGATGTGTGTGGTACCGGGCTAGGTGCTGTATTGATGCAAGGAGGTAGGGTTGTAGCTTATGCAAGTCGGCAACTGAAACTGCACGAGAAAAGATATCCTACCCACGATCTGGAATTGGCAGCGATCGTGTTCGTGTTGAAGATGTGGAGACATTATCTCTTGGGAGAAAGATTCAAGTTGTTTACTGACCATAAGTCGTTAAATTATCTTTTCTCTCAGAAGGATCTAAATCTCCGACAACAAAGATGGTTAGAATTCTTGTCTTCATATGATTTTGATAACGCATATACACCAGGAAAAGGCAATGCAGTAGCTGATGCCTTGAGCAGAAGACACTCCAGTTTAGGGGCTATGTTTCTTGAATGGAAGCAACTAGAGTATACCACAGGGCATGATTTTTGACCAAAGTGCGAATTGAACCCAGCAATGTTAGCAAGTTTGACGATCAGACCCGCTTTGATTGAGCGGATCGGCTCCAGTCAGAGGGACGATCCTAATCTACTGGAAATCATCTCCAAGATAGAGATGGACATCGACGGCGAGGAGATGAACAAGTATGGGCTTGATCGAGATAGATGGCTTCGAAAGAATGGAAGATTAGTTGTACCCAACGTAAATGGATTGAGAGATGAAGTGCTTAGAGAGTGTCATCGCTCAAAGCTGAAAGCTGACCATACACCCTGGTGGTAACAAAATTTATCGGGACATGAAGTAGAACTACTGCTAGGAAGGGATGAAAAGAGACGTTGGAAAATTTATATCCAAATGCATGAATTGCCAGTTAGTTAAAGCTGAGCAAAAGGAACCTAGTGGTTTGTTGCAACCATTAGAAATTCCAGAATGGAAGTGGGAACAAGTCTCAATAGATTTCATTGATGGGTTACCAAGGACTAGATCGGGCCATGATAGCATTTGGGTGATTGTGGACCGATTGACTAAGAGTGCAAGGTTTATACCTATCAAGTTGAATAGAACAACAGCTAGGTTAGCGGAACTATATATGAAGTGGGTAGTGAGATTTCATGGAATACCCAAAGGCATTGTGAATGACAGAGATCCATTGTTCACTAGTGGATTTTAGAAGAGCTTACAAGAGGCGTTAGGATCAGAATTACATCTCAGTACCGCGTATCATCCTCAAACCGACGGTCAGACAAAGAGGGTGAATTGTATATTAGAAGACCTCTTAACAGCTTGTATATTGGATTTTGGTCGATCATGGGATGACCATTTACATCTAGTGGAGTTCGCATATAATAATAGTTATCAATCCAGTATTGGTATGGCTCCATTTGAAGCTTTGTATGGAAGACCGTGTAACTCACCGTCATGTTGGTTAGAAACTGGTGAAAAGTTTGTGCTTGGACCAGATGTGATAAGAGAAACCTCAGACAAGATTAAGATCATCCGACAACGAATGAAGGCTGCCTATGACAGTCAGAAGAGTTATGCTGATAAGAGGAGAAGAGATTTAAAATTCTCCATTGGTGACTTGGTTTTTGTCAAGATTTCTCCATTAAAGAGTGTGATACGATTTGGCAGGAGAGGCAAGTTAACACCAAGATTTGTTGGTCCATTCCCAGTTCTCGAGCTTGTTGGGAATTTGGCGTATAAAGTTGAATTACCAGAGAAGATGGCAGGAGTTCATAACGTATTTCATGTTTCCCGGTTAAGAATATTCGTGCACGATCTCGATATGACTATTTCACCAGACCATTTGGACGGTATCGAGGTTGAACCCAAAGCGGTTAGGAACCGCAGGCCTATGTGTATTGTTGGGAATGATACGAAGTAGCTTCGAAGAAAGGCGGTGAAACTAGTCAAAGTCCAGTGGGGTAATGATGAGGAAGACTGTACTTGGGAAACAGAGGAGAACATAAGGAGGAAGTATACAGAATTCTTTGCCTGGTAAGATTTCTATATCGGTATAATACTCCCTTGTTAGTAAACCGCATGCTAGGATAGGCTTGTTGTGTTTTTTTGTATGCTTTATTGTTTTGTTAATGATTGGTAGGCATGCGGGATCCTTTGCTTGTTTCTTAGTTAAGGAATTTCGAGGACGAAATTTCTTAAGTATGGGAGAATGTAACGACCTGCATTCTACGCAACGGAGGATCGTGGAATATTTATTTCTTTTTCATGTTAAGTCGTATGGTTGTGTAACATTAGGAGACGACTATTGGGGTCATTTCCCATGTTCATGGTTTTTGTCGATTTTTAAATGACCGTTTTGCCCCTAGTTGATTTTGTTTTGGCCATAACTTTTGATTGGTAAGGAGTTTCGATCTGAAACCACTTCCATTAGATCCGGATGATGGTTTACCTTTCCGTAGAGTGGTCACATTAGCCAAACGGACTTACCGGCTGAATTAAGGTTTAGAAGGTGAAAAACAGCTTAACCGGGCTTAATTAGGTAAGTAATAGCTTGGCCCAGTGGGGGATTTCAGGATTTTGGGTATTTAAGGGCTGTTAGGGTTAGGGATTTCGGTTTTTAGACACTTTCCAGCCGCCACATACATCATAGAAACCCTAACAATGGCCTCCAACATCTAGAATCATCCCTAATCACCGTTTAATCCAGGATTAAGCTTAGCAACATCAAATCAAGGAGAAATAGCACCATTTCGTAGTTAGAGCTGCTGTTAGACGCTGGAAATCACCCCAAATCAAAGGAGTTTCAGTTTTGAAAGTTTTGTTTGTGGCAAAGATGAGTGATTTGCATAGTTCCTTACTAATTACAATTAATTAGGGTGATTAGTTATAATTAGCGAAATCTTACATGATTAAATTCTGGAAAAATGTTTAGAAATTCTTAGAAGTTTGGGTTGGTTTGGTTAAGTTTTGCTAATCCTACCATTAGATTTGTTTAAACACTCTTAAGGGGAAAATATGGGTTTTTGGGTATGTTTGATTCATTTTAACATATCAAATTGTGGTTTTGGTGTTTGTGGTCAATTTTACATGTTGCTATGACTGTATGGTATGCTTGGTGATTGTTTAGTACAGTTAGAATGGTCAAAAACGCCATCGTGTGGCGTAAAAACAGTCATTGGAAAAAGTTGCAGGAAATGACCTAGAACCGAATCAGATCGCCCTACCTGACCCCAACCGATCGTTAATGGTGGCCACGACCTCGATCCACTCGCATTAGAGTACACGAGCCAACTCGCCCACCCGGAGAGCTCCACGACCCGAAACGCTAGTCACGATCCGCTCGCATCTGAAGATCTCTGACCCGAACTGAAGTGCCAACCACGAACCAGAAGCTTCGATCTGATGCACCACAAGCCAATTGAAGACTCACGAGCCTGGAGCATTGTCACGAGCCAGTGTAGGGAAGGAGGATCACGACTAGGAGTTGGAATCATCGACCGATCCGACATGGGTGGAGTATCATGATCCGAACCGAAGAGAATGGACTTGAGGCATGAACCACGAACCGAACCGGGAGTACGATCTGAAACGAAGAGAAGTGGAGAACCGAACCGATCCGGAGGAGAACAAAACCCGAGATGCAAAGGTAGTCCAAGTAGGAAGTTTGTACTCAAGGTCCAGTTGGGAACCAATGGGTTTACTTCATGAGTTGGAATTTGCTGCGGGACGTGTGCTAAGGGGTTATCGACGTCCATAACTTTGATTCACCACCAAGACGGATGTTAGGCTACGTATCAGTGCATTAGGGTAGTTATTACTCCATGGGGCAGAGTGATCGTAGCATGGCTATGAGCCAGTGCAGTGGAGTCATTATGACTTCATGGGGCAGAGTGGACATAGCAAGGACTAGTGGCTATGGATCAGTGCAATGTAGTCGCCATGACTCCATGGGGCAGAGTGATCATAGCAAGGATTTAGGTGATCAAAGTGGTGGATATCGTATGCTTTACGCACTGAGTGAGAGATGTGAGGATGGTTGCTATGCTTGATTATTTGCCATCACTACGACATGCACACCCCCACCCCCATATCCTTTACACCATATGTTAGTGGCACCTTAGAGTATTGTACGATATATTGTGCTAACACTTTGGTTGAAGGTCCAGGTATGGTTTAGTATACCTGTTATTGTTCTGTTTTGCTACTTATCGCTCATACCACACTTTTGTCTGACCCAGAGTTTTATGTCTCTTCTTATTACTCTGGGTGCTGTTAAACGGGCAGACTAGAGATAGGTTAGTTGGTTGTGCATGAGTAGCTGTCCGGGGACGAGCAGGAGGCTTATACATACTATTCTCTATATATTCTCCCTGTGTCACTGCTGGTCACTACTTTGGGCATTAGTAGTGTACCTTTCCTTTCTTTTGCTTTAGAGACAGTTTTTAAATTATAATAATGATGAAGTGGAACATAAGCTGTATTTGGATTTTCCGCTGCTGTGATGTTTAGTTTTCAGCTTATGCACTGTCTCGCTTTTTTTATGTCAAAGTATGTTATTATTATATTTTATTCCATGCGCTATGAGACATTCTACAGGTTCTTTGTTAGTCCACTGTTAAGTTTCCTTCAATTTCCTTTCTTTGGCTACCGTCCCATGCTAGTTGGGCATTAGCACAACGCACTTTCATTAGAAATGCCGGCTAGTGCGGGGCGGGCTGTCACAATGATGGTTAACCGTGTTTGATTATTTTTGTGTACATGTGAGTATGAAATCCATATAAATAAATTTATATAGTAATTGACTTTGTCTGATTCCAATTCGGAAAGAACGAATATTTTAAATTAACGAATATTTTAAAATAACAAATGATGAATATTTTAAAATAACTAATATTTTAAAATAATATTCGGTAATGGATTAAAATATGATTTTGATGTCCGATTTGGGATGGACACGGAAATATTGAAAAATATAAAGCCGTGTTGACCAGATTAATGCCATTTTGACATGAAAGATATTTATATCGATTTTACTCATCTTTATAATGAATACCGAAAAGGAAATGATTTCAAAATCCGGCATTTTGAAAATATTATCATTTATATATTATAATGATAAGGAAAATTCAATTTCTATTTAAAATTGAAAATGAAGTCAGAATTGTTTTAAAACAAATTTATAAACGATTTATAAAATACGTTTTAAATGGAAATCGATGAAATATATATATATATATATATATATATATATTTAATGGCCTGAATAGAACGCGTCCGCTGCAGCCATTCGTGAATTTCGACCATTGACTTCGAATTGACATTACGGGAGATCCGACCGTCGGATTCTCCTAAACCGGAACCGTTGGGTTCGTATCGAAAAGAGCTTTCCAACGAATACAAGAGATTTGGAATCTAACAGTTGGATTTGGAATTATGTCCAAATCAAATTTGGCAAAGGTCGCTGTAAGTGCATTTCGATGACTGTTTATGGAAATCGACTAAAAGGGCCTTAATAAAATTATTAAAAATATAGATAATTTGAATAAATGATTTGGAAAGAATTGGGATGAAAAATTTCACATTTGTGAAGATAAAAATACATTTTTGTCAAAATGAACTAGTTATTAACTAGATTTGAAATCCAATAATTTTTAAATAAAATAAATTGGATTTGTGAATGGTTTTAATATAACCAGAAATTTCCAACGAACAAATTGGAATGGATTTGGTATGGAAATAATCTTCAGAATATTTCGATATTGGATTCCGTGATTATACAGATATTGTTATGGAAATTTGGAAGATATATTTTATATCGTTATTTCCAATACGATATTTGTTGGTTTCAGAATTTGATATTTAATATAAGCCGATATAATTTCTATTCAGAGCCTTGTATTTAATATCAAATTAGATTTTGGGTTTGTCGTGAAAGGTGACTTAAATAATACTGTTCTTAAACCCAGTTAGAAAAAGAATAAATCTTTTAATTAAGATTTAGTGAAGTTTTCCAATTAATTAATATTTAATTGGAATTGAATAAAAGAATGGGATTTTGGATTTTGGGATTTTGGAATGTGAATTGGGTTTATTGTAAACTATGTTTTTAATGACATCCGTTCTTTAAGCAAATTTGCAGTGAAATGTGATTTGGAATTTATATATCTTTTACTTAAGGTTTAAAGGAAATTTTCCAAAGAAAGGTTTTCCAATTTAATATATTAGATTGGAATTGAATGGAATTCGATTTGATAATAGTCAAAGTGAATTTCTGTGGAGGAAGACAGGTAATATGTATGGAATTAAAGAAACTTGCTCGTTATTCCAATTATATTATTAGTAGGATACAGAAATTGATATCGATTATATATATCGATCTGTTTTCCATGAAGATTCCATAATTAATGGAATGTGATTTTGGGTTTATCGTGATCTGTGTTTTAAATGACATTAGTTCTTTAACCTAATTAAAGACAGGATTACATGTCTAACATTGTATTTCGAACTATATGGTTGATCCCTGCTAAATATATATCTGTTTGGTGGCAGAGAATTTATTCTCTTGCTTACCACCCTTCTCTAAGACGTACAAGCTTAGAGGTTATATATCGGCAGAAATCAATAGTACAGTGTAGATTGTCGATGCGGCTTGTTTGTGTTTCCAAAGTTAAATAATCATTAATATTGATTTTTGGGAAGATTAAAACTAAGTGGTGTTTTAATGAATCTTTAATTATATTGAAAAGAGAATGTGATAATTTAAATTATCAAATTCGGGAAATGATCGAGAATGAGTAGCACTAGTTTTACTCCAAGCGATAGTTAAATCTTTAATTAGATTTGAACGTGAAATGGTAATTAATTTTACCGATAACACCGTGGTGTTAGATATGGAGTATTACCAGTTTTGCTCCATGGGATGAATAGGTTGGGATTGGGATAATCAAAGAAATGATTACTTCGGTATGGTTCGATAATCCCGACTAGTTTGGATAAACCTTAATTTGGTTTGAATTGATATCCAAAGGAAGATTAAAGAATAAATTTAAAGAATTTATCTTTGATAAAATTAATGGGAACTTTTCCCAAAGGATATGAATATTAAATAAAAGAATATTCAGAATTGGAATGAGGCGTATGTTGTGTTTTATAGCATTTGATTATAAAATACGTGAATTATTCGGAAAGGCCGGATTTATACCCATTCTGAATAGTTAATTCGACGATAAGTCGATGATGAAGATGGTGGTTGAAGACCAGAGGTCTTCACATCGTTTGGATGATTAATGATGTCTTGATTGGGCTGTACACCCAAGACAAGGTAATAAGTGGTGATCGTCCAGACGTACTTGGAGATCTACCGGATATGTGAGGACCTCTCTCCAGTATTGGACACGTGACGATAAATAAGGTGCCTCCGGTTTCGTTCAGACCTAGAACGAACTATTAAATAGATGTGTGTCTGACATAAAATTTTATTCAGTGTCGATTGATCTCTATTAAATATATATCTGCTTGGTGGCAGTGAATTTATTCTCTTGCTTAACACCCTTCACTAAGACGTACGGGCTCAGAGGTTATATATCGACTGCATGGTGTGAATTGTCAGTGTAGCATGCTGAGATGCAAATGATCAAGGCTTCTGTTGAAAAGCAGAGTCTTATGGTCGATAATCAAAGCACGACCGTAAAGGGCATAGCTTTGTGTATAGCGTTAATTCGCGAGCCTCACACCTCGGTATGAGTCAAAAATGGGATAAGGGACCCAAGGAGGACATGGCGTTTCTTTCTAGCTATGGGTGGTGTCACGGTGTGGAGCCCAAACATTTATTATATTTTTACCTATGTGGATGATTGATTGCGAGGCGCCTCGGATATATCGGTTACTACGGAGCCGATGGATATAGATCCTACAGGATCGGGAAAGGTGTGTTCAGGAATTGCTAATCCTCAAACATAAGGGAGGACCGGCCTTGGAGAATCCAAGGGTCTTCTGCGGGAGATCCTGAGGCATTTGCTAGAGTGTCTGGAAGCCATCGAGGAGTACATCCCCTGCCTCGACTCATGACGAAGACCCAATTTCCAATATGTGACATTTCGGTTTTGATTGTAGAGCCTATTATGGCGACATGATAGATGGTACCCATGCCGCCTATGATTGATACATTTATATTTTTAGTTGATTTCTTTACTTATACTAATAATAAAAAGATAAAATTTCATGTACCAAGCATTATTTGGCTATTATAAGGTAAAACTCTATCCTCCAGCTTGCGTTGCGTTGTGTAATGGGACCTGAGTCTTATACAGCTTCATTTTCTTTAATTAGCATTGCGTTGTTTGTTTTATGCACTGGTGTTCTTGGGGGTAAACCCGTTCCACGTTATACGGCGTGGTCCCTTGATATACCTAACTTTAAAATCAAATTAATAACTGCTTTAGTTCTTACACCAGTCATATGACTGACCTGGAGTTTATTGTTTTAACCTAAACTCTGGGTGCTCCTGTTTTCCGCACTAGCAACTAGTAGTTGGGTTTTTGCAGAAATTATTTTCACAGGACCCTGGTTTACAGCTGGTGCTATATTCAGAACGCTCTGTATCTGCGTATTTCTTTCAATTGTGTTTTGTATTATTTTCCGCTGCATTGTAATTTGTAAATCTCTGATATTTATCGAATGTATATTATTTATTCATACTCTGTTATCTTCTTGTACTCTGATGTAATTGTTGTAATAAGTAATGAAATGTCCTTCTGTTTATTTTCTGATTTGTCGTGTTCTCAACTCAATGCGGGTTTTCCCTGACGAGCGAATTTGGGCCGTTTTAGTTTTTAACCATTTTCTAAATTTAGTGCTAAATATTAATCATAGTCCATTATCATCACACCGTATAATTTACCTCCATAGATGTGTATGAAAACGCAATATATGTTTCTTATTTTTGTCATTCCTAGCCCTAACGATCCAATACATGGAATTGATATTTATTTACAAGCATAGATTGAGGAATTAAAAACATTGTAGAACAAAGGAGTAGAAACATACGATGTTTCAAAGAAGCAAAAATCTTGTATGTTTGCTTCTTTATTATGAACTATATGTGATTTTCCTGCCCATACTATGCTTTGAGGATGGAGTACTATCGGTTTTCTAGCATGTCCATATCGCATGGAAGAAACACGAGTGTTTTCTTTATCGCATGGTACTAAAATTTCAATGTTTGGCTGTCACGATGTTTTCTCTATGTAAATCATCCTTTCGGAGGAGACAAGAAAAACTTTTTAGCTAATAGAGTAGAAACCAAACAACTGCCAACGATATGGTCAGGCAAATGCATATACGAACTAGTTAGGGACTATCCAAGGATATATGAAACTGGAGTACAAACAGAAATCGAAGGCAAATCTACTATTCATAATTGGTGCAAACATTCTATTCTTTGGGAGTTTCCGTATTGGAAACATCTTCTGCTTCATCATAATATTGATGTGATGCACAATAAATAAAATGTATTTGATAATGTATTTAACACACATTTGAATGTCAAAGGGAAGACTAAAGATAATTTGAAATCAAGACGCGACATAGAGGAATTATGAAAATGTCACGAGCTTCATATGAAACCAAATGACAGTAAAAAAACCAAAGGCATGTTACAAATTAGAAAGTAATCAAGTTAAAGTTGTGTTAAAATTTGTGAAAAAGTTAAGATTTCCTGATGGGATTTCGTCTAATCTTCATACATGTGTTAACTTTAAAAACGGTAGATTGAACAGAATGAAAAGCCGCGACTGTTACGAAATGATGGAAAATTTCTTATCCATTATGTTAAAAGAAATATTGCCGTTAAAAGTTTGGAAAATAGTAACGGAGCTTTGTATATTATATAAAGAGCTTTGTTCGACTAATTTAAAAGTGCAACGTTTACGAAAACTGGAAGTATGTATTCCTATATTGCTTTGCAAATTAGAGAAAATATTTCCATCAAGTTTTTTAATGAATGGATCATTTATTTGTTCGTCTCCCATCTGAAGCACGACTTCGAGATCCTGCCGAATATGGATGGGTGTATCCATTTGAGAGGTATATAACACGTGTTACCTAGTAATTTAATTGCATTTAAAATATATGATGTTAATGTAAATTAATTTGCATTGATATCTAAATCATATGAAGAAAGAAAAAGACAAAAAGCACGAGTCGAAGGTTTGATATGTAAATCGTACATCTAAAGAGGAGCTTTGTTCTTTTTCTCTCACAACTTCAGTGACCATGTGAATATATCATTTGAAAGTGTTTCTGATGACCGTGTTGGAGAATGGAGTTTTGATGACAACAATCTTATTTCAATATTAATTGATTATAAAATATATACTAACATCTCTATCTAGAATATATACATATACGTATATATGTGCTAAAATAAAGAAGCTCTGATGCCAATTTGTAAATTGAGAAGAGGAAGAACTTTAGAGAGGAGGATACACTAATAGCTTTCTCGCCTTTGCTTGCTTACAACAAAATGACCACATATATATAGTGGTTTACATACCCTTACAAACATACATTTTCGTTTGAACGGACATGAATTTTCAGAAAACGGACACAACTCTTCATTGAACGAACATGACACTTCACTGAACGGATACGACTCTTCACTTCAACAGACACGACTCTTCATTTGAATAAACATGACTTTCCACTTCAGCGGACATGACTTTTCACTTCAATAGACATGACTTTCCACTTAAACATTTAATTTTGGTTTTTCCTAACAAATTTCTCCCTTAAACCAAAATTTCTTTGAATACCCAATGTGGCGACATTTTTTTGAACACGAAACCACTTGTGCTATTTTTTTACGTACTTTGGTAGAACTATAGAAATCATCCAAGCTTTCTTTCTTCTTTTCATTTCCATCAACTTCATTTTGGACTTTATATTCAACTCTTTTCTCCTCCTTTTCTTCTTTCTTTTCTTTCTTTCCTCGGCCATTCTCATTTTTTCAATCTCTTCATCTATCAATTTTTTTCTTAGTTCAGCTGCCTCTTCCTCTTTTCTCAACCGTTCTTTCTTAGCATCTTCTTCTTTCATTGCAAGGACCCATTTTTCATCTTTTAACGCTTTATCATAAATGATGAGATATTTTCCTCCACTTTCATACCTTTTGCCATTGTGTTTTGCATATTGAGATACCCATTTCTCTATCATAGTTTTAGCACTCTCTTGTCTAGTTTTGAAGTCGATTTCTTCTTTGCTCTTTGCTATTGTCTCATCAACATTACCTGCAATATTCTCCATTGCTGCCACTTGCTTTTCTTCAGCAATTGCTTCTTATTCAGAAATCACATCTTCTTCTTTGTTTTTTCTCACTAGTGTTTCTTTAACACGATCTATAGCTTTTGCAAATATATTTTCTTCTTTTGAGCTACGATCTATAACTTTATCATTTTGCAGATCATTTTTGTCAACACTGTCACCTTCTTTTGATTTCAAAACCACAATTTTTTCTTTCATAACTTTTTCATTGAACTTCTTCTCGTCTTCTGCTTCCAACTTTTCAGCTCCAGCATCACTCTCCTTTTCACTATTTTTCCTGTTCTCTTTCTCAAAAATCCAGTTGTCTTCTTCTATAATTTTTGTGTCATCCTTTGCATACACCTCTTTAATAAATTCCATGAATCATTTGCGGATCTTTCTCCATTAATATGACACCATGCTTCTTTATCGATGTTCTCACTCATCACAATAAAAGCTTGAAGAACTTTCCTTCTTATACTTGTAAATGGTTCTCTTTCTTTCTCCATCATATTTTTTATATCTTTTGACCAATCGTAGCCACTTTCAATGATCTCCCATAGCCGTTTAGAGATCAATTCTTCTTTCTTTTTGTTACTCCACTTTTCAAAGTTTTCTTTTGTGAGAACAAATGACGAGAAAAACAGAAATGTCATAATTTCAACAAGGCCTTGATACCAATTTGTTAAAATAGAGAAGCTCTGATACTAATTTGTAAATTCAGAAGAGGAGGAACTTTAGTGAGGATGATACAGTAATAATTTTCTTGCCTTTGCTTGCTTACAAAAAAATGACCACTCATATATATAGTGGTTTACATACCCTTACAAATAGACATTACTCTTTGAACGGACACAACTCTTCATTAAATAGACATGACACTTCACTGAACGGACACGACAATTCACTTCAATAGACATGACTCTTCGTTTGAATAGATACGACTGTTCCTTTGAATAGATATGACTTTCCACTTCAACGGACATGACTTTTCACTTCAGTAGACAGGAATTTCCACTTAAACATTTAATTTTGGTTTATCCTAACAAACTGTAAGAGTAGTATACAGGAATTAATACTGAAGACTATACAATTTTAGAGATTCAAAAGATTTGAAATTCAAAGAAGATTCAAAACTCATGAGTAATCAAGAAATCAAAAGTTCAAGATAAATATAGTAATAGAGTCTAGTTTATATGTAAGACTTTGAATAACACTCCAGGTTCAAATTCTGTTTTAGATTTTCAAATTCAATTTATGTTTTTCAAATTTTGATTTCAAATACTATTTTCAAAATTCAAATTTTAATTAGTTTTTCTATCTTACCTTTGATTTTAACTTAAGTTTCAAAGCTTATTGATTCATATATTTTTATAGTTATATACTTTTATAATTTTATATTTATATAGTTTTAAACTTTATAATTTTATAAATTTGTTTATATAATTTATATTTATGATTTCATATGATTTTCTACTTTATAATACTCATTTATATCATTATGTTTTAATTCAAAATTTTCCAGAATTATATATATAGTAAACACACTTAAAAATATTCAAAATTCAAATTTTCAAAACATATATGTCGACATAGAAAGGAGAGGATGTTGACATACAACTGTAATATTTTTAGTTTTGAAAGGAAGTGTCTTTTCACTATTTGCAACGTTCCAGAAGCGTTGCAACCTTTCTAATCTTATAAACAGTGGTTGATTTTGAATTTTTTAACCATTCTTCTTCTTCATCTTCATCCCTTTTAATCCCTCCATTATTATTTCATATTTTTATGATTTCTACACTCCTGCTCTGCGGATTTATATTCTAAATACATAAAACTTCTTCTCACTCTCTACTCATTACTCTCTGAATTGAAGTGCTATTGAGGAGTTGAAGGGCTGTTGTAATCATTTGGGATTGTTTGGGAAACCGTGTGTTAGTTATAGCAGTGAAATCACAGAAAGGAAACAATGTGAACCTTGTAGCCGTGAAATCAAGGGTGGTGGAATCGGTGTTAATCTTGTAGCCGTGAAATCAAGGGTAGTGGAATCGATGTTAACCTTGTAGCCGTGAAATCAAGGGGATTATACTTAGATTATGATTTAGTAATAAAACTCTGCGCAATCCAGCATTGCGTAGGACTGGACTTTGGAGCAATCTGAACTAGTATAAAATCCGGTGTGTTCTTTTTTTATGCATCTTATTTTTGTTTATTTTTGTGTTTGTGTTTGATTCTGTGTCTGTGATCATCTCTATGGTGTGTGTTTCAAATAGTAGATAATATAAGTTCTAGATTTTCTTAATTTCCTCGAAAACACTATTCAGCCCCCCTCTAGTGTTAGTTTTGCCTTAAGATTCGCATTCCGTGTTCCTTAACTGACCACCCCCGTACCTCCTGCACAAACCGAGAAGTGTGTTGTATGACGTATCAGGCCGATACAAGATGATCATCAGTATTAGAATAACACACGCGGAAACCTGCCGTATAACTCACAGTGCATGGATAAAATATAATAAAACATATACAATAGGCAATATTAGTGAAGCATGATTGAGAAGAATCTTAAACTTTCATATCATCATGAAAATATCCATACATCAAACTAGATTACATTAGAGTCCATACAATAAGCCTCACTACAGTTACTTAGAGTAGGGTACATCATCAATAACAACGGAAACAACAAATATGTATAGTAGAAAATAATAAGTAAGCCTCCAGCTCATTGTTGCTCAGCAGCATCGTCCTCATCAAGATTTACTACCCGCTACCTAGTATGCCCATCCACAACATGGATGAACATCACAAGGTAATAAGAGGGAACATAAAACCTTGAGTCAGACAATAGTCTTAGTGAGAAACAAAACAACTATCAATGGTATCATTAATAAAGTATATGAGCATTAGGAAAATCAATCATCTAACCTAGCACCACATCAATAAAGAAGAAATCCAAACATGTCTCCTCCACAACCGACAGTGATAGACTTTCTCAGAGAATTAGACAACAAACAACCAGTACAAACATAGCAACCAATTATCAAGCGTAGACCATCCTAATCGAGCTCAACACATCCCAAGCACAAACTCCGAAGGCTGATACCAACATCAGATAAGCACCCAAGAGATATCTCCCTCAACGTTGGATAATCCACACAAGACGATATAAGTAAACAATAAAACCCATGACTCCGTCTATCACTTCCTGTCTTCCTTGAAACCATCGTTAGTCATATGACTGGTCTATCTTTCCATCCGTCAAGGGCTAATGGAAACCCTAGTTCTAGCAAAACTATGTACGCCATCGTGACTCGTATCTAGGCCCATCGTGACTACCCAGGGTACTCGACTCATCTAGTCGTTAGGTGCCCCATTGTACCCTTGCCTTGAGTATGCTATAACCTCTGACTAACGACGATCCCATGGCCTTCAATAAATCTATCCATCATTATCTGTGACTATCCATAAGCTCAAGCGCGTTCTTGGTTAGCTATTATCCACAAGTTCAAACATATTTGAGTTGTCCTCATAACTTTGTTACATTTCATCGATCAACGAACACTTCAGGATGCTTTGAACATTCCGTCAGAATTCACATCGAAGCTACGTCCAATGTTGAACCAAAACATGGCTTGGTCAACATTTGATGGATCGTTCATAATTCATCAATGTATCGGTCAATGCTCATCTCCATGGATCACACGTGATCCATTTGTCTTACACTCGGTCGGATCACCAGATCCACTAGGCGCCGCTTCATGTGCGCTCCATCCCATTTGCATTGATCCATCCCTTTTTGCCAGACCCAACTTTTTGTGGCGATCCATCGTATGTCACTCTGCCCAATCCAATACTTCGGCCAATCTACCATGTGCAGCGATCTTTCCATTCGCACATCAGCCCATCCACTAATTTCCATGCGCTCCAACGATCCAAGCAGTTTGGCCGATCCACAACATACATGATCTGATCCATACAAATGCACAGTGATCCATGTGTGCACCCTTGCCCGATCCACCAAATCACCACATTCCACGTTTAATCTGATTGCTTCAACAAATAACTGGCCGATCCATGATCCATCGATCCATCAACCAGCGATTCATCACCATGCTAATTTCGACCGAAATATCCATTTCTTGAATCACACTCCAAGCGATTCATACTTTCCACGTCACCATCAACAGATCCATCACCAGATCTACCTTTTTAGCGAACCGATCCATACAATCTATGCTTTAACGATGAACATCTATGCATCCATCTCATCCAAATCAACCAACTTCATTCAAACAATCTAGTGTACCATGCAATCATCAAATAAACATTAGCACATCAATTAATCACCATTCAATCATATGAAATTCATCATATCATGATAACACGATAAACAAATCAATAAATGTTTCTAAGCTGGCATAATCATAGAATTAGTATGACTATACCGTTATAATCTTGCTAGATTAGATCCTATGGTGATTCAAATTGAAAATATACTTATCCCCATTAGATCTAGGTGAAAATGACTCAAAATGATGAAATTAAGATCAAACAAACTCATATACTAATTGAATCTGTGCGAGAGATGCTTATCACTCACTAAATCCATAAAATAGCTCAAAATCAATGAATCTCTAATACAGACAACGAAGAACAGCGAAGAACAATCTCTGAATTGATCAATTTGATGCGATCTAATGTTCTTCGATGTCGATCTTCAATCTTGTTATGTAAATCTATGAATTGAAATGAAGTAGAGGTGAATTTTGTTAAAAATACGGTTTCAGTGTTTTGATGATAGAAACTATACGACACTGTCTACTAATATTTTTGTTTAGTTATTTCAGATAAAAGCTTATACGATAGATAATGGTGAAAATATATTTATAATTTAAAATAAAAATAAAAAGGTGACATGCAAAAGCCATTTGCTTTGAACGTTACACCATACTGGATGTTAAAAAGAAAATAGCAGTGGAACTCTTAAATGTTGGACAAAGCGTAATACAGTGGAATGCAAAAGATATGGAATGAGCTTTGTACTGATGTCATTTAAAACAAATGAATTGTGCCTTCCCACTACAGCATGCGTTTGTTTGTAAAGGAAGGATTACCAAAAGAATTACAGCGGGAAGCCAAATTATGAAATATGGCAACCATCAGGAATTGAACCGCACACTCGGGCCAAGTAGTGGCATGCTTTACCAACCGAGCCATACACGCCTTTTTAGCTAAAATTACATGTTCATTTCTCATTGATAGAAGAAAAGGCGGAGGTAGGAAAATCAGCCACCAATGGGTTTTAAACCTGGGTCATGCGGAAGCAATGCGGATGTCCTAACCAATACACCGCTTCATCTTTTGGCCTAAAATCTAACGGATAATGTAAATAACTGTTAAGAACTAAACATCCAAAAGCAAATTTTGAACAGTTATAAACTTTCGAACGGATGCATTTTCTCCAAAGAAAATTCCTGAAGAGAAGCAACTATTTAATGGCGCCTTATCATTTCTATATAAGCCTCACATCACTCCACAAACAATACACAACTCTATTCTCTAAAACAATCCCGTATTGCTTTCAAATGATCAAAATTCTGTATTTATTTCAAAGAAAATATTAGACCAGCGCTACTCCACTCCACAAATATTCAAATCTGGTCAAACATCACTTCCTAGCCTCTGCGCACTCAATTTACATCATTATCGTTGAAGGCTGTAAAAGTTGTACTACATTGCGATTACTTCGTGTATTAACGACACAATATATAGTCAATCATTTACTACTTTGTATTAGAAATTTCGATAAGCATGTAGCCCGTTCAAATCAGATGGGTAAGCTTATGGCCCGTGAAATCAAGTGGGTAAGCTTGTGGCCCATGAAATCTAGTGGGTAAGCATGTGGCCCTTGAAATCAAGTGGTGTTTGTAAACCTGTTCCTCCAGGGGAAGTGAGGGTTGTTTTGATAGTTAAAAAGCTGAAGGGGAGCTTCCGGACTGGACGTAGGATGGGAAGTCTGAACCTGTATAAATCGACTGTGTGATTTATATTTCCGCCGCTATTAAAATTATTTTAATGCTGTGGTTACTGCGCTTCTAATTCTTCATAAATATATTTTCCATCATCGATCTAGTGCATAGAGATTATTCATTCGTCGTCGCACCGACTTTACAAATTTTGTTGAGCTGGAGAATCACGGTAACCTAACCAAATGTAGAAATGAAGAAACTAAACTATTCACTCTACCCTGCCCTTCTATTTATAGCCAACATCCCTAGTCTTAATGAGTCTCACTAATCAGCCCACTAATGACTAACTAGTTTGTCCAGAAAACAAGCTACACTAAAACAACGATTCCTCTCGAACTGCTTAGCCAAATCTTTAATGTGACCACTCTACGAAATTGGAAACACCATTTCCGACCAAATGAAATCAATCCCAGCACCTGATTCGATTCTAATCAAAAGTTATTCTTTGAAAAAAAATTAACATAGGCAAAATGGGCACAAATAAAATTGATAAAACTCATGGACATATCCCACATCCCCATGAACAATATATCAAAAATTGAGAATGATCCGACCCTTGGAGAGTTAAATAGAAATATTTTACGATCTCTGATACATAAAATGTAGGTCGTTACATTCTCCCCCCTTTGGAATTTCTCCCCCGAAACCCCAAGAAAACACAAGCAACCAAAAACATTTCACATGCCTACCATCCACGAGCAGACAATCTACCATCCAGTCTAGCATCCAACAAGCCATGCATCCATAGCCTTAAGCTAGCACGCGGAACTCTAGTAATAGTACAAGTTACAATGGTGTAAGAGTGACATGACATCAATGGGTCACACCAACGAAGAGTTCTGAATGGATCAACTTCATACTCTCTTCCGTTTCCCACGTATAATCGTCTTCATCCTCACTCCATTGTACCTTGACTAGTTTAACCATCTTCCTCCTAAGTTGTTACGTGTCATTCCCCACAACATGAAGTAGCGTATGAGGTCTCAAAACTACGGACTCGCCTTCTAAATCTTCATATTGACCCGGAGATACCACCACATTCGAATCATGCACACACTTCCATAGAAAAGACGCATAAAACACATTGTGCACACTCGACATCTTCTCGGGTAAATACAATCTATACACGAGTTTCCCAATCCGCTCGACTATTAAAAATGGTCAATGAACCTTGGAGCTAATTTTCCTTTACTTTTGAACCAAACAACATTCTTCAAATGTGAAATCTTCACGAAAACCATATCACCAACGTCAAACTCCTAATCATTTTGATGCTTATCGGCGTAACTCTTCTGACGATCTTGGGCTACCTTCATTCATTGCCGAACGGTCTCGATACAATCTGATGTCTCTCTTATAATCTTTGGCCCAAGTATCAACTTATCTCCTGTCTCTAACAAACATGCCAGAGAATTACATGTTCAACCATGCAACGACTTGTATGGTGCCATCCCAATGCTCAACTGGTAGCTGTTGCTATATGCAAACTCAACTAAATGTAAATGGTCTTTTTATGACCTCCTGAAGTCCAGTACACAAGATCTTAGGAGATTTTCCAATACTCGATTAACTCGCTCGATTTGACCATCGGTCTAGGGAAGATAAGTCGTACTCAAACATAACTCGATTCTCAAAGTCTCTTGCAAACTCTTCCAAAATCCACTTGTGAACAATGGATCCTTATCACTCACTATGCTCTTTGGGACACCATGGAATCAAACTATCCATTTTATATATGGCTCAGCCAACTTCGATAATGTCCTAATCGATCTGACAGGAATAAACATAGCACTCTTGGTTAAACGATCCACTATTACCCAAATGCCTTCATTTCCTGCCCTGGTCCTAAGTAGTCCGTCGATAATATCCATCGATATCTGCTCACATTTCCACGTAGGAACTTCTAATGGCTGACGCATTCACTTAGCTTCTTCTTTCCGGCTTTCACAAACTGACAATTAATGCATTTGGAAATAAAATTCACAACATCTCTCTTCATACCTTCCCAGTAGAAAAATCGCTTCATGTCCCGATATGTCTTATTACCACTTGGATGAATCGTCAACATCGAGTGATGACATTCCCTCAAAACCTCATCTCTTAATTTGTCAACATCGAGAACAACCAGTCATCCTTTCTTCTAAAGAAACCATCTAGATCAACCTTGAATTTGTCATCCTTCTCTCATTCTGCAATTGCTTCTTGCTTCTAGTTGATCTCTACAAGCTCCCTGCCACGCTTTTAGCTTTCGCCAATCCTTAGATGAGAGTAGGTCTTATCGATAAGACTGCCCACATTTCAGGCTCTAACTCACACCTAGGCCTGAAATCAAATCCTGCTAAGTACTCGAGTTTCTTCCATACTGAAAACATCGCTCTCAAACTTGCATGCCTTCGACTTAGCACATCGGCCACCGCGTTACCATTACCAAGAGTATAGGCAATACCAAAATCATAAGATGTGAAAAACTCTAACCACCTTTGGTGCTGAAGATTCTAATCCTTTTTGGAGAAAAGATACCTTAATGACTTACAATCCGTAAGCAGCGCAAATCGTACTTCCAACAGGTAATGTCTCCACATCTTTAAAAAAAACATGATCGCTGCCAACTCCAAATATTGAGTCGGATAATTCCTTTCATGCGGCTTCAACTGCCGACTTGCATCAACCACAACTCTATCCATCTGCATCAACACTGCTCCAAGCCTAGTAGCACATGCATTAGTGTACACAACCATTTCTTCACTCCTGCTGAGAATTGTCAAAAACAGGAGCATTTTTGGTCTCTCTTTCAGGATTCCAAAGCTTTCTCACACTTTGCATCCCATGTGAACACGTGCTTCTTTTTCGTCAATTCTGGTAATGGTGCAGCTATCTTGGAGAAATCCTTGATAAATCAACGATAATATCCTGCCAATCCAAGAAAACTCCTTACGTCCGTCACATTCTTAAGTCTGTCCAGTCCTGGATTGCTGCTACCTTAGCGGGATCAACCACTATTCCATTTCCAGAAACAACATGGCCTAAGAACCTCACTTCGCTCTTCCAAAAGTGAAACTTCGAAAACTTACAACTGATTCTTTCGTAAGATTTCCAAAATAACTCGCAAATGTGTCTTATGCTCTTCCTCATTCCAGGAGTAAACCAAAATATCATCCACGAATAAAAGCATGAACTTATTCAACTGATCTATGAATACCCTATTCATTAGATCCACGTAATACATTGGTGCGTTGGTTAATCCAAATGGGATCACCAACCACTCAAAGAAACCGGATGGTGTTCTAAAAGTTATCTCCGGTACACTATCCTTTGCAACTCTCATCTGGTAAAATCCCGTTGCCAAATCCAGTTGGGAAAACACCTTGGCCTTGTGAAGTTGATCAAACAAGTCATCTACTCTTGGCAATGGATACTTGTTCTTCTTAGTCACCATGTTCAGCTCACGATAATCCACACACAATCTCAAAGATCCATCAGCCTTGGTTGCAAACACCACTGGTGCACCTCATTCGGACACGCTCCTCCGAATGAACACTTTTCCCAAAAGGTCACTATCTTGCACTTCTAGCTCTCATTGTTCTCTAGGCACCATCCGCTGAAGGGGCATCGCGATAGATCTAACACCTTCGACCAAATCAATCTTGAATTTAATTTCGCAATACGGCGGCAACAACACTCTGACTTCTTCAAAGACATCATCAAACTCACTAGCGATCGGCACTGATGACAAGTCTTCCCATGGAATCACAAGCGAATATAAAAAGCTTACGAAGACACCATGTTTTGGCTTACACTGAATCACTACCATTCACCCTTCCACGTTTCCGAATGTCACCTCGAGCTTCTCGCGATCCACTTTAGCCGCATACCCCTTGAGCCAGTCCATACCCAAAATAATCCCAAATCCAGCAAAGTTCAAAACAAAGCAATCACGCACAAAGGAGCTACCATGACTCGACAACACTAGACCATGACAAAGCATACACAAACTTGACGAACCCCCAACTGGATTAGTCATGATCAAAGGTCTGTCAGAAATCTCGGGTTCCAAACCCAATTGGCACACAAGCTCATAGCAAATGAAAGAATGCGATGCCCCAGTACTAAACAACACTCGAACTAAAACACCCTTGATAGAAAGCGTACCTTGAACAACAAAACACTTCCCTTTCTCCTCCGTCGTAGGAGTTCTCGAAGAAGATGGCACAGCCTCCAAAGCATACGCCTTCACTATCTGCTTACCCTTTGGCAGTTCTGGACAATCCTTCTTGTTATGTCCTGGTTTACCACAGCTATAACACTTCCTCTTGGCTTCAGATTCTTAAAATCCTTGGAAAATTGGCCCTTCTGCTGGCAGTTGTAGTAAATCACCTCACCTTTCTGCTTCTTCTGAACATCCTTCCCTTATTGTTGTTGCTTCCTTTTCCATTCCCCTTTTTCTTATTGCCTCCTTGATGTGGTTTCGAGTCCTCTTGGGTTGCAACAACTTCTTCCTTGGGAAATATACTTTATTACCTCAAATCTTTCTTGATGATCTTCTCATAAGGGTCATCAGGATGATCAACCAACTGCTTCCCAAGTTAGGTATCCATGCCCATGACGAACTTTTCGTTCTTCTAATAAGTAGTCTCAATACATGAACGAGCATACTCAGATGAAGCTTCAAACTCAGAAACATACTCCAACACTGGTCAGCCATTCTTCTTTAGCTCGACAAACCACCTGAACAGAATAGACTTATGGGAAGTAGAAATGAACTTTGTCTCGAACTTGACTTGGAACTGATCCCAAGTGATCTCATCTTCAGGGATCTCTAAAGTGATAGGGTTCTACCAATCCATAGCTCTGCCCTGTAGCTATCTCGATGCAAGCTTCCTCTTAGTAGCATCATCAATACCCAAGTTTTTGAATATCCGAACACAAGTATCAAGCCACCTTTGAATCTTTATAGTCGGATCTGTCCCTTTGAACGACTTCCCACCAAGAGTAGTGAAGTCCTTACATGTCTTAGTGAAATCGACCACCTTAGGCACTTGCACCTAAACCCCAACATCTACTATGGCTGATTTTGGAGCGGGCACCCTCCTCATTATTGCTACCACCATGGCCTCAAACATAGTTGGGTAATCTGGTAAACCACCATCTCGCCCTCCAGAAACAGGCTCTTCCCTATCAGTATGTCTCGAAGATCAACGACTCATTCTAAATCTAAAAATATAATGATTAGTCCACATATGAGAAAAGCTGCAATGAAGTTCAAGCGCTACTACATATACACTATAATTTAGTACTCATCTATTAGGAAAGTACAAATACGTCATTACGCCCTCAAAAAATCGATAAACCAAAGTATTGATACCAAATGTGACGACTATCCCATACCTCCCGCACAAACCGAGAAGTGCATTGTATGACGTGCTAGGCCGATATGAGACGATCATCAGGAGTATAATAACACATGCGTAAACTTGTCATATAAATCATAGTGCATGGATAAAATATAATTGGAACATATACGACAGGAAATAGTAGCGAATCATGATTGAGCATAATCTTAAACTTTCATATCATCATGAAAATATCCATACATCAAACTAGATTACATCAGACTCTGTACAATAATCCACACTACAGGTTCACTTAGAGTAGCGCACATCATCAATAATAGCAGAAACAACAAATATGTATAGTAGAAAATAAAACGTAAGCCTCTAGCTCATCGTCGCTCAGCAGCATCATCCATATCAAGATCTACTATCTACTACCTAGTCTTCCCATCAATAACATGGATGAACAATCAAAGGCAATAAGTGGGGAACATAAAACCTTAAGTCAAACAATAGTCTTAATGAGCGACAAAACAGCTATCAACAGTATCATCAATAAAGTATATGAGAAATAGGCAGATCAATCATCTAATCTACCAACACATCAACATAGAAGAAACCAAAACCTATCACCTCCACAACCGATAGTGATAGACTTTCCCAGAGAATTAAAGAATAAACACACAACACATCCATAGTAACCAATTATCAAGTGTAGACCATCCTAATCGAGCTCAACACATCCCAAGCACAAACCCGAAGGCCAAAACCAACATCAGATAGGCACCCTAAGAGATATCTCCGTCGACGTCGGATAATCCACGTAAGACGATACAAGCAAACAGTAACATCCATGACTCTGGCTATCACCTCCTGCCTTGCTTTGAAAACATCTTCAATCGTATGACTGGCCCATCTTGCTATCCATCAAGGGCTGATGGTAATCTCGGTTCTAGCAAAACTCCATACGTCATCGTGACTCGTATCTAGGCCTATCATAACTTCCTAGGGTACTCGACTCATCTAGTCTTTGGGTGCCTCCATTATACCCCTACTTTGAGTACGCTAGAACCTCGGACTAACGACGATCCCTTGGCATTTCAATAACTCTAGCTGTCATTACCGGCGACTATCCATATGCTCAAGCGCCTTCTCGAGCAGCCATTATCCACAAGCTTAAACATCCTTGAGTCGTCTTCATAACTTCATTGTATTTCATCGATCAATGAACACTTTATGATGCTTCGAACATTCTGTTAGAATTCACAACGAAGTTACGTCCAACGCCGAACCAAAATTAAACTTTGCTTGGTCAACATTTGACGGAATGTTCACCATCTATCAATGGGTCGGGAACTGATCCATCCCCATGGATCGCATGTGATCCATTCGTGTTGCACTCAGTCGGATCGCCTGATCCACCAGGCGCCGCTTCATGTGCGCTCCATCCCATTTGTAGTGATCCACCCTTTAAGTCAGACCCAACTTTTTGTGGTGATCCATCGTATGCCACTCTATTCGGTCCAATACTTCGGCTGATCCATAAAGTGCAACGATCCTTACATTCGTACATCAACCCGATCCACTAATTTTCCATGCGCTCCAACAATCCAAGCATTTTAGTCGATCCACAACATACGTGGCCCAATTCATACAAATACGCAGCGATCCATATATTCACCCTTTGCTCGATCCATCAAATCACCGCATTCCATGCTCGATTCGATTGCTTCAACAAATGCTTGGTCGATCCATGGTCCACCGATCCATCAACCATGATCCATTACCATGATAATTTCGACCAATACATCCATTTATTGCATCACACTCCAGGCAATCCATACTTTCCACATAACCACCGACCGATCCATCCATTTATTGCATCGCACTCCAGGCAATCCATACTTTCCACATCACCATCGACGATCCATCACTAGATCTACCTTTTTAGCAAATAAATCCATACAATCTATGCTTTAAGGACAAACATATATACATCCATCTCATCCAAATCAACCAATTTCATCCAAACAATCAATAGCACACCAAGCAATCATCAAACAAACCATAACACACCAATTAATTAGCATTCCATCATATGAAATTCACCAAATCATGATAAAATGATAAACAAATCGATAAATAGATCTAAACTTGCATAAACATAGAATAAGTATATGTATTTACCATTATAATCTTGCTAGATTAGATACTATGGTTATTCAAATTGAAAATATACCTACCTCTGTTAGATCTAGATGAAAATGACTCGAAATTATGAAATTAAGATCAAATAAACCCATGTACTCGATTAAATCCATGTGAGAGATGCTTATCACTCACCAAATCCACAAAATAGCTCGAAATCAATGAATCTCTAATCCGGACAGCGAAGAATAGTGAAGAACGACCTCTGAATCAATCAATTTGATGTAATATAACCTTCTTCGATGTTGATCTTCAATCTTCTTATGTAAATCTATGAATTGAAATGAAGTGAAGGTGTATTTGGTTGAGCTAGAGAATCACAGTCACCCAACCAAATGGAGAAATGAAGAAACTAAACTATTCTCTTTAACCCTACCCTCCTATTTATAGCCAACACCCCTATTCTTAATGGGCCTCATTAATCATCTCACTAATGACTAATTAGTTTGTCTAGAAAACTAGCAACACTGAAACATCGATTTCTCCCAAGCCGCTCAGCCAAATCTTTAATGTGACCACTCTGCAGAATTGGAAACACCATTTTCGATCCAATGAAATCAATTCCAATGCTTGATCTGATCCCAATCAAAAGTTATTCCCTGAAAAAAAATTAACAATGGCAAAACGGTCACAAATAATCATGGACATGTCCCACATCCCCATGAATATCATATCAAAAGTTGAGAAATAGTGGAGTTATAAATTTGTACTATTAAAATGTTGAAATACAATATTATATTTAAATAAAATTCTGTCCGAATATTTAAATTCTTGTGCAGTTATATTCTATTAAATATAAATATTATATTTTGAAATTCTATCATGAACATTAGTTATGGGTATTCTATTAAATATTAATATTATATTTTGAAATTCTATCATGAACATTAGTTATGGCGGCTACGCAAATAAATTCCTCTTCTCCTTATCTTGCCTCCGAAACCTTTCCTCCTATTCCATCTCACGCTCCTCCTCTTCCCTCGCCATCTGATCCTCCACTCTCCTATGCTAATCCCTCATCTGCGAACCCTTTGCTCGTGAATATTGGAGCTATTTCTTCTAATCGGAGCAAAGTAAATACGGAACCGCATCCTAATCAGATCCCACCATCATTATCGAAACCATCAATTAAGTGTGATTATGCATCTCTCTTCAATTCCCTACCAAGCAACGCTGGCATTTATGAGCCTCTCCACTTTGAAATTCCCAGGGATGCCCCACCCCCCAAAATCGACGCCAGAGTTGGTTAGAAAAACAAGTATGGATTATTGGAGCAGTTATCTAGGGGTTTGTTTCTAGATGGAACATCGAATTATCTTGTTGTGACCAATTTTCTAAAGAAGTATTGGAAATTAAAAGGGGATGTGGACTTCAAATTCGATGGTAGATTTTACTATTTCAAATTTTCTAATGATGATGAAAAGGATCAAATTCTAAATATTGAACCGATTTTTATTAGAGGTAGAATGTTTATACTGACCAAATGGGATCCTATGATTAGTAATGTTCAGTCGCAAATTAGGAAAGTTCTTGTATGGATTCACTTCTATCGAATTCCCACTATTCTTTGGACTCTAATTGGTATAAACTGGTTAGTGTGTCATATAGGAAAATTAATCTACTTCGATAGTAGCACAGAGAGATCAAACAAATTTAGATATGCCAAGGCTTTAGTGGAAGTCTCCCCTGAGTATGAACTACCTGATTCTATTCCAATAACTGCATTAGGAGAGAATTGCCCCTCTGTTGACTCTCTTATGACTGGAAGTCGTTGATTTGTGCAAAGAGTATGGTCATTAAACTTCCTCATGTGAGTTAAATAATAATAAGAAAGTCACAAATGATGATCAGATTGATACTAGCAAGCAACATCAAGTCAATGATCATAATGGGAATAACATAAAAAGGTCACATGAGAACAATTTTTAGAATAACTGGAAAATGGTTGATAACAGAAAAAAGAAATACTGAAGAATGAAAACCACGAGTAATAACATGGTTAATGTGAGTCGAGATATGGATATAGGAAATGGAAGCTCCAATCCTTTTACGAATCTAGCTGCTGCAGATGTTGAACACGTTGAAGTGGACGAACAAGCAGTAGTAGATAATGGGACTGTGGTTTATGATGCTAATGAAAATCTTGATGAACAACATGATTTGGATATGAACACCACTGAAATTCATCACAAGAAGGTTGACAATGTTACATAAGTTGAAGCGGTTGCTGCTGAGCTTCGTTCTGGAAGCAGCAAAAATCAAATGCCAAAATCTACATCAGGAAATTGCACTACTAGTTCACCTCAATCCTTTTTAGACTTGTCTAATCCTTACTCCACTTTGTCATGTTCCTTTTCGGTCAGTAAAGCATCATCAATAGCTAATGCTTTGAAGGTTGCCTCGCCATCTTTAGAATCTAATGTGTCCCCTTATAGCAGCCTGAAGCCTCCTCTTAATATTATCTTGCCACCTCCTATGGCCACTGGAAATGGTCTAGCTTTTCCAAAGGTAAACATCTCATTAGCATCTCTATCATCATCTGTTCCAACAAGCGCTCTTCCTTTGTCTAAAGCCAAGAAACTTAAAGGAAAATTTTGGGATGACTCTGATTTAGATGAAGGAAACATTTTCTTACCTAATGATGTGTATCCGTTCACCAATAAAGCGAAGAGACATACCAGGAAAAATCGTGGTCCTATGTTCGATCCTGTTTTAAACTGATCTGGACTTTTGACACTTGTTATCGGTAGCTACTTTGTTTGGTTATTCCTCCTTGAATTGGTGAAGGTTAAATAGTTAGTCGCTTGGAGCTTTCCACGCTTTTTGGTTAAAGATACACTTCAGATTGGTGCTGCTGCAACGTGGTAGTTGGAGCAATTTGTTATTAATAATGTTGCAATTTACATGTGTCCTTGTTTATTTTGGTTTAGTTTAGTAAGTCCAAGGCGTGTAATTCAAGAGTCTGTTTTGATTTTGTTTTCTTTTATTAAGTTGTTGTAACTCTTGATGTTGTGAATAAAAATTTCCACTTGCCTTTCCAAAAAAAAGTTGAGAATGATCCTATCTTTACAGAATTTATAAAAATATTTTACGATCCTCCGATACATAAAATGCAGGTCATTATAGTATTCCTCATAATGACGAAGGCAACGAACAAGAGTCATCTCAAATGATGTTATCTATTTTTAGACAACATTGTCGGCCTTCTAGGAAATGCATAGAAATATGGCTAGACGATAGAGATCTTGATGTAGCACACACCTGTATTCTTCTAAATTGTGCTGAAGTTGCACCATTTATTAGGTAATATGGAATAATAATTTCTATTTTTATTCATTTCTATATTGCACACGCATGTAGAGTCTAATATAATATTTTATTTATATATATACTATTTGTAAACGTGAACATCCGAACGGAGATCTCAGTAAAGAATTTTCCTATTGGTTTTCAAAATACGTTTACGATCCAAAAAAATGTGTTGTAAATGAAGGGTAGAAATATATTTCGATGGAACAAAAAAGAGTGGTGAAGACATATCCAATATATTTCTTTAATGAATATAAATTTAACACCAAAGTATATGGTGTATAAAAATCAACCAATAATACGGGTGTATTTGCTAAAGGTAGCGACGATCTAGAGAATTACATAAATGATTTTTATGGCATTTTAATACAAATTTTGCTGCCGGCATATTTCTCACTCTCTATTGAGGTAATATTTTTATTTAGATGTGATTGGTTTAATAATATTCCAGGTTTTGGAATTAATGTGCACAAGAATTTTAACCGTATCGAAATAAAGAACACATCGCATTATCACAAGTATGATCTTTTTGTGCTAGCCAAACAAGCATTACAAGTTTATTATGCTCCTTGCCCATCTCTAAAAAGAGATAAAGTAGATTGGTCGATAGTTTTTAAAACAAATGCTAGATTTACTTTCGATAGGAAGAATATTCCAAACGAACAAGCTTATCAACAGATCTTGAGAACAATGAAATAATAGTTACAAATGATCATACAAATTTCGGACCTTTGATCGATGAATCAAATGTTCTAGTGGAAGCGTTTGGTAGTACATAGGAAACCAACAAAGAAAATGAGACTGAATCTGAATCAGAAGACAATGATGATGAATATAAAATGAGTAGTATTAACTTGATAGTTATGGTACCATTTTCTTTTAATTGACGTAACTATGTTGAATTCTTGGTATGTTGGAATTGATGCAACTATGAAATCTAATATGTCTACTATTGTTTACATCTTTTACAATATTTCAATTTGTCATTTATTTAGCAATTTTAATAAAAATGCAATGTAATCTGCTTATTGTTGGAACATGAGACCCAATATGAATCAAGTATATACAATTTCAGTTTTATTTTCATTTTAAGTAGCAATTTATATTGTTTATGACATTTAAGTATGAAATATATTTCATTACATGCTATCATTCTCTTTTGAATTATTGTGTTTATATGTCATAGGTATAGACACGTCATCTAGGGGCAGGAGTTTATCTAGATCATAAGGAGGCGATGGCACTGGTCCTTCGCAATCATCACCATGGACTGTTGTTGCATTGGTACCTAGATCTGATGGGTAGGAAAAAAATACTATATTTAACATCCTATTTTTCTTAACAATATATGTACTTATGTGAATCATATTAAAAAAAAAAAGAGAATTCAATTTACGTCTATCATGGATTGTGTTGGATGTTTCTAGGGCAGCATATCGGAATAGGTTGTCGGATTGTTGGCCGAAGTAGGACACCATCCCTCTACACATAGAAGAGCGCATCCAGCAGGACGTGCTTATAAGCATTTTTTCTTTCTATTTTTCATTTTTAATTCTTTTTTATCGCTTTTGTATTGTTTATCATTTACAGGGTAACGTTTTTTCTTTGTGAAACACAGACTGAGCTGGACTTCCAGACAGATGATATGCAGCTTGCACGAGATTACTGAATGCGTAAAATCTGAAAGAACTATAAGGATGCGATGCATGAAGTGAAGAAATAAAATAAGAAACCGAAGTGGATGGGGATGAATGTATGGGAAGACTGGTTGAAATACTGGAATAGTGAGGAGGCAAAGGTAAGTGTACTAAACTTCTTTTTTAAATATTTGTTTGATAAATAATTAAATATCGAAAAATAGTAACTAATGTATCCAATTTTGAATGTACAGGCAATGTCGGAAGGAAACTCTGCAAACAGAAGTAAAAATTCCATCACCCATCGAGGAGGATAAAAGTCACTCTAGCAATATCGGCAGGAGTTGGTAAATTTACTGAATTTGAATTGTAAATATTTGTTTTACTATATAATTTTGAATGTAGAATAATTATATAAAATAATCGATTTTAAGAAGCTGAGGCAGATGGTCCTGTGTCATATATGGATGTGTTTACCCAAATGCATGTCGTTGAGCATGTAAATCCAAATGGGACTGTTTCATGTACATGGCAGGATCAGAAATCCAGCAAGAGTCATGTAAGTGTATTTCAATTTATTTTCTATTAGTAACTATTTTACTTATTAAATTGTATTTTGATTTACTTACTATTAGTAATTGATTTATGTAAATATATTTCATGCAAGAAAAGTTTATGGAGCGGCGATAAAAAAGGTTGGCAGAGACGGGTCGTGAGTAACTGACGATGGATGAGGAAGATGTCATATTCGAGTCAGTTATGGATCCACAGTTATGGCATAGATGATATGGATTTTGCAATCAAGCAGTAAGTAAATAATATATTAGATGATATGACTTCAATAATATATTAGAAACTAAATTATATAATTATTGCATGCTAACAGCTAGAGACGAAGCTCACATACCCACGCCGATATCGATCATGCAGAGATTGAAAGTTTGAGGGCTAGAATGACGCAGCTTGAGTATCAGAACTGTCGCTAGGCCATAGAAATGACGCAGCTGTTGGATCAGTGAATTGCCGAGTACATGCAACAGTTTGGCCACTTCCCTTCCCTCGCTGGCTCTGGAGGTAATTCTGCAGACGAGTGGCACTTTTGAGGCGTATGTTTTTTTGTGACTCGGTGAATAACATACTTGTTTTTGACTGTTGACTATGACATGTTTGATCGTTGGTTGTATATATGATAGACTTGATGTTGTATTATGTGATAGTGCACTTGGTTGGTTGTATGCTTGTAGACTTGATGTTTTGGTTGTTTGTGGATAGTTTGTAATGTATTGTATGATTGTTTGACTACCATGGTTTGATTTTATGTATTTTATGGTTTGGTGAATTGTATGAAGCTTTATTTTTGATTTTTGGTTGGAATTGTGTATATTGGGTACTGTATAGCGGCGATGGAAGAGTGCTTGTATATGAAATGTGGCAGGATGGCTAAAATGCAATAGAAATATAAAAAAGTAGCAGCAGATTTTCCGACAGCATCCGATACGTGTCGGGAGCCACCGGTAACTACTGGAAGCCAACTGAAGTCGTTGGAAATATATATGACCGCTGAAGTCGGGAACCGTCGGAAATACTGCTTCCCGACTCCTTTATTTCCAGTGGTTATTGCCGGCGGCTTTCGACAGCCACCGACGGTTTCCAACGGTCGAAAATGTCACTCATTCTTATAGTGATAACTCAAGGCTATTTTTCATTAGGACATTTTGATGTTTTTGGCTGTTCACCAAAAACTATTTTGCATGCCAAACTCCTATATGTTACATAATGCTATTAATTTTTCTATCTAAAGCATGATGTCATTTGAACCAAAAGAGTCTCTCCTGCTAAAGTGTAATGATGAGGCATTTAAATGTGCTTGACAATGAAACATATGGGATAGGAATTGTAGGATCGTCCTCTCTTCTAAAGATTTAGTTGTTAGTGTCATTGATACTAGCAGCTTAACTAACAAGAAAATAATAAGTCTTGCAAAACCAATTACTAAAAGTCTTATGATGTCACGGTAACAACTAATAACAAAGATGAACATAAACTTTTTTTTGAAATAAAAGAGGGTTGTTGTGCTTTTACTTACTATGTTAATTGTGTGAAATAAAAGCAGACAATGTAATATGTAAGGCAAAAGATAAGCAAACATAACAAAATTGGACTATAAATCTCAGAATAAATATTTGTTGCTATAACTTTTCTTATAAACTCAGTATGCTAAAGAAATGGATAATTTTTGACAAAGTATATGTTGGAAATGAATGAGCAAGAGGAATTTTGGAAGAAGAGGGAAAAACAATCTAAGTCCCACATTATGAAATATGAGTACCTACTTCTCTATAGGCTTATATAAATAAGGGAGAAGAGGGCTTATGAATGGTGTGGCTAAGCCAAGACACAATATTATATTGATGTCAAATTGGACCTAGTGCCTTGGGACTCTTGAAGTCCATGACACAATATTATATTGATGTCATCTTGGGCTTAGTGCCTTAAGACTCTTGGAGTCCATGACATAGTATTATATTGGTGTCAACTTGGGCTTAGTGCTTTGGGACTCTTGGAGTCCATGACACAATATTATATTGATGTCAATTTGGGCTTAGTGCTTCGAGAATCTTGGGGTCCATGACACAATATTATATTAGTGTCAAAATTTGGGCTTTGTACCTTGGGACTCTTGGGGTCTTTTGGTTAAATAGGTCGCTACTTGCAGCTTGGGTCTGTTGCATTGAAACGGGTTACTTGATCACTTTTGATATGTCATGTCCGTTCAACTGAATGGATACAACCACTTCATTTTTGAATGCGAACGTATATTCATGCATCGCTTGGTTAAAGTGTCGCAACCTTTTCAAAGGTCATTAATGTTCGAATAGGCATTTCCTCCAGCCTATAAACACATGGCCCAAAATGAGATAGAATACACATTAGTTATTCTTCTCAAATTGTTACTTCTTTTTCAAAGTAATCCTCTGTTCAAGTTTCTATAATCTACTTCAGTTTATCAGGGCTCCGTTTGTGGCACTGCACTGCGGGGTTGGTCCGTTTTATCCTGGGAAACAAATTCCTATCACATCAATCAGTGCATACGACGACAATATTGTTTCAAGGAAACAGAATCATTTCTGGACTCGGACATTACTAAAATATTCTACTTCTAGTCTGTTGGAGACGGTTCTGTACTGCTCCAATCTAGCGCACATTCGGTCTCGCTTACTGTCATTGCTATAATCACAGTTTGACTTGATAATTTTGACATTATTTAGTAACATTGATAGTTGTTATTGTCTATTTGCAATACAATCGTGTATTGACAAAAAGATCCTACTTTATAATACAATCGTGTATTGACAAAAAGATCTAACTTTGTAATACAATCATGTATTGACAAAAGTTCTAACAATATTGATTGTTGCAGACGACAATAAACTATGTCGCAAAATGGCAACAATAATTTTACATTGACACAGACGGTGACCAATGCTCTGATTGCGCCAGTGGTTTCAACAATGGCTCTGCCTCATGGAGAAAGGCTAAAGAAGTTCAACGTCATTAATTTTAAGCGTTGACAACATGAAAATGTTGCTTTATCTAACAACATCGGATTTTGCCAAATTTCTAACCAAATATGTTCCTAAAAGATCAAAATCAAATTTGGTTGAAATCTCAAAAAGGGCATTGCTAATATGAATTTATGTGCGGTAATATCAGAATATAGTTTGGAAAAGAACTAACTTTAAATGATGTTCTCTATATTCCAGAAATTCGTAAGAACCTAGTTTCAAGATCATTGCTCAGCCAACATTGATTCAAATTAATCCTTGAAGCTAAGAACGAAATGTACGTAGGAAGATGATATGTGTGTGATGGTTCATTTAAGAAAAAAAATGTAACCACTATTGTACCATGCACTGATATAAATAAAAGTGAATCTCTGTTTATATTGTTGACTTTTCCAACATGTGGCATTCGAGATTAGGGGATGTAAGTTTTGATACATTGCACAAATTGATTAATTTAGACACCAATTATAAATGTCAAATTTGTGCAGAAGCAAAATTAACAAGAAACTCGTTTCATCATGTGGAATGAGAAACATAATCGCTAGATATAATACCAGATGTATGTGATTTGATGTGTTTAAACAACGCAAAGCGGAAGTTAAGAATCAACTCAACAAGAAAATCAAAGCCTTAAGAAGTGATAGAGGAGGAGGATATGTATTCCCTTTCGAAGAATTTTGCGCTGAACATGGTGTTTTACACCAAATTACAGCACAATATTCACCTCAATCCAACGGTATAGTCGAACGGTAAATAAAACTCTAAAAGAAATGATGAATGCTTTATTCTGGCTTGCCAGATAACTTTTAGGGAGAAGCTATTCTTTTGGGAAATCATATTTTAAATAAAATACCCTGAAAGAAAACATCTAAATCTCCTCATGAACCTTAGAAAAACAGGCACAATCCTACAAATACATAAAAGTGTGGGGGGTGTCTTGCAAAGGTAGAGGTGCCAAAACCAAAGAATGTCAAAATAGTTGATTATGTTTTCATTGGATATGCACAAAACAGTGTCGCCTATCAATTTTTGGTACACAACTCTGAAATTGATGATATTCATGAAAATACCATCATTAAGTCGATAGACACTAGATTTTTCAAATATATATTCCCCTTGAAACAGGGTACTGAAAATTATACACCTAAGAGACCAAGGGAAGATGAAGTTCCTAATTCTCTTGAGGATGTTGAACAAAATAATACTCAGCAACGTAGTGATGAGCAGCAAGTGGAAGAACCAAGAAAAAGTAAAAGGTCAAGGACCTTAAAAACATTTGGATCAGACTTCTATACCTTTGTGTTAGAAGATAATCCATTGACATACTAACAAGCTATGTCTTCCAGCGATGCCCCTTATTGAAAACAGGCAATTAACAATAAGGTTGAATCCATTATGTCCAATCATACATGGGAATTGGTTGATTTACCTTAAGGATGTAAGACCTTAGGTAATAAATGGTTTTTTAAAAAGAAATTGAAACATAACGGTTCAATAGACAAGTACAAAGCTCGTAGTCCAAGGATCTAGATAAAAGAAAGACCTGGACTGTTTTGATACATTTTCACCAGTAACATGGATAAGATAGTTTATTGCATCCATACATGACTTAAAAATACATCAAATCGATGTTATTATATCATTCTTGAATGGTGAACTAGAGGAAGAAATCTATATGAAATAATCTGAAGGATTTCTAAGATCAAAAAATGAGAATAAAGTTTACAAACTGGTAAAATCTCTTTATGGCCATAAGCAAGCTCCAAAACAGTGGCATGAGAAGTTTGATAAAGCTATGTTATCAAATGGATTCACGATAAATGAATCAGATAAATGTGTGTACATAAAACACACACATATTGGATATGTCATTGTTGTCTCTATGTTGATAACCTATTGATCCTAGGCAAAAACAAGGCCATAATAAGATTTACAAAGGATAAGTTATCCCCTAGAATCAATTTGAAAGACCTAGGACTGGATGATGTGACATTGGGTGTAAAAATTCTGAGAACACCACAGGGATATGCATCACCCAAATACATGAAAAATTCAAGCAATATAATGTAACTATTGGAAAATCACCAGTAGATATGAACAAAAATTGGGTAAAGAACACTAGTGATGATATCTACCAGTTATAATACTCTCGTATACTAGGAAGTATCATGTATGTATTAGGCCTGATATCGCATATGCTATAAGCAAACCAAGTAGATTTACCAGCAATTCTGGTAAATACCATTGGAAAACGATAATCAGAGTTCTTGGATATCTAAAGTATACGCAGAGCTACGGTCTATACTATACAAACTATCCTTCAATAGTGGAAGGATACAGTGATGAAAATTGGATCATTGGATCACATGATACAAAGTCTACAAGTGGGTAGGTGTTCACATTAGGAAATGGAGCAATTTCATGAAAATCATCCAAACAGACTTGTATCGCTAGATCTACGATGCAATCAGAGTTTATTGCACTAGATTAAATTGCATAAGAAGCAGAATAGATTTGAAGCTTCTTGGAAGACATTCCTAATTGGAGCAAACCTATGCTTCCAATATGCATACATTGTGGTAGGCAATCAACTATTAAAAGAGCTAATAGTAGTCAATCAACTATAAGAAGAGCTAATAGTACAATATACAATGGTAAATCTAGGAATATTCGTCATAGACATAAAACAATAAGACAACTTCTCTCTAATAGGGTTATCACAATAGATTACATTCGATCTAAAGATAACTTAGCGGATCCACTTACAAAAGGCTTATCAAGAGAGAAATTTTAAATCTTGTCGATGGGAATGGGGCTAAGGCCTATAGAATAATGGTTTTTCTAAAATGAAAACCCTTCCTAGTTGACTGGAGATCCCAAGATCTAGGTTCAATGGGACAACGAAGTTTAAGAGAAACTTGATGGCACTGTTACACACAAACCATTCATATGATAAGCATTACATGTTGAAAAGGATAAGTATTAATACTTTTAATGATGTCTATATTTAAGGAAGTAGAGAATAACCTTTACCGAATCACCTACGTAAGTGCGAAGGCGTCGCTTCAAAGATAATTACGAGGCCAAATTCTCTAAGAATTTATGAGACTAGGCAGGTGTTCAAGGAAAAAACGAACACATACAGAGAACGAAGGATTATAAGAAACATTTATCATGTGTTATCTACTTTGGAATTACACAAAAGGCTTACATTTCAAGGACATTCTATGTCTACTTATTCGCCTGTGATTCAAATAGGTAATCACTAGGAAAGTTCAAGGCCTATATGCTACATCAACCAATGCGATAAATGATTTGTGAAACTAAGAACGACTGCTCATTCATGTGGGGGATTGTTGGAAACGAATGAGTAAGAGGAATTTCAAAAGAAGAGGGTAAAACAATCTAAGTCCCACATTATAAAATATGAGTACCTACTTCTCTATAGGCTTATATAAATAAAGAAGAAGAGGACTTTTGAATGGTGTGACTAAGCCAAGGCATAATATTATATTGATATCAAATTGGGCCTAGTGCCTTAGGACCCTTGAAATCCATGACACAATATTATATTAATGTCAACTTGGGCTTAGTGCCTTGGGACTCTTGGAGTCCATGATACAATATTATATTGATGTCAACTTGGGCTTAGTGCTTTGGGACTCTTAGAGTCCATGACACAATATTATGTTGATGTCAACTTGGGCTTAGTGTTTTGGGACTCTTGGGGTCCATGACACAATATTATGTTAGTGTCAAAAATTGGGCTTTGTGCCTTGGGACGCGTGGGGTCTCATGGTTAAATAGGTCGTTGCTTACAGCTTGGGTCTGTTGCATAGAAACGAGTTACTTGATCACTTTTGATATGTCATGTCCATTCAAGTGAATGATACAACCGTTTTATTTTTGAATGCGAACGTACATTCATGCATCACTTGGTTAAAGGGTCGCAACCTTTTCAATGGTCATTAATGTTCGAGTAGACATTTCCTCCAGCCTATAAATACATGGCCCAAAATGCGATAGAATACACATTAGTTATTCTTCACAATTTGCTACTTCTTCTTCAACGTAATCCTCTATTCAAGTTTCCATAATATACTTCAGTTCATCGGAGCTCCGTTTGTTGGCACTGCACTACGGGGTTGGTCCGTTTAATCCTGGGAAACAAATTGCTATAACATCAAATAGTGCATACGACAACAATATTGTTTCAAGAAACAGAATCATTTCTGGACTCAGACATTACTGAAATATTCTTCTTCTAGTCTATCTGTACCGCTCCAATCTAGTGCACAATCGGTCTCGATTACTGTCATTGCTATAATCATAGTTTGACTTGACAATTTTGACATTATTGAGTAACATTGATAGTTGTTACTGTCTATTTGCAATATAATCATGTATTGACAAAAAGATCTAACTTCGTAATACAATCGTGTATTGACAAAAAGATCTAACTTTGCAATACAATCATGTATTGAAAAAAGTTCTAACAGTATATGCATTGTCGCTTCCTATTATAAAGCAATTTTTAGTATGCATCTACAGCTAGAAAGTCATATGATTTAAATCAGCGAGTAAGTTACACATTAAAGAATGACCACTTAGCCTGATATTTTGAGTTTTATTTTTTTACTTCACTAAGGAGGAGGATCATATTTGTAAGTCTCCGTAGAATTGGATATGTCCACGATGTTAATAGATATAACCTATTAATTAGGAGCTTTATGATTCCCTAGATTGCTAACCAATGGAAAAAATGTTTTGAGATTAGCAACACAATGTAGAGAAACCATTGGCACAAAAACACGAATCTTCATGGATACAACTTACGAAATAAAATAAAAGAGTAGTTCACTCTAAAATATTCATCAGATTTATAAACATATATTAGTTTTACATGAAACTATGATCATTCATTATCATGAACACAATGTTTATATTCCTATTTCTTATTGACAACTGGTTTCCTATAAAATTGGAATCTAAATAATTCAAATATATCGTTGAGGTATGTTTCTAGATATAATAGAAATTGTCATTTATTTTGATTAAACTAAGCTCACAGCTGAAATACAACAAGAAGGCCAAGTTTTAAGAATATTGTTCCCTTTTAGGTAGGATGTTAAACCTTCGCAGATATAAAATCGAAAGGCAAAGAATTGATGCTTAAAGCGCAATATAACCTTGCTAAGCAAAATACTACCTATACGTAACAGTGAAAAAATATATGTCATTTTGACTTTTAGTTTTACTAATAATTCATATACCAACATAGTAGTTCAAAAGTTATTATTTAAAGAAATGTGTCATACATAATTAACTTTTTCTTGGTAAAGAACAATTTTTTTTGAAACTATTGAATCAGTCGGTCACTTGTGTAAAAGACGAAGTAACACAAATTTGGAAGGCAAACAGATAGATATTTATGATCACTAGTTTAGAAATAGAAGAGGGTTATGTTTTGCTTACTGTTTTACATTTGTTAAAAATATTTATGATCACTAGTTTGATTCTCAAGCGAATCAAATCTGAAGTTCTTCAAGTCTTTGTATTCCTCCAGAAGTAAGACATGTATCTAAATGGATGATATTAAAATAGCTTTTCCATTAGAAATTATTTGGCAAAGGGTGGTTTACGAATGAGTTCCATCTTTATGTTCTTACTGTAAAATATTTGGCCATTCATCTGCAAATTGTAAATCAATTAAGATTTGGTCTCCTAAAACCAAATTTAATATAGATAATGAGATGGACATAGACAAAAAAGCTGTTGATGGTATGAACGAGAATATTAATAGAGATAATGTTAAGGGATGTAAAGATAAGGCTATGTTAGCAGATTTAAAGAAAAGGAGTGTAAAGGCCAATGTCATTGAAACTTTTAACCCCATCAATGTTTTACATGGCAATTATGTGAGTTTGCAGGATACTGGTGATGAAATTGAAAATGCTGCAACATAGAATGGTTGCATGCAGAATGTTAACGTGGATGAGAATGCAAGCTCTTCACTAAATCAGGAAGTACGATGGATAAGGCTGTGGATGTGGGGATTTATGTTACTGAAGCTGATTCAGAGAAGGTTTAAAAAACTAGGTGTAATGAAGATGACGATTTGGGATCATCTAAGGAGAATAGAGGTATTCAATTTGGTGTTTGCAGTGAATTTCAAAATGGGAAGGATACTGTAAGTAAAGATGCTCTTATGAACGATTCTGACAGTTCTTATAGTTCTACAAATAGCTTCAAAAAGAGGAAAACAAATTTTAAACCTAGAAAATACAAAGAGATTAATAAACTTGTTACTGATGAGTCCTTGGTAGAGGAAAACCCAGAATGGCGTAAAATTATGCAACAAATCCAAAATCGATCCAAAACAAGAAAAGCAAAAGAGGAAGGAAGTAATCTAGGTAGAGTTTCCGATGGAGGTGTTACTAAGAAATGATTTATTTTGTGATTTTGGTCCTTTTCTAGTTGGTGGAGCTTTTCTTGGTTTGATACTTGCTGTTGGTTTTTGGTTTTGTTTTGGTTCAAGGAAGATTTTGTCCTTTTTAGTTTGGGGTTTTCTGTTTTGGTTTGGAAGTTATTCTTTTCAGGATGGCTTCGATGCCTGCTGTTGGCTTCGGTGCTTTGTCTCTCTTTGGTGACACTTTTGCAGTTTGAGAAAATGGTTCAACTTTGATTTGCTGTGGTGTGAATTGTGTTTGTTGAGAATCTTTTGGAGCCTTGTTTGCAGTTCTAATCTACTGGTGTTTGAAGTGTTTTAATTGTGCTTCTTGCTGCTATTTCTAAGGAGTGCAGTGTCTGATGTCAGTTTGTTCTTGAGCATGACATGTTGGGTTATTGTTAGGTGTTCTCTTGTTTTGCTTGTCCTATTTGTTAAGCGTGGCAGTGAAAAGCTTGGCATTATCTTGTTTGTAAAGTATTTGTTTGTTGTTTGTTGTTTGTTGTTTGTTGTATTTTTTGGCCAAGCTTTTCTTTCATGTACTCTTTTATTTGTAAATAAATTACCCTGTTGTTCAAAAAAAAAGTTTTTCCATAACTTGCAATTGGAACTTATATCATCTTATATACCATTAGACAACAACACTAGAGATATATTAAAATAAACTTAAACGGAAGTAATTTACCCGTTTCGCAAACTTTTAAACCGTCTTCTGTGACTGCTGGTGTAACTTGGTCAACTTTATAAGTAGATCAGCTCGTCGAATTTTGTAAAATATGGAAGGGTGTTCTGTTTCATCAAGATAAATAAATAATCAATAATTTATTGCGGTTACTTTGCTAAATGAATTTATCAATATGTTTGAATTTTAGGAAATAAATGGTTCATGGACTAGAACGTACAGAATCAACATGTGATTATTCCTTCGCTTAAGAAAGTGTCGTTTGCCCATCTTAAAATAGATACCACTTTCCTTTTCTTTCCCTTAATATCTACAATTCCTATGTTAGTTAACATTTTAACTTCCGTTCTTAATGAAGACTTCGAGCCTTTAGCCTATATTAATAGTTAAAAAGCACCTTTTTGACCATTTTAAGATCCAGACATATGGATGAAAATGGTAAAATCATGACCTTTTCTTACCCATCATTTTATCGAGCTTCATGTCAATAAACTAAATGATCAAAAATAAATAAGCATCAGCAGTTTTATTTACATGTGTAGTAATAATTTGTGGTGCTTATTTGGTTATTAACCGGAACCATTATGTATCTTTTTGTTGTATATTTTTTAGGCAGCTCTTTTGAGGTAGCAAACATTCCAGCAAATGCATTGCATACTTACCACACATCAAGCTGCTCATTATGGTTGGTTAGGCCAAGTGGATTAAAAAACATATTTCATTAGACATTTGTAAGAGTCAGTTATTACTATAACGTTGTATGATTAGAAATGTTAAATTGAATTATAATAAGAAGGATTAGTGCTCATTTTGCGGCTCAAATGCCATTTGTCATAGTTCTGTATGTGCATTTGGTTCCATATAGTGGCTTGCATGACAGGTAGTATAGTCAAAAATGTACAACCTAACGTTGGAAACAGAATAGGTAGTGGTCCCACTTGTAGAACCTCATCATGATAAAGCTAACAAAGAAATCAGATCTATACACTTTCTCCCGATAAGCATGGGGGAAAGAAAGAGAAAGGAATAAAGGAAATGGATCAGACATAAAGCCTGATGAACTGCTGGGATTAACAACCTGACTTACGAAGTTAAGTAAAACATATAAACAGTAGTTCTAGAATCATAAAAGTGTAGTGTCTATACATGTCTAAAGAAAAACAATAGCCGATATGAACTAATAACAATGACTTGGAAATTCTTATAAAAAGACAACGATGATAACAATAATAATCAGGTCAGGCAAATTGACTATTTTGCACACCTACTGGAATATCAGAATTAGGTGTTACCCTAATTACATAACAGGAGCATGATTACTTAACAGCAAGAACATGATTACATAACAAGAACAGGATTAGGTGTTACCTTAATTACATAACAGCAGAAACAAGATTAAGTGTACCCTAATTACATAATAGGATTAGGTGTTACCCTAATTACATAACAGCAAGATTATGTTCACACATCAATGTCAAATACCAAGTTCTTCTTATTCGATGCCATATTAATGTGTGTACAAGTTATGTTCACACATCAATGTCAAATACCATGTTCTTCTTATTCGATACCTTATTAATGTCAATTACATGTTTACAAATGACATTCTTACTTAATGTAAAATTAAGTTTGACCTATTCCTATTTACATACTCTTCCATTTTGAAAATCCGAATTTACAGTACCAATTCTAGTATGCTCAATTTTTAGCTTTTTAACGTTATTTCATACTTTTCGATTCTATGCAATTCAAAAAGGTGTATAACACAAACAACAAGAAGAGAATAAGGAATAGATGTACATACAAGCATATAACTAGAAACTAAATAGGCAATTGGCAGTAATCAAAGTAACATATAATCTTACAAGCAATGTTACTTTTCAGAAATATATTTACTGTTAATTATATTACTACAACAACTATTATATCTATTTAACTTTATCTTAAAAGAAATCTGAATAATCACATTAAACTCACCATAGTTGTAAATCTAGAAAACCTTCTAAAATAGTTGTTGTAGAAGTAAGTCCACTTTTATCTTTTTGTTGATTGAAGGGTTGTAGGTTGGTTACAGATCTTAACTCTTATTTGTTAATCTAGATTTTAGGAGCATCTCCCCATTTTATTATTTTAATTTAGAATATATCATGGAGGCAGAGAGACGGAGAAGTGAAGAATTGTGTGTAGATAAAATAGAGGAGAGAGAGAGCTCCTTTTTATAGATTAACATAGTCAACCCTTAACCATTAGACATTAGGTTTTCAAATCAAACCATTAAAGACACATCATGCTGAGCCAGTAAGGAATAAAACATACAAAACAGTCCAGATTTTATTTAGATTTATTGTCCAAGTTCATTGTATCTTATATTTATATTTTAGGCTATTAGATTTTAGGTTTTTATTCTAAACCATATAAGACACATCAGTAAGCCAATTATCCATTTATTGTTGCTTTATTCATTAAATTCTTGCATGTATTATTCCATGAATGTTTATTTTACCATTTCCAACATGCATTAAATTTTATTTTCAAACGCGTGTCAACTTAATGTGCACATACGTATTATAAATTAAAAACATTATTTAACATCATTAAATAAATAGATAAATATACATATACACACTCATGCGCACATACGTATATAAATATACATATGCATATGCATACTTAAATATATACACGCGCGCACACACACACACATACATATACATACATATATATACACACACACACACACACACATATACGTACACATACACACGTATGTAATCTTTTATTTACATATATGTACATACACACATGCATCATTTAGATTGGTCTCATTAAAAAAATTATGTCCTTGCTAGGGATCAAACTTGCAACCTCTTGTTTAACATTCTCGTGTCATACCACTTCACCTACACACTTTTTTTTTTACATTTTTTTTTTTGTTCATAAAACTAGAACATATGAATTTTTAGGTGTGTTTCTTTTAAATTATGTTCAAACTTCTTTAGCTCATAACTTCTTCGTTTCTTGTTCGATTTTCGCAAACTAAAAGTATCTAAATCAAAATTTCGTAACGGATGAAACAAAAAAATTCATTTCATTTAATTCTCATTATTTTTTGATTAATATTTATTTTGTCTGTTTATTTCCCAATTAATTAATCTATTAACTAATTATTGTTTTGTTAAAAATTTCGGTTTTTACATCCTCCCCTTCTAAAAAGATTTCGTCCCCGAAATCTCCAAGGCTAGAAAAAAGTTATGAATGCTAACACCCATCTACTCAATCATCATCCACTGGCATCCATTGTCCTTAGAATTTCTAATTCTTTTGTTTGAACATATGCATAAGTGTTGTATATATGTCCCTGTGCTAATGCAAAAATCAAACGGTTTACTGATTTAGTTGACCTCCTTAATGTAATTCATGTTTGTGCTATGCATCCTACATGTATGCAAAAGAATTATAATGATACATATAGATTCTAAATGTGTGCACAACCATTCACCAAAATGCAACATTCATGTGATGATTGAACCATTTTCATCCATTGAAAATTTAAAATGCGCACACATACATATGCAATATATAAGTGTTTGAGCCGATCTAGTGCCTAATATATGTGTATGCGTCCACTACCAGCCACTAGCAAACACTTGCATCCAGTTGCAACCATCAAATATAACATGTCTTAAACACATGTTTCAACCATATCTATAAGCTCGAATATTAAGATCTAAACCTCTCAAGGATATACAAGAGGGAAGCCCTTAACCAAAGGAAGAAGCGATAGATATAATATCAAAGAGGAAAATACTTGTCAAAAGAATGCGGGTTAGAAACTTGGATCTCTTGGTGTTGCCCTCTCATCTCACCTAGTTTAGTTAATTCGAGGAGAAACTCTCAAGTGAACCAACCCAAAAGCTTACCTTAATTTTTCAAGTAAATTCCAACTTTGCCTCCTTTCCACATTTTTAGTCTTTACCCTTCTTGTATTCCTTAGCTTATTCCACTTATATTTTCCAACCCCACAAAGACTTGCTTGCTGCCCGACCTTTTTATATATGTATAATTGAAAAATCTTAATGAGGAATAATTTTAATTGCAAAAATTTCTTTTTGAAACATATACAGTTGCTTTTATGAAATTTCTAAAATACAAATTTCATATCAAAACACATTATTTGTAACAGCCCGCATTTTACGTATCATAGGACCGTAAAATATTTTTATTTTAAACCCTGAGAGTTGGATCATTCTTATATTTTAATACGTGGCTTACGCGGATGTGAGACATGTCCCTAATTTTATCAATTTTGTTTGTGAACATTTTTCCCCTATTGGTCTTGTATAGGGCATAACTTTTGACTAAGGTTGTAACACCTCGAATTTTCGAATAATCAAATTAACTAAATTTAAGAATACTTAATTTCAAATGTTGGAATTAATGGAAACGGGTTGTGCCATTGCGTTCGTCTCGGAATTCTGCTTGAGATAAAGTCCGAGTTTGCGTAAAACGAACAACGTATGATGAAGTTATGGACGAACGAAGTTAGGCGGAAAAAACAGAAGAAGAAAAAGAAAAAAAATGCACTAGCGCACTTGGGAAGTGCGCCAGTACAAAAATACACTGGCGCAATTCCCAAGTGCGCCCAGGCCGAGCAAAAAACTTGCACAGATTTCTGAGGCTCTGATTCGAACAGTGAGTCAGTGCTGAGTCATTTCTGACTAGTTACCGAGTCATTAGGTTTTCTGGATAGTTCTAATCTGGACTGAATGGTTGTGGTTAGTTCTAGGTTGATCGGATGGCCTGTATTAATCTAATTATTCTATATAAACATGGGTAGACTCAAACCCTAAAATCAAATCAAAATTTGATCAATGGCCATCATGTTGTCACTCCAAACCCTAGAATAGCCACCACCAACTAGAAGCAAATTAAAGACAACACTTCAAATCAAATCAAAGTCCAATCTCAACAACGAAATTGTCTACAACAAGGGAACGCTAATCAATTACAGAATTCAGATCCCAGAACTCAAGGCCCCTTTTTCTGTGAGTTCTAGTCACTTTTAGATTTAAATAGATAAAAGTGAATTGTGGTAGACTATGATTTGGGTATATGTTGTTTGTAGTTATGCAAGTTTATTGTTTTTGTGGATCATGAAATTATACAAGTTCATTGTTATTGTGGATCATGAAATTATACAAGTTTATTGTTGTTGTGGATCATGAAATTATACAAGTTTATTGTTGTGGTGAATCATGAAATCATGCAAGTGACCTATGCAAGTTATTATGTTGCGAATTCATGAATCTATGCAAGTTGTTATCATGGATCTATGCAAGTTATTATCATGAATCTATGCAAGTTGTTATCATGGATCTATGCAAGTTGTTATCATGAATCTATGCAAGTTGTTATCATTGATCTATGCAAGTTGTTATCATGAACCTATGCAAGTTGTTATGAGATCATGCAAGTTACCTATGCAAGTTACTGTGTGATGAATTCATGAACCTATGCTAGTTGTTATGTTATGAATCATGAACCTATGCAAGTTGTTATGTTGTGAATCATGAGCCTATGCAAGTCACCTATACAAGTTGTTATGTTGTGAATCATGAAGCTATGTGAGTTGTTAATTATGTTGTTAATTCATGAACCTATGCAAGTGTTATGTTGAAATTCATGAACCTATGCAAGTTGTTATGTTGCAAAATCATGAATCTATGCAAGTTGTTAATTATGTGGTGAATCATAATTATATGCGAAGTTATCATGTCATTTTCCCTAGTTGTCATGCTTATGCCAAAAATTGTGCTGAAACAATCACCTTGTCATTCCCTTTAATTTATTGTTGTGGCGAGGCTACTTTGTAGCCTCGATAACGCCAAAATGCGTGTGATTACGCTAGTTAAGAAACGGGGAAAAGGGGAATTTGTAATAGGCATAATTTACATATTGTTTATGTAAATTGGGCACATGATTCTAGTCGGGAAATATATAAATAATTACCTTTTATGACATAGGTAAAGTTGAGTAAAAATGGTATAATTTGAATATGACCATTTATGGATAGGAAATTCAAATTGTTAATAAAATAGGTATTGACACCTATAAAAAGGAAAGGATTAATTAATTAACTTAATTAATCAAAAGAGGAATGTTTAAGCAATTAAAGTCTGAAAATTTAATTAACACTTATGATACGAGGTTAGGTTACATTAGTGGTGGAAGTCTGCCTGGACCCGACCGGCATATCCAGCAGCCACTAATGTTCAACCTAATGTGAGAGGTCTAAGTGTGTGAATATGACTCGGGATAAGACACGAGGTTACACACAACTGTGGAATAAGACTGCCCGAACCCGACCGGCATATCCAGCATCCACATGTTGTAGGCCTAATGTGGGAGGTCTAGCCCAATATAACCATAATTGGACATGGTAATAAGAAAAGACTACTTAACCTAACTTAATGCATGTGAACTTTATGATGATAGACATAAGTTAGGGTTAAGTAAAATGAGTTGGATTGTGGGTGGGTTAAGTACAACTGATGGGTAGGTGGGTAATATTAATATATATAGGCCCACAAACTTAACCATTAAATAAATAGGTTAAATCAGTGAGAGGGTTTAGTACAACTGATGGGTAGGTGGGTAATATATATATATATATATATAGGCCCACAAACTTAACCATTAAATAAATAGGATTAAATCAGTGAGAGGGTTAAGTACAACTGATGGGTAGGTGGGTAATATATAAATATATATATATACATACATATATATATATATATATGTGCCCACAAACTTAACCATTAAATAAATAGGATTAAATCAGTGGGAGGGTTAAGTACAACTGAAGGGTAGGTGGGTAATATTAATATATATAGGCCCACAAACTTAACCGGATAAAAAGGGTTATGTAATTAAAGACACCTAATGGTATACATAACTGGGGTAAAATAGTAAAGTTATGTATTAAAGACACCCTTAGGGGTATGCATAACTAATGGGAATAGATAGAGTTATGTATTAAAGACAACTATAGGTAAGCATACCCGATAGGTAGATTGAGGGTTATGTATTAAAGACACCTATAGGTACGCATAACTGATTGAGGGCTATGTAATTAAAGACACCTTAGGGTATACATAGTCAGTAGAAAACCTAGTGGGGATACAAGACATAGGGGAGAGCTTGTATCATGTTGTGTGGGACCCATTTCAGTTAGTAACCCGGAGGGGTATCAAAGTAAAGAACTCCGTACTAGGCGGGGAAGGGGCACGCTTACTGATTGATTGTAAGAGATCCAAAACGAGACGGATGGTGTGGGCGGCGCAAACCGACCGGGGACATTTGCGTGCATGGGCCGGGCAGAGGGGGACAAGATGACCGTGACACCAGTAGATATAACTGTGCACACCTTGGGTTGCCACTTTAGGGAAGTGATACCCCCTAGTTGTGGGACCAGCACAGGGTATCTACAAAATAGGGAGTCGATTGATTAGGGTAGTGGTTAGGGTATACTCGGATGTATGCCCTAAGTCTACCAATTTATAGTAGGAGGGTAGTGGGTACGACTAGTTGAGATAGGAGCAGGCGGCACCTATGACAGCGGCTAGGAGCACACGAAACTACCACCATCATTATCGTTATTATGGTTAGTGGAAGGGATCATCCTATCTTGATTTTACTAGTAATAGTGTAGAGTAGTTTGTAGTGAAGCATACATCTTACCTTATTCGTCCTGTCATACCTTCCATCTGTACCGTGAATCCTCTTATCCACTTTGTATGCCTGTCATGTTTACCTTTATTTATTTACTGGCTAAAAGTTACTGGACTCACCAGACGTATGTCTGACCTAGTTTGTTTCGCCTCTTTTCTTCCGTTTCCCCCCAGGTTCTCAGGGAGGAAACACCCAGGTTTAGTCAGGATTTGAATATCATCTTCTAGGAGATACTTCTGAAGTATGGCTCGAGTCTCTGTCTCTTATGTGGCTTGCTCTTTAATATGGGGAATGATGTTTTTCTTTTAATAACTATGTACTCTGATGATGTAAGACAGAAGTGTTTTGTTGAAATGGTTTTATGACTCATGGTATTATATAACAAAGTATTTTGGTGATTTAATAAAGTTGTTTATTTTCCGCTGCCAAATTTTTATATATGTCTTGTGATATTCTATGTCTGTTTACCAAAAACGCTCCACTGAAGTTAAGGCATTCCCTTTGTGAGTGACCTTAATGGAGGTGGGGTGTTACAAAGTTTGAATCAGATGGAAAGACCTTTGCCATTGGAAAGGAAATGATGATTGCCTTTCCGTAGAGTGGTTACATTTAAGAGTTGGATGTCCATGTTTGGTAAGCCATAATGGGCTGATTTGGAGAGACCCATTAGTGGGCTGGTGGAAGGCTATAAATAGGGGATAAGAGGCATGGGCAAGAGTTTACTTTCTCCATTCTCTCATCTGGAAGAGCCAAGGGATCCTCCATTCCTTCATCTTTTCTACCATTAAAGCTTAGAGAATCGAAGATCTACACCATTTGAGGCTAGATCTACATCGTTTCAAGGGAGATTTCATCAAATCGAGCAAATTGAAGCAAGCTCTTCGCTGTCTAGATTCATATTTCTTCATTTCTAAGCTAGATCGAAGGATTGGCAAGTGATATGCATCTTTCACACGGATTCAATCAAGTACATGGGTGCTTGATCTTACTTTTCATCATTTAGAGTTGTTTTCACCTCGATCTATATCATGGTAAGCATATTTTCAAATGATTCACCATAGGATCCAATCTAGCAACCTAAAATCGGTAATTTCTATGTTAGTTCATATGTTTATGCAAGTTAGATCCATTAATATGTTCATTCATAAATTTACATGATTTGTGGTTAATTTCATATGGTCATGATGAATATGTGTCATTTTGATGTTGTGAATGGTTTCATAAAGTGCTTATGACTGAATTGGATGATTTGGATGAGTCGGTTGAATCTTTGTTGTCGTTTGGTGAGGATTTGGTCAAGTTTGGAGCTGTTTTGGTCAGACCAGGCTTTGGGTCGTTTTTCCAGGCTTTGGGTCGTTTTCCTGGCTTTGGTTCGTTTGTCTTGGGTCGTTTTCCTGGCTTTGGGTCGTTTTTCTTGGGTCTTAGGTCATTAGGTCTTGGGTTTTTTTAAGACCTAAGGGACAAGACCTAAGGAGCAAGATCTAAGGGGTTCAAGAGCTAAATAATGTCGACTGAATGAAGCTTGTTTTTGAGTCGACAATGGTTATAGCTTCAACACGAGTTCAAGGGGGAATGTTCGAAAAACCTGAGGAGCAAGACCTAAGGAGTAAGATCTAAGGGGGTTCAAGAGCTAAAGGATGTCGACTGAATGAAGCTTGTTTTTGAGTCGACGATGGTTATAGCTTCGACACGAGTTCAAGGGGGAATGTTCGAAGTGGTGCGAGACGTTAGTTGATTGTTGAAAAGCAACGAATGTGAAGATAACTCAAGGATGTTTTGAGTTGATGGATAATGGCTGTTGGAGAAGGTTGCTTAAGCTAAGAATAGCCGCCAGGAAGGACGATTAGAGATACTAAAGGCCGAGAGATTATCACTATCATATGTTCTAACAGGCTTGAAGCAAGAGTACAATAGAGACGTCTAAAAGACCAGTTGTAGGTCGAGTACCCTAGGTATCGTTGAAAGGCCCAGGTATGTATCATTGAAAGGCGTATAGAGATTCTGTTAGAACCAGGTTTTCCCTTGACATGTGGCAAGGTTGGTTGTCATACTATTAACGATGGTTTCAAAGTAGGATTGGCAGTGACAGCCAGTCTATCATGGAGGATTGGTTGCTTTGTCTGAACTATCTCTTGTAGATTGTCCAATCACATTTTCTTATTTACTAGGTTACATGGGATAACAGCACTCAAGGCTTACACACACATCGTACCCATAGCTACCCCCAATATTAAGGTACACCCCATGGTACCCCACTCGCACGGTCTCCATCGTAATACCACCGAAATATACGCAGTCCCTCATCCTACACCGGAGTGACGTATGGATCTCTTTATAACAATGTTACGTTCCGCACGTATCTGTCAATTCTATGCTACGTAAGCATACAGACTACTACCTTCGATCGAATCAAATTTCATATCGGAGTAATGCCCTCAAGTCTACGATATACCACCCAGAGTAGACATGCATGTATCTAGACTTTTCCATGTACATATCGTCAATTATAGCTCGATGCCTTAACCGCACGTCCTCTAATGTGCACCCAGTTCCGTGGCAGGGAGATACAAGAAATGCAGAACTCGATCGGGAGCCTTTCCATATCTGTATAGGCCCGCCTTTAAGAGCCTCAAAATACAGACATTCCTAGGGTCTATTTTTCACGGTGGCTATGGCCCCACCTCGGTCCCTTCCTCAACTAGTGAAGACTACAAGAGCTAAGAGACATGCCCCCAACAAAAAACAATCTAAACATCCAATTGGCGTCTCCCCTCTACCACCGTACCTCGATAGTGAAAGGTGAATAGTCTGTTGGGTTTAACTCTAGTCTTTTTTGTAACAACCCAGGTAATTTGCGACCTTGGATATCAGCATACAACACCATGTCGAACATCCAAGAACCGAAAACACCGGATAATCCATGAAAGAAATTAGAGGATGAGAATAGATAAGATAGAAACTTAGAACAGAAGAAGAAGAACATACAACATCATCAGAGTAACACGAATCTCACAGCGGAACGAACAATATATAATAGATACATAACTTTGAAATAAAACTAGTATATGTATACTGTAACATTATCAGAGTACAACACTTACAACATAGCGGAAATAACAATAGCTTATAATCCTGAATCCTCCTGCTCCAAGCTCTCCAAGTAGATTTGTAAAATACTAACTACTTGACTGCCCGCACAAATTTGGGCTCCCAAGAGTTTAGGGAAAACAAAACAAAATAAACTCTGGGTCAGTCATGGGACTGGTGTGAGTAAACAATTTAAAACAGTTTGAGAAAATGAATGATATCTCATAAGACCACACCGTGTAACACGGAATGGGTTTTTCCCTTATAAAATCCAAACATTTGATTCATCTTTCAAATAAAACCCTTTTGAAAGAAACAATAAATCTTATATCAAACTCATTTGATATTATAATAGTGCCTATCATTCATAATATAATAATCATCTAGCAGAACGCTTTCATCTCACGTTCCACATACATAATATATAATCAAAAACCGCAGGCGCTTATTGGGTAACGAATTCCAACGGGCAAGGTATGGGACCACCTTCCGACAATGTATCTCTAGAGAGGAATACACGAGTTCAACAAGAACATCTTGCAACCCCGGCTAAACATGAACGGTCACTCATTTCGCTTTAGTGTACCGAATGTATTATCACCAACGGTTGGGATCAGCAACTGTTTCCCGAAAGGGACAACATCAAAATAGATTATAGAAGTAAGTGAACCTCTAGATCAGGTGACAATACACCTTAATTGGCAGTTAACCACTTAGTCATGCGACCTACCCGATTTTATACAATTTCCTGGTTGTGAGGCTAGAGGCCACGCTTATCTCTGACAGATCACACATTTATTCACTTTGAATGTCACATCGTCATACCCACCAAATCACAAATTGATTTCTCCAAACATACCATAGGTATACAGCTAAGAGAAACGAATTCCTCCACCACCAAACGTAAATACCTTTGAAGAGATCAACTTACGCAATCTATTAAATATATTCTGTCAGACATTCTTCCATACAGGTCGTCCTGGGACTGGATAGACCGAAGGCAACAGGACAGCCCTTCCATAACATCGTTTTCAATTATCTTCATCATATTTGATCGCAACACTAATGCCGATACAGAGTGGTCTTCCGATAATGAATCTGATCCTGGTCTCTCTGTATTGACGATGGAAAAATGGTCAAAAACTTTAATAGTCGGTGATTTAACTATCAAAGAAAAACATGTGTGTGAACAACGATATTATTTCCAAATGGAAATTCTATCGATCAATCATCAATCAACATTTATTCATTTCCGCATTTATCATTTCCATAAATTCCTAAATTCTTTATTTTCTAAAATTAGAAAATATATGTTACTAACTTTGGAAAACGTTTCCATTTCTGAGTTACACATCAATATCTTCCCACCTTTATCATTCTCTAACAGTAAACTAGTAAGAGAACAACTTCCCAAGCATAAACCCCGAAGGTCGAAACCAACATCAGATCAACACACAGAAAGCTATTCAACTCGACTAATTTCCAGTTAGTTTCTAATTCTTTTAAGTCCATTTTAAATATCTATTTCAAAAACCCAATTCCCTTTATAAAAGTTTTAATTTCAAATATTTACTTCACATTGTATGTGAACAATATTTCTTTATATACTCCAAACAATCTGATTCCATATTTGAAAATAATATCCAAATTCCAAATTCTATTTAATCTATATTTATGGAATTATTTATACAAAATCCTGTCTTTAACTTCTAATACTTAAATCCCATTTATAATTCCCTTTATATAATTCTATCCATTCTATATAAATCCTTTTATATAATTCTATTCATTTTATAAAAATCCTTTTATATAATTCTATTCATTCTATATAAATCCTTTTATATAATTCTATTCATTTTATATAAAAATATTTCATTTTCAATATTCACTTTGAAAATTTCCTTTTATACATTCCAGTAATTCATATGGTATTTAAAATACAAAATAACATAACCAGTGTCATCATAAGCAATCACAGATTATATATCACATCATATGTCACAATATATGAAAACAACAGTATTATAAACATTGAGGAATCCAGTTAGATCCCTCCAACCTGTTTCCCTGAATCCACAGATGTTAAACAATATAAATAACATCGATTTCATTTCAATATGAAATATTCTGATAACAGAATCAATATTTGATTAACGATTTATATATATATATATATATATCGTTATCTATAATTTCAACCAATATATCAGTAATTCAACCAAACAATCAACGCACAGCAATAATTCATCATTTATTAATACTAGATTATATTTATAAAAAATATAAACTGGCAGAGTTAGTGAGTTTTACTCACATTGGACGATCATTGTTAAATAACGATAATTGTCGTTGATTCAGATGGACAATTTATTTCGTTATAAATTGTAGCGAGCTCCAGTTCACTCCCGGTCAGCTCCGTTGTGTAGCTCTCATCCATACGATCCCAACGGATCAAACCGTTCAAAATTTTGATATCGTATATCCTAGATATTAATACTACAAGTTTGTATACATATTTAAATTGAATTAAAGCATATATTTATTCACCATTGGGCTCACCCATTTCCCATCTCAGCCTAATACCCACTAAGCCCGCCAACACATCTCCTTCCCCAAATTGATTATCGCGACTCCAGGAAAACAACTTGGCGATCTTTCACAAACACCATACTCCTTTGTTTCTCTACCGATTTCAAAACCGCAATCACTATTATCCTCCTCTGTTTGAGCTCGATCCTCCCATACCCCCAGATTCAAACTCGACGTACTTCTTCAACATCTCACTTTACAGTACCACACACCATAGCCGGCCATTCCCAAGATGTCGCGACCCTTCGTCCTTGCCAAATCTCCCATGAAAACAACCAAGACTTCCATCATTCTTCATCTCTCCTTAAACTCAGTCACCAATTCGAACAACTCGCGGCCGCCACTTAAGATGCGGCAAGCTCCTTTTTCACCATGTCAGCTAGTAAACCATCGAACAAAATAATTGTCGAATCCTTCAAAAATTGACATGCTTATGTGAAATGATCTCAGAAACCCAGAAATGATGACCAAAACTTGAATCGAAGTTTATACTTTGCTAGAAACCAAATTTTCGTCCACTTTCTTAATATACGTTTGACTGAAATCACGCTCGAACTTGTCGAAACCGATATGAGCGTGAAGCTCTCAACTCAGGAGGATTGAGGATTCGAAAATCTCTCGAATTCATTAAGTATGTAGTTTGATATGATTTTTCAAAGAATCGAATTAGTTTGAGAAGTGAAATAAGTCGGTGGCTTATTTCTTTGACTAGAACGATAAGTAATTAGGGTTAGGGAATCAGATGGTGTATATTTATAGGAGTAGGTAGCTTATAGAGTAAGCTATACATTTTTTATATAAATTTATATCCTATTTTCATTTGTATTTGTCATTTAAAAATCCACATGATCACACCCGATATCCATAAATCATGATGTTGGCTAGCTTTTAGACCAAGCCACAAAGATCCAGACACATGTTTAATACGAAGTTTTGTTTATGAAGTTGCATCCTCGAGATTCGCGATCGCCCCTATGACCACGATCCGATCCATTCACACCTGCTCGATCCATCCGATCCGTTCATGCTAGTTCGATCCGATCCGATCCCTGAAGCTGAGAGATGAAGGCCATGACCAAGTCATTCACGATCCGATAATATAGGATCTCCCGACACCTGTCCACAACGGGTATATTGACTATTTCTCCATCAAGCCACGAAACAGTCCAAGATCTGCGAGATTTGTGCCATATGTGACCACGATCCGTCTGCAGATATCACCTATAAATATCCCCAGGCTTGGCATTTTTCAGGATCTTTTGGTAGTTCTGAGTGTTATCCCTACCATTACTGTCTCTGCACTATTTCTTACCAATATTAATTCGAAATCATTAACTGAATCAATATTGTAAAAGGGAGATTGAGAGAAAAATCATTGATTGTACCCGAATCTTACATATAATCATAGATATAAAGTGGACGTAGGCTCGTTAACGCCGAACCACAATAAATCTTGTGTGTTTTTTGTGGTTTTTTATTTTTTGCATTTCTAGATATAAATCTTTGCCAATTCATATAATTTGGGTGTTAGAGCCACTTTTGGATCCAACATTTTGGTGCTTTCACTGAGAATGAAGTCTCAGCATATTGGATTGTAGTTCTATTGCTTGGATAGTCAAGTCCGAAGAAAATAGTCCAAAACTCCACTGTTTCGATTTTTGAAGATTTCAATAAAGCTCAGATATCATGGCTAGAAAGAAGTCTAAGGAAGTACGAAATTCGCAAGCGAATGAAGCTGCGAACGAAGCAATTGAAGAAAGCATGCACGAACAGGTCGAGGAAGAGCTCTCGGATCGTGGCAATGTTGGGGCGATCTAATCCAGTGATGGAGCAACTGAACCAGACAGTTGAAGGGGTAACTACCCGATCGCAGGACCACGCCATGATCCCTCCTCTGCACCTGTCACCACGACCCGACGTCAAGGGGATACCACGACCCACCAGCCTAGGAGGACCACGATCCGAACTGACAAACAGACTACTACTCGACCTAGGAAGGAAATTATGGCTCATTCTTCTTGTGCTGGTACATCCACTCCACCCGGTTCAAGTTCCTTACGTATAAGAGAAGATGACCAGTTCGACCCTTCTGCTCCAGTTACCGAAGGACATATGACTCGAATACTTGAAGCATTGGACAGGAAAACTGATGAATTGTCCGCCCAAAGGCAGGAGAGCTCGTTGTTGCATCAGAATATTACTGCCTTAGGCAGACGAATTGATGATATTCGAAGGCAGGTTTCGCCACCTCCAGCTTACCCTTTATCCCCGGAACATACATCCTCATCTGAAGAACCTCGGAGAAACCGGCGATGGCCTCCATTGGAAAGGGCTTAGAATATAGACGTGCTTAATCAGGAAACCAATAACCGTTAACTTGAATGAGCCCATACTGCCGCCTAGGAATGGAGGCGTTATTGATCCTGCTTAGAATCGACATGTTCCTCCCGCTCGTCGTGCGACTGATCACGACAATAAGGGGCAAGGGAGTTCTGTCCATGACCCAGACCTTGCAGCAACACGTCAAAGAAATGCCAGAGGAGCCCGCCGGGAAAGAAGTGTTGATCCCGAATCCACCCTGACCCATGCGGATGTCGAAGCCATAATTAGGCAAATGATGGTGGAAAGTCACGGTCAAAGAACCGAAGATTGGGGTATAGGCCGTAGTCATTAGCCTTTTATAGATGATATTTTAGAGGCCCGCTTCCCGAGGAAATTTAACATGTCATCCATGAACCGTTATGCGGGAAAGGCTGATACAATTCAGCACCTGATGAGATATTCATGGTACATGAACGCGGCTGCCGCCTCCGATGCTATGAAGTGTAAGGCGTTCCCGATATTCCTGGAGGACATGGCGCTAATGTGGTTCACTCGGTTTCCAACGCGATCGATCTCCAGTTTCAGGGAATTAAGTGAACAGTTTGTAAATCAGTTCCGATTACATACTTAGAGATCTAAGAATGTCATTGAGTTGTCCCTCATTAAACAACGTCCGGGCAAATCCTTGAGGTCCTATTTAGATCGCTTAAATTTAGCGGTCACAGAGGTTACAGATCCCCATGAACAAACTGTTTTGATGGCTCTGATTGATGGAGTGGATAAGGATACTGAGTTTGGAAGATACCTGGCCGGTAAACCAACATTAACCAGAGATATATTCTACGAAAAGGCCAACATCTGCATGCGTCGGGAGGAAATTTACGCCAACCGAAAGAGGAAGGCATCTGATAAGGAGGATATCCCAACTAATGTGGCCAATAAGAAAACGGGAGATAGCCCAAGAAAAGTTGAAGTTAATGTCGGGAACAAGAATCAAGGCAGTGGTCGCCAATCGGGGAATAGTAATAACAATAATCGGAAAAGAAATCGAGGAAACGATTCTCAGAGAAGATCCCAACCCAGACCATTTGAGAGCTTCACGCCGTTAAATGATACATTGGAAAACATCTTTCTGGATACATATAATGTCCTCCAATACAAAAGGCCTCCTCCGAGAGATTCTACAGAAAAAGAGCGTGAAACTGGGAATTTCTGTCTTTTTCATCAGGTCCATGGTCATTCCACAAACGAATGTCATCATCTGAGAGATGTGATTGAAAAACTGCTCCGAGAAGGTAAGCTTAATGAATATAAGGTGATTCCTAGGGATAGAGGGCAAGCTGTACAAGCCCCGAACCAAAGCCAACATGCTGCTAAACGGATGGCTCAGCAAAAAGGAAAAAATATTGTTATCAATACCATAGTTGGTGGGCTTCACCTGGCAGGGCACAGTTTCGGAGCTAAGGATCAATACGTGAATGCAGCTAAACAACATTTTGAAGTGGGGAAATGTAGCAACCCCAAGGATAACGCTCCGGTTAAGCAGCAAAAGACGATGTCTGATGACGTCATATTTTACGAGCGAGAGACTATTGGGATTCCCTAACTGAAGACCTATTAGTGATCACCTTCACCATCGGTCCAGCTATAGTTCATAAAGTCTTAGTAGATAACGGGAGTTCAGTCAATATTCTATTCAAGAAAACTTTCGACCAAATGAAACTCGAGCCGAAGGATTTGAAACCATGCGAGGGTTGGATGCGTGGATTTAATGGGGCCTCGACCGCTCCAATGGGATACGTGGAATTATCAGTAACCCTTGGGGAAGGAGAACGCCAGAGGGTGAGAATTCTCCCCTTTGTAGTCCTGTACATTGAGTCGTCGTACAATGCTTTCTTGGGCCAGCCAGCCGTAGCCAAATTCAGGGCCTGCATTGCACCCTGGTGCCTGTTGTTGAAGTTCTCGACGGATACCGGAATAGGCATAGTTAGAGGAGATCAAGTTGTTGCACAAGCATGCTACATTGCAAAGTTAAAATTGCTCCGCAAAGGGAAAGATGTAGAAGCAAAAGGTGTTTCTTCCCCTCCGAGGGAGGAATCATCGTAGCAACTAAAGAAAATACCTTCGGGAGGGTCACCCAGAGAGTTGCCCGAGGATATAGATCCCAGAGAGGATAAAGATCCTGGGGGCAGAATGGTGACTCCCAATGAAGAGACTGTGGATGTACCAATCGATGATAGTGACCCAGAGAAGGTCCTGAAGATTGAATCCCAGTTGGATCCTGTTCGAGCCAAAGAATTAACTAATTTTCTAAAAGTTAACTTGGATGTATTCGCCTAGACCCATGCGAACATGTGTGGGATATCTCCCTCGATTATGAGTCATTCATTAAGCATCAACCTGAAACATCCTACTTTCAAGCAGAAAAGGCGAATGCTTGGCCTAGAAAGGTCTGCCACCTTGAAGGAAGAAGTCGAAAAACTGAGGAGTAATGGATTTATTAAAGATTCAATGTACCCTAACTGGATTTCAAACCCGGTTTTGGTAAAAAAGGCCATTGGAAAGTGGCATACATGCATCGACTTTTCAGATCTAAACAAAGCCTGCCCAAAAGACAGCTTTCCGTTACCTTGAATTAACCAGTTGGTAGATTCAACGGCTGGTCATGAACTTCTTTCTTTTATGGATGCATACTCGGGGTACAATCAGATCCCCATGCATATCCCAAACCAAGAGCATACCAGTTTCATTATAGATTTGGGATTATACTGCTATGTGGTGGCGCCTTTCGGTTTGAAGAATGTCGGCGCTACATATCAGCGATTGGAATAGAATGTTCTACAACCAAATCGGGAAAACGATGGAGGTATACGTTGACGACATGTTAGTAAAGTCCAGACAGTCGTCAGATCATACTAACGATTGAGATGTTTGAGATTCTCCGAAAATATGGTATGAAACTGAATCCTTTGAAATGTTCATTTGGGGTAGCATCTGGAAAATTCCTAGGATTCATCGTCAGCTCGCGTGGAATCGAAATCAATGCAGATCAAATTACAGCAATTCGAAATATCCAAGAACCAAAGCAAATTAAGGACGTCCAGAGCCTCGCTGGAAAGGTGGCGGCGCTGAGTAGGTTCATCTCCAAAGCTACAGATAAATGCATCCCGTTTTTCGAGCTGATAAAGCTAGGCAAACACAACTTTAAATGGACTCCCGATTGCATAGAAGCATTCCAAAATCTGTTGAACCATTTGGAAAGATCCCCTATACTATCTAAGCCTGTGGATCACGAGGATTTATTTGTGTACCTAGCAGTGTCATCTCACGCAATCAATTCGGCCTTGGTAAGATAAGGTACAAAGACCAGTGTACTATGTGAGTAATAAATTGGCGGCCGCAGAACGGAATTATCCAAAAATAGAAAAGCTAGCGTATAGCTTACTAATTGCATCTAGAAAACTTCGCCACTACTTCCAAGCTCATCCCATTACTGTGTACACCGATCATCCGCTTAAACAGGTTCTGCAAAGGACAGAAGCATCAGGGAGACTACTCAAGTGGAACATTGAGCTAAGTCAGTTCGATTTGGATTTCTAGCCCCGAAGGTCGATAAGGGGGCAAGTGCTTATGGACTCCATAGCGGAGTTCACGATCCCGGATGATGATGTAGTAACTGAGGAGGACGATCGCCAAAGCCACTCCTTGACATTAATGCCTGGAAACTATACACATATGGAGCTAAAAATGATAAACAATCTAGTGCGGGAGTAGTTCTCGAAACTCCGGAGAAATGGTTAATTTATTATGCTCTTAGACTGGAGTTCCACGCCACTAATAACGACTCCGAGTATGAAGCCCTAATTGCCGGGCTGGAACTCGCAAAGGAATTGGATATTACAAAGCTAGACATCTTTTGCGATTCCAAGATAGTCGTAAACCAGGTCACTGGAAAGTTTCAGGCCAAGAGTCCAAGGCTGATATCGTACTTGGAAAAAGTGAAGAAGTTGCTGGATGGTTTTGACCACCACAGCATATCTCATATTCCCCGAACGAAGAATCAAAAGGCAGACAAGTTAGCAAAAATGGCTAGTTCAGATAATCCTCAGGATACGAAGCTAGTCCTAATTGAAGTACTACAATCTCCTAGCATAGATCAGATGGAAGTTGATCTAGTACTAGAAATTGAGCCTGAGAGAGAGTCATGGATGACCCCTCTAAAGAATTTTTTGATAAATGGAACGCTTCCAACGAAGAAAAGTGAGAGGCGTGCAGTTATACGAAAAGGCCCCCGATATGTGTTGCAAGGCAATGTCCTATACAGACAAGGTTTCTCGATGCCTCTCCTACGGTGTATCGCCCATGATGACATCAAGCGTGTGCTTAAAGAGGTCCATGAAGGCGAATGTGGCGATCACACTGGAGGGCAAACGCTGGCAAAGAAGATATTGCGATATGGTTATTTCTGGCCTACCGTAAACAAGGATGCAGCCAAGTATGCAAGACGTTGTGATGCTTGCCAGAAATTCTCCAAGATTCCTAGGGCGCCACCTAGTCATTTGGAGACAATGACAAGCCCGTGTTCTTTTGCTATGTGGGGAATTGACATTATTGGGAGCCTTCCCATAGCAAAGGGCGGAGAAAAGTTCGCTATTGTGGCCGTTGATTATTTCACTAAATGGGTAGAAGCAGAGCCTTTGACCACGATCACAACCAAGCGAGTGATCACCTTTGTCGTTAAGAACATTATATGTCGGTTTGGGATTCCAAAAGTCATCGTAACCGACAATGGGACCCAATTCGACATCATCGAGTTTCGAGATTTCTGTCGGAAGCATCACATCGAGAAAAGATACACCTCTATGGCACATCCGCAATCGAACAGACAAGTTGAAGCGGCAAACAAGGTGATCAAATCCATCATAAAGAAAAGATTGAAGAGGGCCAAAGCCATGTGGGTTGATGAATTACTCCTAGCACTATGGGCCTATAGGACAACGTACAAGTCGGCGACGGGTCATACCCCGTTTTCCCTTGTTTTTGGAGCTGAAGCGGTCATTCCGGTCGAGTTGGAAGTACCATCTCATCGAACCATTTATTACGATCCGATGACCAACAATGAGCTGCTCCTTGAATCCCTGGAATAGCTCGGTATTACAACAAAAGAGTCTGAGCTCGAACATTTGAACCCAGAGACTTGGTTCTGAAGTGCGTCTTTCCGCCCCCAGTACATATGGGCCCGAAATGGGAAGGACCGTACTCCATTTTACGAAGGCTTGATAATGAAACTTTCAAGCTAGCAACCGTGGATGAAGATGAAATCCCCAGAGCGTGTAATGCCTAGCATTTGCGGCATTATCTGACGTGAAATTATCAGTTTTATTCTTTTGTTTTTTAGGACCATGTGAAAAGGCTCGACTTGCCTAGAACAGTCGGGTTACTTAAACAAAAGATTATAAAGTGGACGTAGGACATGATTCGACCGAACCACTATAAAAACATCGTGTGTCATTAACCTTTAATGAACCATCTTTTTTATTATTTATTTTTTATCTTCTCTTTTATTTTGATTAATATATCATTACCATTTTGAAATTTGCTTTAAATTATGTAGTAATCTCAAAACAGTTGATCCAAAATGACATCTATCAGATCAGAAAGCTAACGATAACTAAAGCTTTAAAAGGTGCAGCGAGGTAAATCACACTACTGCTTACATTCTAACTCTCAAGATTAGGGAGAGAGTATAAAGGATGCGAAGATAACATCCCCAAGGCGTGAAGGTGCACCATGATAAAACAACCATGGTAACGCTCTAACCCGTTGAAGGATCGGGAAAGTACAAAGGAGCTAGAGACTTAGCGCCCCCGGAACTTCTGCCCCGCTAAAGGATCAGTGAGCAGACAAAGAATCGAGCTCGAACTCTAACCCGCTGAAGGATCGGGAGAGTATAAAGGCGCTAGAAACTTAGTGCCACAAGAACTATTACCCCGCTGAAGGATCGGGATAGTATAAAGGCACAATGACATATGCCACTCAAGGACACCCATCCCACCACACGAGTAGGGACAAGAATGAAAAAAGGGGCCCGAACCCCTCGTTTCCGGACGTGGGGGGGGTACAAATATAATCCTAATCAATCGCCAATAAGCCCTGGCCAGGCAATATAATGACGATTGATTGGGGGCGTATACGTACACCACTACACATTTACTTAGCACACGAACTTCTCAATGATTATTACTCATGACTTCAGTATTTAGTTATGATTGTTTCGGTTATGATTAATGATTGTTACTCATGACTTCAGTATTTAGTTATGATTGTTTCGGTTATGATTAATGATTGTTACTCATGACTTCAGTATTTAATTATGATTGTTTCGGTTATGATTATTTAAACTCTACAAACATGATGAACTTGCAGGAACGCAATGACGCAAAAGAAATAGATTTTCATTTGCTGAAAGTAGATTTACAAGAACAAGAAGCTAAACAAAAGTGAGGGCCACTCTCACAACTACATCTTTTGGCCAAAGGAAATCCTAAAACTAAAATATGAGCTAATAAGTGCATTCTATTTACATTTGGGAGACGATTTTGATTTCTTTTCCTTCTTCTGTTTCTCCAACCCCTCTTTGTCAGCATCACAGCGGTCACTTTTCTTCCTCTTCCTCTTATCGAGGCTCTGGGGGGGACTAGAAGGTTGTGAGGCAAGTTGTGAAGTTATTGATTTGGAAGAGAATCTTATAACCAACCCAGTCTTGGGTCGATTTCAGAAATAGGGGGCACCAATACAGGGTCCTGTTCCCCCTTCTTAAGAACCAACTGCTTTTCTTTCCTAGCCTGCATGTCAGCCAAGGTTTCACTATCATCATCCTTGTCCTCATCTATAATTACATATTCCTCTTCCTCATCTCCGTGAACACCATCTGTGTCTTGCAAAGTCGCAATAATCTCAGCGTCTACAGGAGCGCCCATGCCGGATTCCATGGGTGCTACCGTGACTCTCTTACTTGTTGTCCCCTCGGTTTGCTTTGGAATCTCAGAAACTTCAACACCAGAACCCGGGGGAACATCAACTTTCTCTGCCACTACCTTCTCCTCCGCATCTTTTTTTACCAATTTAGTACCTACACCATGAGAATCAAATGTTAGTGAATTAGGAGAAGATGTGGCCATGTCAGTTGTCTGCCCCGTGTGACGACGACAAGTTACGATTGCTTTGATGAACTGTGGAGAGAATATGGAGATACCTTCAGCCGACTCATCTCCCAGATTTGTAGTGGTGGTCCTGACAATTGGAGGGGTTGGAGCCAAGGGGATCAACGGATCATCAGGGTTATATTTCTCAACTTCAGAGGTTTTGGGCTTCACTACTGAGCTCGAGCCTTCGCCAACCTTATCCTTGCCCTTGAGCTTAATCTTCTCCCTCTCGATCTCTTTATGTATTAGGCGTCTACCTTTATCCAAAGCCTTAGGTTCTTCACCTCTAAGAAAGGTCTGCATCAGCTGGTTTTCGTCAATCTCATCGACCATCAATCGCCGCTTCTCGCCTTCGACAATTGCATCCCATGCATTGGCCAAAGTAACATGATAGTCCGGAATCCAAGAGATGTCTCGAGTCTTGATGACTTGACCAAAGAAGTCGAACAACGGTTCCTCAAAACCAGCTATATCTTTCTCTTTTTCAACGAGCTTATCAGCAGCAGCATTGGCTGATTCAAGAGAATTATTGGCGTTACTTTAAGCGAGAGCTGCACGCTCCTCATCTTGGGCAAGTTGATCATTTAAAACCTCTTTTTCCTTTTTGGCGAGAGCGAGGTCGTCTTTTAAGCTCGCCCTCTCTTTCTCCCAGGCATCTTTCTCAGCAGCAAAGTGTTCCTTTGCTGTCTTCAATTCAGTATTAATTGCCCTAAGATCTTCCACTTCCTTCCTTAGAGCCACCCGTTCCTGGCTATTTGAGTCAAGCTCACTGCGAAAACGGTCCCTAGCACTCTCCAGCTCGGACCTGTAATTCTCTGCATCTTGCCGAGCTAAAGCCATTTGCCTGTGCATCCTCTAATTCTTTTTTCATTTTGCACCTAGCCCTAGCATCATTATCAATCTTCACTCTGGCTCTGGCTGCTTCTATCTCCAGCTGGCGAATGGCAGTAGAAATGTGGCAGCATGCTTCTTCATTACCCCATATTGTTTAGCCACATGGCATACGTACCCTATCACCTCTGTGTCCCAATCCTCGGGGACCAGTTCAAGATCCGAGACGAACATCATCCTCTCAATGAAAATATCAGGGAATTGCTTTCGCAAGCGCTCCAGCCTGGCCTGAATTTCAGAATTGGGAGCAATATTTTGTGCAGCGGCGGCATCCAAGTCGCGCTTACTAGAAGAAACATGAGATGGCTTTCTCTTCTCCACGATCTTACCCTCATCTTTGTTTTTGTCCTCTGGCTTGTGGTGTTTTTTAGAAGACTGGACATGAGAAGGCGTACTCTTCGGAGGGGTCAAATCTCTAGGAAGTTGCTTGCCCCCAGCCGGTAACGATGGACCACTATTAGGCTTTTTAGAACCTTGCTTTGATGGAGATCGAGATCGTGTGGAATAAGGTTGATGAGAATCCCGGGGCTGACGACTTTCCCTTCCCCAATTATCAATACGAGCATGCTCGGGATCTGGAAGGAGGCTTGGTGTGCCTTCATGAAGGGAACGATAAGAATAAGACCGTTTGCGAGACATTTTCCCTGCAAAAGAAACAGGTGCATGTTAAAACTATGAATGACAGTGGTAAAAGAGTGTTATGGTAAATGGTGCATGTGATTTGTGCATCCTGTGAAATCTCCTTTTTAACGGGCCAGGGCCCAGAGTTAGGCTCGTTTGGATGACTTCTTTTTCTCCAACTGGGGCACTCGTCTCTTCAGAGATGGGAAAAATTGGTTCCCCTCCGATATCTTCCTGAGTATAAATTTCATCTGGTAAAGGAATCTTATTTAATTCCTCGAGTATCTGTTCCTCCATTAAATCATCCTGAGCGACAGACTCAACCGGTGATGAAGTTCTTAAGGGAGACTGCCCCCCATAGGTCGGGATCTCCTTTGATTCATCAACTTGCCCCTCGTCTCCTTTGTATACGTTTAAATCCTCGTCATCCTGATTAATCATTGGTGAAGGACTCTTGCAAAGGGTAGTTGTCTTTACAGCTTGAGAAGTTCCTTCTCCCTCAGTTGGAGGTATATACCTGTAAGGTTTGCAGCCCGCTCCAAGTCCGAATCTTATATCTAAAAGACGGTGTTTGTGAAGGTTCTCGTCGGTTATACATTTCTTAATCCTTAAGAAATCTGAGTTACTCTTGAGAAGGCGGGACATTCGGTCTTCATATATCGATCCTTCCGTTCTCTCAAAGTTGTGATATGTATGGAACAAAATGATTCGTTAGCAATGAAATTATGCATTCGAATTAAACGTGGGAAACATGAAATCATACTCGCTTGTAGCCACTTCCTAGCACATCCAGCTTGGGTTTTTTATATAAAACCAGTCAGATTTGATATCCCCTATATTACTGTAACCATCCATCACAACTTTTCTGTTTCCAACTGATTCGAAGAAAGAAAAAATGGGAGCCCCTACGGAACGATGCTTGAAGTGGTAATAGAACTTTAGATCTTTAAGGGTAAGATCGGTCTGCAGAATCTCCATATAAGCAACATACAGAGTATACAAAGCCGCATAGGCATTCAGATGGAGTTGCATGGGGGCAATGTGTAACTGTCTTAAGAGATCGACAACAAGTGGAGGAAAAGGAGGAATAGCCCCTAAACAGCACATGAGTCACTAACAGTCATGTACCCCTCAAGGGCAGAATGAGGTCTATCTTCACTTTCTGGAGTTTTCACATCGTCCCAGGGAATTCCGTGTCTTAAACATATCTTCTTAAGTTTTATCGTCTAACTTGGAGGGTAAAGAATCGGTGAACTTCTCTATTTCTTTAACACCTAGAATTTCATCAGGAGCTCGATCATCCTCATCTTCAAGGGATGTTCTCTAAAAAGTCGTTGACTCTATATCGGTACCCGTCTCATAATCAGGATCGGATTTTTCCTCATCTGAATCGGATGGAAGCACATCAGGGTTGTGATGTATTGATGTCTCTGATTCGGTACTTTCATTCGGTGTCTCAGTCACTTGTTTATCCGACATAGCCGTGTTGGCGAGTAAAAATTAGAACACAAGTTACCCGTTCCCTACGTGTGTAAGTGCAAGTGTGTGCTTGTGCGTACATATAAGAAAAGCATGAAGTTAGTTAAATGAACAGGATATTGGTCGTGATATGCCATCAAGTTAAGTTGTTCAGTCCAGAAAGTTCTTCTCGAAGGCCCTAACCAAACTATCCATTGGAATATCAGAAATAAATCGAATTATTTGGCCAACATGTGCATCGGATCGTTCATTGAATTGGCTCGTGGGACAGGGTTTGGATCGTTATGCATCGACGGTTCGTGAAGCAGATCAGATCGTGGAGAAGCTTCAGGTCGCGGAACGCTCGAATTTCTGACCCCTTATGCTTTACCTGAACGGACCGTGATACCCCCCACGATCCACTTTACTTCATGTCTCCACGAACCGATGCTCTTCCGTATCCACGACCCGATCCTCTAGTCAAATTAACACTTCATCTTCATCCCTTCTCCCATCATTTCTCCGTCACCACGACCTGAGCCTGACACTCATCTACGATCCAACCTAGCCTACTCCTTCTCCTTTATTGTTGTTCATGAAGGAATGAAATTGAACCCATCTACCACCATCGCTAAATCCAGCGCCATCACTATCTCCATCGCCACATTGGTGAAGATTCATAGGGAACAAAGAGGAGCAAAAGAAAAACCAAACAAAATAGGAAAGGTGCCTCACACCATTACCTTTTTAATCGAAGAGAATTCTTAAGTTTTAGGAAAAATCAAATTAGGGTTTTGAATGGAAGTTGGTGGCGGCTGCAAAGAAAGAAGGGAGAGAAAGAAGAGGGACGCGGCTGGCTTATATAGATGGTTTAGTGACCATTCGTATCCCCCAGTTTGTCCCATTCGGACCACGGAAACCAATGGGCCACGAGCTAGAGCCCACCATGGACCGAGATAGGGCCCACTCCGTTAGTAACTCACGATCGAAATTGGAAAGCCCACCGTAGCTTAAAGAGGCACCCGTTCGATTACCAGATCGTGGTGAGTGCCCAATCCCAAGAACTGCGGGATGATTTGACGACCCGAACTCGATGGACATTTACTAAAGTGAAAGACTCGGAAATACTTGTAAAAATTTAAAAGTTTACCTGGCGAGTTGATTGCGTTGTCCTCTAGAATTCAAGAGATAAAGATTGCCCACCAAATGAAGAAATGAGTGACAGATTGAACTTGATATTTATAACCGCCAAAGAATGCGATTTCCTGATGCTGTACGACGCTTCAGGCAAACACGACCTTTGATTTACACCGCTTCATGAAAAGATAGGTCCGTAATTTCGAAGCATGTTCCATCCTTGATAAAACATACTTCGAGGGAGCAAAATGTTGGCTAGCTTTTAGACAAAGCCATAAAGATCCAAACACATGTTTAATACAAAGTTTTGTTCATGAAGTTGCATCCTCGAGATTCGCGAACACCCCATGACCACGATCCGATCCATTCACACCTGCTCGATCCGATCCATTCACGCCAGTCTGATCTGATCCGATCCCTGAAGTCGAGAGATGAAGGCAATGACCAAGTCATTCATGATCTGATAATATAGGATCTCCCGACACCTGTCCAAAATGGCTATGTTGACTATTTCTCCATCAAGCCACAAACCAGTCCGAGATCTTCGGGATTTGTTCCACATGTGACCACGATCCGTCTGCAGATATCACTTATAAATAGCCCCAGGCTTGGCATTTTTAGGATCTTTTGGCAGTTCTGAGTGTTGTTCCTACCATTACTGTCTCTGCACTATTTCTTACCAATATTAGTTCGAAATCATTAAGCGAATCAATATTGTAAAAGGGAGATTGAGAGAAAAATCATTGATTGCACCTGAATCTTACGTATAATCATAGATATAAAGTGGACGTAGGCTCGTTAACGCCGAACCACTATATATCTTGTGTGTTTTCTGTGTTCTTTTTTTTGCATTTCTAGACATATATCACTGCCAATTCAGATAATTTGGGTATTAGAGCCACTTTTGGATCTAACACATGAAAATGGGCATGCAACTACAGTTCGACATTACGGACCCAACGAAGCTTGTTTCGTCGAATTCCGACTCCGTTTGCTCACACGACGTATTTTTAAAGTCAAATTATTGACTGTATTTCACATTTAAATCCCGTACAGTCACATACTGACTCCAAAAATCACGAAAATTGAAATCTAATAATAATTTAATATTCCGGATCCAACAAAATTAGTTTCGTCGAAAACGGAGGTCGTTTACAAAACTGGATATTTTTAAAGCCCTAAATAAACCCTTTTAAACATTAATATATTTTAAAAAATAATTAAATTAAATATTTATAAATAACTTACTTTATATATATTCACACAGAATATGATACAGCTCCAAAATATTCCAATCTGAATTTATAACTCGACATTTCAAATTCAGATTAAAACAGTATTCAATTTATATTGAAAATTCATTTATAATATAAATATAAATATAAATTATAAAGGAATTCCATAGAGAATTTTTGAAAATTTGATTTGATCATAAATAAAAATCTACACGATGAAATCCAGATTTTTCTCATCCATTAGAAAAATATACTTCATCAGCTCCGAACGTTTTTTGTTTCACAGAAATCCAATTTGAAACGGATTATGTATATTCAATTGAAGTTCGAATCATCAAATTACGAACTGCAGCGCCATTTCGAGCCCGATTTTAATTATAATATAATTATACGTTCAACTGTCGTTTATATAATATATTCGTTAATATAATTCAACTCTAAACTGAGTTATATATTATATATGATCCAATTCACACAATATTATAAATTCACTCTTTTTAGACTATTTCGAAATTTAATATATTATTCTATTAATTATATTAATTAAATATTCAATAATATTTTATTTAACAACGATTTAATTCCCTGAATCACTATATAAATAAATAAATTATTATATCGATAAAAAATAAGGGACGTTACATTCTTCCCCCCTTAAAATAATTTCATCCTCGAAATTATAAAGGTAGAAAACAAACCCTATTGACTGGTTAAAAATTATTTGTTCACTTCTTAACTCCAGTATCACTGAACCAATTTATTTCAACTAAATTATTAATTAATTCTTATCAATGAAAATCTTGAAGATTTTCTAACACCTTAACTTTTCGAAAAATTTCGCTAGCACCTCCTTTGTATTGGTCAATCGGTACAACTACAACTCGCCTCTCTAGATCTTTTCCAATCCTAAAGAAAATCAAACAGCTAAGCGGCTTGCCAATTCGGCTCATAAAATCACCAAACTCATATGAAAATAAACTTGTACCTTTTTGTCGGGCAAATCAACTCTATCACTTCCATATATTGTTAGTTCAACATATGCTAATACCATCCCAATCAAAACTCCAATCAATCCATCCTTACCCCAATTATTTGTTTTATACCCAAACCAAATTCCAATCCAACTCAAGTTTCATCCTCGATTCCAAATTCCTAACTCATCCATCCAATAACAGTTCAATTTCCTACATCACAGATCAATGTTTTTCGATATCATTCTAATACAATTCAATTTCCATTTAACGGGCTTATATTCAATTTCTATTTCTATTTGCTTTTACATATTCTAATTCAATTTGTTTTATTTCAAACAGTCTTCCCCAGAGAATTTCAAACAGTTTAGCTTTTCTAAAACCAGATATCCCTTTTTAGGATTCAAAACAACTTGCTTTTCACAGAACAATTCAAAAACAGAATCCTTGGTTGTAATCCGTCACTTAGCAACTCGAAAATGAACACCGATGATGCAACTGTCATCATCGGAATCTATTTTCCAGCGATCGAAGTGAGTTCAATACTATATCACTTTCAAAGCCATTTCTAAACACTTCCATTTTGAAATACATTTCAAAATATCATTCATAATGCTTATAAAACAATTTAAAATCTCCCAGGATTTTAAAATTCCCATATATGTAATTCTATTCCATTTACAAACACTTTTCATTTTTTTTTTGGAATTTTAAATTCCAATTCTAATTTAAATTCAAATTTAATTTATCTGACTTCATATGTTTCTCTTATATGATTTCTGATTGGTTATTTATGTAACCATTTAATTTATAATCTTACTCGATTATAATAATAACCAATGTATCCAATATATTATAATCATTCTAATATAAATCCTTTATATCAAAATATAATTTAGGTAAAATTATTTCGTTTACCCTCTTTTCAAAACATACCATGTCGGTTCATTGTATTCAAGTGTTTATTAACACCTAAAGATACAATGGATCAAACTGATCGATCGGAACTCATAAACAACTCAACCAACAAATCTCCACAATATAAAATCATTTTATATTAAACAACAAATACATGCTCATATTTATACACACTCAAACTCAATCTAGGATATTACTAATCCTATCTCTATTGAGTCACGCCACAAAGCCAAGGTAATAACTTAACCTTAAGCTCTGATACCACTTTAACGACCCGGGGAATTTGCGACCTTGGATATCGGCATACAACACCATGTCGAACATCTAAGAACCGAAAACACCGGATAGTCCATGAAAGAAATTAGAGGGCGAGAATAGATAAGATAGAAACTTAGAATTGAAGAAGAAGAAGAATAGACAACATCATCAGAGTAACACGAATCTTACAGTGGAACGAACAATATATAATAGATACGTAACTTTGAAATAAAACTAGTATATGTATACAGTAACATTATCAGAATACAACACTTACAACATAGCGGAAATAACAATAGCCATATAATCCTGAAGCCTCCTGCTCCAAGCTCTCCAAGTAGATCTGTAAAATCCTGACTACTTGACTGCTTGCACAAATTTGGGCACCCGAGAATTTAGGGAAAACAAAACAAAATAAACTCCGCGTCAGTCATGGGACCGGTGTGAGTAAACAATTTAAAATAGTTTGAGAGAATAAACGATATCTCATAAGACTACGCCGTATAACACGGAATGGGTTTTTCCCATAGGGGAATCCAAACATTTGATTCAGCTTTCAAATAAAACCCTTTTGAAAGAAACGATAAATCTTATATCGAACCCATCTGATATTATAATAGTTTCTATCATTCATATTATAATAATCATCTAGCAGAATGCTTTCATCTCACATTCTACATACATAATATATAATCAAAAACCACGGGCGCTTATTTGGTAATGAATTCCAACTGCCAAGGTATGGGACCACATTCCTACATTGTATCTCTAGAGAGGAATATACCGGGTTCAACAAGAACATCTTGCAGCCCAGGCTAAACATGACCGATCACTCATTTCGCTTAAGTGTACCAAATGTATTATCACCAACGGTTGAGATCAGCAACCGTTTCTTGAAAGGGACAGCATCAAAATAGATTATAAAAGTAAATGAAACTCTAAATCAGGTGACAATACACCCTAATTGGCAGCTAACCATTTAGCCATGCAACCTACCCTATTTTATACCATTTCCTAGTTGTGAGGCTATAGACCATGCTTATCTATGACATATCACACATTTATTCACTTTGAATGTCACATCGTCATACTTGCCATATCACAGATTGATTTCTCCAAACGTACCACGGGTATACAGCTAAGAGAAACGAATTCCTCCGCCAGCAAATGTAATTACGTTTGAAGAGATTGACTTATGCAGTCTATTAAATATACTCTGTCAGACATTCTTCCATACAGGTCGTCCTGGGACTGGACAGACCGAAAGCACTATTCTGTAAACAGGATTTCCCTTACATAACTTTGTCTTCAATTATCTTCATCATATTTGATCGCAACGCTAACGCCCATAAGTATGGTCTTTAGATAATGAATCTGGTCCCGGTCTCTCCGTATTGACGACGGAAAAATGGTCAAAAACTTTGATAGTTGGTGATTTAACTATCAAACAAAAACATGTGTGCAAACAACAATATTATTTCCAGATGGAAATTCTATCAATCAATCATCAATCAACATTTATTCATTTCCCCATTTATCGTTTCCATATATTCCTAAATTCCTTATTTTCTAAAATTAGAAAATATACATTATTAACTTTGGAAAACGTTTCCATTTCTGATTCACGCATCAATATCTTCCCACCTCTATCAGTCTCTAACTGTAAACTAGTAAGAGAACAACTTCCCAACCATAAACCCCTGAAGGCCGAAACCAACATCAGATCAACACACAGAAAGCTATTTAACTCGACTAATTTCTAGTCAGTTTCTAATTCTTTGAAGTCCATTTTAAATCTCTATTTCAAAACCCAATTCCCTTTATAAAAGTTTTAATTTCAAATATTTACTTTAATCCATTATTCACGTTGTATGTGAACAATATTTCTTTATATACTCCAAACAATCTGATTCCATATTTGAAAATAATATCCAAATTCCAAATTCTATTTAATCTATATTTATGGAATTATTATACAAAATCCTGTCTTTAACTTCTAACACTTAAATCTCATTTATAATTCCCTTTATGTAATTCTATTCATTCTATATAAATCCTTTTATATAATTTTATTCATTTTATATAAATCCTTTTATATAATTCTGTCCATTCTATATAAATTCTTTTATATAATTCTATTCATTTAATATAAAAATATTTCATTTTCAATATTCACTTTGAAAATTTCCTTTTATACATTCCAGTAATTCATATGGTATTTAAAATACCAAATAACATGATCAGTGTCATCATAATCAATCACAGATTATATATCACATCATATGTAACAATATATGAAAACAACAGTATTATAAATATAGAGGAATCCAGTTGGATCCCTCCAACCTGTTTCCCTGCATCCACAGATGTCAAACAATATAAATAACATCGATTTCATTTCAATACGAAATATTCTGATAACAGAATCAATATTTGATTAACGATTTATATATATATCTATAATTTCAACCAATAAATCAGCAATTCAACCAAACAATCAACACACAACAATCAATCACCATTTATCAATACTAGATTATAGTTATAAAAATATAAACTGGCAGAGTTAGTGAGTTTTACTCACGTTGGACGATCATCGTTAAATAACGATAATTGTCATTGATTCAGACAGACAATTTATTTCGCTGTAAATTGTAATGAGCTCCAATTCACTCCTAGTCAGTTTCATTGTGTAGCTCTCGTCCATACAATCCCAACGGATCCAACCATTCGAAATTCTGGTATCGTATGACCTAGATATTAATACTACAAGTAGGTATACATATTTAAATTGAATTAACGCATATATTTATTCATCATTGGGCTCACCCATTTCCCATCTCAGCCCAATACCCACTAAGCCCGCCAACGCATCTCCTTCCCTAAATTGATTATCGCGACTCTAGGAGAACAACCTGGCCATTGTTGATCTTTCACAAACACCATACTCCTTTGTTTCTCTACCGATTTCTAAACCGCAATGACCGTTATCCTCCTTTTTTGAGCTCGATCCTCCCATACCCCCAGATTCAAACTCGACGTACTTCTTCAACATCTCACTTTACAGTACCACGCACCTTAGCCGGCCATTCCCAAGCTGTCGCGGCCCTCCGTCCTTGCCAATTCTCCCACGAAAACAACCAAGACTTCCACCGTTCTTCATCTCTCCTTATACTCAATCACCCTGTCACCAATTCAAACAACTCGTGGCCTCCACTCAAGAAGCGACAAACTCCTTTTCCACCGCGTCAACCAATAAACCATCGAACAAAATAATTGTCGAATCCTTCCAAAATTGGCTTGCTTATGTGAAACGATCTCAGAAACCCAGAAATGACTACCGAAACTTGAATTGAAGTTTATACTTTGCTAAAAACCAAATTTCTGTCCATTGTCTTAATATGCGTTTGACTGAAATCACGCTCGAACTTGTCGAAACCGATATGAGCGTGAAGCTCTCAATTCAGGAGGCTTAGGGAATCGAAAATCTCTTGAATTATAAGTATGTAGTTTGATATGATTTTTCAAAGAATCGATTTGGTTTGAGAAGAGAAATAAGTCGGCGGCTTGTTTCTTTGACCAGAACGATAAGTATTTAGGGTTAGGGAATGGGATGGTGTATATTTATAGGAGTAGGTAGCTTATAGAGTGAGCTACATATTTTTTATATTAATTTATATCCTATTTTCGTTTGTATTTGTCATTTAAAAATCCGCATGATCACACCCGATATCCATAAATCATGGAAATGGGTATGCAACTACTGTTCGACATTACGGACCCAATGAAACTTGTTTCGATGAATTCTGACTCCGTTTTCTCACACATCATATTTTTAAAGTCAAATTATCGGCTGTGTTTCACATTAAATTCCGTACGGTCACATACTGACTCCAAAAATCACGAAAATTGAAATCTAACAATAATTTAATATTCCGGTTCCAACAAAATTAGTTTCATCGAAAATGGAGGTCATTTGCAAAACTGGCTATTTTTAAAGATCTAAATAAACCCTTTTAAATATTAATATATTTAAAAAAATAATTAAATTAAATATTTATAAATAAATATTACTGGATATATATTCACATGGAATATAATACAGCTCCAAAATATTTCTATCTGAATTTATAACTCGACATTTCAAATCCAGATTAAAACAGTATTCAATTTATATTGAAAATCCATTTATAATATAAATAAATCGTTATAAATTATAAAGGAATTCCATAGAGACTTTACAAAAATTTGATTTGATCATAAATAAAAATCTACATGATGAAATCCCGATTTTTCTCTTCCATTAGAAAATATACTTCACCAGCTCCGGACGTTTCTTGTTTCACAGAAATTCGATTTAAAACGGATTTTGTATATTCTGTTGAAGTTCGAATCGCCAAATTATGAACTACAGCGCCATTTCTAGCTCGATTTTAATTATAATATAATTATATGTTCAACTGTCATTTATATAATATATTCGTTAATATAATTCAATTCTAAACTGAATTATATATTATATATGATCCAATTCACACAATATTGTGAATTCAATATATCCGACTATTTCGGAATTAAATATATTATTATATTAATTAAATATTCAATATTATTTAATTAAACAATGATTTAATTCCCTAAATCATTATTTAAATAATTAATTAAATAAATTATTATATCGATAAAAAATATGGGACGTTACACTTTTCGCATCCCACCGACTGCCGATGACGGGTATGCGATGATCTATTATCTTGTTGGTCATGACCCTCTGCCTCCCCATTGAGGCAACCGCTGAATCACCCAAATGTCACCTCGTCACAGCATTTTGACTGCAAAGTACTTTTGCAGTCAAGGCCCACCCATTTGGTAGTTACGCGCAGACCCAACCTCTGAGAGCACAGCCTAAACATCTGCTACCACACAGAGGATTAACAGGAGCACCGTATGTACCTCAGGAAGTCACGTGCCTCCCCTTCCTGTAATGACCCAAACTTCCCCGTAAAGGTAAGCCCGGATTGAGTTGAGAACACGACAAATCAGAACACAAACAGAAGAACATTTCATTGCTTATTACAACAATTTACATCAAAGTACAAGAATATATAAAGTATGAACAAATAATATACATTTGATAAACATCAGAGGTTTACAAATTACAATGCAGCAGAAAATAACACATAACACAACTGAAAGAAATACAAGGATACAGAGCATTATGAATATAGCTCCAGCTGCAAACCAGGATCATGTGAATATAAAATCTGCAAAACCAAAACTACAAGCTGCCCGTATGGAAAACAGGGGCACCCAGAGTTTAGGTTAAAACAATAAACTCTAGGTCAGTCATGTGACTGGTGTGAGAACTAAAAACAAATATTAAATCTTTACTTTAAAAATAAAGTAAATCAAGGGACCATGCCGTATAACACGGAACTGGGTTCCTCCCGAGAATACCCGTGCATAAAACAAACAGCGCAATGCTTTTTGGAAAACTGATGCTGCTATAAGACTCAGGTCCCATCACACAATGCAACGCAAGCCGGAGGATAGAGTTTTACCTTATAATAGCCAAACATGCTTGGTAAGTTTAAGAAAATCATTTTGATACTATTATAAGTGCATAGTGTATAAAATCACTTCAAATATAAATGTATCAATCATAGATGGCATGGGTACCATATATCATGTCGCCATACTAGGCTATACAAATAAAACTGAAATGACGTAAAGAAGTTGGATTTCCATCTGTTAACCAAGGCAAGGAATTGTCCTTAACACTTCGAGATGCTTTAGCCCGTGTCTCAGGACCCAAACTCAGGTGGGCCCTTGGATCGTCAGGGCCGGTCCACACGAAGTGGATTAAAATGCCTGAACAATGCATTTCCCCGCCTTATTGGGCGTAAATGAGCCAGATGACTCAATATCGATCGGCTCCGTAGTAACCGATATATCCGAGGCGCCTCGCTTTCCGTCATCCACATAAGTGAAAATGTCTGGGCTCCATACCATGACACCACTCCTAGGTAGAAAGAAACGCATGTCCTCCCTGAGTTCCTCTCCCGTTTCTGGTTCACACCAGGGTGTGAGGCTCGCGAATTATCATTATACACAAAGCTATGCAATATTAAAGTCGTGCTTTGATCATCAACCAAAAGACTATGTTTTTCAACATAAGCCTTGATCATTTGCATCTCAGCATGCCACACAGGCAATTCACACCATGCGACTGATGTCTATTGATATATAACCTCTGAGCCCGTATGTTTCAGAGAAGGGTGTGAAGCAAGAGAATAAATTCTTCGTCACCAAACATATATATATTTAATAGAGATCAATCAACACAGAATAAAATCAAATGTTAGACACACATCCATTTACAAGTTCGTTCTGGGTCTGAACGAAACCGGAGGCACCTTATTCCTTGTCCCATATGTGCAATACAGGAGGGAGGCCCTCGCATATCCGGTCGATCTCCAAGTACGTCTGGACGATCACCACTTATTGCCTCGTCTTGGGTGTACAGCCCAATCAAGACATCAGTAATCATCCAAACGATGTGAAGACCTTTAGTCTTCAACCACCGTCTTCATCGTCGACTTATCGTCAAATCAGTTATTCATAATGGGTATAAACCTGTCCTTTCTGAATAACTCACGTATATAATAAACAAGAGCTATAAAACACAACATATGCCTTATTCCAATTCTGAATATTCTTTTATTTAAATATTCATATCCTTTGGGAAAGGTTCCCATTAATTTTATCAAAGATAAATTCTTTAAATTTATTCTTTAATCTTCCATTGGATATCAATTCAAACCAAATTAAGATTTATCCAAACTAGTCGGGATTAGCAAACCTTACCGAAATAATCACTTGTTTAATTTCCCAATCCCAACCTATTCATCCCATGAAGAAAAGCTGGTAATACTTCATATCTAACACCATGGTGTTATCGGTAAATTTAATTACCATTCCACATTCAAATCTATTTAAAGATTTAACTATCGCTTGGAGCAAAATTGGTGATACTCCATTCTTGATCATTTCATGAATTCGATAAATTTAATTATCACATTCTCATTTCAATCTAATTAAAGATTCATTAAAACTCTAATTCAGTTTTAATCTCAAAAATCATTACTTAATGATTATTCAAAGTTAAGAAATTAATCTTATCTTTAACTGGGTTTTAGAACTAATGTCATTTAAAACACCGTTCATGAGAAACCCAAAATCCCATTCCATTGATTATGGAATCTTCATGGAAAATAGATCATTATATATAATCGATATAAACTTCCATATCCAACCAATAATATAAATGGAATAACGGCAAAGCCTTTTAAATTCCATATATTGTAACAATCTTCCTCCACAGAAGTTCACTTCGATTATTACCAAATCGAATTCCATTCCATTCCAATTTATATTGTTAAATTGGAAAACTCTTCTTTGGAAAATTTCCCCTAAATCTTAATTAAAAGATTTATAAATTCCAAATCACATTTCACTGTAAATCGGGTTAAAGAACGAATGTCGTAAAAACACAGTTCATGATAAACCCGATTCACATCCCATTTTATTCCAGTTACCAGATGTAACTGGAAATTCTAATAATCTTAATTAAAAGATTTATTCCTCTTAAATGGGGTTTAAGAACAGTGTTATTGAAGACACAGTTCACGACAAATCAAAAATCCAATTCTTTTATCCAAATTATTTATTTAAAAGTATTGGATTATATTTCTTTTTCATAACTAGTTCATTTCGATAAAAATTTATTTTTATCTTTTCAAATATGGAATTTATCATCCCAGTTCTTTCCAAATCATTTATTATGATTTTACACAAATTATTAATAATTTTATCAAGGCTCGTACAGTCGATTTCCATAAACGGACATCGAACTGCACTTACAACGACCTTTTCCAAATTTGATTTGGACAGAATTCCAAATCCAACCATCAGATTTCAAATTTCTTATATTCGTTGGTAAGATCTTTTCGATACGAACGCAACGGTTTCGAATTTAGGAGAATCCGATGGTCGGATCTCCCATAATGTCAATTCGAAGTCAATGGTCGAAATTCGCGAACTATCGCGGGCGCGGCGCGTTCTATTCAGGCCATTATATATATATATATAATATGTTATATATATTTCTTCGATTTCCATTTAAAACGTATTTTATAATTCGTTTATAGATTCGTTTTAAAATGATTCCAACTTCATTTTCTATTTTAAATCAAAATTGAATTTTCCTTATCATTATAATATATAAATGATAATATTTTCAAAATATCAGATTTTGAAATCATTTCCATTTCGATATTCATTATAAAATCGATATAAATATCGATCACATCAAAATGGAGTTAATCTAATCAGCACGGCTTTATATATTTAAATATTTTCGTGTCCATCCCAATTTGAACATCAAAATCATATTCTGATCCATTAATGAATATTATTTTAAAATATTAGTTATTTTAAAATATTCATTACTCATCATTTTAAAATATTCATTAATTAAAAATATTCGTTCTTTCCGAATTGGAATCACACACAGTCAACTACCATATAATTTTATTTATACGGATTTCATACACATGTACACAAAAATAATCAAACACAGTCAGCCATCATCCAGAGTGCATTACAAAACTGAAGAAACGTTAAATATAAATAATTAACACTTACAACAATCTGTCAACCCATCGATTGACATACTACTAAATATTGGGATTAGTGTATGTCCAATACCATCCCAATACCCATGTGGGGTTTTCAAACGACAAACACTGATTATCATTTGTGCACTTGGACGATGTGTAAAATTTATCATCCCAATCAATATCAGTCAAATCGGTGTACATAAACAAATCGTCTGATTTGGAAATGAATATTTATTTTATTCATATACATGTTAAAAATTATATTTTTAACTATAGAATATTTATTTCAACACATGAGTATTTTATATATTTTATTCATTCAATAAAAATGATATTTTTATTGTTCAAATATTTTATTCCATACATGAATATTTTATTTTCATTTCACATCACAATCACAATCAATTTCTACATCACAAAACAATCAAACAAGTCATCCATGGTCTGTGGACGACGGGGAGCAGCTCATATATGCAGTTATAAAATAAATAACTGTATAAGAAATTATAGTGAGAAATTCTCACTTTGGAATCCACTCCACCAGTTTTTATCTGAATTTCGGAACAATTGGATTTGAATTTGTTTGAAATTCTGATGTGCTCCAAATTGGACCTTGTTAGTCTTGCTGTGAAGCTCTCGTCTTCACGATCGCAACAGATCCAGTTTCGCGTGATTTGGACCTCGCATGGAAAAGTTATGGATTTTTAAACATTGGATAATTTAATTAAATAAGTAATGAAATAATTAAGGTTTTAGTTAACCTTAAATAACGTTTATTATAATGCTACCTTTCTTCCATCGGCTCCAATACCCATAACTGCGCCTCAATCCCTAAGGCTCGCCCTAGCTCCTCCCACGCGTTGCCGGACCCAGATCAGAGGGCCCCACGTCGTGCGCCGCCGCCTGAGCTTCTACCTCCCCTAACGATGACCGGCTCGCGCCCCCTGTTCGCCCCAAAATCCCCTGCGATGCCGCCTCCTGGAGTGCAGAATTCGCGACCTACACTCAATGGTAGTTGCTCAAACAATTCTGGATTTAAAGAGGATGGATTGCTCCTCGATTTTTGTTTTGATTCTTTGTTGTAATACAGATTGCAGGAGGAGAATTTTCGATTTGAATTTCTGAGAAAAATGGACCATATATTGAATGAGAGGCGGCTATTGATAACGCTAGGGTTAGGGTTATATAAATAAATATTTTTATAATTTAATATTATTTAATTTTAAAAAATACTAGTTTTTGCTTTCTAACTCCAAATCAAACACAACGACTATCGCCTCTAGCTAAATACCCCCATTTCGGACACAATGGGATATATTTCGAAAGCCAATTCGACTAGTATGATCAGTTTTCATTTAAATTAAAACATAAATCATTATATATTACATTTGAACGTACATTTTAGTTTCCTGGGGCCACATACGGACTCCAAAAATTCCAGAAAAATAAACCTAACTGTGTTTTGACGATACGGTCTTAACAAAACTAGTTTCTTCATATTTGGAGACCGTTTGAAAAACGGTCAATTTCCAGTCGATTAAAGTTAAACTAAAATTACCATACACGTTTAAATTCACCACGCTCACATATTGGGTCCAAAAATTATGAAAATTGGAATCTAGCAATGATCTGATAGTTCGGATCCAACAAAAGTGATCTCGTCGAAAATGGAGTTCGTTTGCAAAAATCGCTATTTTTAAGGGCTATATATTATATTAATTCCATAACGACTATTCTGAGTTTTCAACTGGACATAACTTTTTATTCCCGCTATGAAATTTGGATTTTTCACATTCATTGGAGAGATATTTTCAAACAGATTCAAATATTTCTGGTTTTACTAAAATCTGGTTTATTTTGAATCCTATACATTCATTTGAAATCAAATTTTCAAACTACCACACCATTTCAATTCCTTTTATAATTAAAATAAATATTTTTATTCAAACTTCGATTTAAGTAATCTTATACATTATAATTCCATTCAAAATAAATTTCTAGTCGTTATTATTTAAAATAAACCATTTTAAATATTCAAAATTCATTAAATTAGCCAAAATAAAAAATTTAAATTAGTTCTGATTTTACGGGACATCCAGTCATTCGAAGCCGACAGAATAATCAGATGAACGTGCGCTCCCCTCGTGCCTCTGACACCACGATGATTTACCCCGTTGGGTTATTCACCCTCAAACGTGCGGACTGATCCAAGCGCCTCATTTTAATATGTTATTAGACCCTATGTCTAAACATTCTTTTATGCACTTGCTTTACCTCATCAGGTTTCCGTTTAACTTGGTTATCATCTTAACTTTTTCTTTAGGTTACCAAGTTCTTTCTAGCCCCTTATATCTCTAAGCAATGGGCCCCTCTTTCTTATTAATTTCAGTTATATAACTTAACCCATTTAAATTTATTAATAAGCCCTCAACATGTTATTCTTTATATTATGATCCAAGGTCTGTAATTCACAATCCCTTTATATTCTTGTTTGATTCAACGTTACGATAGCATGTTCTACTTAATACGTAAATTAAGTATATCTCAATTTACATGTTTTCTATCTAACATGTTACTTGTTATTTATGATAAAATATAACTTATTTCATTTCATAAGTTTGCCTTATTCTTTCCTATTTAATCATAAGTCCATCTTACCTTGTCACTACAAATTATCGTTGTTTACTTACTAACTTAGTTTTCTTAACTAAGATTCACCGATAAGTCCCCTTTCCATTTATTATAACATATGTTATAATTTTCTGTTGTCCCTAGGACAAGCCTTAACATGTTATTGTTATCAGCATATTTTAGATTTCCAAGTTTTCAAATTACTTATTTTACAATTAAGTACAACTTCTTACATTTCATAAATTTTCCCTTTTTCTCTATTTATTACAAACAACTGGTTTCAGGTTTCCCCATATACTTAATTTACAATTAAGTACCACTTATCTTATTTCACCAGTTATCTCATTTTCTCACCAGTTTATCATAACCTAAGTTATAATATCCACTTGTCCCTAGGACCAGTCTACATATTATATTACATTATCATTAATGTAATTTGTTTATAATAGGTTATTATCATTCTGCGTTCATTCCCATTTCCTTTTACTATTGTAATTATCTTTCATTCAATTCCATTCATTTACATTAATTGCAATTAATGTCATTTATCAATCTTTCCATATACATATATTTACATATATGTTTATGCACCATACCTCTCACATTAAGCCTACACTCGTGGATGCTGGATTTGCCGGGTAGTTCCAGACAGACTTCTTTCACAAGTTGACTTAACCTCGTGTCTCAGCACCGTTACATGTTTTATTTATGCAGTTAGACCCCTCACATTAGCTTTACCACTTGTGGATGCTGGATATGCCAGGCGGTTCCGGGCAGACTTCTACCACAAGTGTAATATAACCTTGTGTCTAAGCGCGGTTACAGTTTCTTATTTACTATAAATTTTCTATATAATCTAAGCATGTCTATTCTTTCAAATTTCCATTGTAATTTATACTTTACATGTCATCATATTATGCCTATTTTATGTCATATGTTCTTCCTAACATATAATCAATTCTATTCTATCATGTAATCAATTAATCAGATAATTGTTCAAATTTAACAATAAACTGTGATCGCCAAATCACGTAATTTTCTAACTTAACATGTAAATTTCTCAATTTCTATCACTAACGGTCCAAGTACATAAATGTCACAAGTTAACATGGAATTGAAACAATGGTAATTACTACGATATTTTAGCAAATTTTCCAACATATTAATATATTAGAATATTAATATTCCAACATGTCATATTCGTCACTTTAATCCTTTTAAAATATGTTTAAACATTTCAACATATCATATTTAAACATGTCATAACAACAATTCAGTACTTTTAATTATTCTGGCAAATTCACATTATACGATAACCGGGAATTTAAATGATAATATATCATTATCAAAAATGGCATAACTTAAATCCACTCACCTTATTTGCTTTCCAAATCCTGGATCTGGTCCAAATCTAGCATTCCATGGTTCTCACCTAATTGGATTCAGAACCTAACAACCATCCATTTATAGTTTTTACTAAAAGAAAGAGGGGAGAAGGAGAAAGAAAATTGAATAGGCCAGATATAGAAAATTACCTCACTTTGCATTTGATTCTGAACACTTTTTTTTATTAACATCAATTCTTTTCCTCCATAACTTGATTTAGAATTTCTCCTAAAATAATAATCTTAATTTTCTAAAGTGATTTGAGGACGAAGAAGAATGGCAGAGCTTCTGTGTTGTCTCAGAAATATGAGATTTAGAGTAGGCTCTGCTAGCCTATATATAAGTGTTCAGGATCTTATCGCACATGCAGCGCTGAGTCAGCATTGAATCTGGTTAAGAAAATAGTCCAGGTACGTCAACGAATCTGCCCAAATCTGTGCTGGATCTGAGGAGTGTCGACCCCAGTGTCGACCCCCCTATAGGGGTGTCGACCCCCCTATAGGGGTGTCGACCCCCCGGGTCCCACTAGCAGTTTTGGCATAGAATTTGATTTTTGAATTTTTTTGAATGTTTGAATTTTTCTGGAATTTATTTAACTGTTATATTCGCATGTAATCTTCTTATATATATACAATTCTTTAAACGATCATTTTACGCGTATATATATATATACGCACAACTTTTGTTTTGTTTTAAAAATTCAAACGGTGTGCACTGTTATTTGATTCTTGCCATATTTCATTGATTGTACCCTTATCTTGAATTTTATCTCTTGCATATATGTATTTCTGATTATATATATACACATATATCCTCATGTATATATTTATATATACATATATTTTCTTTATTTCCTTATATGTACGTTCTTATCCTTTCAAATTTTGAATTTGTATGCGTACATATATTCGTATGTTCAGTTGGCCCTCTCTAAAACAAAAATAAAAATCATGTCATCGGTGAGGTTCGAACCCCCGACCTCTATGTTACAAATCCAATGCCTTAACCAACTAAGCTATGATGTCTTTTGTTAATAATTTAGAAATAATGGTTGTCATTGTACTCCTTCTTTTACCTTATTCTCATGTTTTGCTACAATACTTCATTTAAAGGTATCTCCTTCATCTTAACTCAGTTTTCTACATTCCATAGGTCTAAATTGACTAGAAAATTGCCACGAACGCAATGACGCTAATCCAATGGCCAAATTCCAGAAGCTTTTCAAAATTTTCTTTTCTTTTTAAATGTTTATGTTAGTGCATATATATACATATATGCATTAGTTAATTTTTATTTAATTGTTATAAAATGCAGGGTGTTACATTGTCCACTATATTTGCCTCTCTGAGTTGCATTCCTTCTTGTACCTGTAATCTCTAGCGGCGCGTCCTGTTTTTTTACCAACCTAGCACTCACCATTAAACTCCTAGGTTCGTTTGTTGTCTTTGGGTTTTTGTTTAGGTGCTTTTCTTTTCTTTGGGAATTTTTTCTTCATTTTTTATTGAAATGTAATTTTTCTTTGACTCTTCTGCCATAAATGTCTCTTCGCGTTGTTTAGTCATTCATGGTTATCTTCCTTGATTTTTAGTCTGACAATAACATCTTCCATGAAAATCTCCTTTTTCTTCTGTTTTAGATAGTTGTGGTAGTCTTTCCAAGATGGTGGTAATTTCCCTATTATTGCTTCAACAAGGAATGATTCTCCAACTTGATGTCCTTCTGCTTCAATTCCTGAATTATGAGTTGGAGTTCCCACGCTTGACTAGTTACGGATTTGCAGTCAACCATTTTGTAATCCGTAAACTTATCTACATTGAACTTCTTCAAACTGACATTCTGCATTTTGTATTTATGTGCAGGTGCAGTCCATGAGGATTGTTCTGTTAGGTGTGGCTGATACACTTTATATAGTACTATATCCAGACAAATCAGAATGTACTTTCGGCATAGGAAGTTTGCGCGCTTCAATGAGTCAATTTAAAGAAAAACAGCTACGTCTTTTTCTCTAGTTTGTCCGGCTTTAGGCTTTGGTTCATCCTCTTTGATGCACTTCTGCAACCCAAACGTGGTTAAAAGAAAAAAATTAATTTGTCCATGTTATGAAGTCATCACCATCTTCTTTGAATGGATTAGGCCTGTAGTGGGTAGTAGCCTTTGTTGATAGTTCAACTGTTGCATCTCTGTTTTAGATAGAATTTTTGAATAAAATTCTTAAGATGTTAGGCATCTAGTATACCAAAAAAGAGACCAATCACTTATAAACTCGTCTCACAAGTTTATAAATCATATTTCCACAATCTGGAATTCTATATTAGCTAATTTTAGCAATCAATGTGTTGTAATTAATTTATAACAACAATGCTATACTATTTGAAGAAAAAATAGTAGAATGTTACAAAAAGATTATAGAATGTTGTATGTAACTATACAGATAAACTAGAAATCTAACCAAAAACAGAAGGAAATTTCATCTGAGGCTCGTCGTAATAATTTCCTTAAGAAATTTATTTAAAATTCTCCCAAGATACAACAAACGTAATATGCACAAGATTGCAATGAATATGTCACTCTATGATTTATATTAGAGGTAAAAAATAAGAGAGAAGGAAGAAATCAAAAGAAAAAATTGGATATGCATCTGTTCCCTGTTGTCTAAAGGGTCGCGCCCTTTCGCCAAAAACCGTGCCTACTGTTGTCTGACGGTTTGCATCTCTTCAGACAAATTGAACCGTGCCCGCTTCTGCGCGAGTCCAAGTCTAACCCAGTTTCTATTTGAAGCCCACATTTGGATGCTCCAAGGCCCTAACCTTCTGTTAAGGAAGCCACTCATATACTTGAAAACTTTTTTCTAGTTTGGCGATGTGGGACAATATAATTCATTAAAAAACTTCAACAGTCATTACTTGAATTTTTTTTTAGGGTAAATGTTTACCTGGTAATTGTATTAGAATTTGATATGTATATAAAGAATATGCATATCTCTAAACATTTGTTAATTATTTTTATTGGTAAATTAATAGCAATAAATATTTGTAACAACAATAAAGGACACCATTTTGTATTCATTCCACGTTAAACAAGGTCATTCAAGACTTATACCAGAATTCTAGCTTGATGAAAATTTCATTCTTTTTATGTTCAGTAGCGAAAATAATGATTTTTTGAATATTATTATTTAGTCAAACAAATTTTTTTCTCGCCCCGTCTTAGCCATCGTTTCAAATTTCGCAAATATCGCCCGAGATCTCCTCTGAGATCTCATTTTTGGTTCTTTCCGAAATGAAACAGCAAATATCACTCCAAATCTCCTTTCGAATATATTGCCCAAGATATTTCAATATCAAACTATATATCACCCAGGCGAAATATTGGAATATCATCCAAGATCTTAGTTTTTTTAGTTAAAATTTAAATATGCGCCTGAACTAGAACAATGATTAAAAACCTCAAATCTAGCTATGATAATCCTTTGTTATTTTACATTTTGCATGTTAAATGACCATATTGTATGTTCATATATGTTCTACAATTCTTATGATTTTCATGTTCGTTTCTTTACATACATGTTACCTATAAATTTATGTATTTTATGGTTTAATGATGCTGAATTTTTTAATGTTTTGGATCCTTTTAATGTTTTACGCCTAACAATATTCTATTTGAGGCATATTATGGTTTAAACTATGAATGATGTTTCGCAAAATAAAGAATAATAAAGTTATTTTGTAATTCAAGTTTAGGTTACTATGTTTTTAAAAGCATTCATAAAAATCATTTTGTAACATATAATGTAACCCGATATTGTTTTGATATGAACTTTTAGATCCGAGATGGAAATCCGAGAAGAACTCCCGAGTTAGACTCATTGTAATGTCTCGTATTTTTGGTATCCAGGTATTTAAATATATTTTATTAGATTAAATTAGAATTCTAAATGGATTTACAATATATATTTTGTCTATTAAATGATGTCTGAATGTATAATTTATATTTAAATTATAAAAGAGACCACGGTACTTCGTAATTTACGATTTGAACTTCAACTGAATATATAGGATCCGATATAAGTCGAATTTCTATGAAACACGAAACGCTTGAATCTGTTGGATAATAATTTTCTAATGAAAGAGAAAAATGAAGATTTCGTATTATAGATTGTAAGTTATGTCCAATTCAAATTTTCAAATAGTCGCTATGGAATTCGTTAATAAACGATAATGTTTATATAATAAAATATTAACAGTTTTATAGAATTTGAATATCATTTAACCCAAATTTCTGAACGTTAAATCTATACCGCTCAATTTAAAGCTATTGGTTATTTCGTCTGGATATATATGACAATAATATTTTATTATTATTTAAAATTAAATTATTTTGGATTTAATTATATTTTATCGATATTCTATAAGCATTAGAAATAGCTTTCTTTTCAAATAACCTTTGTTTTCAATGAGACAAGTTTTATTGGAATACATATAATTCCAGTTTGGAGCGAAACAGAATTGTTTTGTCGGTGGACGAAATTTAAAGTTGAATCGACTAATAAATTGAGATTTAAATAGCGCTGTTTTTGCAAATAAAGTCCATTTTCAACGAAATTAATTTCGTTGGACCACAACGTCAAGACGTAGCGTTATGTCTATTTTCACTGCATTTGAAGATCAGTTATTACAGTGTGTATATTTAACGCTAGCGTAAAAAGATGTAGATTAAATTGTAATGACCGTAAATAAACCAACATACCAAATCAAAATAAAATATAAAAATGTTTAGACCCTTTTCTTCCAAGCTGGCCTACCTATGAATTGAATATGCAGAGCTCCAGTAAACATTAAAAGGCTATATATCCAAATGTACACATCTACACAACCGACCAAATAAATGTGCAAACAAGAAAACTCATGTGAAGGCTACCCAATTCCCTATGAAAAGAAAACTCATGTATACATCCCTTTCTCAGTTGCATGCCGAAGTACCAACACATACAGGCTCTTTTCTTGTCAAGTAAATGAGCGCAGCTTTTAAAATTTCATTTCAGCAGACCTAGAGAAAGTGAAGCCGACCTAATCTATGGAAAATGACATTGTTCTTATCTCTATCTCATTCTGCTATAAAAAGAATGCTGTCTCTTTTTTTTTTTTTGTAAACAAAACAAACCAATTTCCTCAATGAAATCATGGTTATTTTCACTCCTCGGCACACAAAAACAAAACGAGCCTACTTGATCTCCTCTCCTGTTACATCGTGACCATGTATATTTTCTTCACATAAGATAAAAGAAACTGGCCCCTATTATTAAAAGAAATTCCAACTCTTAAAAATCAAATGAGCCTCTTCGTTTAGGGGTGGGTTTAGCTTTTCAGATAAGAGTGGTTTTGGCAAGTCGACAACTGAAGGTAGGGAGGTGTTGGACTGAGTGGAGACGCGGGAAGCTTGACGTGATGAGGAAGCAAACATGCATGGTTCGAAAAAATACAAAATGAGTGTAGTTTCAAATAGAGGAGGGGTTGTGTGGCATCAACAGTAGTATGCAGGAGGAAACAGAGAGATAAGGGAAAATGAGGCATGTATGGAGGGGAGTTTCATGAGGAAGAAGTAGCTTGCAGTGGAGAGTTTGTGTAGAGGCGGTCAGGTCCGATTGGGGAGGAGCTATGGGGTTTGGGAAAGACATACTGGAGATGCATGGCAATAGTAGGAAAAAAAGTGAAACCGATGGAAAGGAGGACGCAGGTGGTGGGGAAGAGAGATCAAGTGGGGAGAGAAAAAGAAACACAAATAAAACTGTAAAAAGAAAAGATGGGAAGAAGAATAGGGAAAGGAAAGAAGAAGCAGGTGTAGCAGTAGAGAGGTAGAATAGAAATGATGAACATGAACATGGAGAAGAAAATATATGTACATTGAAGGTGGCGGTGGTTATCCAAATGGGCTTTGGGCCTCGTCAATGAAAAATAATAACAGAAGAACTAGGCTTATGCCTTTAAAAAAATTTGGAGATGCATGCATAGATGAGAAGGGAGATGCGCACTGTGTATGGGTAGCAGTGAAGTAAGGGGTTCACTTTGGAATGAAGGCAGGCATATGGAAGAAGAATGCACCGTAACTTTAAGGTGCGGTTTTAATTTGGGTAATGGGCCGAAAGATTTGAAAATTTAGTTAGGCCCAGTTATTTTAAAACTAATCTTAATTAATTTTTAATACATACAAACTTATATAATAAATATCTCGTGCGTACCTTGTTAGAATTCAACGAATCTGGAAGCGTCGGGATCGCATCGGAAAGCACAAGATTATGAAGCTGGTCTAGACGAAGATGGAATCTACTGGGATTTTTAATTAAATTAAACGGTTGTTTAATTTAATTAAAATCGATCGTTTTATCGACGAATCAAATCAAGGTGAGTTCAACACGCTCAGTTTATCGCGCTTATATTTTAATAAGCTAGGTTTACTTTTTTGTGTGCAATGTTTGCTAATGATTGATGGTTTGATGACTGTTTGCATGGATGCTGAATATTTTAAATATTCGTTGACTGAATTAATGTTTGTTTAAGTTAAATAAATCGTTATTTTAATGATTTTATTCCAACTAAGGTAACTTACCTTGTTGGTTACATTTATAATAATATGAATGTATGATTGGATGCTTGAATGAATGTTGTTCATTGATTGTTGACTGTTTATTTCCGTTTATCGTGATAATTATATTGTTATACTGAAATTGAAATAACCCATTGTGATGCAGGGAAGAACAGGTTGGAGGAATCCAATCAGATTCCTCACTATTATTGATAATATTTATCAAAATGATTATGAATTATTATTGAATGTGAAATGGACTGATATTTCACAGTTTGGTACTCTAGTAGACGATTGCCTCTTCAGTACCATCGATAAAAATGGTTATAAATGGAGATGTGTTTATAAAGCACGTTTTGAAAACCAGATTCTTATAAATAAGATTTGTAAATGTTTCAATCTAATGAAACGAGTTATAACGTGGTTTATAAAAGAAAGTAATGACCAGAATTGAAATTGTTTAAATCGGTTATATTAGTTAATTGGAATTGGTTAACTAATTAACAATGCTTTGAGTTGATTAATTTAAAGTCGATTATTATTTTGATGACCTATGAAGAAGAATTTACGATTTTATAACAGTAATTGGTGAAGTAAACAAATTGAATGATTTATTCATCTATTTTATTCAGATTTACGGAATAAAAATATATTTTAAAGATAAATATTTTTAAAGCGTAGATTATAATAATGGGATATTATTTCGTAAAAGAAGTAAATTCTGAAACTGAATCTGATGTTTACGAGAGTTAATGTTTACGGGTATTCGAAGTTGTGAACCTCGTCTATTTCGAAGTTAATAATGTTGTTCAGTTAAGGTCTGAGAGGTACTTATACCCCTACTTGATTGACTTCATGATTGACTAAGGAATGGTCGGGTTCGATAACAAGGATTGGTTAAGTGAAGTGAGTTAATAAGCGTTGATGGTTTTAAAAATTATGTTTTAACTTAGATAGTATAATTGAAATGGAAATGTTTTCTGAATGTTGAAAGAGTAAAGATTTTATGAGTTTAATCAACCGATGGTTAATTAAAGAGGCCAAATGATGCTAGGTATTGAATAAGTGAATTTATTTTTCTTTTAAGTGTAACAACCCGTATTTTTATAACATATTAAAACAAGAAATCAAGGCAGAATTAAATTTTAAAATCAGAATCAAGGGAAACGGGTTGCGTCATTGCGTTCGTCTCGAAATTCTGCTTGGAAACGAGTCCGAGTTTGCAAGAATCGAAGTCCGTATGAGGGAGATATGACCCTCCGAAGTTTCAGGAATTTTCAGAATAAAAAACAGCTCGAAATTCGAATTCAAACCCCGGAACAGGCTGGGCGGGAAAATTCCCGCCCAGGGACCAGGTCGACCTGGGGGTCGACCATAGTGTCTACCTCCCAGGGACCAGGTCGACCATAGTGTCGACCTGGGGGTCGACCTACCTTCCGAACCCACTTCTTGAACCAGATGCATCCTGACGTATTTAAACTCGTTTTCTGACTAGATTCTTCTGCCTAACCCTATATAAACAACCCTCTAGCCTCATTCTCTCCACACTCTTTCTTTCTGTCCTTATGCTGCTTCTAAGATAATCAAAATAATAAGATAAAAAGGAAGAAAAAGGACTGCTCCTTCTCCATCAAGACTACGCTTAGGGATTTGCAAATTGGGGGATTTCAATTAGAACACGATCGATCAAATAGAGATTCAACAATCAAATTCTGCTTTCTAATTCTCGATCCACGCACTGTAAGTTCAAGTTACTTTTAGATAAAAGCTGTAAACTTAATATCCATGTTGTAAATTGGAATTGGATCTATGTATGGTAATTGATTCGTATATATTCTTGTTCGTCTTGGATCTTGACTTTCGTGAATATTGCTTTGGACCTATTCATGTTGTAAATCAAACTCTCTCGTGTCTATAACCTTAACATGCCTATGACGTTGAAACTATTGTTAATGGACAAGGACTATGACTGAGAACATAAGACTGCCTATGACTAATATGACTATGCCAATGACTATGACGGAAAAACATAAGACTGCCTATGACTAATAAGACTAAGCCTATGCCTATGACGGTGAACGAAAGACTGTTGCCTATGACTATGACAAGGACAATTGTGGCTAATCAACTATGACTCTTGACTATGAGAATTATTATCTACGATTATGAACATAAGGCCATTATCTATGACCACGACCTTAAAACTATTACTGTTAATTGCCTATGACTATTGCCTAGAACTATTTTGGATAATTAACCACGACTATTGTGATTAATCGCTTAGGATTCTTAATTATGAGAATTCTACCTTTGACCATGACTATGACTATCGGAGTTAATTACCTGGGACTATTATAGTTTATTGAAACCCATGTTGTATACCGGATTTGCAGTTCGTTGGATCTCATACCAAGGGTGTGACTTGCTTAGTTTATTCGCTATTACGTACACCAAAACCATTGGATCCATTATTCTTGTATTTGGCTTGCCTTTGCATGCCTATTCTTTATGTCAGCATTTACCATGACTATCACCTTATCTTGTTAGATTTGAAATCCTATATTCCAGTGATGTTGTAACCAATTATCACAAGTTATGTCATGCTAGTCTTGTAACCCCTTTTATTGCTTTATGCTAGTCCCTTTTGCCTATCATAGTTTTTATGCTATTCCCTCTATTTCGAGATTTGGATTTATTTGTAGTATAGATCGATTCACGTTCACGTGCGATGGGAATACGATTTGGGTAGAATAGGCAAAAACATGAATTGGTTATGAACATGAATTATGAACTTGATAAAAGGCAAAACTTGAAACATGAACGCTGTTATAACTTGAACATGGATATGGGCACGAACTTGACATCGACTTGACACGAAATTTGCTTTGGAAACTTGACACGAACTTGACATGAAATTTGAACATGGTCATGACACTTAGAATAAACTTGAAAGTGGCCAACTCGAGGTTGGGTTGAGTTTGCAGTGTAATTCTGCCCGGAACCGCCCGGTAAATCCAGTTACTGCAAACAATAGGATCCAACGTGGGTAGTTGGTCATATCGCACTTGAAAACCCGAGGTCAGACCGAGTTGTGGTGTAAATTTGCCCGGAACCGCCCGGCATATCCACTGACCACAACAACAGGTCTGATGTGAGAGGTTGGGGTGCATTAATGAATTAATGCCACTTGATAGGGTTAAGTCATGAACCACTCGAATATACTTAACCAATTGGACGCGATGGTTTGATAGGGTTAAGTCATGAACCGCTTGAATATACTTAACTAATTTGGCACGAACGTTTGAATATACTTAACCAATTTAACATGATGATTTGACAGGGTTAAGTCATGAACCGCTTGAATATACTTAACTAATTTAACACGATGATTTGATAGGGTTAAGTCATGAGCCACTCGAATATACTTAACCAATTTAACACGATGATTTGATAGGGTTAAGTCATGAACTGCTTGAATATACTTAACCAATTGGACACGACGATTTGATAGGGTTAAGTCATGAACCGATTGAATATACTTAACCAACTTGGCAGATGATTCGTAGGGCTAAGTCACGAACTTGAACGACAACACTTAACCAATTTGACATGACACCTAGGCGGGTTAAGTCACGAACTTGAATGACAACACTTAACCTACTGGACGGAAACCCTAGTTGCGCGGTCCTTTTCAGCAGTAACCCACTAGATGTATCACGGTACCCTGGAACTAGGCAGGGTGTGGCACGATTACTGGGCTGATTGTAAGCGACCAGAACGACGGCTGAGTTGGTGCGCCATTGTAGGTTCAGGCGAACTATGGTCGTGCACGTAGTCCGGAGTTGAAAAAGCAGGCATTGGGCACCAATAGGTTTACACTGTGCGTGCTTGATTCGTCTCGATGGTTGGCACCATAGGGCTTGATACACCCTATGGTGGACCTAGCACAGGTGACTACATTTCGTGGTTGGGTCGTATGACACAGACACATGAGCGAGCTAGGACTTGTAGGGAGCCGATCGATTAATAGATCGTTACGTGGAATTCGTTAGGTAGCATAATCCCTAGTGGTCCTAGGTGGCATAAACCCTAAACGAATCTAGTAAACGTTCAATAGGTAGCATAATCCCTAGTGGTCCTAGGTGGCATAAATCCTAGTTGAACACGCGATAGTTAATGATAAGGAAACCTAGTCAGAACAAGGGTGGCAGTCCAAACGATTTCAAGAATGGTGGCACTACGTTGAAGTAGTATAGAAATGTGTGATGAAACCCGTACGATATACGGCAAGGGACTGTACATATACATGGAAAGGATGATACAGGTTGGGGGTACTAGTACAGTTGGTGCAGAGAATGTTAAACATGCGATGCTATACGTAGCTTATCTTGTTACCTTAGTTTTCCTTGTGACCTTAGTTTATCTTGTTACCGTAGTTTATCTTGTTATCTTAGTTTAACTTGCATATCTTGTCATCATCCTTATGTTTACTTTCAGTTTATACATGTCATGTTACTTTTACTTGTTTCCATGCTGAAAGTCACTAGGACTTACTCAGTCTTTATGACTGACCCGTTTTGTTTCGCCTCTTTTTCTTCCGTTCCCCCCCCCCTCGGGTTCGCAGGGCGGGAATACAGCTTAGTTCGGATCTTACCAAGCTCCAAGGCTCTTTCAAGTACGACTTGGATTTCCCTTGGCTATGGCTTGCTTTTCTTTATTGAGGAATATCACAATTTATTTTTATGCTTCTTTGTTTTTGAGCAAGACAGATATTTTAGCTATGTAATTGGGTATTGGAAGTTGATGGGCTTTTATTGTAAACAATTATATTTAATAAGATTTGAAGTACTTCTACTTTGCTTTCCGCTGTTTTATATATGTCTGTCTTGTAATATTTCTGTGTATGTTTACCTAGATAATGCTCCACCAAAGCTAGTGCATTCCCTTTGTGAGTGACCCTAGCGGAGGTGGGGTGTTACATTTGGTATCAGAGCAGAAGGTTACCAGACTGGGCAAAATTTTCTTAAAACCTTCTGAAATTATTTTCAAAACCGTTTACAAAGAAGCATTTTTCAACAAAAATCTTGTTTTATTTAAAGGCTATTCCCCAAAGCCATATGCACGATCTTTTGATTCTCTCCTTGAGTCTCTTCTCTCTTTCTTTTTCACCATAGTTTGTAGGCATGCGACACATGTCGGAGGGCAAAGTAGTGCCCAACCTCCATCTGTAGCCGCAGTAGTTTTACTTGCGACTAATCTTATTTCAAGCTTTGTAGGGTTGCCGTGCGATGGGGGTAGCTTTCGAGAAACTTGTCAACAAGCTATACAAGGATAGTAAGAACGAGGATAAAGAACACAAGCCTAAGGATAAGAAACTTGTTGATAAGGCGTAATCCACGAAGGAGGAAAAGGTGAAAGGGAAGGGGTCAAAGTAAAAGAATAATAAAACCCATGATAAGAAAGAACATCGTTGGTATGGCAAAAAGGGACATGTAGTTAAGTATCATAGGACAAGGACAAGGGCAAAGAACAAGATCGTCGAGAGGGCAATTGTATGCTCTCACTACTAGCATACCTAAGAGAGGTGGTAACGTTTCTTTTAAAAAGCTTCTATTTTCTATCATGCCGTGGGAACTTTGTTTTTATACATCGCATCCTTTTAATTCTGCCTCGATAGTTGAGTCTCTGCACCTTAGTACTAGCGTAGTAGAGGATTCCATTTTTGTCTCAAATCCTGTTGGGGAATCGGCTCATTTATTCATGACTTGTTTGGATTTGAGAATGTCTATGCTAAGCAATGCTTATGTTTTTGGGCAATTGGTTGATTCTAGGGATGGAGTGGTTATCCAGTAATGGTGCCATTCTTGAGTATGAAAAGAGGGTAGTCAGATTCTTGACTTGCCTTGGTAATGCCCTCGAAGTCTAGTGTAACCCTTAGGGTTCTGCCATGCTTAGTTACCTAGAATCTCTTGATACATATATTGATCCCAAGTAGTGTTCGCCACTAAGGTGGATGGTTCATTTCGCTTATGCATGAGTTATAGGAAATCACCTTAGCAAGTACGTTTGGAAACATGGTTGACATCTGTTTATTTGCAAGAGATAATCCTTCTACGTGGAATACCCTATAAACGAGATCCAGGATTCACTAGTGAATTTTGGAGAGCTTGCATGAAACCATGAGTACGCAGTTATGTTTGAGCCGAGTATACTAGAAAGAGAATAAGCGAAAGTGGAACGAGAGGCGACAGTGGAATGAGTTCCAATTCATATTCTGGGAACAAGAATTAAGGAACTACGAAATTGTGAAGTTAAAGACGGTCAAAGCACAATGGAGTTAAGCTTAAGGAAATACGACTTAGAAGATTGAAGACTAGATACGCGCATCATATCTCTTTTTAAGAGTATCTCCTTGATCCCACTTTTCCTGTAGAGCTTACTTGCATGCTATCTTTTATGTATATCCTCTCGGTCCTATTCTCAATCTTATTTCTGTTGCAAACCCCATAAGGAGTATGACTCATCTGGTTGTAATACATGTTGGGACTTGAGGGTGTCCGTTGGGTTGACTAAGCTTTTTGGGTTTTGGGCTGGTGCTTAGGGAATTCCTCTCCTATTCAGTATATATGTGACGTAGATTTACAGCTTTGACATTGCCTAATGGGCACAAAGTTTTTACTTGCTTCTATCATTCGGCTATATCTTTAAGTAGGAACATTTGGGTGAAACATGTGTTTGAGACATGTTATGATTGATGGTTGCAAGTGGTTGCAAGTGGTCCCAAGTGGTTGCTCGTGGTTGCATAACACACATTAGGCACTAGATCGGCTCAGACACATTTTCATATTGCATATGCATGAGTGTTTATACTTGCTTATGGATGAAATTAAATGTGTTATCATGTGGATGTTGCATATGGACGAATGTTTGTGCACACATATAGTGTCTATGTGACTAGGACTATTTGCATACATGTTGGACTCATTGCACTAAACATATTTTGCATTAAGAAGATCGATCAGGCCTGATCATTTGCATTAGATAAGGAGCATATACACACACTTCCTGCATATGTCCATATAGCATTAGAAATCTCTTAAGGACAATGAATGCATGTGATTGATGATTGAGTAGATGGATGATTTGATGGTAGGACACGTTCTTCTTAACTTGAAGATTTCGGGGACGAAATCCTTTAAGGAGGGGAGAATGTAACAACCCGTATTTTTATAACATGTTAAAACTAGAAATCAAGGCAGAATTAAATTTTAAAATCAGAATCAGGTGAAACGGGTTACGGCATTGCGCTCATCTTGAAATTTTACATGAAATAGAGTCCGAGTTTTCGAAAATCGGAATCCGTATGAGGGAGATATGACCCTCAGAAGTTTCAGGAATTTTCGGAATAAAAAACAGCTCGAAATTCGAATTCAAACCCTAGAACAGACTGGGTGGGAAAATTCCCGCCCATGGACCAGGTAGACCTGGGGGTCGACCATAGTGTCGACCTCCTAGGGACCAGGTCGACCTGGGGGTCGGCCTGCCTCCCGAACCTCTTTTCTGAACCAGATGCATTCTGATGTATTTAGACTCGTTTTCTGTCCAGATTCGTCTGCCTAATCCTATTTAAACAGCCCCCTAGCCTCATTCTCTCTAAATCATTTCATTCTGTCCTTATGCTACCTCTGTGAAAATCAAAATGATAATATTTAAATTAAAAGAGACTACTTCTTCTTCATCAAGACAACAGCTAGGAATTGTAGATTGGGGGTTTTCAACTAGAACAAGACTAAACAAATAGAGATTCGACAATTGGAATAACAGTTTCCAAAACCAAATCTCTGCACTCTAATTCTCGATCCACGCTCTGTAAGTTCTAGTTACTTTTAGATTGAAACTTGTTAAACTTGATATGGACATGGGATAAAATGAAACTAGACCTAAGCTTGATTATCTATTTGGATCTGTTCTTGTCTCTTCTTGAATCTATGACTTTGGGTTATTTCTTATCGATTGAATCATGCCTATTCATGTTGTTGGACCTAGTTCAAACGCTAGATTGTAACATAAATTCTTGGATCTTGACTATTGGGAATATTGTCTACGATGTTGATACTATTGTTAATGACATAAGACTATGACTATGCCTATGACCGTGGACATAAGATTTTGCCTATGACTATGACGATGAACATAAGACTATACCTATGCCTATGACAGAACATAAGACCGTGCCTATGACTGTAAACATAAGACTATGCCTATGATTATGACGAGGACAATTGTGGCTAATCACCCATGACTCTTGACTATGAGAATTATTACCTATGATTATGAACATAAGGCCATTATCTATGACCATGACTTTGAAACTATTACTGTTAATTGCCTATGACTATTGCCTAGAACTATTTTGGATAATTAACCATGATTATTGTGATTAATCGCTTAGGGTTCTTAATTATGAGATTTCTACCTATGACCATGACCATGACTGTTGGGGTTAATTACCTGGGACTATTATAGTTGATTGAAATCCATGTTGTACACCGAATTGGCATTTTGTTGGATCTCATACCAAAGGTATGACTTGCTTAGTTTATTCGCTATTATGTACACCAAAACCATTGGATCCATTATTCTTATTTTTGGCTTGCCTTTGCATGTCTATTCTTTTATGTCAGCGTTTACCATGACTATCACCTTATCTTGCCAGATTTGAAATCCTTTATGCCATTGATTGTAACCAATTATCTCAAGTTATGTCATGCTAGTCTTATAACCCCTTTTTATTGCTTTATGCTAGTCCCTTTTGTCTATCATAGTTTTTATGCTATTCCCTCTATTTCGAGATTTGGATTTATTTGTAGTATAGATCGATTCACGTTCATGTGCGATGGGAATACGATTTGGGTAGAATAGGCAAAAACATGAATTGGTTATGAACATGAATTATGAACTTGATAAAAGGCAAAACTTGAAACATGAACGCTGTTATAACTTGAACCTGGATATGGACACGAACTTGACATCGACTTGACACGAAATTTGCCTTGAAAACTTGACACGAACTTGACATGAAACTTGAACATGGTCATGACATTAGAATAAACATGAAAATGGCCAACTCAAGGTTGGGTTGAGTTTGCAGTGTAATTCTGCCCGGAACCGCCCGGCAAGTCCAGTTACTGCAAACAATAGGATCCAATGTGGATAGTTGGTCATATCGCACTTCAAAACCCGAGGTCAGACTGAGTTGTGGTGTAAATCTGCCCGGAACCGCTCGGCATATCCAGTGACCACAACAATAGGTCGGATGTGAGAGGTTGGGGTGCATTAATGAATTAATGCCACTTGATAGGGTTAAGTCATGAACCGCTTGAATATACTTAACCAATTTGACATGATGATTTGATAGGGTTAAGTCATGAATCGCTTGAATATACTTAACCATTTTGACACGATGACCTGATAGGGTTAAGTCATGTACCGCTTGAATATACTTAACCAATTTGACACGATGACCTGATAGGGTTAATTCATGTACCGCTTGAGTATACTTAACCAATTTGACACGATGATTTGATAGGGTTAAGTCATGAACCGCTTGAATATACTTTACCAATTGGACACGGTGATTTGATAGGGTTAAGTCATGAACCGATTGAATATACTTAACCAACTTGACAGATGATTCGTAGGGCTAAGTCACGAACTTTAAACGACAACACATAGCCAATTTGACATGACACGTAGGCGGGTTAAGTCACGAACTTGAATGACAACACTTAACCAACTTGACATGCTAGACTGATGGGGTTAAGTCTCGAATTTAATTGACAACACTTAACCTACTGGACGGAAACCCTAGTTACGCGGTCCGTTTCAGCAGTAACCCACAAGATGTATCATGGTACCCTGTAACTAGGCAGGGTGGGGCACGATTACTGGGCTGATTATAAGCGACCAGAACGACGGCTGTGTGGGTACGCCAGTGTAGGTTCTAACGGATTGTGGCCGTGCACACACTCCGGAGCAGAAAAAGCAGGCATTGGGCATCAGTAGGTTTATCTATGCGTGCTTGATTCGTGTCGATGGTTGGCACGATAGGGCTTGATAAACCCTATCGTGGACCTAGCACAGGTGAGTACATTTCGTGATTGGGCCATATGACACAGACACATGAACGAGCTAGAACTTGTAGGGAGCCGATCGATTAATAGACCGTTACAGGGAATTCGTTAGGTAGCGTAATCCATAGTGGTCCTAGGTGGTGTAAACCCTAATCGAATCTAGAAAACATTCAATAGGTAGCATAATCCTTAGTGGTCCTAGGTGGCATAAATCCTAGTTGAACACGCGATAGCTCATGATAAGGAAACCTAGCCAGAACACGGGTGGCGGTCAAAACGATTTCAAGAATGGTGGCACTACGTTGAAGTAGTATAAAAATACGTGGTGAAACCCGTACGGTATACGACAAGGGACTGTACATATACATGATAAGGATGATATGGGTTGGGATACTAGTATAGTTGGTGCAGAGAATTTAGAAAATCAGAGCAAATAGATATCATTTTAACGGTGAAGCAGAGAAATCTTACGATGCTTGATAGAAATCTTGCGAAACTATACTTAGTTCATCCTGAATGGGAACCTTGCAATGTTATACATGACAGAAATCCTATGATGTTATTCTTGATTATCGTGCCTGTAGCTTATCTTGTCATCATGCTTATGTTTACTTTCAGTTTATTCATGCCATGTTATCTTTACCTGTTTTTATGCTGAAAGTCACTAGGACTTACTCAGTCTTTATGACTGACCCAGTTTGTTTCGCCTCTTTTTCTTCCGTTCCCCCCCCCCAGGTTCACAGGGTGGGAACACAGCTTAGTTCGGATCTTACCAAGCTCCAAGGGTATTTCATGAAGGCTTGGATTGCTCTTGGTTATGGCTTGCTTTGCTGCTTTATTGGGGAATGATTTATAACTATGGTTTTATGCTTCTTTACTATTGCAAGACAGATTTCGATGTAATGGATTTAGTAGCATTTTGATGTAAAAGGCTTTAGACCTTTCTAGATTTTAAAGCAATGAAATTTGGTTCTTCTTCCGCGGTTTTATATGTCCTGTCTTGTAATATTTCTATGTATGTTTACCTAGATAATGCTCCACCAAAGCTAGTGCATTCCCTTTGTGAGTGACCCTAGCGGAGGTGATGTGTTACATTTAGTATCAGAGCAGAAGGTTACCAGACTGGGCAAAATTTTCTTAAAACCTTCTGAAATTATTTTCAAAACCGTTTACAAAGAAGCATTTTTTTTCAAGAAAAATCTTGTTTTATTTAAAGGCTATCCCCCAAAGCCATATGCACTATCATTTTATTCTCTCCTTGAGTCTCTTCTCCCTTTCTTTTTCACCATAATTTGTAGGTATGCGACACATGTCAGAGGGCAAAGTAGTGTCCAACCTCCATTTGTAGCCGCAGTAGTTTTACCTGCGACTAATCTTATCTCAAGCTTTGTAGGGTTGCCGTGCGATGGAAGTAGCTTTCGAGAAACTTGTCAACAAGTTATACAAGGATAGTAAGAACGAGGATAAAGAACAAGCCTAAGTATGAGAAACTTGTTGATAAGGCGTAATCCACGAAGGAGGAAAAGGTGAAAGGAAAGAGGCCAAGTGAAAGAATAATAAAAACCCATGACAAGAGAGAATATCTTTAGTATGGTAAAAAGGGACATGTAATTAAGTATTATAGGACAAGGACAAGGGAAAAAACAAGATCGTCGAGAGGGCAATTGTATGCTCTCACTACTAGCGTACTTAAGAGAGGTGGTAACGTTTCTGTTAAAGGTTTAGCTTTTCTTTTCTATCATCCCGTTAGAACTTTGTTTTTATACATCGCATCCTTTTAATTCTGCTTCGATAGTTGAGTCTCTGCACCTTAGTACTAGCGTAGTAGAGTATCCCATTGTTTTTCTCTCAAATCCTGTTGGGGAATTAGCTCATTTATTCATGACTTGTTTGGATTTGAGAATGTCTATGCTAAGCAATGCTTATGTTTTTGGGCTATGGGTTGATTCTAGGGATGGAGTGGTTGTCCAGAAATGGTACCATTCTCGAGTATGAAAAGAGGGTAGTCAGATGCTTGACTTGCCTTGGTATTGCCCTCGAGGTCTAGTGTAACCCTTAGGGTTCTGCCATGTTTAGTTACCTAGAATCTCTTGACACATTTATTGGTCCGCTCGAGTAATGTTCACCACTAAGGCGGATGGTTTATCTCGCTTATGCATGAGTTATATAAAATCACCTTAGTAAGTACGCTTGGCAACATGGTCGACATCTGTTTATTTGCAATAGATAATTCTTCTGCATGGAATACCCTATAAACGAGATCCGAGATTCACTAGTGAATTTTGGAGAGCTTGCATGAAACCATGAGTACGTAGTTATGTTTGAATCGGGTATACTAGAAAGAGAATAAGCGAAAGTGAAACGAGAGGCGATAGTGGAATGAGTTCCAGCTCATATTTTGGGAACAAGAATTAAGGAACTACGAAATTGTGAAGTTAAAGACGGTCAAAGCACAATGGAGTTAAGCTCAAGGAAATACGACTTAGAAGATTAAAGACTAGATACGCGCATCATATCTCTTTTTAAGAGTATATCCTTGATCCCTCTTTTCCTGTGGAGCTTACTTGCATGCTATCTTTTATGTATATCCTCTCGGTCCTATTCTCAATCTTATTTCTGTTGCAAACCCCATAAGGAGTATTACTCATCTGGTTGTAATACATGTTGGGGCTTGAGGGTGTCCATTGGGTTGACTAAGCTTTTTGGGTTTTGGGCTGGTGCTTAGGGAATTCTTTCATATTTAGTATATATGTGACGTAGATTTCCAGCTTTGACATTGCCTAATGGGCACAAAGTTTTTACTTGCTTCTATCATTCGGCTATATCTTTAAGTAGGAACAATTGGGTGAAACATGTGTTTGAGACATGTTATGATTGATGGTCGCAAGTGGTCCCAAGTGGTTGCTCGTGGTTGCATAACACACATTAGGCACTAGATCGGCTCAGACACATTTTCATATTGCATATGCATGAGTGTTTATACTTGTTTATGGATGAAATTAAATGTATTATCATGTAGATGTTGCATATGGACGGATGTTTGTGCACACATATAGTGTCTATGTGACAAGGACTATTTGCATACATGTTGGACTCATTGCACTAAACATGTTTTGCATTAAGAAGATCGATCAGGCCTGATCATTTGCATTAGAAAAGGAGCATATACACACACTTCCTGCATATGTCCATACAGCATTAGAAATCTCTTAAGGACAATGAATGCCTGCGATTGATGATTGAGTAGATGGATGATTTGATGGTAGGACACATTCTTCTTAACTTGAAGATTTCGGGGACGAAATCCTTTAAGGAGGGGAGAATGTAACAACCCGTATTTTTATAACATGTTAAAACTAGAAATCAAGGCAGAATTAAATTTTAAAATCAGAATCAGGGGAAACGGGTTACGCCATTGCGTTCGTCTCGAAATTTTACATGAAATAGAGTCCGAGTTTTCGAAAATCGAAATCCGTATGAGGGAGATATGACCCTCTGAAGTTTCAGGAATTTTCGGAATCAAAAACAGCTCGAAATTCGAATTCAAACCCCAGAACAGGATGGGTGGGAAAATTCCCGCCCATGGACCAGGTCGACCTGGGGGTCGACCATAGTGTCGACCTCCCAGGGACCAGGTCGACCATAGTGTCGACCTGGGGGTCGACCTGCCTCCCGAAACTCTTTTCTGAACCAGATGCATTCTGATGTATTTAGACTCGTTTTCTGTCCAGATTCGTCTGCCTAATCCTATTTAAACAACCCCCTAACCTCATTCTCTCTACACCATTTCATTCTGTCCTTATGCTACCTCTGTGAAAATCAAAATGATAATATTTAAATTAAAAGAGACAACTTCTTCTTCGTCAAGACAACAGCTAGGAATTGCAGGCTGGGGGTTTTCAACTAGAACCAGACTAAACAAATAGAGATTCGACAACTGCAATAACAATTTCCAGAAGCAAATCTCTGCACTCTAATTCTCGATCCACGCTCTGTAATTTCTAGTTACTTTTAGATTGAAACTTGTTAAATTTGATATGGACATGGGATAAAATGAAACTGGACCTAAGCTTGATTATCTATTTGGATCTGTTCTTGTCTCTTCTTGAATCTATGACTTTGGGTTATTTCTTATCGATTGAATCATGCCTATTCATGTTGTTGGACCTAGTTCAAACGCTAGATTGTAACATAAATTCTTGGATCTTAACTATTGGGAATGTTGTCAACGACGTTGAAACTATTGTTAATGACATAAGATTATGACTATGCCTATGACTGTGGACATAAGATTTTGCCTATGCCTATGACTATGACGATGAACGTAAGACTATACCTATGCCTATGACAGAACATAAGACCATGCCTATGACCGTAAACATAATACTATGCCTATGATTATGACGAGGACAATTGTGGCTAATCACCCATGAATCTTGACTATGAGAATTATTACCTATGATTATGAACATAAGGCCATTATCTATGACCATGACTTTGAAACTATTACTGTTAATTTCCTATTACTATTGCCTAGAACTATTTTGGATAATTAACCATGACTATTGTGATTAATCGCTTAGGGTTCTTAATTATAAGATTTCTACCTAGGCCCATGACCATGACTGTTGGGGTTAATTACCTGGGACTATTATAGTTGATTGAAACTCATGTTGTACACCGAATTGGCATTTTGTTGGATCTCATACCAAGGGTATGACTTGCTTAGTTTATTCGCTATTATGTACACCAAAACCATTGGATCCATTATTCTTATATTTGGCTTGCCTTTCCATGCCTATTCTTTTATGTCAGCGTTTACCATGATTACCACCTTATCTTGCTAGATTTGAAATCCTTTATGCCAGTGATGTTGTAACCAATTATCTCAAGTTATGTCATGCTAGTCTTGTAACCCCTTTTTATTGCTTTATGCTAGTCCCTTTTGCCTATCATAGTTTTGATGCTATTCACTCTATTTCGAGATTTGGATTTATTTGTAGTATAGATCGATTCACGTTCACGTGCGATGGGAATACGATTTGGGTAGAATAGGCAAAAACATGAATTGGTTATGAACATGAATTATGAACTTGATAAAAGGCAAAACTTGAAACATGAACGCTGTTATAACTTGAACCTAGATATGGAAACGAACTTGACATCGACTTGACACGAAATTTGCCTTGAAAACTTGACATGAACTTGACATGAAACTTGAACATGTTCATGACATTAGAATAAACATGAAAATGGCAACTCGAGGATGGGTTGAGTTTGCAGTGTAATTCTGCCCGGAACCGCCCGACAAGTCCAGTTACTGCAAACAATAGGATCCAATGTGGATAGTTGGTCATATCGCACTTGAAAACCCGAGGTCAGACTGAGTTGTGGTGTAAATCTGCCCGAACCGCCCGGCATATCCAGTGACCACAACAACAGGTCTGATGTGAGAGGTTGGGGTGCATTAATGAATTAATGCCACTTGATAGGGTTAAGTCATGAACCGCTTGAATATACTTAACCAATTTGACATGATGATTTGATAGGGTTAAGTCATGAATCGCTTGAATATACTTAACCATTTTGACACGATGACCTGATAGGGTTAAGTCATGTACCGCTTGAATATACTTAACCAATTTGACACGATGACCTGATAGGGTTAATTCATGTACCGCTTGAGTATACTTAACCAATTTGACACGATGATTTGATAGGGTTAAGTCATGAACCGCTTGAATATACTTTACCAATTGGACACGGTGATTTGATAGGGTTAAGTCATGAACCGATTGAATATACTTAACCAACTTGACAGATGATTCGTAGGGCTAAGTCACGAACTTTAAACGACAACACATAGCCAATTTGACATGACACGTAGGCGGGTTAAGTCACGAACTTGAATGACAACACTTAACCAACTTGACATGCTAGACTGATGGGGTTATGTCTCAAATTTAAATGACAATACTTAACTTACATGACGGAAACCCTAGTTACGCGGTCCGTTTCAGCAGTAACCCACTAGATGTATCATGGTACCCGGGAACTAGGCAAGGTGGGGCACGATTACTGGGCTGATTGTAAGCGACCAGAACGACGGCTGTGTGGGTACGCCAGTGTAGGTTCTAACGGAGTGCGGCCGTGCACACAATCCGAAGCAGAAAAAGCAGGCATTGGGCATCAGTAGGTTTATCTGTGCGTGCTTGATTCATGTTGATAGTTGGCACCATTGGGCTTGATACACCCTATGGTGGACCTAGCACAGGTGACTACATTTCGTGATTGGGCCGTATGACACAGACACATGAACGAGCTAGGACTTGTAGGGAGACGATCGATTAATAGATCGTTACGTGGAATTCGTTAGGTAGCGTAATCCCTAGTGGTCCAAGGTGGCGTAAACCCTAATCGAATCTAGAAAACGTTCAACAGGTAGCATAATCCCTAGTGGTCCTAGGTGGCATAAATCCTAGTTGAACACGCGATAGCTCATGATAAGGAAACCTAGACAGAACAAGGGTGGCGGTCAAAACAATTTCAAGAATGGTGGCACTAGATTGAAGTAGTATAGAAATACGTGATGAAACCCGTACGGTATACGGCAAGGGACTGTGCATATACATGAAAAGGATGATACGGGTTGTGATACTAGTACAGTTGGTGCAGAGAATTTAGGAAATCAGAGCAAATAGATATCATTTTAACAGTGAAGCAGAGAAATCTTGTGATGCTTGATAGAAATCTTGCGAAACTATACTTAGTTTATCCTGAATGGGAACCTTGCAATGTTATACATGACAGAAATCCTATGATGTTAATCTTGGTTATCGTGCCTGTAGCTTATCTTGTCATCATGCTTATGTTTACTTTCAGTTTATTCATGCCATGTTATCTTTACTTGTTTTTATGATGAAAGTCACTAGGACTTACTCAGTCTTTACGACTGACCCAGTTTGTTTCGCCTCTTTTTCTTCCGTCCCCCCCCCCCCCCCCCCCCGCAAGTTCACAGGGTGGGAACATAGCTTAGTTCGAATCTTACCAAGCTCCAAGGCTATTTCATGAAGGCTCGGATTACTCTTGGCTATGGCTTGCTTTGCTGCTTTATTGGGGAATGATTTATAACTATGGTTTTATGCTTCTTTACTATTGCAAGACAGATTTCGATGTAATGGATTTAGTAGCATTTTGATGTAAAAGGCTTTAGACCTTTCTAGATTTTAAAGCAATGAAATTTGGTTCTTCTTCCGCTGTTTTAAATGCCCTGTCTTGTAATATTTCTGTGTATGTTTACCTAGATAATGCTCCACCAAAGCTAGTGCATTCCCTTTATGAGTGACCCTAGCAGAGGTGGGGTGTTACATAGTCCCTTTTACCTATCATAGTTTTGATGCTATTCCCTCTATTTCGAGATTTGGATTTATTTGTAGTATAGATCGATTCACGTTCACGTGCGATGGGAATACGATTTGGGTAGAATAGGCAAAAACATGAATTGGTTATGAACATGAATTATGAACTTGATAAAAGGCAAAACTTGAAACATGAACGCTGTTACAACTTGAACCTGGATATGAGCACGAACTTGACATCGACTTGACACGAAATTTGCCTTGGAAACTTGACACGAACTTACATGAAACTTGAACATGGTCATGACACTTAGAATAAACTTGAAAGTGGCTAACTCGAGGTTGGGTTGAGTTTGCAGCGTAATTCTCCCCGGAACCGCCTGGTAAATCCAGTTACTGCAAACAATAGGATCCAATGTGGGTAGTTGGCCATATCGCACTTGAAAACCCGAGGTCAGACTGAGTTGTGGTGTAAATCTGCCCGGAACTGCCCGGCATATCCAGTGACCACAACAACAGGTCTGATGTGAGAGGTTGGGGTGCATTAATGAATTAATGCCACTTGATAGGGTTAAGTCATGAACCACTCGAATATATTTAACCAATTGGACGCGATGGTTTGATAGGGTTAAGTCATGAACCGCTTGAATATACTTAACCAATTTGACATGATGACTTGATAGGGTTAAGTCGTGAACCGCTTGAATATACTTAACCAATTTGACATGCTGACTTGATAAGGTTAAGTCATGAACCGCTTGAATATACTTAACCAATTTAACACGATGATTTGATAGGGTTAAGTCATGAGCCACTCGAATATACTTAACCAATTTAACACGATGAGTTGATAAGGTTAAGTCATGAACTGCTTGAATATACTTAACCAATTGGACACGACGATTTGATAGGGTTAAGTCATGAACCGATTGAATATACTTAACCAACTTGACAGATGATTCGTAGGGCTAAGTCACGAACTTGAAACGACACCACTTAGCTAATTTGACATGACACGTAGGCAGGTTAAGTCACGAAATTGAATGACAACACTTAACCAACGTGACATGCTAGACTGATGGGGTTATGTCTCGAATTTAAATGACAACACTTAACCTACTGTACGGAAACCCTAGTTACGCGGTCCGTTTCAGTAGTAACCCACTATATGTATCATGGTACCCTGGGACTAGGCAGGGTGGGGCATGATTACTGGGATGATTGTAAGCGACCAGAACGATGGCTGTGTGGGTGCGCCAGTGTAGGTTCTAACGGAGTGCGGGCGTGTACACTCCGGAGCAGAAAAAGCAGGCATTGGGCATCAGTAGGTTTATCTGTGCGTGCTTGATTCGTGTCGATGGTTGGCACCATAGGGCTTGATACACCCTATGGTGGACCTAGCACAGGTGACTATATTTCGTGATTGGGCCGTATGACACAGACACATGAACGAGCTAGGACTTGTAGGGAGCCGATCGATTAATAGATCGTTACGTGGAATTCGTTAGGTAGCGTAATCCCTAGTGGTCCTAGGTGGCGTAAACCCTAATCGAATCAAGAAAACGTTCAATAGGTAGCATAATCCCTAGTGGTCCTAGGTGGCATAAATCCTAGTTGAACACGCGATAACTCATGATAAGGAAACCTAGACAGAACAAGGGTGGCAGTCAAAACGATTTCAAGAATGGTGGCACTACATTGAAGTAGTATAGAAATACGTGATGAAACCCGTATGGTATACGGCAAGGGACTGTACATATACATGAAAAGGATGATACGGATTGGGATACTAGTATAGTTGGTGCATAGAATTTAGGAAATCAAAGCAAATAGATATCATTTTAATGGTGAAGCAGAGAAATCTTGCGATGCTTGATAGAAATCTTGCAAAACTATACTTAGTTTATCCTGAATGGGAACCTTGCAGTGTTATACATGACAGAAATCCTATGATGTTATTCTTGGTTATCGTGTCTGTAGCTTATCTTGTCATCATGCTTACGTTTACTTTCAGTTTATTCATGCCATCTTATCTTTACTTGTTTTTATGATGAAAGTCACTAGGACTTACTCAGTCTTTACGATTGACCCAGTTTGTTTCGCCTCTTTTTCTTCCGTTTCCCCCCCCCCCCAAGTTCACAGGACGGGAACATAGCTTAGTTTGGATCTTACCTAGCTCCAAGGCTATTTCATGAAGGCTTGGATTGCTCTTGGCTATGGCTTGCTTTGCTGCTTTATTGGGGAATGATTTATAACTATGGTTTTATGCTTCTTTACTATTGCAAGACAGATTTCGATGTAATGGATTTAGTAGCATTTTGATGTAAAAGGCTTTAGACCTTTCTAGATTTTAAAGCAATGAAATTTGGTTCTTCTTCCGTTGTTTTAAATGCCCTGTCTTGTAATATTTCTGTGTATGTTTACCTAGATAATGCTCCACCAAAGCTAGTGCATTCCCGTTATGGGTGACCCTAGCGGAGGTGGGGTGTTACATAGTCCCTTTTGCTTATCATAGTTTTGATGCTATTCCCTCTATTTCGAGATTTGGATTTATTTGTAGTATAGATCGATTCACGTTCACGTGCGATGGGAATACGATTTGGGTAGAATAGGCAAAAACATGAATTGGTTATGAACATGAATTATGAACTTGATAAAAGGCAAAACTTGAAACATGAACGCTGTTACAACTTGAACCTGGATATGAGCACGAATTTGACATCGACTTGACACGAAATTTGCCTTGGAAACTTGACACGAACTTGACATGAAACTTGAACATGGTCATGACACTTAGAATAAACTTGAAAGTGGCCAACTCGAGGTTAGGTTGAGTTTGCAATGTAATTCTGCCTGGAACCGCCCGGCAAATCCAGTTACTGCAAACAATAGGATCCAATGTGGGTAGTTGGTCATGTCGCACTTGAAAACCCAAGGTCAGACTGAGTTGTGGTGTAAATCTGCCCGGAACCGCCCGGCATATCCAGTGACCACAACAACAGGTCTGATGTGAGAGGTTGGGGTGCATTAATGAGTTAATGCCACTTGATAGGGTTAAGTCATGAACCGCTTGAATATACTTAACCAATTTGATACGATGATTTGATAGGGTTAAGTCATGAACCGCTTGAATATACTTAACCAATTTGACACGATGACCTGATAGGGTTAAGTCATGTACCGCTTGAATATACTTAACCAATTTGACACGATGACCTGATAGGGTTAAGTCATGTACCGTTTGAGTATACTTAACCAATTTGACACGATGATTTGATAGGGTCAAGTCATGAACCGCTTGAATATACTTAACCAATTGGACACGACGATTTGTGTAACATCTCGATATTTTTAACGATTTAAAATCCGATTTAAATCAAAATTTTATTTTGAAATTATTCTATGGTTTTTCATAACGGGAATTCGAAATTTGTAATACGTACAGTGAGATGTAGCAACTGTAAAAATTTCATCGGAAAATTTGACTGTTGTCGGTCGTGCAATTTTTTAGTGCAAAGCTGCGCTTATCCGTTCAAATTTTAACGATTTTAAAATCTCTCTGAAATCAGTTCGTACAAACACGAAAAATATTCTATTCGTTGTCACGAATCTGACGGCGAAATTCGTTTCGCGGAAATCGGACGTTTTGACCTCCGTTTTCCGTCCGCATTTTTACGTCAAAGGGGTCCGTAACGCGCTTTTGAACGGAGCATGCAGACACTGCAAATTATACACCGTTGTGTCCATCTCGTCGAGCTGATTACCAAAATATATTTATTTGTCAGTTTCGGTGCTCGGTTCGCGCTGAAACTGTGAAAAGGCTTGCGCAGTTCATTTTTGAAACGGTGACATTTGAGTTCGATGTGTCCCTTTTACGATTCTACATATTTTTCTAGCCATTTTGGGTCTGCAAACCTAGTTTGAAAAATCCGCATGGTGCTGCAAGGGACAATAATGTCATAAACATGTATATATGTTGGAGGCATGCGTTCCATTTTATTTCAAAACCATGCAAGTCCATTTTTGTTCCCAAAAGCCATACGTCATTTTCATTTCAAAAGCCTCTTCTTTTATTATTCTCATGCCATCCTTCATTTTCTAAGCCACCTTTGAAATGCATGGATTGTTCCCATGAGTTATTCACATTTCCAAACGTTATGACATTCATTTCCAATGCCACGTTTCAATTTGCATGCATTTTTCAAAACATTGCTTCACGTTTCTTTCAAATGGAAGAAAGAAAAATATAAACCATTCATGTAGTATATGTGTCAAACATCCATGCATTTTTTTTTCCAGTACCACGTTCGTTTTTTTTCAACTGTTCATTATTTTATTTTATTTTATTTTATTTTTATCTTTCAAAATTCGGAACTAAAGTTGCTTTGGGAAGAATGACCACGTCCAGCTTTAAAATCGCTGAGTTTTCCAAAAGTATCGTTCAAATTCCAGCGGTATCTGTTGCCACGTTTTATTTTTTTCGAAGTTTGAAACTGTCCTCGATCTCTCCTTTTCCCAAGCAAACGGTACCTTCCCCATTCGTTATATTCACCACTACCATTTCTTTTTACCCATTTATTTACTTCCGCTACAGTCCTTCGCCATCATGGAATATTCATACTGTAGCCTACCTTTCCATTGATTTTGTCTTCCATCCCACTTTTCTTTTACTTCCCTGAGCCATGACGTTCCCCAAACACACACTGAAGCCACCCATAGACCGACGTGCCCCGAAACACCACCACCCGTCTGTCCTGTGCAGAGCCCACCCCACGCCTCTCCACTCATCCGTCGCACCCAAGCCCTCATTTTCCAGAAGCCTTTTATATGCTATGTTTGGACAATTGCTCTATCGGCTTGTTGAAAGGTTAGCTTATATTTATTATGAAATCAATTCGAAGTAGACAATCGCCACACCATCTGTTCATCCGCGCCCACTCTGCCTTGTCCTCAATTCGCCACCATTGAGATCCGCCGCCATCCGAATTGTGTCCGCTTCCACCTCGCCTTCCCAGCGCCAAAACCATCGCCTGAGCCAATGAAGTCGAGCTCCGCCCTCCCTGAACCCGTCACCCTTCCCTCCGCCCCAGACCGTGATCATCATCCTCCCAGTAGCCCGAGCTCCACCCAACGAACCCCAGTGCCGCCGTCACCTTGCCATTGCTGCTCCAAGCCTCATCTATTGTTTTCTTGCGTCAGTATGGTACTGTGTTAGTTTTTTTTATATACTGTGTTGTTGTTTTGTTATTTGCGTGAGTAAATGGTTTTAAACATGACTGTGTCTGAGTGTATATTTTTTTTCTGTGTATTATAAATATATATATAACTGGGTAATGATCCTATGTGTATGGTTTACATTAGTATATGAGAGTGTTATGTGTGTGTTTTCGAGTGTGTTGGTTTGGCGTGAGTCATAATTTTATATGTATACTTACTTATATTTATATAATATATGTATATGTGCTGAGTTTGTGTATGCCTGTTATGTGTGTGAGTAAGTTTGTGGGAAGTGTTTGTGTTGATGGTGCTGTGTGCGTGTGTATTGTATGTGGGTGTGTTTATCTTATGTGTTTACATAAGTTGAAATTTATATTATATATAGTTTCAGGGTGAGATAAAGTTTGAAATATATTTATGTTATAATTTTTTTTGTGTATATTCGTGTGTGTGTGTGTGTGTATATATATATATATATATATATATATATATATATATTATTTTGTGGAAAAATTTATTGGGTTTATTTTATATCGAGTTTGGTGTTGAGTTCCGAAACCCATTCCAAAACTCGATAACCGTACCGATCCATCGAGAAATTCCCTGGTCTCCTCTCATAAAAATAAAATGAAATATTGAGCGATATCGAGTTGAAGCCATTCCAAATCGTGCCTGGAAGTTGTCGTCGCATTCAATGTCAATCCATCAATCGTCGTCCCTATTTCTGTGCCACAAAAGGTGAGTTTATCTCACACCTGACTTACATTTTCCATGGATGTTAGATCAATAATGATATGTTATATGAAATGTATAGGATCACTGATAGAAATTGTTTGATTTGATATATATGCACATTTCATATGTGACACGATATATTCATATGACACGTAGTTGCACCGATGATATATATGCTGTGATTGTTGCTATATGATTTTTGTTTATGATTGTTGATACCCCTAGTTTAGAAAAAATATCACTAAGGGTTGAAATGATACATACCTGAACGGACATTAGAATAGGAAAAAAATCGTTATGAGTTGAAATGATAGACCTGAACGATTTTTACTGAATTTGGGATCGCGGGTTGAAATGATAGACTCGTAGAAATTTTATAAATCGCGGGTTGAAATGATAAATATCTGTATCACTTGACCATAGGGTAGAAAACTATATACGGACACCGTTGGTCGTATTTTCGAAGTATTTTGATTTTTAGAATTTGATTTTAAAATAATAATTTAAGATTTTATATTTTTATTTTAAGAATTCTAAACTTTTGTATATTAATATTTTCTTTAAACTTAATTTATATTATTTTAAATTTATATATGTTTATAATCTATTTTCTAATTAGAATTTTATAAACTTAAATTTATATCTATTTTCAAAAATTAAATTATCTTTATATATATTTGCAAACTTTAAACTCAAAGTTGGTTTAGATTAAGATTTCGCGACTTAAATTCGAGATTTGAAATTGAAATAACGATATTTGATTTTAACAATGAACTCATATGAGATATGAATTTGAATTCAAATTTGATTGAACATAAAGTAATTAAGCGTGATTTAGAATATATATAAATTTATATACGGAATCGAATTTTTATAATCGTTTAGTTGAATTATGAAACTTGTGAAATCGAATTTATAAGATGGTTCTAAAACGTATGATTGTAATTGTACGACTTGAGTAAATGATATATGATTTGTCGAATTTGAAATATAAGAGTTTGATTCGAATTCATAGTAATGAATTTGAATTTATATTTTGAGTTATAAAAGTATGATATGATTTGTTTTGAATTATATAAGCGAAATATGAGATTTTGATTTAAAGTGTATTTATTGAAGTTGAACCGAAATATTCGATTTGATAAATCGATTTAAACGATATCTTATAATGGTAAACGTGAAACAATTGAATTGTTGAACTTGAGTTTTATGAATATAAACCAAACAAAAATATTATCGAGGTAAATGTTTTGTATCGATTTTAGTGGAAATTGCGATCGTTAAGATATGATTTGAAAATAAGTCGTTTTTCGGATTTGAAATCGTTATGTAATAATTTTAGAAAATCATATAAAAACCGAAGTTAAATAATATAGCATTAGTTATACTATAATTTGAAATCTTTATGTTATGTTTTGTAATCGATTTGATTAAAGCGGTATAAATGAGTTGTTTTCAAAATTGAATATATTCGAAGCTAGATATTTAATTTTAAATTCAAATTCGAATATGAGCTTTCGTATAAATGATTTTATAAAGTGATTTATAAAACAATAGCCATAGTGTGAAAAATGTAAACGATTGGTTGTTAAAGAGACCGGGATCGGCTATTGTCATACTCTCTGCCAATACCGAAAACCACTTTAATAACTGTGTACGCGGTGGAGTTCCAGAATGAAGTGGATGACTTGGCGAACGACTCCATTTATTTTATTTCATATTAATTACGAGACCCTGACTACCTTGAGTCAGCTTGATGTGGCTAAAACAGGAGCTACGCACGGACCAATTGAGGTCATACCTCTTATCGAGCACACTTCTTCGATATTATTCTATTACTGTTGAGATTCGATTTGGGCCCTTTTGATTATGGGAGTGTGTAGCGAGGTGGGCGGTAGTTGCTACTATGCGTTACCACCAGTCCGGCTCTGCAAACGGTGAATCCACCCTGGCATTCCTTGCGTGCCTTGTCACATGCCTTATACGAGCCCAATACGATTTTGTTTTGTACTATTTTATATGAAGTGCCCTCTGATCAACCTCCAGTTTACGGAGGAATTACGGTACTGTATATACTATGGGAATATATAAACGGTGTAAGGGTAATCATGGTAATCCCGCTTACGCTATTTTGATATTTTTACTTTACTGTTAGACACTATTGTATATAGCGTATTATACTATATAGTATTAGTTTGACGGATCCTTAGAGGATGGTGATCCCAAACATCCTCTAAGTTACTGATTGCATTTCATCGAACATTTCATTTGAGTTGATTCACTTCCATGAGAATGTTAGTCCTGATCCGAGTTGTTTTGTTTTGCATTATTGCTCGGGTCAGATCGAGTATTACAGTTTCGAGATTCACTCTTGGAGTTGGAGCTTATGTTGGATTTTGCTCATCTATATCTACCTGTTCAGTTGATCCAGTTCTAACTATTCTTGTCATTTCTGTTTTTGTAGTTATCTTTCATTTACTGTATTAGTCTTCCGCTGAATTATTTATGTAAACTCTGATGTAAAAGCTTCATAAACTACTATTGTATTCTAAATTTTCCGCTGTGAGATATTATATTGCTCTGTATCTGTGTCTGTGATATGTGATTCTGTGATTTATTCTATTTACCTCAGAAGCTAATGACAATCTGTTGTTTTGGACGATTCGAGTTGACATGTTTTGTTGATTCGGCACGGTCAAAATGGCAGGTCGTTACAATTTGATAGGGTTAAGTCATGAACCAATAGAATATACTTAACCAACTTGACAGATGATTCGTAGGGTCAAGTTACGAACTTGAAACGACACCACTTAGCCAATTTGACATGACACGTAGGCAGGTTAAGTCTCGAACTTGAATGACAACACTTAACCAACTTGACATGCTAGACTAATGGGGTTATGTCTCGAATTTAAATGACAACACTTAACCTACTGTACGGAAACCCTAGTTACGCGGTCCGTTTCAGCAGTAACCCACTATATGTATCATGGTACCCTGGGACTAGGCAGGATGGGGCAAGATTACTGGGCTGATTGTAAGCGACCAGAACGACGGCTGTGTGGGTGCGCCAGTGTAGGTTCTAACGGAGTGCAGGAGTGTACACTCCGGAGCAGAAAAAGCAGGCATTGGGCATCAGTAGGTTTATCTGTGCGTGCTTGATTTGTGTCGATGGTTGGCACCATAGGGCTTGATACACCCTATGGTGGACCTAGCACAGGTGACTACATTTCGTGATTCGGCCGTATGACACAGACACATGAACGAGCTAGGACTTGTAGGGAGCCGATCGATTAATAGATCGTTACGTGGAATTCGTTAGGTAGCGTAATCCCTAGTGGTCCTAGGTGGCATAAACCCTAATCGAATCTAGAAAACGTTCAATAGGTAGCATAATCCCTTGTGGTCCTAGGTGGCAAAAATCCTAGTTGAACACGCGATAGCTCATGATAAGGAAACCTAGACAGAACAAGGGTGGCGGTCAAAACGATTTCAAGAATGGTGGCACTACATTGAAGTAGTATAGAAATACGTGATGAAACCCGTACGGTATACGGCAAGGGACTATACATATACATGAAAAGGATGATACGGGTTGGGATACTAGTACAGTTGGTGCAGAGAATTTAGGAAATCAGAGCAAATAGATATCATTTTAACGGTGAAGCAGAGAAATCTTGCGGTGCTTGATAGAAATCTTGCGAAACTATACTTAGTTTATCCTAAATGGGAACCTTGCAATGTTATACATGACAGAAATCCTATGATGTTATTCTTGGTTATCGTGTCTGTAGCTTATCTTGTCATCATGCTTATGTTTACTTTCAGTTTATTCATGCCATGTTATCTTTACTTGTTTTTATGATGAAAGTCACTAGGACTTACACAGTCTTTACGACTGACCCAGTTTGTTTCACCTCTTTTTCTTCCGTTCCCCCCCCCTTCCCCCCCAAGTTCACAGGGTGGGAACATAGCTTAGTTCGGATCTTACCAAGCTCCAAGGCTATTTCATGAAGGCTTGGATTGCTCTTGGCTATGGCTTGCTTTGCTGCTTTATTGGGGAATGATTTATAACTATGGTTTTATGCTTCTTTACTATTGCAAGACAGATTTCGATGTAATGGATTTAGTAGCATTTTGATGTAAAAGGCTTTAGACCTTTTCTAGATTTTAAAGCAATGAAATTTGGTTCTTCTTCCGCTGTTTTAAATGCCCTGTCTTGTAATATTTCTGTGTATGTTTACATAGATAATGCTCCACCAAAGCTAGTGCATTCCCTTTATGAGTGACCCTAGCGGAGGTGGGGTGTTACATAGTCCCTTTTGCCTATCATAGTTTTGATGCTATTCCCTCTATTTCGAGATTTGGATTTATTTGTAGTATAGATCGATTCACGTTCACGTGCGATGGGAATACGATTTGGGTAGAATAGGCAAAAACATGAATTGGTTATGAACATGAATTATGAACTTGATAAAAGGCAAAACTTGAAACATGAACGCTGTTACAACTTGAACCTGGATATGAGCACGAATTTGACATCGACTTGACACGAAATTTGCCTTGGAAACTTGACACGAACTTGACATGAAACTTGAACATGGTCATGACACTTAGAATAAACTTGAAAGTGGCCAACTCGAGGTTGAGTTGAGTTTGCAGCATAATTCTGCCCGGAACCGCCCGGCAAATCCAGTTACTGCAAACAATAGGATCCAATGTGGGTAGTTGGTCATATCGCACTTGAAAACCCGAGGTCAGACTGAGTTGTGGTGTAAATCTGCCCGGAACTGCCCAGCATATCCAGTGACCACAACAACAGGTCTGATGTGAGAGGTTGGGGTGCATTAATGAATTAATGCCACTTGATAAGGTTAAGTCATGAACCATTCGAATATACTTAACCAATTGGACGCGATGGTTTGATAGGGTTAAGTCATGAACCGCTTGAATATACTTAACCAATTTGACACGATGACTTGATAGGGTTAAGTCATGAACCGCTTGAATATACTTAACCAATTTGACATAATGACTTGATAAGGTTTAGTCATGAACCGCTTGAATATACTTAACCAATTTAACACGATGATTTGATAGGGTTAAGTCATGAGCCACTCAAATATACTTAACCAATTTAACACGATGATTTGATAGGGTTAAGTCATGAACCGCTTGAATATACTTAACCAATTGGACACGACGATTTGATAGGGTTAAGTCATGAACCAATTGAATATACTTAACCAACTTGACAGATGATTCGTAGGGCTAAGTCACGAACTTGAACGACAACACTTAGCCAAGTTGACATGACACCTAGGCGGGTTAAGTCACGAACTTGAATGACAACACTTAACCTACTGGATGGAAACCCTAGTTGCGCGGTCCTTTTCAGCAGTAACCCGCTAGATGTATCACGGTACCCTTGAACTAGGCAGGGTGGGGCACGATTACTGGGCTGATTGTAAGCGACCAGAACGACGGCTGAGTTGGTGCGCCATTGTAGGTTCAGGCGAACTATTGTCGTGCACGTAGTCCGGAGTTGAAAAAGCAGGCATTGGGCACCAGTAGGTTTACACTGTGCATGCTTGATTCGTGTCGATGGTTGGCACCATAGGGCTTGATACACCCTATGGTGGACCTAGCACAGGTGACTACATTTCGTGATTGGGCCGTATGACACAGACACATGAACGAGCTAGGACTTGTAGGGAGCCGATCGATTAATAGATCATTACGTGGAATTCGTTAGGTAGCATAATCCCTAGTGGTCCTAGGTGGCATAAACCCTAAACGAATCTAGTAAACGTTCAATAGGTAGCATAATCCCTAGTGGTCCTAGGTGGCATAAATCCTAGTTGAACAGTTCATGATAAGGAAACCTAGCCAGAACAAGGGTGGCAGTCCAAACGATTTCATGAATGGTGGCACTACGTTGAAGTAGTATAGAAATGCGTGATGAAACCCGTACGATATACGGCAAGGGACTGTACATATACATGGAAAGGATGATACAGGTTGGGGTACTAGTACAGTTGGTGCAGAGAATGTTAAACATGCGATGCTATACGTAGCTTATCTTATTACCTTAGTTTTCCTTGTGACCTTAGTATATCTTGTTACCGTAGTTTATCTTGTTATCTTAGTTTAACTTGCCTATCTTGTCATCATCCTTATGTTTACTTTCAGTTTATACATGTCATGTTACTTTTACTTGTTTCCATGGTGAAAGTCACTTGGACTTACTCAGTCTTTATGACTGACCCGTTTTGTTTCGCCTCTTTTTCTTCCGTTTCCCCCACCCCTAGATTCGCAGGGCGGGAATACAGCTTAGTTCGGATCTTACCAAGCTCCAAGGCTCTTTCATGTATGACTTGGATTTCCCTTGGCTACGGCTTGCTTTGCTTTATTGGGGAATATCACAATTTATTTTTATGCTTCTTTGTTTTTGAGCAAGACAGATATTTTAGCTATGTAATTGGGTATTGGAAGTTGATGGGCTTTTATTGTAAACAATTATATTTAATAAGATTTGAAGTACTTCTACTTTGCTTTCCGCTGTTTTATATATGTCTGTCTTGTAATATTTCTGTGTATGTTTACCTAGATAATGCTCCACCAAAGCTAGTGCATTCCCTTTGTGAGTGACCCTAGCGGAGGTGGGGTGTTACATTAAGGATGAATGGTTTTCTTATTTTGATAGTTAAATAACCGACTATCAAAATCTGGCCCAATGCGCTGTTGATATGGAAAGACCGAGATCAAATTTATATACAAAAACCATTCCGACCAACAAATGCGTAACGTTGAAGTTAAAAGATGGAGAAATTGAAGATCGTGGATTTCGTAAGCAAAAGGATTACTTGTCGAATATTCTCTGTGTTATGATTCGAACATGAGTGGGATTTTGTGGATTTGCAAGGACTGCTCGCTACTGGTCCTTTAGATGCGATAGGAGAGTGCCTTCGGTTTGTCCAGTCCTAGGACAACTTGTACAGACGAACGTCTGACAGAGTATGCCTAACGAATCACGTAAGATGATCTGTTTAAGGTATAATGTCTAGTGGCAGAGAAATTCGTTTCTTTTAGCTTTTATACTCATAATATTCTTAGGAAGATCAACTAGTGGTTTGACGGGTTTGATAATGTGACATTCAAAGTAAATGGTGGTGTGCTATTCTAGAGGACGAACGTAGCATCAAGCCTCACAATCGGAAAATAACAAAAATCGGGCAGGCAACATGGCTAGTTGGGTCGCACTCAAGTATGGTGTATTATCACCAATCTAGAGAAATTCCTTATTTGTTCTTCTTTCGATTCTGTATCTTTGCGGATGTATGACGGGCCCTTAATATCGTAGGATGATAATACATTCGCTGCACTCAAGCTAAATGAGTGGACGGTCATGTATGGTCGGGTTGCAAGAAGTTCTTGTTGAACCCAAGTGTATCCCGCTTGAGTACACTGATCGGAAGGTGGTCCTATATCATGTCATATTTGGAATCCATTCTCTAATAAGAGCCCCACGATTTTTGAATTTATACTATGTATGTGAAGTGTAAGATGCAAGTGTTTTACTATTTGGTTGTTTATTTGATATAGACACTATCATAATATCACAGGATTTCATATCAAAAATATTTTGGGTTATAGTAAGGTAAAAACCATATGTATTTATGTGTGGGCTGGTCTTACTATTATCCTTTTCTTTCAAAAGGATTTTCTAAAGTTAAGCAATATGGATGTTATTTAAACTTAGTGAGTTTTCTTATTCTGGTTTACCAGAATGATCCGTGGCGTTTGTAATGCTCAGGTCAGACCAAGTTGTACAGGTTCAGGTTATCGGATGCTGTGAAGTTCGAATACGAGCTGGAGGAGTACAGATGTATGATATATAGTATTACTCTGCTGTGTGTTATATTGAGGACATGATAATGTAAATGTCTAGATTTGTTTTGACTGTTGTACTATGATGATTGTGTAAGTATTATTTCAAGCTTTCAATAAAGTTATTTCTATATTATATTTTATTCCGTTGTGATGTGAGACTCTGTGTTGTGTTGATTCTTCTTCTTACTGTTCTATTCTAATTTTTCTATCTTATCTTTCTCTCATCCTCTAACTTCTCTCTTTAGCTTTCTACTTTTCTGTATAACATGGGTTGACTATGATAGTAAGATGTCGGCTTAAATTATAGGGAAAAGTGGGACGCTACAACTTGGTATCAGAGCTATTGGTGTAGTAATAACCTTGCCCCTGTGGCGAAACTCAGTAGAGATAGGGTTATTAACACCTAAATTGAGTTTGAGTATATATACGAGAGAGCATACTTGTAGATTTTATATAAATATATTTTGTATTCTGTTGATTAATTGGTTCAAGTGTTGGGAAACTGTATTGAACTGGCAATTGACACAATATTGTTTTATAAAGAGGGTAAATGAAATAATTTTACACAAATTGTATTTTTATATAGAAAAAGGTAATAATTTTCTTAAATTATAGTAATATTATTGGTTGTTTGGTAATTTTGATTGATTTGTTTGGAATCCAAATTAACTTAAGAAATGAAATTAAAAAAATAAACCTAGAATTAGAAATCGAGTGTATAATTGAAAAAAAATACATCAACAGTTTAATAAATAAGTTGAATTAGAAACTAAGGAAATAAATCCCAATATAATGAATTGGGAATAAAATTGTTACTACCAAAATTAACTCTGAAACAAGGTGGCAGTGAAAGGGTATCGGATGAACACACAGACACTAGAAAGAACCAAGAGCAAAAAGGAATGATCCAGGAGCTGCAATAACTGGCACCTTCCTAGGAGAAAGTAACTCAAAAGCTACAGAATACCAATAGGATCTATCCGGCAGGGCCTGTCCGACAAGGTCTATCCGGCAGGGTCCATCCGGCAGGGTCAATTCGGCAAAGGAATCCTATAGCGAAAGGCCATCTAAGTCGGAAGTTAAGAAAGAGGGAAGCAACAGCTCTGTTAATTGAAACCCGGAAGGACGAAAGGACTACCGGTATTAACCTGCTTAATACCGATACATTAGGAGGAGAAGACATCAAGAGTATTAAGCCAGAAGCACATAGAGATTATCTAGAACATGCTTCCAAAACATCTACTGCATAAGTACCAAAAGGAAACATCGATAGACAATAGACAAATCAACGGGAGCTACCTTCCGGAAGATCAGCTTATACCCGGAGATCCTACCGAAAGGTAAAACGGAACCCTAGAAGAGATACTGGCTACCCATACTAATCTACTTAGTACATACACCGATAGTGGTTCCGATCCGATAGCTATCTACATACATCATGAGGGCAAGCTCATCTAAGTATTCATGAGAAAACCGGAAGCCTATATCCGGAAGCTTATAACCGAGTGCATACAATCGCGAGCTCATATCAATCTCAAAGAAGCCCCAACTAACTGGAACCTTCACTACGGAAGCTATAATCTGCACCACAAAGAAGTCGAGAGCCAAAGCATCCGAAACAAAGGAGAAAATCAACCAATAGAGGCTCTTGTAGGCCCAACGGCCCAACAACAGAAAGGGCCCTGAATTATCTATAAATAAGACTCCAGCGGTCACATTTGAGGACAATTTTTTTGATTCTTATTCTTGTACTCTTTCTCTCTAAAGTAAACTCTAATTCTTAGATCGATTTGGGGTATTCTAAATCAATGATCAATAAAGAGTGAATCAATACTTAAGATATTTTCTCATGAGTTTGGCATGCTATTTCTTAGTTATCGTTGGCATAGCTTACTATTTGTCCCTACATGTGCATAAACCCTTACCCTTTCTGCGAATTGAGTGAAACATCCCTTCCTACAAGCTTAGACCCTTCGAACGAGCTTAATCCCTTCCTATAAGCTTAGACCCTTCAGCAAGCTTGGTGCAGAACCCCTTCCTATCACCCATTAATTCCTTTATCAAGGGTTGTATTTAGGGATCCTTCTCCCTAAGGTAACTGTTGGTTCTTGAATCACTTAAGCGTGATACTCACCCCATCGAGGGAAGAGTATATCCTTTCAGATTCCAGACTTGATACCTAAGAAACGACGAGCTAACTCAAACTTGCAAAGGCTAAACAACCTATTTTTCCTTAACTCCACTTCCATGGACCTATTCCTGGTGTTGACAAAAAATATCGTTAACATTTTGGCGCTGGAAGGAGGGCTTGAACCTCCAATCCTTTGGTTAACCTTACCACATATCTACCTATGTTGCTCCATCCCAGATTGGACTAAGGCTTTGAAGAAGCAAAGTTATGGGTAAAAGGTCCCAACAAAAGCCTTCTGGATCTCGAATGGATAAGTCAGAAATCACTGACCCAGGAGTGACAGAAGAATAAAGGTTGAGAGTGGAAGCCTTGCAGATAATAAAGCAGAAAAGAGAAACAGAATTATACGCTTCCGACGCTTGGGATAATAGCCTTTCCCACATAGGACAAACCCCAACACCTCCTCCAAGTGGCTCTACATCAAAGGATAATAATATTTTCTCTCACCTAAGGAAAACTCTCCACAAGCAAATCAGAGGAACGGTGTTTGAGCATGAAATAATGAATGATTTTGACCACTTCACCAACAAATGGTTTGAAGGGATAACACCTCACCATCGGTATATTTTTGAAAATAGGAACAAAAATATAGGTAAAATAACGAAACAGGGTTACAAAATGGATAAGTCCCAACGACAATGAGAGAGGTTTACGACAGGATTACCCAAGGGATACCACTTTTCCACCTCCGTGGAGAATATCTATTTCCTAATCAAACACGAACTCAACTATTGGTCGTTCACAAAGAAAAAGCCCAAAAATGAAAGGAAAACAGGAGGACCCTATTCTCATTACTACATGATGAATGGACATGAAACTAATCACTACAGAATACTTGAGGAGATGGTCATCAAATTCATCAACCCAGGCCAATTATGAGAGTTTATGAAAGGATCAGATTAAGTTCAATAAAAGTCCTTAGGAAAAGGATTATCAAACATGATCAAGGGTACGGAAAACCCTCCTTTTGAAACTTAAAGAAGCCCAAAAGGGGACAAACCATGAATGGATAAAATCTCTTGTCATCACCAAATTGGTCAGGACAAGGCATCCCCCAGTGGGGGATGGTGTGTTAGTCTTTCTCCATGCCCAAATCAGAGGGGACTAGGCTAAAGCATCAAAAGTGTAAGCCTCCATTTCACACCAGAAATGGTTATGGAGGTGCATCTAAAATTAGCACGCCCTACCTCTACTCGTAGAAGAGTACACCCTACCTCTGATAGAATTAAGCACATCGTACCTCTTCTCACAGAAGAGCACGTCCTACCTCTGCTTATGTTTCGCGTTACCCGCAAAAGGGAACGCCAACCCCTATTATCGCCTACAATGGTCAAGATAGGGCACCCCTCGGAGGGGGTGGTGTGTAAGCCTCTATCAGTACCTACAATGGCCAGTATATAGCATCAAAATATAAACCTTAGTTTTGTGTCTACAATGGCCCAGTTTAAGTTCCTAAGACCTTATCATCACCTACAATGGTCAGGATAAGGAGCCTCCTGGAGGGAGGTCGGGTAAGTCCTTGGGCCCTGCTTATGGATAAGCTAGCCAAGCGCACCGGACGCACAGGCCTAGAGAGTGGCCAACAAAGCATGTACATCCTCTGCTTTGACATCAAAAGCCCAGAGAGTGGAACAGGAAGCAAGTACAACCTCTTCTTCACAAATCAAATCCAAGGGGGATACCAAAACATTAATGCCGGAAGGAATTTCTAGTCTTCAATCTTTAATTACCTGAACATGGGTTGGTTCAGGTCTTCTATATTAAAACCCGAATTTGGGTTGATTCAGTTCTTCACAAATATTGAAAGTGGATTCTAGTACTCAATCCCTAATTGCTTGAACAAGGGTTGGTTTAGAACTTCTATTAATACTGGAAGTGGATTTCTGGTACTCAATCTCTAATTGCCTGAATAAGGGTTGGTTCAAGTCTTCTATATCAATACACGAATCTGGGTTGATTTGGTTCTTAGCGAAGACCAGAAGCGGATTTTCGATCCCTTATTTTAATAATTCAAATCTGGGTTGGATCAAATCTACACGCGTACCAAAAGGGGAACCCCGGTCTTACCTCAATACCTGAATCTGGGTTGATTCAGTTTTCAACAAAGACCAGAAGCAGGCTCTCGATCTCCCATCTCAATGCCCAAAGTTTGGTTGATCCAGGTGTAAAATCATAACCGGGTGTGGGGTTCTAGTCTCGTCACAAATACCCAAATCTGGATGGATTCAGAATCTTAAATCTAAATGAGAAGAAGCTATTAAACCCTCTCAGTGATCTGAATGTGGCTCGGAACTATACTTCCATTATTACAAATGATAAGATCATTGGCCCTCTCAGTCGCTCGGGGAAGTGTCTTTAACTAATACATTCATCAATTTATTATTCAAGCATGTAAAACATTTGCACTAATATACAAAACACAAGTAAGCACTATAAACATTTAACATCTCCCGTACCTTGGCACTATTAACCCTATTAAGAGCGGGTGGCGCTTTACGAAAGCCTATAAGTCAAACTTCTAACAAAGTGTGTCGAATATGTATACATGTCATGGCGAAACTATAATGAAAGGAAAACGTTTATGCTGAAACACGTAATCGTGCGTTAAATAACACTGTTATAGGTCCAACCTCTGTTTACAAACACCATCATTATAAAATTACATGCGACGAGCGATATACCAAGTACTTCACATCTTACATGGTTATTTACAAAAAGTTATGGAATAAACATACCCCCAGGGAAAAAAACACCCATACCCCAATGCTAAAGCTTCCGTATAAACATAGTCTAGCACTCAATGAAAAGCTTCTTATTCATTAGACACGGAAGAAATTACAGAATGATGAATCTCAGTACGTAAAAGACCATCGATCTTTTGCATCTATTCTATGACCGCGCATGAGTCATCCGAGGGTTCAAGCTGCAAATTCAAAGCTCGATCGAAAGCGTTGCCCATTTCACGAAGACTTATGTTTTCTGCCTTCAAGTCAAAAGCATCTTTATGTAAAGTCTATGTCTGCTTTTGTAATTTCTTAATTTTGGAAGTATAAAGATCGTTACGATGGAAGTTGTCTTCACTGCTTTTCCTTCTATAAAAGCCTTTCATATTGGCCTTAGTCTTTCTATGCCACCTAGTGACGAGGGAGTGATCCAGTCCGAAAGGAAGATCCCTTATCTCAAGTTCTGAGGACTCGAACTCTGTTGAAGCTCGTAGGAGTACGAGAGTGGAAATTTCAAGAGTACATCCAAAGATAGATTTCCATTCTTTGCATTTTGTTAATACATCGTCACATTTTGTTTCTAAGTCAATGACTTGCCGATGGAGTTCATCCTTTTCTCCATCAAAATCGATAGAACTATTTGTCTTTATATCCCTCTTCACTTCGAGGATGTTTTTATCCTTTTTCTTTATTCGAGCCTCTAATTTACCTATTTGTTCTTTCAAGCGTCACACGAGTAGTTCTCCAGACAAGGCAGATTTGTCAACAGTATCCCTAGGAAACCCCTTAGAGGGTCTCCCAGATCTGAAGTAAAACAAATACTCTTATCAACATAAAAGAAAGTGTCATTGAATGAACTATTATATTCATATAAACAAATAAGCTATCACTTATAGGATCAGTTTTCAGAGAATAAACATCAATATTAAAACATAGAACTACATATAAAAGAAAAGGAATACAAGTACAATTCATATCCATGCAAATTAGCATCAACTACAAGGGGTGTAACAAATTAATTTTTCTCTGCAATACTCCGTTCGTTCATGTTACATATTAATTTCGCATGGTGGGCCCTAAGTTTCTTTAATATCATCTCCATATCGTCTCCCAAGAAGTTAAAAGATAGCTGAGGATACTTCATACAGATATGTTTAAGTTCTCTCAAAAAACGTTCTCTAACGAATTTATAGGAGGGCTTTGTGAGAAATTCCCTCCTCAGCCTAGAGAGAGTGCAAGTCGCCCTTGAAAACAAAACAATCAGTAGAAACAAGATTTTTATCACTATAGGAGTAGGTTGTTAGAAATCATCCCCACAAACAAAGTGGAGGCTCAAAAATAAAAAAAATCATACCTGATAGATAGGGGAAACCGTTTGCGTTATCTGTTTCTTCTCACCAGGTTATGGGAAAATGACTTCTTCAACAAACCCACCATTTCCACATAAAGTAACTGAAACATGTGACGAATTAGCATTCACAAGGCTTAAGGAGTCATCTACAAACATAGAAAGCACTCCTTCCTCCCTGCTACTCTTACCATGCCCATACTTGGGGTCAGAATCATTGTTGCGGATAACTATGTCGTCACCACTAGTATACAAAGTCGGATATTCGTCTGTACCCAACACTGAATAATCGGGAAACTCTTCAATAAATAAAAGGTCCTGAACCCTCACCTTGCCCCCTTCAAAACTTCAGTATCCTATCTGGCCATCCTAACTTGCCCCAAGATTTTGTTCTAAAGGGATGGATGGATAGAAGGAAAATTCATATCCGGAAACTTACCGCTGTTATCGCAGTAAACCAATAAGAGGGCCACTTCATAATGTTCCGCCACCATGTCTGGAAAGTGTACCCTCAAAAACAAAGAAATCATGTCCTGAGTTTCATAAATTATTCGCTAAGCATTGGAAAGTGTTGCCTCCTTTGTTCTCAACTTCCTTGCATGCTCCGCCAACATATCCGACTGTTCGTGCTTAAGGGCCGAAACTTTAGTAGCTAAGGAACTGTTGCCATTTCTTTCCCTCTCAAGAGACACTCTCAGCTGACCACATGCTTCCCCATTGTTACTCTTCGCTAAAGTTAAGTCATGGATCTTAGATTCTAACGCATTTTTCTCTTCTTTAAGCCTTTTCGTCTCATAAGATAATGAAGCGACCATTGCCTAGGCAATATACGACCCTTGGATATCTAATAAAAAGAAAAGGAAAGAAAAGAACAATGTAATGTTAACCCTTATAAAGAATAAGAGGGGGGACCAAATAAAGAACGTAATAGAACAAGAATACGAACCGCGAGTTGTCGCTTAACAAGATGAAGACAAAGATCAGACCAATCCGTAAAAGCATACCTTGGAATGTCGGAGACATCAACAGAAGGTAAGACAGATCTAACAATACCATCAAAATCCGAAGCTGGTAAAAGAGGGTCTATGGGGTCATATTGTCAATAAAAAGGGGAGAGTAGCTCACACTCTCTTAAATCCGAAACTCCCGGAGAGTTGGATCTTAAAAATCCAGCAACAAAATCACTTCCTGTGGTCTCCACCGAAGGAAGAACACGTGTTAGGGGAATTGCCAAGAAATGGGGGCAAAAGGACTGGATAACAATCGACGACCAGGCGACCCAATGGTCTCACCCCTAGAAGGGCAGGAAATAAAATTTGCCTCTTTATATCTCTTAATAGAACCACTGCCAGCAACATAACCTACCCGCTTTTTAGGCAAAGATTCAAGATGGGTAGGGGCAGTTGGAGAAATACATGAATCATCCCTAAGATAATGGAATAGGATGCTGCCTCAGTTCATCAGGAACTCCACCCATAGCATCAGCAACTTGAAGCTCCAAGCTTCTCCTCTTTTGAACAAAGCCTAGCAGACTTGCTCAACCTGGAGTTGCCTATTTGTGGAATCCCAGGAATAGTCCTGCCAGGTGATATCATAACATAAACATGTGTTTTAGTTTCATTTCTATTTGATAAGTGCTTACAAATAACATACAAGCAAACAAACGACATAAAGTTTTGTTAACCGATTAGATAATGATATTAACTGTGAAGATCAATGTCAACAAGTAAGATTGCCTTCTATCACAAATTAGTTGTTTGTACAAATACTGCATCTTTGAAACCCAATAATAATTGGGGATGGATATAATTTATTAAAGTCACCATTAAATATCATCTCAAGCAATTGTCGGGAATTTAATCTAAACAACGGCTATCGAACCCCAATTCAGAGCATAATCCAGACCAGCGATTGAAATTGATGCAATAAAACTCACGATTAGTTAGGTCTGAAACCTTGGAAAGTAGTATGGTAAATTTCGGTGAACAGTAATCTCGCTTGAGTAAAATGTTATGCATGAAAAAGGAGGAAGAGGAAAAGAAGATTCCTTTTTTGGCAAAAGTTTGCTTTTTCATCCCTACCACACATCTAAATTCGAATCAACGAGCAGATTCACGCTACGAGAGAGAAATGACAGAAACCCTCCAAGATTAAAGCTTAACAGTCTCTTAAGGCGAGAAAAGCTTGACTTGAAAAGTAGAAGATACTCCTTCATTGGGAGCGGCCAAATGTTAGTACCAAAATTAACTCCGAAACAAACTGACAGTGAAAGGGTACCGGATGAATATAAACACTGGAAAGAACAAACAACAAGAAGGAATGATCCAGGAGCTGCATGGACCGACACCTTCCCAGCAGAAAGGAACTCAAAACCTATAGAATACTAATAGTATCTATTCGGCAGGGCCTATCCGACAAGGCCTATCCGGCATAGTCAATCCGGCAGAGGAATCCTATAGCGAAAGGTCAATTAAGTCAGAAGCTAAGAAAGAGGGAAGCAAGAGCTCCGCTAATTGAAACCCGGGAGGATAGAAGGGCTATCGGTATTAACCTGCTTAATACTGATACATTAGGAGGCGAAGACATCAAGAGTATTAAGCCAAAAGCACATAGATATTATCCGGAATAGGCTTCCAAAACATCTACTGCATATATACTGAAAGGACGCATCGATAGACAACAGATCCTACTATGATCCAGAAAACAATGCGAGATGACATAGTCTTCCACGAAAGAAAATCCACGGGAATTGAAATCCCAACCACGGATCCTCTCGTGATCATAGCACAGACCGTTGTTTCTTCCGTCCGAAGGGTACTGATTGAATCGGGAAGCTTAGTTAACATCATCTTCAAAGCTGCTTACGATCAAATGAAGCTAGAAATTAAGGACTAGAAATATGCCACGCCATGATCCATGGCTTCAATGGATCTTCTGATCACCCAGTAGGCGTGATCGACTTACCTGCTGAACTTGGTGACGGGGACCAGAGCCGAGTCCGAGTCCACACATTCATGATTATCAACATTGTCTCCCCTTACAATGTCTTCTTTGGACGTCCCTTCCTTATAGAATTCCGAGTCTGCATGTCACCATGATCCCTCCTAATGAAGTTCCCTATGGAAAATGGAGTTAGCACGGTTAGAGGTGACCAATCAAACACTAGAGAATGCTACGCAATAAAATGGAAGAACGCGCGCAACAAGGGCAAAGGCAAGATCATGCCTCCGCCTTCTTACGCCAAGACCGCCTCCGCATAGCAATCAAGGGCGTCTAGGCCTTGGCTCAGGCCCCACTTCAATCTTTCCAACAATCTCGATCCGAGGAAGGACGAAGAGCCCGATTATGAGAGGGCTACTCCAGTTGAACCTAAGGTGGATGTTCCAATCGATCTCGATGACCCATCAAAAGTCTTGAAAGTCGGATCGCAGCTCCACGTCGCAATAAAAGAAGATCTTGCGGATTTCGTAAGGGCTAACCTAGACGTGCTTGCTTGGGATTCACTCAGACATAAGGGGCATCGACCCCGCAATTGCTTGCCACCAGCTAAATCTTGACCTCACACTACCTCCGGTTAAACAGAAACACCGCTTCCTGGGCCACAAAATATCCAATGCACTCAAGGAAGAGGTAGATAAGCTACTAAACAACAACTTCATCTGCGAAGCAGACTATCCTGAATGGGTCTCCAATCCGGTTCTGGTCAAGAAAGCTAATGGAAAGTGGCAAATGTGTATCGACTTCTTGACTTAAACAAAGCATGTCCCAAGGACAACTTCCCACTTTCGAAGATTGACTGCCTAGTCAATTCGACCGCTGAATATCAGCTCTTATCCTTCATGGACGCGTATGCAAGATACAATCAGATTGCGATGTACCTCCCTGATCAAGATCACACCTCTTTCATAATCGATCTCGAGCTCTATTGTTATTGCGTCATGCCTTTTGGTCTCAAGAACGCGGGAGCAACCTATCAACGGATGGTTAAACGCCTCTTTGAAAACTAGATCGGAAGATCCATGGAGGTACACATGGACGATATGCTGGTAAAATCTAAAATATCGAGCGACCACGTCCATGACCTCTCTAAAATGTTCGGTGTCCTCCGCCAATATGACACGAAACTCAACCCCATAAAATACTCCTTCGGAGTCGCTTTAGGAAAATTCCTGGGTTTCATCATTAACTCCTAAGGCATCAAAGCCAATCCATAAAAAATCCAAGCTATCCGGGATATTCAAGTCCTTCAGAACATCAAAGAAGTCCAAAGTCTAAATGGAAAGGTTGTCGCTTTAAGTTGATTCATTTCCAAAGCTACAGACAAATGCATTCCCTTTTTTGACTTACTTCGAAAGGGGAAGCGCAACTTCAAATGGACCCCAGAAAGCATCGCCGCAATCGAGGACCTATTGAACCACTTAGCGCGACCACTTATCATGTCCAAGCCTATAGACCATGAAGACTTACACATTTATTTGGTTGTTTCCATGCAGGCAATCAACTCAGCATTAGTGCGCCTCGAAGGCCGTGTCCAGTGACTCGTCTACTACATAAGTAAATGATTGACGAGGGCAGAGAAGAATTATCCGAAGCTTGAGAATTAAGCATTATGCTTATTGATTTCCTCTTGGAAGCTTCAACCATACTTCCAGTCTCATCCCATAAAGGTTTATACTGACCAGCCGCTACGACCGGTCCTGCAATGACCCGAGGCATCTGGACAACTATTAAAGTGGAGTATGGAGCTGAGCCAATTTGAGATTACATTCATCCCCTGTCGAGCCATCCTCGGACAAGCTCTCGCTGATTTCATAGTAGAATTCACTACTCTCGAGAAGACTCGTACAGAGAACGTCGAAGCTCCTGACACTCAATGGAAATTATTCATGGACGGGTCCTCCGACAGCAAATGCTTTGGGGCCGGAGTCGTGCTCATCACTCCAGAGGAACGCTCGATATGCTACGCATTAAAGCTCAACTTCCCTTCTTCCAACAATTACACCGAGTATGAGGCCTTGATAGTCGTACTTAGAATCACGATCGATCGAACATAAGCTAAAGACCATCCAGATCTTCTCCGATTCACAACTCATTGTGCTCCAGGTACAGGGAGAATATCAAGGCAAGAGGGAATGACTCTCCCTATATCTAACCCAGGTTCAGGAACTGCTCGCCAATTTCAACCAATTTGTCATCACATACATTCCTCGAGAACAAAATGAAAAAGAAGATTCACTAGCCAAGTTGGAAAGCTCTAAGGATTCACAGCTTTTGGGTTTCGCCCCAGTCGAAGTGCTCGATTCCCCAGTATTAAGAAACTGCAAGCAGAGGTGATCATGAACGCTGAATCCGAACCTGAATCTTGGATGACACCAATCAAGAACTATCTGCAACATGAGACCCTCCCGGGACGCTAGAAAGAAAGAGGTGCGCTCACTCGCCAGTCAGCTCGCTACCTTCTCATGGATAGAGTACTCTACCGCGGAGGCTTCTCTGTCCCATTATCAAAGTGCGTAGTCCATAATGACGTCAACCGTATGTTAACAGATGTGCATGAAGGAGGGTGCAGCGGCCACACCGGAAAGAAAACCTTAGCAAGAAAGATCATCAGACATGGATACTTTTGGCCCACGCTCGATAAGACGCCACGGACTATGCTCGCAAGTGCGACAAATGCCAGCGCTTCTCAGAGATTCCAAGAGCCCCGCTACTGAATTGACACAAGTGGTCAGTCCTTGGTCATTTGCTATGTGGGGAATATACATTATTGGGACTATTCCAATGGCTAGAGGCGGAGTACGTTATGCTATCGTCGGAGTTGATTACTTTACCAAATGGGCAGAAGCCGAAGCTCTCGCCACAATCACCACTAAGAAGGTAAACTACTTCATCGTCCGCAACATCATCACCCACTATGGGGTCCCTTAGGCCATCATCTCCAACAATTAAACCCAATTTGAGAGCGTAGAGTTCAAGACCTTCTGTCAGCGGCACAACATCGAAAAGAGATTCTCAGCGGTGGCTCATCCTCAAGCCAATGGGCAAGTCAAGGCTGCCAATAAAGTGATTAAATCCTCATCAAGAAGTGTATGGAAAAAGCTGGGGGAATGTGGGAGGACGAACTTCCTCTGGCCCTATGCGCCTATCGAACCACTTACAAGTCAACAACTGGCCATACTCCCTTCGCCCTTGTTTATGGATCTGATGCCGTCATCCCCATTGAGTTGAAGTTTCAATCTCATCTAGTAACCTACTTTGATCCAAAGACCAACCAAGACTTACTTTTGGGATCTCTCGATCTACTTGAAGAAAAAAGAAACGAAGCTGAACACTGGGCCGCCGCCTAACGACAACGAGTGGCCCGATACTTAAACTCTAGAGTCCGTCATAAGGACCTCGACATTGGCAACCTCATCCTAAAACGGGTATTTTTTCCACCAACTGGCCTCGCTCCTCATTGGGAAGGTCCGTATGTCATACAGTGGAAGCTCAGCAATGGAACTTACAAACTCTCAACCGTGGACGGAGTCGAGCTTCCAAGGGAGTGGAACAACGAACATCTCCGTCGCTACTTTACATAACTTAGTGTACAGTTGTTTATGCTTTCCAACGATGTTTTGTTTTCTTGCAATTCAAGGCATTGTAAAGGTTATCACTGCCAAAGTTATTAGTAGAAATGATGTTCAGTTTCCCGTGTCCCTTTCGTGTTTACTCCTCGCATACTCCATGCATAACATGTTTGACTAACCATTACAACTGACTTTCATGCAACCACTCGATCGTCGCATCGGCACCCCGGACACGGAAGTCGGTGCCGCTATCCAAACCTCGAGCCAACACCGAGGACAAACACTAATGGCATCGATTGGTTCCCTGAGCACGGGAGCCAACATCGCTACTCGAGTCCCTGGCCTGCGAAGTGACCGAGTATAAATAACCACTAACTCGAATATCGGCCCTGCACCGAGACCGAGGATAAATCGTTCCGCCCCCAGGTCCCAAAACTTGGGACTGCCCAACAGCCAACCTAGGGTGATGCAAACCTCTTACCTGGCTATGGGTGCCGATCGAATTTTGGTGCAGCACCAAGACGGACCTTAAATCATTTTCTCCCATAAGCCATAAAGGCTTAGGTGTAGCCCATGGCCACAATCGGACCCTACGGGATGATGATCCGGGCTTACTCCGGTGAACGAATGACGCCTGTGCTCATAACACGAATGAACGACGAGAGAGCCTCCCATCGGACGAATCGTGACGTCCACCGCTTTCGCTCTACTTGGGACTAACTCTGGGCAGTCCAAGACAGAAGGCGACTGGCTTGGTTCATGGTGTTCCGTGGGATTCCTGAGCTGAGGGAGACCCCCCACGAGCACTACCAGCGCTCAATCTCACACATCTGGAAACGACCCAAAGCGAGATCTTTGATCACATTTCTGTGAAGTGTAACAATAAGTACGCTTATGCAAGTACAGTGTTGGCTCGCTTTTTGACCAAGCCACCCAGGATCATTCGTGAAAGGAAATCAGGAAACCAGGTCCTCCAGGAAAGTGGATCGCACGCCATCGTCTCGCCCCGCTTGGATCGCACGCCATCGTCTCGCCCCGCTTGGATCGCACTCTATCGACTCGCCCAGGGACGGATCGCTCTCATCTCGTCGACGAACGCCACCTCCAGGCGATCCGATCCCTTGTAACGAACCAAACCCACTGACCCGTTCAACCACGAGCTGGTCTGCAGCGATCCGAATCGCACGGATCTGACGACACCTGTTCGCAACGGCTAGTTTGACTTTTTCTTCGATGGCTGCGATGCGATCCGAAAGTCTCGGGATTCGTGCCACGTGTCCACGATCCGTCCGACGAAATCAGCTATAAATAGCCCAGAGCTTGGCATTTTTCGAGAGCTTTTTTGAGCAATAGCGAATGCTGAGTCCGCCATTGTTGTCTAACCACTGGAATATCGAAAGAAATCACTATTGTACTAGCTTTTAAAGCATAATCAATAAGATATAAAGTGGAGGTAGGCTCGTTAACGCCGAACCACTATAAATTCTGAGTGTTATTTTCTTTTTCCTGATTCCTCATTTAGAATTCTCTACAGTTTAGAACAATTTGGGTGTTAGGTCCAAATTTCGATCTAACATTTTTGGTGCTTCCACTGAGAACCTCAGCCTTAAAGTTTCGTCATTCATTTTCTTGAAGATTCCAGCAATTCGGATATCATGGCTGGAAAAAGATCTAAAGTTTCGCAGATCAACGAGACGATCGAGGAGAGTGTGCACGAACTGGGCAACGAAGAGGTTCTGGATCGCGGAGCGCAGGGGGCGATCCGATCCGATGAAAACGCCTCGTTCCGAGTCGATGAAGATGAGACGATCCGCGCTACGGAAGGGGTTGTTACTCGATCCCGAGGCAACGCCTCGCAGCCTCCACGCACCATGACCGCGAGTCGATCCCAGGGGGGCGCAGCGAACCGACCTCCACGAACCGCAGCTACCCAGACTGATGGTCAGAACACAACTCGACCTGGAAAAGAACCCATGACCCACTCCTATCGTCCTGGAACCTCTGCTCGACCCGGTCCGAGCACTATGCCCATAAGAGAGGGTGATGATGACCATTATGATCCTACTGCTCCTGTTACTGAAGGGAATCTTTCCCGTTTTGTCGAAATGTGGGATAGGTTATTTGATGAGTTAGCCGCCCAAAGGCAGGAAAATTCGATCCTACGGCAAAACCTAACGGCTATGGATAGAAGACTTGATGAGTTAACAAGGCAAAGAACATCGCCAGTTCGTCCACTCACTCCAGCATATTCCTCTTCATCTGAAGAATCGCCGAGACCTCCGCGGCGACCGTATGAAAGAGCCGAAAACATAGAACAGCTTCGGTTCGGGACCCTGCCCTCACAAGAAGAAGAAGAACTAGGGGCAAGACCCACAAACCGTAATACGGACGGTCAAGCAACGACCCTCAGGACTCGAGGCATGAACAGTCCTGTGCATGACAGACCACCTCAGCCTCGTCGCCGTACCCATACTCATGATAACGGGGGGCAGCGAGGCCCCGTCCAAGCCCCAGATTTTGTGGCTGCTCCCCGAGGAGAGATCAGAGAGCCTCGTCGGGCCAGAGGCACTGATCCTGAGCCTCCTTTGACTAGTGCAAACGTTGCAGCCATGGTTCACCAGATTTTGGCCGACAGCCGTGGACAGCGGAACGAGGATTGGGGGATTGACCGTAGTCATACTCCTTTTACTGACGATATTTTGGATGCAACATTTCCAAGGCGTTTCAACATGCCGCAGATGAACCGATATGCAGGAAGATCTGATCCTGTTCAACACCTGATGAGATACTCTTGGTCGATGACTGCTGCCGCCGCTTCTGATGCAGTTAAGTGTAAAGCGTTTCCCATATTCCTGGAAGACGTGGCTTTGCTATGGTTTACTCGCCTGTCGGCAAGATCGATTTCCAGCTTCAGGGAACTAAGTGAGAAGTTCGTAGAGCAATTCCGTATCTACGCACAGAAAACGAAAAGCGTGATCGATCTATTTCTTGTCAAACAGCGACCGGGCGAAAGTCTAAAGATGTACCTGGATCGTTTCAATTTGGCAGCCACTGAGGTCAAAGATCCTCATGAGCCGACCATTGTCGCAGCACTAATTGATGGAGTGGATAAGGATACTGAGTTCGGGAGGTACTTGGCAGGCAAACCACCCCACACCAGAGAATTATTCTATGAGAAAGCCAATGTACATCTACGCCGGGAAGAGGTGTACGCGAACCGAAAGCTTAAAACAAATGATAAGGAAGAAGTTCAGAGCAATGTCGCCATCAAACAGACTGGAGACAGCTCGGGGAAAGTCGAGGTTAACGTCGGAAATCAGAACCAGGGTGGTCGCCGGCCGGGTAACAACAATAACAATGCTAATGGCAACAGCCGGAAGAGGGGCCGATGGAACGATTCCCAGAGAAGGACTCGTCCCAGGGCCTTTGAGAGTTATACACCCATAAATGATACTCTGGAAAATATCTTCATGGATGCGTATGAAGTCCTCCAGAATAAGAGGCCGCCTCCTAGAGAGTCGACGGAAAAAGAGCGTGAGACAGGGAAGTTTTGCCTCTTTCATCAAATTCACGGCCATTCGACGAATGAATGCCGTCACCTGAGGGACGTAGTCGAAAGGTTGCTTCGAGAAGGGAAGCTAGACGAATACAGAGTAGCACCTAGGGACAGGGGGCAAGCAGTACAAGCCCCGAATCAGAATCAAAATCAACTTGCTGCTAGGCCGACTGCTCAGCAAAAGGGAAAGAATATTGTAATCAACACCGTGATCGGTGGACTCTACCTTGCTGGGCACAGTTCCAAAGCTTTAGATCAATATGTCAACGCAGCCAAACAACACCTCGAAATGGGGGAATGTAGCAACGCCGAGGACAGTGTTCCTGTGAAGCAGCAAAAGATGATGACTGATGATGTTGTTTTCCGAGAGCGAGAAAGCGTTGGGGTCCATGCTCCAACTGAAGATCCACTTGTAATCACAATACCCATTGGGTCAGCCACTGTTCATAAGGTACTGGTGGACAACGGGAGTTCCGTTAATATCCTTTTCAAAAAAGCCTTTGACCAGATGAATCTTGAGATAAAAGACTTGAAGCCCTGCCAAGGATGGATTCGTGGATTCAACGGAGCATCCACCGCACCTATGGGTTACGTAGAGTTGCCAGTTACACTTGGGGAAGGAGAACGCCAGAGAGTGAGAATCCTTCCTTTTGTGGTTTTGGATGTCGAATCGCCATACAATGCCTTCTTGGGCCGGCCGGCCCTCGCAAAATTCAGAGCCTATATAGCCCCCTGGTGCTTGCTATTGAAGTTCCCCACAGAAGCCGGCGTTGGTATCGTCAGAGGGGATCAAGTTGCTGTGCGAGCATGCTATGTTGCCGAGTTAAAGTTGCTTCGCAACGGCGGGGATATCGAAACTAAATGCATTCCTCCCCCTTTGGGGGCGGAAACCTTATAGAAATCAAAGAAGATAATTGTTGGAGAGTTGCCTAGAGTGATGCCCGAGGATATAGATCCCAGAGAGGATCAAGAACCCGGGGGCAGAACGGCAACTCCCAACGAAGCAACTGTGGATGTGCCAATCGATGACAGTGATCCGGAGAAGGTCCTTAAGATTGGATCCCAGTTAAGTCCGACTCTTGCCGAAGAATTGACGGCTTTCTTAAAGAACAACTTGGATGTATTCGCTTGGACCCATGCGGACATGTGCGGGATATCCCCATCAATCATGAGCCATTCTTTGAGCATTAACCCCAAACATCCTCCAGTGAAGCAAAAAAGGCGAGTGCTGGGCCCAGAGAGGTCCGCTGCCTTGAAAGAAGAGGTTGGGAAGCTGAAGAGTAATGGATTTATAAGAGATTCAACTTACCCAGATTGGATCTCGAACCCAGTCCTGGTAAAGAAAGCCAACGGGAAGTGGCGAACGTGTATCGACTTCTCGGATTTAAACAAAGCTTGTCCCAAAGATAGTTTTCCATTACCTCGAATTGACCAGTTGGTAGATTCGACGGCAGGTCACGAGCTTCTCTCATTCATGGATGCTTATTCAGGATACAATCAGATTCCGATGCATGTTCCGGACCAAGAGCATACTAGCTTTATCACTGATCTGGGATTATATTGTTACGTAGTGATGCCCTTTGGCTTGAAGAATGCAGGCGCTACGTACCAACGTTTGGTAAACAGAATGTTTTATAACCAAATCGGGAAAACGATGGAAGTATACGTCGACGATATGTTGGTTAAATCCAAGCAATCCTTTCAACACACTACTGACTTGGCAGAGATGTTCGGCATTCTTCGAAAGTATGGGATGAAACTCAATCCCACCAAATGTTCATTCGGTGTTGCCTCTGGAAAATTCTTAGGATTCATTGTCAGTTCGCGCGGTATCGAGATTAATCCAGACCAGATCACAGCAATCAGGAACATTCAGGAACCTAGGCAAATTAAGGACGTGCAAAGCCTTGCCGGAAAAGTGGCCGCGCTAAGCAGATTTATCTCCAGGGCTACGGATAAGTGCATCCCGTTCTTCGAATTAATAAAGCGGGGAAAACGCCACTTTAAATGGACACCTGACTGCGTGGAAGCGTTTCAGAACTTGCTCAAACACTTGGAGGAACCTCCAATTCTATCTAAACCAATAGACCACGAGGATTTATTCGTGTATTTGGCAGTATCATCTCATGCAGTCAGCTCAACATTGGTAAGGGAAGAGGAGAAGGTCCAAAGACCTGTGTATTACGTGAGTAAAAAATTAACAGCGGCAGAACATAATTATCCACGGATAGAAAAACCGGCGTATAGTTTACTGATTGCCTCCAGAAAGCTTCGGCACTATTTTCAAGCACATCCTATTATCATATATACTGATCACCCACTCAGGCAAGTTCTACAGAGACCAGAGGCGTCTGGAAGATTACTCAAATGGAATATTGAGTTAAGTCAATTTGACTTGAACTTTCAGCCCAGACGATCAATTCGGGGGCAAGCGATAGCTGACTTCATAGCAGAATTCACAGTTCCTGAAGAAGACATAGCAAACGAAGAAGTGGAACCCTCAAAATTACTTTTCGACCCTGATGTCTGGAGATTATATACTGATGGTGCTAAAAATAATGAAAGATCCGGCGCCGGAATAGTGCTTGAAACCCCCGAGAAACGATTGATAACTTATGCCATCCGAATGGAGTTTCGGGCCACTAACAACGATTCTGAATATGAAGCCCTGATAGCCGGATTAAAGATTGCAAAGGTGCTAGAAGTCACGAAACTGAACATCTTCTGCGATTCCAAGTTAGTTGTGAACCAAGTTACTGGGAGATTCCAAGCTAAAAGTGCAAGATTGATTCTATACTTAAAGAAAGTGAAAGAGCTGCTGAATGAGTTTGATCGCTACAGCATATCTCATATTCCGCGGTCAGAAAATCAGCAGGCAGACAAGTTGGCAAAGATGGCTAGTTCTAGCAATCCTGAAGTGATAGGGCTAGCCCCCGTTGAAGTACTTCGGTCCCCCAGCATTGATCAGATGGAAATCGACCTAGTACTAGAGACGGAACCAGAAAAGGAATCGTGGATGACCCCTATAAAGGATTTCCTAATGAATGGAGCGCTTCCGGCCAGGAAAAGCGAGAGGCGAAAAGTGATTCGTAAAGCCGCCCGATACGTACTGCAAGGCGGAGTCCTTTATAGACAAGGGTATTCAATGCCCCTCCTTCGGTGTATAGCCCACGATGACGTCAAACGTGTGCTGCAAGAAGTCCACGAAGGAGAATGTGGCGACCATACCGGGGGGCAAACCTTGGTAAAAAAGATATTACGGCATGGTTACTTCTGGCCTACCATAAACAAGGATGCAGTAAGATATGCACGACGATGTGATGCATGCCAGAGATTTTCAAAGATACCCAGAGCGCCTCCAAGCCAGTTAAAAACAATGATGAGCCCGTGGCCATTTGCTATGTGGGGAATTGATATCATCGGAAGTCTCCCCATAGCAAGGGGTGGAGCCAAGTTCGCCATTGTGGCTGTGGATTATTTCACTAAGTGGGTTGAGGCAGAACCACTAACTACAATCACAACTAAACGAGTAATCAACTTCATCGTGAGAAACATCATCTGTCGATTCGGGATTCCGAAAATTGTGATAACCGACAACGGAACTCAATTTGATAGTGCTGAATTCAGAAACTTCTGCCAGAAATACCACATCGAGAATCGATACACATCTGTGGCACACCCGCAATCGAACGGGCAAGTTGAAGCTGTAAATAAAGTAATTAAGTCCATTCTGAAAAGAAGAATGAAGCGGGCTAAAGCCATGTGGGCTGACGAATTGCCCTTGGCACTATGGGCCTACAGGACGACATATAAATCAGCAACATGACATACCCCGTTCTCCCTTGCTTTTGGAACGGAAGCAGTCATCCCGATTGAGATAAAGGTACCTTCTCATCGGGTGACCTATTATGATCCAATGTCCAATAACGAATTGCTTCTTGAGTCCCTGGATATGATCGAAGAAAAGAGGGATGAAGCCGACCTGCGTGCTCTGAGATGCAAACAACAGGTCGCCCAATACTACAACAAAAAGGTCCGAGCCCGAACCTTGGAACCCGGAGACTTGGTTCTGAAACGTGTCTTTCCACCCCCAACTCATATGGGAGCGAAGTGGGAAGGACCGTATTCTATTCTCAGCAAGCTTGATAACGGAACCTTCAAGCTGGCAACTGTAGATGGAAAGGAGATCCCCAGAGTGTGGAATGCCCAACATCTACGGCCATATCTAACATGAGAAGTTTCAAATCTATTCTTTTGTTAAAAAAAAAAAACTATGTACAGGGCATGACTTGCCTAGAACAGTCTGATTTCTTAAAGCAAGAGGTTATAAAGTGGACGTAGGTCACGATTCGACCGAACCACTATAAAAATACTGCGTGTCATTTACCTTTACTGCATCTTTATTTATTTGCCTATGAAAAATCAGTGTGAATATTGCAGGTACCCAAAATCCAGTGCCGACAGTTCCTATCATAAACTAATCAGAGGAACCCAAAGCCTTAGTAAATGCTCTAGCTGCTTGTCCGACTGGTTTTAATCCTCGGAGCTTGGATTACAATGTAAACCTGAGACGAGTTTGAGGAGCAGGCATGGTCGCAGACGGCTGAGCTCGAACTCTAACTCTCCAGAGAGAGAGAGAGTATAAAAGCGTCTCCGATTGAGCGCTGAGAAAGAGCTCCTTTCCCGCTGTAGGATCGGGGAGCGAATGAATCGCTGAGCTCGAACTCTAACTCTCCAGAGAGAGAGAGAGTATAAAAGCGTCTCCGATTGAGCGCTGAGAAAGAGCTCCTTTCCCGCTGAAGGATTGGGGAGCGAATGAATCGCTGAGCTCGAACTCTAACTCTCCAGAGAGAGAGAGAGTATAAAAGCGTCTCCGATTGAGCGCTGAGAAAGAGCTCCTTTCCCGCTGAAGGATCGGGGAGCGAATGAATCGCTGAGCTCGAACTCTAACTCTCCAGAGAGAGAGAGAGTATAAAGGCGTCTCCGATTGAGCGCTGAGAAATAGCTCCTTCCCCGCTGAAGGATCGGGGAACGAACGAATCTCCAAGCGTAAAACTCTAACAATTGATTAGGGGGCATCACGCACTCCTATGCGAATACTAAGCTTTGATATAACAAATGTAACATAGCACGAACATTCTTCTTCCTGTTGATTGACTGACTTATAATTATTAATAGCTGGCTAACGACTAAATGTGGAAAGTTTCTATGAATACAGGTACACAATGATGTAAGAAGAAACAAATCCTTGTTTATGTACTGCAAATCAGCAAAGTGAAAACAAGTTAGAAACAAAAGTGAGGGCCAGTCTCACAATTACACTCCCTGGCCAGTGGGAAGCTTAAAAGGCAAAATATCAGTAAACGTCCTATTTGTGCTTTGGTATCTTCTCTCGCTCCTGCCTCTCCAGCCTCTCCTTGTCGGCTTCAGATGGATCCCCCTTTTTCCTTTTTCGCTTGTCCACGAGGGGAGCATCTGACTCCTCTGAGGCTTCCTCTCCCCCATCTTTTCCCTTGCTTCTGCCGGAGAGGGAAGCAGGGAAGTCATCAGGGTTTGCAAAGTGAAGTTGCCGGCTGATGGACTTGGACTGGATTTTCATAATCATCCCGGTTTTGGGATCGAACTCTGCGAGAGGGACCACATCCAAAGCCTCATCCCCCGCCTTCCTCAAAGCCAACTCTTTCTCTTGTCTGGCTTTTCGGCTGGCCAGGGGTTCCTCATCATCATCATCATCGTCGGCCTTCTTGGTGCCGGTGATATCCTCTTCATCATCCACATGCCGACCATCCAAGTCTTTTAAAGCCTCGATAGTCTCAGCATCTTTGGGTACATCGGCGCTAGGCACCGAGATGCTTCCTTCAGCTGCAGCGGCCTCGACTCGCTCTGAAACATCAATTTCAGCACCCGGCAAGACGATCCTCTCCTCCACCTCTCTCTCTTTTCCAACACCCTTGTCGGCGGGCTCGCCACCTGCATTATGAAAGACGCACATTACTAATTCAGTGGGTTGTCCTGTTAGACGACGACAATTCGCAATTGCTTTAGCAAATTGTTGGGAATAGAGAAAGGTACCTTCAGCAGACACTCCCCCTTGAGTAGATCCGGAAGCTCCAACAGCCACGGGAGTTAAGCCTAAGGGGATCAGCGGATCGTCAGGATGATACTCCTCGACTTCGGAAGTTTTAGACTTGGCGGCGGAGCTGGAACCTTCGTCAGTTTTGTTTTTGCCTTTAGCCATGGTTCTCTCCTTCTCCATTTCCGCCAGGATTAAGCGACGGCCCTCTGCCAGATCCTCAGGCTCATTGTCCCTTAGGATGCTTTTCATCAATTCATCTTCATCGATCTCTTCGACCCCTCGTCTATGTTTTTCGCCTTCCACGATGGCATCCCATAGGTTGGCCAAAGTAACATGATAATCTGGGATCCATGAGATATTGCGAGTTTTGAGAACCTGGCCGAGGAAGTCAAAGATCATCTCCTCAAACCCCTCGATTTCTTTCTCTCTTTCAAGGAGTTTGTGGTTGGAGGCAGTGGCCATTTCAATGGCGCTATCAACGTTCTTTTCGGCAAGAGCTGCCCGCCTCTCCGCATCGGCCACCTGATCATTCAAAATCGCTTTTTCCGCCTCTGCCAGAGCCAATTTTTCTTTTAAGCTCGCTCTTTCCGCCTCCCAAGCAGCCTTCTCCGTCGAAAAATGGCCTTGTGCCGTTACCAGTTCGATGTTGGCCATTCTGAGGTCTTCAACTTCCTTTTTTAAGGCCATTTTTTCCTGGCTATTGGAATCCAGTTCTAAATGAAATCGCTGCTTGGCGTTTTCTAATTCAGTTTTATAGTTTGCGGCGTCTCTTTGTGCCAGAGCGAGTTGGGCTTGAGCGTCTTCCAGATCCTTCTCTAATTTTGTCCTAGCCCTTTCATTATTCTCGAGTTTTGCTTTAGACCTGTGAGCTTCTATTTCGAGTGTCCGGATGACCTCCGAAAGATTAAGTGCGTGCTTTTTCATCGCCTCGTACTGCTTGGCCACGTGACGGATGTGACCAATAACTTCTTTGTCCCAGTTTTTAGGAACTGGTTCCAAGGCGGGAACAAAGACCATCCTATCGAAGAACATTCCTGGAAATTGTTCCCGTAGCTTTTCCAGCCTACCTTGGATTTCAGGACCGTGAACGTAGTCCCGTGAACCGGAGGCAGCTAATTCTGGTTGGCTGGTGGGGACTATGTTGCTTCTCTCTTGCTCAGTGTCTTTGGATGAACCCCTGTCCCCGTCTTTGGATTCGTGACGCCTTTTGGACGACCGACTGTGGGAAGGCGCACTCTTTGGAGGAGTCAACTCTTTTGGAAGTGTCTTCCCCCCGGTCGGAATTATTGGATGACTTGAAGGCCTGGTAGAGGTTGATTTAGGTGGGGATCGAGGTTGCGAAGAGCTCGTCTTGTGAGAAGGACCGCGAGGGCGCTCAGTACCCGAACGAAGACTGGGGGTGCCTTCGCGAAGAGAACGGTACGAGTAAGTTTTCCTGCGTGACATCGCTCCTGCAAAAAAAGAAAAGAAGAGCATATTATCACATTGAATAGCCACGACATAATAGTGCACGGTCAGGCAATGTGTGTGAGGTGTGCATCCCATATAATTCCCCCTAACAGACCCGGGCCTGGAGACAGGCTCGTCTGGCCCATTTCACGTCCCCTTGTTGAGTCAGCCGCCTCTTCGGGAGCAGAAAAGAAAGGCTCCTCGCCGAAGTCTTTTTCCGTGTATTCAATGTCGGGCAAAGGGATTTTATTCAGCTCATCGAATAGTTGTTCTTCTGTCAATTCGTCATCACCGACAGTTTCCATTGGAGCAGAAGTAGGGATTTCTTTCGACGCATCGCCACGGGATTCATCTCCCCTGTATACATTCAAGTCTTCGTCGTCCTGGATGACTATCGGAGAAGGGCTTTTGTGAAATTTGGTTGTCTCCACCGCTTGTGAAGTTCCTTCTCCTTCCATCGGGGGCACATATTTATAAGGTTTGCCGCCGGTTCCAAGTCCAAATTTCCTATCCAAGAGGCGATGCTTGTGAAGGTTGTCATCCGTAATGCATTTTTTAATCCTTAAAAAGTCGGATCTGCTTTGCAAAAGAATGGATAACCGGTTGTTGTACAATGCGCCCTCTGTTTTCGGGAAGACATGATCTGTTTAAGACAAAGGAAAAAGCGGAAGAATGTTATTACTTAGACTCCCCCAAGCAAGATATTCAACTAGGCGATCAAAATTTACTTGATTTGAGCCATCTCCGTGAGCATCCAGCCTGTCTTCTTATGTAAAACCAGTCAGACTTAGGATCCCCGATGTTGCTGTACCCGTCATACAGAACTTTCCTGTTCGCCACTGATTCAAAAAAGGAAAAGTTGGGAGTTGCAGAAGAACGGTGCTTGAAGAGAAAGAAGAACACCAGGTCTCTGAATTTGAGTTCGGCATGCAAGATTTCCGCGTAAGCAACATACAAAGAATATAGAGACGCGTAGGCGTTTGGATGAAGCTGCATCGGGGCAATGCCTAATCGTCTCAGAGTTTCAATGACAATTGGAGGGAATGGAGGGATAGCTCCTACTAGACACATTGTCCGACTGATCGACATATACCCTTCCGGTGCTAAATGAGGTCTGTCTTCGCTTCCCGGTGTTAAGACATCGTCCCAAGGAATGCCGTGTCTTAGGCAGATTCTCTTGAGTTTTATTTCGTCGAGCTTGGACGCTAAAGAGTCAGAGAATTTATCTATCCCGACTGCGCCTGGAATTTCGTCCGGAGCTCGCTCGTCAGAATCGGAGTTGTTGCTGGATGACGTGCTTTCTGTCGGATCCGATTCTGTGGCTTCATATTCGGACCCAGAATCTTCACCTTCTGGATTGATTGGAGGAATTTGAGGATTATGCTGTTCAGGAGTCTCAGATTCCGTTTCGGCTACAGATCTTGAGGAAGAGTGGTCGTTCGACAATGCTGCTAGGACGAGAAAATATGAACGATAAGATTAACACTACCCGTCCCCCGTGTGTGCAAGTGCTACTGCGTGTGCTTGTGTGTGCGCAATATTAAAAACGATAATGAAACATGAAAGCAGTCGAGGTTATTAAAAGTCATTAGTCGTCATATGCAGTCAAATCATGAAGTCATTTAGTCCAGGGAGATCAACGTCAGGGCTCTATCCTAACTGTCCAGAGTTTTTGTAGCGGCAAGGCGCTGATTAAAGACTGAAATTTCTTCGTATCACCAGCCGTGAGACGGATCGCATAGCAGAGGGATCCCCCCCCCCCCCCGACTCGCACGACAGGGGGATCGCCCCCCTTCGACTCGCATGGCAGAGGGATCACACCCTTTCCCGATCGCAGAGCAGAGAGTTTGCCCCTCATCGAATCGCCGGGCGAAGGGAAGGCTCCCTCACGAACCGTTGCGACTACCGTGGTACGACCCTTGGTTGCCCTCTCAATCTGTATTCGTCTCGCCACTTGCTTCCGTCCTCAATCACTGGCCACGATCCGAGTCAGCCTTCTTTCTCCTTCTCCATCCTTCTTCTTCCTCATCTCCTTCCCATCCTCAAATTCTGAGCTCCACGTTCAATGGCCATGGCGATTTGGTGATAACTTCGAAAAGTAGCGGATTTATATTGTTTCTCTCTGGAATCAACCGTAGAAATTCAGGAAAATAATATGAGGGTGCTTCCTATAAAGTTACCTTTCTAAAAACTGAGAGAGTTCTTGGATTTTCGAAAGTTTTAAAGGGTTGGATTCGTTGTTCGACAGCTCGCGCGAGATGATTCAGCAGAGAGGAGAAAGAAGGAAAATGAAGAGGGGAGCGTCGGCTTTTATAGGCAAAGAAGGTGACCGTTTGCCTCCCCTCCTTTGTCTTATTCGGTCCACGAACCGCCCCCCGAGCCACGATCCGAAGACGGAATCGCAAAAAAAAGCCCACGGACCACTTTGAAATGATGGCCCACAAGACTCGGAGCCCGATACGGCTCGAAGGAAGATGCGCCCCGTATCGCACAAGACCCTAGGAACTCAGCACGCGACGAGCAGATGACCAAATCGGACCGTGTCGTCCTATGGCGATCCGATCCATCCATGTGTCAATTTGAACCAATGCGACTGTAAACTTGCATCCTTTCAGGAGAGAGTCAATAAGTATCTTCGAAGCATGTTTCATCATCAATAAAACATACTTCGAGGGGGCAAAGTGTTGGCTCGCTTTTTGACCAAGCCACCCAGGATCATTCGTGAAAGGAAATCAGGAAACCAGGTCCTCCAGGAAAGTGGATCGCACGCCATCGTCTCGCCCCGCTTGGATCGCACGCCATCGTCTCGCCCCGCTTGGATCGCACTCTATCGACTCGCCCAGGGACGGATCGCTCTCATCTCGTCGACGAACGCCACCTCCAGGCGATCCGATCCCTTGTAACGAACCAAACCCACTGACCCGTTCAACCACGAGCTGGTCTGCAGCGATCCGAATCGCACGGATCTGACGACACCTGTTCGCAACGGCTAGTTTGACTTTTTCTTCGATGGTTGCGATGCGATCCGAAAGTCTCGGGATTCGTGCCACGTGTCCACGATCCGTCCGACGAAATCAGCTATAAATAGCCCAGAGCTTGGCATTTTTCGAGAGCTTTTTTGAGCAATAGCGAATGCTGAGTCCGCCATTGTTGTCTAACCACTGGAATATCGAAAGAAATCACTGTTGTACTAGCTTTTAAAGCATAATCAATAAGATATAAAGTGGAGGTAGGCTCGTTAACGCCGAACCACTATAAATTCTGAGTGTTATTTTCTTTTTCCTGATTCCTCATTTAGAATTCTCTACAGTTTAGAACAATTTGGGTGTTAGGTCCAAATTTCGATCTAACATACAGGATGCTGGAAAGTATGAGAAGAACATTCTAACACTAAACATGAAATGCGATTCTTAACTAATTAATATTTCATTCGACACACACACACACACACACTAAACAAGCTACGTGTCTAACATCTTTCTTTTCTAATAACAGGGTGTACATGAAAACCAAACCGTGTCTCTAAAAACCAAAAGCAAGGGCCACGCTCGCGTATACTATCGGCCTACATGCCCAAAATAGCGGTAACATCTACTATAGTTACTAACGTTAATCGTGCTTCTTCTTTCAGTGTTTCTTTTTTGCAGATTCCGCACTAGACGACTCCCCACTAGTAGGCCTCTTCTTCCCCGATCTGCTCCTTCCTCTATAAGGCCCTCATAAATGCTAGACCCTAGCCTAACATCCAAAAAAGTGTCCACCGGACCACCTCCTTCTCCAAACTACATCTCTTGCAATGCTGATCCCGGTTTCGTTGTTTGAGGGAGCATGGGGGCAAAGCTCGGTGTCACAACAGCTCCAGCAAGGGCTGGACGATAAAAACACAAGCAAGTTAAAGCCCTTAACAATGTCGGAGTTCCAAACATATACCAACAGTCTTCGACAATGCGTCTCAGCCTCTCCGAAGCAGCGCACTTCCGGCATACAACTCAAGGGAAAGGTCACGACCAATCACTAAGCATGGCATGAAGATCTTTCCATCCATCAGACTTGTCTTACTTAAAAGCATGTCCCGTTAACACAAGACATACTTAGAGGGGGCAAATGTTAACATGCATTTTGGTCTGATTCCCAAAAGTACGCAAGACACGCTCGACTCAACATATCGCATGATATTACAGCTCAAAAGTGTTGCCAATATCATCAAGGGTCTAGCACTAGAAGACTCGAATCGGGCGACTAGCAGAATGTCGCATCCCTTGGATGCAACATCCATCGGTATCCATCCGCAGCCGAGTCGAAGGCGAGTCGTCAGCGGGTCCGAGCGCAGCGTCAGTGGGGGTCCGGGGCCCCACAGTCCCACTGGCGATCGACCTAACCGGTTAGGTCGAATAAGTGGGCACCGCCCGGTTCATTCGATTTTCGCTAACAAGTGTGTTACCCAGAATCACCGGATCGACTCAAAGTCAAGGTTCAACCAACTACTTCCATGACCTTCATATCCCTCAAAACCAGACCACATCCACGTTGTCGGATCCCCCTCTTCCCGAATCCCCGATGCCAAGTGCCAACATAAACTCGTATCCCATAGGGTACGGATTTTGTACCCAATAGGGTACGAATTTCGTACCCTTCCCCCTCCCCTCGGGTACGATTTACCCCTAAGGCTATCAACGGGTTCCCAAACATACCAGAGTCTAGATGTACCCTAATTACTACCTCACTCGATCGGCTCCCTACTCTGTAGATACCATGTCCTAGCCCCATAGTAGGGTGTATCACTCCCTAAAGTGGCAACCCTTAGTTTCCAGGATGCACAAGCATATCTACAGGTGCACGACATCTTATTTTCCTCTGTCCGGACCATGCACGCACATGACCCAGTCGGTACGCGCCGCCAACACCGTCCCCTACATTTGGATCTCTTACAATCAGCCCAGTAAGCATGCCCCGACTTCGACCTAGGGTGGAGTACTCGTTTGATACCGTTATATGGATTACTGACTGAAACGGGTCCCACACAGAAGATGATACAAGCTCCTCCATTTGTCTTGCATCTCCACTAGGATTTCCATAGGTTATGCTTAATTTTCTTATGTAGGTTGTGCTTGGATAGGAAAAATAGGGGAATCTTTATAAATAGTTACATCAAATCCAAGTACGGTTAGAAAAAGGTTGAAAAAGAAAAATGGAAGATACGAAATTTTCCGTTTTCTATCTTTCTGTAACATAAGAAATTGAATTTAGAAAATTAGATTTTTCTGAAATTTGAGAAATAAAGTTGGTTGGTAGGATTTTGGATGCAACAATTAGATGAACTACGCTCTTACTCAGTGAGAGTGTGGGAAAATTTGGATGAAAAGGCATTTTTGATTTTCAAAATATTACATTCATATAGAACTGGCAATATATTTAGGATGTGAGCATCGTATTTTAAAAGGATTTTTGAAAAATTTGCATACACGTAGGAGGTACTGCTTAGGCATACATGCATTATTATGTTGTATTTCACTTTGCACAAGTGCACAATGTTTGCAAAAATTGGATGCACACATGATGGATGCATGTTATGCGAGGGGTTAGTTGACTTTTATCCTTATCAAATTTCGAGGACGAAATTTCCTACGTGTAGGAGAATGTCACACCACGCATTTTTGTAACAATTAAATAATGCATATAAGAAAAAAAATTGAAGAGCTTCCAGAATTTGGCCACGGGAGTATCGTCATTACGTTCGTGGCGATTTTCTGGTCAATTTAGACCTATGGATTGCAGAATACCAACACGAATTTTGATAAATTAGAATTTTGAAAAGAAAAAAATCGGTTTGTCGGAATTGGGTTGTTACAGGTTAGGTCGAACAAGTGGGCACCGCCGGTTCATTCAATTTCCGCCAACAAATGTGTTACCCAGAATCACCGGATCGACTCAAAGTCAAGATTCAACTAACAACTTCCATGGCCTTCGTATCCCTCAAAACTAGGCCACATCCACGTTGCCGTATCTCTCTCTTCCCGATCCCCCGTGCCAAGTGCCAACATAAAACTCATACCCCACGGGGTACGAATTTCTTACCCCACCAGGTACGAATTTCATACCCTCCCCGGGTACGAATTTCCGGCACGATGGGGGGGATCCGAATTTCTGGAGCACTCTCCTCTGGGATACGAAAATTGACTTGTGGTCCCCTATTTCTACCTACTCCCACCTAACATCTCCACTATAAATACCCCTTGACCTCACACTTCAAAGGGGTTGGAATTTGGTGATTTGACACCTCCAGAGAGCTCCAAATAGCCTCTTTAATGACATCTCCACTTTGAGAAAGAAGAAGGGCAAAAATGTCTTTTTCCAAAATATTAATATATGATAATTATGACATCATATACTTTAGAATTGTATGTAAAGAGATATCATGAGATGTTCTCAACCTTGTAACTCTTGGTTATTAATAATATTCCAACGACTCTTTCAAAGTGGACGTAGGTCTCTCGAGAGGCCTAACCATTATAAATCACTTGTGTTATTTATTGCTTTCCGCATTTACTTTTACGACCGAAACTATAATTCCTAAGTAATTGAAATCTTGGGTGTTTATGATATTTTTTGCCGTCAACAATTTGCTTAAAATTATTTAATATCATCACATTTGTTTATTTTTAATACGTCGATGATAAATATGATTGAAAGAAATCCATGTAATTTTATTTTTTTTGGATATGTCGATTATCTACGAACAAGATAATTATCTGATATTCGTTTTTATCTGTGAATCTGAATGTTCGATATTCGAAAATAACGTTGATTATCCTTATCCAAAAATATTCGTTGACAACTCTAATATCATTTAAGATTTGTCTATCTAATATATTTTAAATAATCATTTAATAATTTATCATTATATAACAAACATATAATAGACGGAAAACACATCTTATTGACAGAAATTGTTATTGAGTTAGAAACATGTAACAAATTACATAATCGAATGGATATTGAGTTAGAATCATGTTATCAATAATCATGCTATCTATATCCATTCGATTTGTTCATGGAGCATATAAATAACATGATTATTCTTCGATAAGCTACAAATGATGATATCTCAACAGGTTTACCTTGAAACATTATGAAACATCCATTAATTCAGACTTGAAACGCCAAACGTGCACCTTAAGGTAGAAGACAATGAACGCATGCCAGCACGTACTTTTATTTGAATTTTGAATACAAAATGAGAGTTTCTTTAACAACTATAAAATATACGGTAACACTGTAACCGCCAAACATTAAAAAATAAACAACCACATTGGAATCCCTATATTTACCTAAATTTACGATGTGCAAATAATTTGACTTCAATCATCAAGGGCCTGTCCCTCTTCTTCAACTTCGCTCTATTTCTCTCCCATTTCCAAAGGTAAGAGTTTATTCATGCAAAACTGTATATAGGTGCTTTTTAATTGTAATGTTGTTTGTATATTTGTGCGGCTAAGCATTTTGTTCAGAACATTTATCAAAATTAGCGCAAAAAACATACATATGGTTTCAAATTTCGGTCTTTTGATTGGACCTAATTCTAAATTCGAAAGCATAACAGGTCATTATGTTGCCCTTTTTACATTTTGGGTTCTTGATTTCGGTATATGTTTAAAGCTTTTCGGTTATAACTGTCCTGTCGAATGGAAATTATATAGCAATTGAACATTTTTTTATAGGATGACAGGAAATTTGATTGATTGTACCTTGTTCGAAAATTTCTGCAATACAAATGCCCTTCAAATGAAAGTTGTTTTATACGAGACATGCGTTTGGATTCAATATTGAGTTTCAGAATTGGTGAGCGTTCGGTCGGTTCGGTTAGTTTGAAGCTAAAAAAACTCAAACCGAATTGAAACCGAAAATTTTCCAAATCAAATCGAACCGAACCAAATTAATTTCGGTTAATTCGGCCGGTAACCGATTTAACCGAACTTGAACGGTATTTTACTATTTAAACGATGAATTCACTTAAAGTAGAACATAAATTCATATTTAAAGAAATTTTACATATTAAATTTTATGTTTGAAATGAAATTTGACATATTTAAAACACATGTTTTTGTATGTTATCACTGGACTTATTATCTAAATTTCTACAACACCGTAAGTTTAGATAATAAATTAAAAGTTCGGTTAATTCGGTTAAACTGATAACCAAAAAAATTTATTTTACAAACCGATTTAGTTTTAAAACCGAATCGAACCGACCGAAATGAACCGGTTTGGTCGGTTAATTCGGTTTGAACCGAATATTGCTCACCCTACGGAATTGTGGAGGGAACAACAAGTAATCTATCTTGTGACATGAACATGAAAGTGAGTGCCAAGTGTCTGATGAATTGAAATGCATGGTTTCTCTCTGTCCAAAACTGCTGAATTATCATGTTTCGTAAGGCCAAAGTTAAATGCGACAGAGATATCTGTCCATTGACATATAACTACAATCCAGAAAGTGATTAACGAAGTGATAAGGACGATTTTTTTCCCACTTTTTTTTCTTCAATTTTCTAACAAATATTAATAGTGTGTTGCCTAAAAGCACCTAAATTTTTTCTTTGTAATACCATGATTAGTATTAGGAAGTGTAACATGGTGTTTTATACTTCCTGATGCCACTCATGATATTAAGATGAGAAAATTTTGAGTGCTTTTAGCAATGCTATGTTAATGTGTAGTTCTATTGTCCTTATGGGACCTATGGTGTTCCCAAATACCACAATTTTTATGTGATTCAACATTTGGAGTTTATATAAGTTTATATTAATCTGTAAAGATCCAAAAAAGCCGACTATATCTGACTTGATTTTTGAACCCACTAGTTCATTAATGATAAATTAATTAATTGTGTAGATGCTTCTTGTTACATATAATATTCATCTTCTGATTTAAGCAACTCGTTTAGACAGAAAGTAGATTCTTCCAGATTCAATAACAGTTGTTTAACAGATATTTGATTCAATAACAGTTGTTTAACAGATATTTGTTAATCTCTTGAATTTAGAGTTGACATTGATTAATTATTTATGATCATTCATATGCACAGATTAACAAAGAAAAGATTTGATATTTTGTCCTATAAGTGAACTGCCATATTTATAGCAAAACCAGCAATGATCTGTTTAGTGAAAAAGTGGATATAACTAACCAGAACGTAGCCAAATAAGGTTTGTTCACTGTGTTGTGACTAATTTTACTTGATTTAATTGGTTGGTGAACCGAGCAGAGGACTGGTTATTAAAACAGCAAAGGCTTTGTGGTTTTTAAATAAAATAGCAAAGACTTTGATATTTACAAACAGGTCTTTACCATTTTATTTTGTTTTCAATTATTTACAAGCAGGTCTGATGGTAAGTAAAAGAGGTAGGTAAATGGGGTTCAATTCATCTGTTCTCAAATTATGCAGCTAATCACAGTCATTTATTAATTATGTGTCCAACGTGTAAGCTATGCACCCAGACAAGGTATAAAATTGTGATTGTATGCCATATCCTAATATATATCAAAGTATTATATTTATCTTGTTGTCGTCCCCACTCCAAATTCGTAAGCCTCCGGTCAACAACCTGGAATGAAGAATATAAATATATACACATAGTCATCTATTTCGTTCTCCGTGTGATTTATTTTCTACTCTATCTCTTGCCTATCTTGTTTGAATTTGTAATGGAATGAGGAATACTTTGTTATCCTGATTGGTTGGTTCGTTGGCCGTCTGATTTATTTTCTACTCTATCTCCTGCCTGTTTTGGTTGAATTTTTAATAGAATGAAAAACACTTTGTGATCCTAAATAGTTCACTATATATATGGGACCGGTCTCTTATGTATTGTTAATATTCTTCTTCCTTTGTGATCTTAACTAGTTTGAATTTGATATATATAGGGGACCCAACCTCTTACATATTGTTACTATTCTTCTTCTTTTGACGGGTCAATACAAAACAAGATGTTAGAAAATGGACAATGCAATGGAGATAAACTCAATCACTTGGTATGATGTCTGTAATTTAGTTTATATGTAGAGTCGCTTAATTTATTATATATTTTCATGTAAATCTTTTTATTACCTATAATTTAAGGCAAAAGTGGATCCTTCCCAACCTGCAAGAACAATTTGGCAAAGAAATTTAGATGATGAAGAAAGAAATTTCGCAGTTCCTCTTAGTTTAGTGGAGAAGATTAAGTTGGTAAAATTATCGTTTAAACGCTGGCATATTTAACTAATACAAATTCATTGTTTGTTTGTTATATTAGAAGATTTCAATTAATCATTGAGATATAACTGATTTTTTTTCCTCTTTTGATGTAGGCTCCATTTATATATTTATTGTGTCGCCACTATGTTAAAGAAGTAGCAAAAGGAAGAGTGAGTTATTAAATTAGTTACTCATACGGTTTATGTAATATGATTTCATTTGTCATTGTGAAATGGCACGATCCTAATTTGATTATATCATTTTCAGGCTGGGATATTTAATCCATTTAAGAGTTGCTCATCGATATCTTCCCATGGAGTGCCATTAGGCGGCATAGGGTTCGCATTTTTATTGCTTTAAGTACAAAAGTTTAAGTGATTTATGTATTCGACAAAGATGAACTTTTTTGCATATGCCAAACGAGTTGTAATATTCAGCGCAGGGAGCATAGGAAGAAGCTACAAAGGATATTTCCAACACTTCCAATTGTTCCCTGATAAATCTGACGAGGGTCCAGTCTTAGCAAATCAGTTTTCTGTAAGTTAAATGGAAATTTGGGAAACACAAAGTAACTTGAATAATGTTTTTGTAGAACAACTCATTTTATTGTAGAAATTATCCGAATATTGTGATCATTATTCGAGTTAAGAACAATCTTGACATTTAATTTGGTATAACATAGAAAATACAAGTGTTGTAATATAAACAATCCCTTTCTTTATAAAACAGATTCAAAAACTGTATGCCATAAAATATGCACTACTGTGATATTCTCAGGCTGACTGTAGTTTGGATATCTGTTATGGCCTCCTTGGATAATTGCTATATAAATTTGTCACAAAAAGTCAGAATTTTCCCATAACAAGGTGTATAGTATACATTGGCTCTTATTTTACTACAATCATTTGGATAGGTTTTTATTACAAGGCCAGATGGCGTTAAGCATTCAACTGTCCTGGCCCCAAGAAGTTCTGATATTCCCAAGTAAGCAATTCAGTTTGAACTAAATCAACTTGAAATAAGTTTATTTTATCTATGCTCCATTTGATGCCCTGCACTCTGATTTGTTTCTCAGTTTTTATGTTATAGAAAAATTAATGATGAGCGTAATAGGATGAAACAAAGCAATGATAACAGTTTCTGAAATACATGAAACATAATATGGTGTTAGACCTGACAAGTAAAATCAGTAAAAAGACGATGAAAACTATAATATGCAGAGGAAGTACTTCTTCAGGAATTGAATCGTGGGACTGGAAACTGAGTGGGAGAAATTCATCATATCATGCTTTGTATCCGAGATCATGGACAGTTTATAACGGTACCTTTCAGTAAATAGACTTTCAGGATTTGTCTAATTTAGCTGATATTTTCTAACTTTTTTGTTATGCTCATAGGCGAACCTGACCGTGAAATAAAAATAACATGCCGCCAAATATCACCATTTATTCCTCACAACTATCAACAAAGCAGTCTGCCTGTTTCAGCGTTTACCTACACAGTGAGAAGATCACTTACTGAATTATTTTTGTTACAATTGTGTCATCATTTGTAGATTTACTTGCAATTATTTGCTTGTTAATTATTACTACAGCTAGTCAATTCAGGGAAGACAGCTGCAGATGTTACTCTTCTATTCACCTGGGCTGTAAGTACATGTAAATTGTGAATTACCTGATTTTGTAAGGCATAAGAGTGCTCGATTTTATATACTCAACATCAACGCAGAATTCAGTTGGTGGGAACTCTGGGTTTACTGGAAACCATTCAAACTCTAGAATGAAGTGAGCTTTTGAATATTAACAATCAACTTTGTATTCCTATTTTGGTATTAATAAGTGCATCAGACATTGTTTATGTGTATTGAAATATAATCTCATGAATTGCTATTTACATGACCTATAGAGAAAAAGATGGTGTTTGTGGAGTACTTCTGCATCACAGGTGATAAAAGATGAACATGTGATCAAAGATGAACATTTACATATGTAACCAAATTTATACTGCCTCTGATGCTAACTTGCCAACTTAGGACTGCAAAAGAAGAATCACCGGTAACATTTGCAATAGCAGCACAAGAAACAGACGATGTTCATGTCTCGGAATGCCCTTACTTTGTTATATCTGGAAATTCAAAGCAATTCTCAGCAAGAGACATGTGGGATGAAATTAAGAAGGTATGTGTTAACTAATTAAGGTATGTGTTAACTAATTGCATGTACATGCGCATGAGCACACAGGCAGCTTTGAATTTTTCAATGTAGCAAATCAGGCACTGTTTGTAAACTCCTTGCAATGTAGCTTTTATGTTAGAATAATTTTGTGCTTTTTTCAATTCAGAACGGGACATTCGACCGCCTTGATGTTGACCAAAGAATGGAGCCAACCGTAGTTGGAGTATCAATTGGAGCAGCTGTGGCAGCATCCACAAATATACCACCAAATTCGGTTCGGACAGTAACGTTCTCTTTAGCTTGGGATAGTCCAAGGGTCAGATTTCCAACTGGTAGAACTTACAATAGGTGAGAAAATCCTAAATTTTCCCCTACATTAAACATGGTTTATTATATTCTTTTTTGTGATGATGATGGTGTACTGGCAGACGATATACCAAATTTTATGGCACTGATGGAGAAGCAGCAGCTAATCTTGTGCATGATGCTATATTTGGTAAATCATTGCGTGTCATAACTTAAACAATTCACCTCTTGAATTGGTATTTACAGGTCAAATTGATGAACTATCTTTGTTTGTGCCCTTATTACTAACGCAGAGCACAGCAGCTGGGAATCTCAAATTGAGGAATGGCAGCAGCCTATTCTACAGGATAAGAGACTACCTGCATGGTAAAGGTTTATGTTAGCTTCCGTTGATCAATTGATCTAGTCTCCGTCTTTAGTAATTTATCACTGCAAATAATCATCCAGTTTTTTATCAGAAGATTCCTATCAAAATATATAAAGTAGCACATAATATATTTTTTGTGGAAAATCCAGAAACTGAGGCTTATATGCAGAGTATTCCTATCATTTTATATCAATTTCATTGTTTGATGCTTATATTATTTCTCATTTCAGTGCTTACAACTAGATGAATGTGGAATATTATACCAAATAAATATAACATACTCAAACAAACTTAGTAAAGTCAGTTGATTTGTACCACATACACACACACACTCCGCCAAATTATCAGTTCTTATGCATGAATATCCAATATAATTATTATTCTTCACAGGTACCCCACAACTCTGTTTAACCAGCTTTACTATCTTAATGCTGGAGGAACCATCTGGACCGGTACGTTCATTTCCTCATTTTTTTTACAGGAAAAGTTTTCTTGAACATTTAACAAAGTTCAATTTCAGTTAAGAGCTATCTAGAGAATAATGTTCGAAATGTTCATTGTCAATACATATTCATTAATCCATTATAATAAGTTTATTACATTTATGCAAGACCTCTCCAACGTTGTTATTTCCATTACAAATTCTGTGTATAAACAACTAATTTTCTGTTATGATTTTTGTTTATAGGATTCTACACGATATAAATTTAAGAAATGGTAAAAAGCGAAGAAAAAACCGATGACAAACAGATTACTAAATAGAACATTTATTAATTCACCAAATATTTAAAAGAAAATTCCTAAAAATTTAGAAGCTATCTCAACTTCCAAAATTGTATAAAAATTTTAACTTTTTCTCTCACATTCATCTAATGAACCGTATACATGACTATTATAATAGTCCTAATAAATTGTCTTCTTTAGTTAGCCGTTGATTATTTCCACTTCTCAAAATGAATCCTTCACGAAGTTTTTGTCTTCTTTAACACGGCAATAAAAGAGACAATTACTCATTATTTGAATTCTATAGAATATGCAATGTATTTGAATCACAAATCTCACCTTAACTAAAATATCTCCAAAATCTACTTACATATAGAACATTGTATTCACAAGATTTAGTTATGGCCTACACAGAAAAATTAGTAAAAGTAGGGAACCCTAAACTCGGCATGACATAATTACATGGAGGAGTCAATACTGTAATTTACTGCTATAAAGAGAGAAGTCAACAACTTAGTTTCACAAGATCGCTGCTTGTTTTTGTATTTAACATTGGAGATGCTCTAACAATAATTCGACTTCGCTTGTTCTTTCCAGATGGATTGCCTCCATTGCAAAATATAGCAACATTCAGCGACAAAAAATTCTCCTTAGACACATCAACCCCATTAAACAAAATGGCAACATCAATCTCTCATATGATGACTCCTGTTGCATCTGTCTCTGCATTTGGTCCATCATTACTTGCAGAAAATGAAGAGAACATAGGGCAACTGCTCTACCTGGAAGGCTATGAATACAGAATGTACAACACATACGATGTGCATTTCTACTCCTCTTTTGCCCTCGTCCTCCTCTTCCCCAAACTTGAACTCAGCTTCCAGCGCGACTTCGCAGCTGCCGTCCTTGTCAACGACCCCGAAAAGCTTGAAATCATGTTCGGAGGGCATCACGTCCCAAGAACGGTCCTGGGAGCAGTGCCCCACGACATAGGGCAGAACGACCCCTGGTTTGAAGTCAACTCCTACGTCCTCCATGACACCAGCAGGTGGAAGGACCTCAACCCCAAGTTTGTCCTCCAGATATACAGGGATGTGGTGGCTACGGGTGATGTGAACTTCGCCAGAGCACTGTGGCCTTCGGTATATGTTGCCATGGCCTACATGGATCAGTTCGATAAGGATGGGGATGGCATGATTGAAAACGAAGGGTTCCCTGATCAGACTTATGATATATGGTCCGTCAAGGGGGTCAGTGCCTACACTGGTGGGCTTTGGGTTGCTGCTTTGCAGGCTGCTTCTGCTTTGGCCCATATCGTCGATGATAGGAAGTCGGAAGAGTATTTCTGGGGAAGATATCTAAGGGCAAAATCTGTTTATGACAAACTGTGGAATGGTTCTTATTTTGATTACGATAATAGTGGAAATAGCACAAGTTCGGATATTCAAGCTGATCAGATGGCTGGACAATGGTAAGTTGTACATACATACATACATACATGCATACATACATACATGTAAAATATAAACTCTGAGAAAGTGTGCACCAGTTGAACTCAATTATTTATTCATCTTGTTCATATCAGTGTTTTGATCAAATGAACCATGCTTCAGGTATGCTAAGGCATGTGGTTTGAGTTCGATTGTGGATGAGGAAAAGGCAAATAGCTCTCTTAAGAAGGTGTATGAGTACAATGTGATGAAGTACCAGGATGGAAAGAGAGGAGCGATCAATGGAATGAAGCCGGATGGAACTATAGACAATTCTCTGATGCAGGCAAGTGAAGTGTGGCCAGGAGTTACATATGCAGTTGCTGCTGCTATGATTCAACAAGGAATGGTGGATATGGGGTTTAAAACTGCTCAGGGCGTTTATGATGCCGCTTGGAGTAAAGAAGGGCTAGGGTACTCTTTTCAAACACCAGAAGCTTGGAATACGAAAGACGGGTATAGGTCGCTAAACTATATGCGACCTTTGTCGATATGGGCAATGCAGTGGGCTTTGTCCAGGCCTAAGTTGCATGTGGAGGGAGAAAGAAACGTGGTTATGAAAGGAGAACTTATGGGAGAAAACGACGAGTTTTCCAAGATAGCCAAGCTTTTGAGGTTGCCTGAAGAGAAAGCAACTACTAGAAGTGCATTTAGAGTACTTTATGAAATTTTAAGGGAGAAGCTGTGGGGTTGACGAGGAGATGAAGATTTTGGAATAAAGATTAAGGTAGTTATTTTCATAATTTCATGTGGTGGTTCATGTATAATTGTAAGTTACAATTATATTGTATAGAACAATAGGGAAAAAGTTAGATGCGCAACTTTGTCTAAAAGCATGTAAGGTTATGAGGAAATTAAGTGTCCAGATTGAATTTTCTTTTGTACTTGTTCCTGTGTAGCTTGTAAACGTTAAAACATGTAATACTATACGGTGTTTCGTTTTCCACGCTTCAAGATTACTTCAAACCCCCAAGAAAACCTATCAAAAAGGAATGTGGTACTTATCTATTCTTTTAAATTTATTTGTTTATTTTTAATTAATTAATTAATTAGGAAGTTTGTAGTCAATATAAAAATATTCTTCTTTCTCAAAATGGATGTGCACTATTGCAGTGATAGCATACATAGTTTGAATCTTGTTGTAGGTATTCGCTGTTATTTGATTGAACTAAACTTATTTTTTCCAACTAATATAAGAAAACCAATATAAGGTTGACCATTATCTTACATCAACTTTGTTCTCAGCCCAAATACTTAATTCTCATTCATTTGGAACACATTTACTAATTTAGCCTCATCAACATTTATATTTGTAAAAGGATGTCAATTTAAACACAAAAATAGACACAAAATGAAAGTCACTGAATTACCGTCTTTACATGAGGGTGGAAATCATGAGGCAGCTTGATGGTGGAGATTTTCTGTCTTTTTATATGTGTGTTAGACCAAAAAATTGTACTAACACCCAAATCGTCGTATTCTGAGCATAGGATATGAAGAAATAATTGAAAAATACGAAAAAGAGTAAGACAACAAGATTTTTATAGTGGTTCGGCGTTAATGAGCCTACGTCCACTTCATATTTTCTCATTTCATTCATGGATTACAATTACAACGAGTGTTGTCTCTCTCACACTCGAATTCAATGAATAATTCCCTCTGGATTCATTGATTTTATTGAGGAAGATTGTGGTTGTTCATGGATTAGTGTCGGCCATGGCTGCCATGGATGTTGAGATGCCAAAAAGTCCCTTGAAAATGCCCTCTGGAGGTGTATTACAATTACAGCTGTAATACAATAAAATCAATGAATTCAGAGGGCATTTTCAAGGGACTTTTTGGCATCTCAACATCCATGGCAGCCATGGCCGACACTAATCCATGAACAACCACAATCTTCCTCAATAAAATCAATAAATTCAGAGGGAATTATTCATTGAATTCGAGTGTGAGAGAGACAACACTCGTTGTAATTGTAATCCATGAATGAAATGAGAAAATATGAAATGGACGTAGGCTTATTAACGCCGAACCACTATAAAAATCCTGTTGTCTTACTCTTTTTCGTATTTTTCAGTTATTTCTTCATATCCTATGCTCAGAATACGACGATTTGGGTGTTAGGACAATTTTTTGGTCTAACATTTTGGTGCTTTCACTGAGAATTGAATTCTCATCCTATCGGATTGTTACTCTACTATTTGGATCTGAAAATCCAAAGAAAACAGTCCGCCTTCCTACTATTTTTGAAGATTTTTGGTGATTTCAGAAAATCATAGCTTCATGCCATCGAAGAAAGCAAAGGAATCGCCAGCTTCGTGATCGAATGAAGAATGAATAGATAACGCGCAGGAGCAGGTGGTTGGCTCGCGGATCGCTGGGGAGGCCACGAAACGACCCATGGAGCAGCCACGACCCTTAAGGCGATAGCGACCCGGAGAGATGTCTGGTTCATGATCCGACCTGGTATGATCTCCACGATCCGGTCCCAAATAGCCTTCACGACCCGACCGAGCAAGGAAATCGCGATCCAACTCGGTGATATATCCACGAACCGATCTGAAGTTGGAAGGTTGGAGGGTCCCGATCGCCAAGCTGGACCACGAATCGGATGAACTGCCGAGCCACGACCTGAAGTGATTTGCGAAGCCCGATCCAAAGGGATATGCACGATCCGCGACCCAGAAATGTGGTGACGAGCAAGGGTCGCGACCCGACCTAAAAAAGTGACATTTTTTGGAAAAAAATACAATTTTCAGATCATTTCAGAAAAGGCTCCATGTTCCAAAATCGAAAAAATCGTGCGGTGCCCACATTTTCGACGTAACCGGCTAGGTCGATCGCCGCCGGGACTGCGGGGCCCCGGACCCCGCCGGCGCTGCGCCCGGACCCGCTGACGGCTGAAACATGGAGCACGGACCCCTATCGGAGCACGGCCTCGCCTTCGGCTCGGAGCATGGCTCATCTTCAGCTCAACATATATGTTAGCCAATAGCATTCATCAAAGCTTGTCAATGAAGAATAAACGGATTGTCAAATAATTTGACAACGAAATGGCGACGACTGGAATTCCTCCGGAAGCCATGACCTCTATCTACCGGTGTTATTGAATGTGAGGAGTTGTTGAAAAGATTCGACACGCTGGCTATGGCAGTATACTAAATAATGATGGTCTCGTAACAGCCTCCTCTTCTAGAGTTCCGATGGTGTATTGATTTGGCCAATGCAACTGATGTTTTTCATGAACGGGTAGTAATCACCTAGTTTACGTGACTTAAACCTGTCCTACAGGCGAAATCCCAGATGACATTGACATAGTACAATCCGGATACTATTCTGAGGATGACTCAGAATATCCCAATGACCATGATTCTCAATAATGGGATACCCGACAGTAAGTACGGATCCTAGCACTACAAAGTTATCCTTCGCTTGAATGGCGTGGTGAAAAATATATGTCCCACGGTTCATTCCTTGAAATGCTTAGCTAACATTTGCAATGCCTATTTGTCGTCAACCGCATCGAGGAAGACTGATTTCCATAGAATAAAGGGTAGATCAATGTACTTTGGTGCCCAGAGTTAGGTACCAATTGAACCACCGTAGGCCATGATTGAGCATATGGATCCTTGCCCGGATGATAGCAACTTGACTACTCACCAGCCATCATATGACCTTGGTCAAGAGATGAGAGTTCGAGATCAAAGTAAATATGAATAAACCATTAGCTCTCTACTTCTTCCTTTCATTGTGACAGAACACGTGAACATTACTTGAAGCCTCACAAACAATGCTTTCATATTCAAGCTTATCTAATCAAGGTCCAGACAGACCAGCTCCAACGGAATTCAGAGCCTGCATTGCACCCTAGTGCCTATTGCTAAATATCCCAACCGAAGATGGAGTGGAAATTGTCTACGGTGGCCAACTTATTGGAGAAGGTGACTGTTTGGCTGGATGGAATACGCTACGCAACAGAGATGGCATGAAACCCGAAGACGCTTCCCCTCCAGATGAAATGGAGTGTGAAGGAGGTGTTAATGTTGTGAATAAAGGGAGCATCGCAAAAGGAATTGCCCGATGATCTGCCCGAAGATATAGATCCCATAGAGGATGAAGATTCAGGATGCAGGAGTGCGACATCTAATGTAACAACTGCCCAAAGTTGGAAAAGCTTGCTTAAAGCTCATTCATTGTTTCGACAAAACTCCGCCACTATTGACATTCACTTGATTGTGATACACATTGATTCGATACTACGACATGTCCTACAGCACCCTGAGGCTTTTGGAAGACAGCTCGAATGGGACATAGAGCTGAACCAGTTTGATCTCAATATTCATCCTAAAGAAGTCCATACGAGGACAAGCATTAGCCAACTTCATCGCTAAATGTACCACTCCCGAAGAGGATGTGGCAGATGTAGAAGGTGCACCTAGAAGATGTAATCAAACGGTGCAAAGAATGATTGACTGTCTGACGCCGGTGTCTTATTAATAACCCCTAAAGGATGGTCAATTTACTATGCCTTACGGTTGAAATTCTCCGCTAGTAACAATGGCTCCGAAGACGACACCCTGATTATCGAATTGAAACTCGCTAAGGAGTTGGGAATAGTGGCATTGAACATATTTTCTGACTTTCACATTGTTGTTCGCCAGGCTCGAAAGGAATTCCAGACGAAGGAACCACCACTCGCAGCTTACCTAGAACCGGGAGAAGGGTTGTTGGATGTATTAGAACGTTACAACATATCTCATGTCCTACGAGAAAAAAATCAGAAGGCGGATAATATGACCAAGTTAGAAGGGTCCGACAATCTAGAAAAGATAGAGATGATCCCCATCAAGACACTATGAAATACAACTATTGATCATATGGAAGTTGATCCAACGTTGGAGACCGAACCCGGAAGAGAGTCATGGTTAACTCCATGATAAACTTCTACAGCACAGAATGCATCTAATAAGGTGAAGTGAAAGGCGTGCAATCGTTCTTTATGCCTCGAGATATGACATGCAATTCGACATTGCCTATTTTTCTTGGAAGGTTGTCCCAAAAAAAACACCAACGAGTGCAATTGCCGAATTCACCGCCCTGAATGATTCGACCAAATCACCAACCAGCCACCCATTAGATAGGAGATGTACATGAATGAAACTTCTGGTGAACGGCGTTCTGAAGTTAGAAAGTGAAGACTCATACTTCCACTCTTTTCATCGACTATCTGCCAAGTGACTCACTCCCCTAAGGCTGGGGGCAACTACAGATTTGAGCATAAATTGCTCGAGATTACATCATCTAATTCAGAGCTGATACATCAAGAATTTGCCTGCCCAATTGACTTATTCTTGCCTAAAAGTTAGCGAGTTGAAGATCTCGAATGCTTACGCATGAATGCTGGTTGATTGTCAGCGCACCAACCCTTGTCCCCGATATGGGATCAAGGGTATATCAGCAAATTTACGTGATATGATTATCCCACCAGCAGTAATATCCTATTTCCTAGCATGGAAAGTGCAAAAATTTCTATAAGCATGAATCCATTGTTCTCATGCTAATTTACAACCTAACACCAATGCGACGATGTGCTACCATTAGCGATACAGTTATGACTTCCTGACACTCTATCCTTACCCTCAGCATAGGGGGCAAAGAGGCGATTCAAAAAGAGATGCGACCTCATCACTCGCTTATAGTACTTACCTAGTTGCATTTGCCATCTCAAGACCCCAATCAAGGTCTATTCATTTTTTTGGGACTGCCGCCCCCATGATAGTTTGAAAAGATATCCCTCATCAACTAAAGGACTTTGGCAGCCCTTACTAGCAGAGATAGGGCGAAGCAAAATGGACCTGCAATGAACATGCAACGCCATTTTTCGCTTAGAATGATACTCATTCCTTTAACAGGATTATTCTCTAACCATCACTCTTATATTTGCATGCTTTATGAGTTATTGATGTAATTAACTCAGATGAATTAATATGTGGATGGTATAGGTACCCCGGATTTTATGCCGATCAAATTTCTAACACTCGCATATGGAATTATGGAACGAAACTATAACGAGCTCGACCGAACTGCTCGTCTACAAAGCTATTCCCTCCATCTAAAGAAAGCTGCATAGCTCAAGATGGATTCGAGATGACAGTCCAATCCTTGGCTCATACATGGCAGACCACAAGACAATCGTACATAAATCATTGAGTTGCTAAGTCGGATTCCTACTCCAGATGGACGCGGTGTGACCGTCTATATGGCTCGATCCTATCCTCGATGCCACCAGATTACATGAATTCAAATAAAGGAGGCAGCATTGCCCCTTGATATGCATATTCCTCAATAATGCAATTTTCTTTTACATGTTTCCTGAGTCAATGACATGACTAACTCAAGCAATATGAATGATGCAGGTACCCAAAGTTTGGTGCCAACCAATCCTCCCACAGATGGATCGGAGGAACCCAAAGCCTTGGCGAATATTTTCTGATAAACTCTAATCCTCGGAGCTTGGATAAGAGTATAAATCTAGGACGAGTGTGATGGGCACGCCATGATTGAAGACCACTCGATCCGTAACTTTAACTCTCAAGATTCGAAAGAGAGTATAAAGGACGCAAAGATGACGTCTGCAAGGCGTGACGATGCACCATGATAAGAACCGCCTTGACAGCACTCTAACCTTGGCAACTGCCAGGAGAGTATAAAAGCGTCTATGATTAAGCACTGAGAAAGAGCTCTTACCCCGCTGAAGGATCGGGGGGCGACTGAACAGCTGAGCTCGAACTCTAACCTTGGCGACCGCCAGGAGAGTATAAAAGCGTCTATAAATTAGGGGCTGAGAAAGAGCTCTTACCCCACTGAAGGATCGGGGAGCGACCGAACGGCTTAGCTCGAACTCTAACCTTGGCGACCGCCAGGAGAGTATAAAAGCGTCTATGATTAAGCGCTGAGAAAGGTGCTGGAGACTTAGCGTCCCCAGAACTCCCTCCCCGCTGAAGGATCGGGGAGCAGAATGAAAACCGAGATCGAACTCTAACCCGCTGAAGGATCAGGAGAGTATAAAGGCGCTAGAGACTTAACGCCACTCGAACTCTAACCCGCTGAAGGATTGGGAGAGTATAAAGGCGCTAGAGACTTAGCGCCACAAGAGCTCTTACCCCGCTGAAGGATCGGGGAGCGACCGAACGGCTTAGCTCGAACTCTAACCTTGGCGACCGCCAGGAGAGTATAAAAGCGTCTATGATTAAGCGCTAAGAAAGGTGCTGGAGACTCAGCGCCCCCGGAACTCCCTCCCCGCTGAAGGATCGGGGAGCAGAATGAAAACCGAGCTCGAACTCTAACCCGTTGAAGGATCGGGAGAGTATAAAGGCGCTAGAGACTTAGCGCCACTCGAACTCTAACCCGCTGAAGGGTTGGGAGAGTATAAAGGCGCTAGAGACTTAGCGCCACAAGAACTCCTACCCTGCTGAAGGATCGGGGAGCAGACTGAAAGCTGAGTTCGAACTCCATAGAGAGTATAAAGGCATAGATTGAAATACCAATCAAGGGCTCTTACTCCGCCGGAGTGTCAGGGGCCAAACTGAAAGCTGAGCCCGGATCCTCCATGTCCGAACATGGAGGAAAAACAATTTACAAAGGGTAACTGGTCAGGAACGCGAAGAACGAAATTGCAGCAACGACGGCTGGCTAGTGGAAAATAAACTAAGGGGCGTGTCCAGAAGGATGGGATTGATGCCCAATGATAAAATTCCTACGTGAATTAAGGCAGCATCCCAAAAGTGGCCTTGAGAGTGAATTATTCAATGACATATCATGCGACTTAATACTCATGGCTGGGAAGGACCCAGCGAAGCCTTGGGATTCTTGGATTTCTACTTGGCCTTAATACGATTCGATTGTGACAATCAGGATTTTATGAATTGAAGATTTCTCGGGCTATCCAGAACACACCTTCCTTCATCTAAATTTGAAAAGGATGTGATCCGACCTCCACCTGTCCTATGCCGTTACCCCGGACAGGGGGCATGACTGTTAAAATTACTCACAAATGGCATAGTTTATTTGCTTGTACTTAACTTATTTTGTGATCTTGACAGGCCGTTTGAGGACCATGAAGCGGATGCAGTGAGAACGTCCATTTGCTAGTCCTAACCTGTTTCCAAACTGGAAAGTTCAGATGAGGCTGGACATATCCCATGCAACGACTAGGTGTGACACATCCACCCTGTCTCCGACCTTTCCCTTGATGCAAGGGGCAAGCGACAACACTCGGGACTATCAAAGTCCGACCTTTTGCCGTCTGATACCGATCCTCAGAATCTGGATAAGAGACAAGAGATTGGCATGGGCTACGTACCAACAAATCGATTTTCACCCAACTCTGACTCATGATGTGAAGAGGGAGTATGAAAGATATGGATTCGAAGTCTACTACTCAGACCAAACCCCCGAGGAAGGGGGCACGGAATACGAGCCTCAAGTAGCATAGTTCAACTACTCATATTTAGAATTGAATGACAAAAGCTTGATTGACGGCTATTGCTCATGTGGAACCAAGAAGCCCGAAGCCAACCTTCACTTATTTCAAGACTTTACGCTGGGGGCATCATTGACAATTTAAAGGCTAAGCAACAATCATCAATTCACTGGAAATGATAAAATCGAAGTTCAAGCAATGACGAACTTGGCTCGGCCAGATAGCAACCATCAGCTCGGATCGAACACAAACCAATCAGCAGGCGTGCAGCATCCGGCTTCGATTCAGAACATCGTGGATGGAAATATGGACAATGGAACAACTACCTGCAACATCCTAGATGAGAATGCAAGAATGGTAACAAACTCAGGTTATGCACGACCAACTTTAGCTCCTACTCGAATGGATATTCGAACGACATTCCATTCTCAGCTCCAAGCAAGAACGCAATAATTCGAAGAACAGGAACCCGGTCGGGTCAAATGACTCGAACCACTACCCGGGGGCAATATCGAGGCGGAAGCAAGAAATCGGCAAAGACCCCATTTGTGATCTCAAATTCAATGCTGGGGGCACCAGCCATGATATTGACAATATGCAGCAATTCTTTGATGGCAACCTGCTCGCCAGTTTGATTCGGCGCCTCCCGAGAGGCGGTGCTCCTCAAGATGATATGGATAACGACAATTACAGCCCTTACGCATGGGACGTCAGGATCCCCTGTTATTCCCCCGGACATTAAATTTTCTCTGTAACAAGATTTGCTCAGAAGCTTTGATGAATTCAACCCTGAGGTGGATATACTTCTATTACAAGAAGGTGTTAATGTCAAGATGGATGATCTTGATGCTTTTGTGATAAAGAATGGAGCAATGACGCCCGATGAGGCAATCCTCACTATCTGACTCAAGGGAAGAGATGATATCAAAGCAAATGTGGTTCAACCACTCGCATATACAATTCCGATTTTTGCTAAATTGAGAAACAGTACAGGATGATCTGGGTCAACTAAGATTGCTGAACCTGCAATTCTTACCAGATGCAACGACGGGAAGTATAAAATATTCAAGATTAGATGCCCTATGACTTAACTCAACCCCCATCGGTGCTGGGGGCATAAGCCCTGACTTCGCTCGTCCCCCAATGGCACTGAGAGCACAAGTGTCGATCCATAGACTAACTTTAAAGACAACCCTGGCATGGAACGGATTCAAAACATGTGCGTTATGCCTCCGGAGTATGACCTTACTCATATTTCCCGGCAAGGGAGCTAGCTTGCGGATCAAACATGAACTTAAAGACTCAAGCTACACCGAATGGAAGGTGTGACCAACTTATCTACTGCCTTACAATGGCGACGATCATACGAGCACCGGTTCACATGATTTGTCTCTTACTGACTTGCATGTGATTATTGAAGATCCACAGCGATTGGGGATTCCTTAAAATATTATCTGATACGACCGTTGATTTTTTATATTTATTGGCATGACCCGGAGTAATCGTGGCTTTCAGATCCCTTACTGTTATGATTCAACGCGATTTTAAGGTCCTGAATCAATATCAAGATATCAGGCTAGTCCAAACTTGAGTACAAATGACAAATTCGTATGATGATTCTGGCGTGCCCCATCCCACTGGTCCAGATGTTAGCTCAGAGCCCGAAGATTCTTGAAACACTCCATTATTCGGGTGGCTATTCCATATGTTGACTCATATATAAAAGAAAGTCCGACCCTACCGTGCGCATGACTTGTGTGGAATGATGACGTTGTTTGGCAACGATCTATGCATGTAGAATCATGCTCGGGAGCCAACGGTTTAGCATGACTTTTGGACTTGGCCTGACAAGCTCCAATGGAAGCAATGCAACAATTGGATAAAGCCTTCTCAAGGACAAATGACATTCGATAAAGATTTAGCTCAACATACTCAAAGCACATCTCATCTTCGATAAGATATACTTTAGGGGGCAAAATGTTAGCCTGCTTTGTGACCAGGCTACCCAAAGCAAAGATCATGTTGATATGGAATCTCTGGATAGTATCACTCTCCGACATTGGAAGCATCGTCAGAAGACACAAGGCAGTTTGGTCAAAATCACAACATCAGTATAAAATGGCCCAAAACCCCTATCAAACGACCTCATTTGGATCTATTCACATCAAATACTTGTAGGTCTTTGAATTAGTTTCAGTTTGAGCTTTGGTTTGGCTCAATCGGACTTACGGTTTGAAAGTTATGCCCATTTCCGTGAACGGGTGTGGACTAGCATCAAAGACTAAGAACAAAACATCGGATCGCGATCCGACCATGACCGCGATCCGACCCATGACCACGATCCGACCATGACCGCGATCCGACCCATGACTGCGATCCGACCATGACCGCGATCCAACCTATGACCGCGATCCGGCCCATGACCGCGATCCAACCATGACCACGATCCGACCTATGACCGCGATCCGACTTTCGGACCTGCTCACACGCAGCTTGTTTTGACCTATTCTCAAGGCTACTGGCTCTCCTATTTTTCTGGATCGCCTGCCATGTACCCCATCACGAACCGGTCCTCTCATGGGCTTTCCTACAGCTATAAATACACCTCCAGAGGGCATTTTCAAGGGACTTTTTGGCATCTCAACATCCATGGCAGCCATGGCCGACACTAATCCATGAACAACCACAATCTTCCTCAATAAAATCAATGAATTCAGAGGGAATTATTCATTGAATTCGAGTGTGAGAGAGACAACACTCGTTGTAATAGTAATCCATGAATGAAATGAGAAAATATGAAGTGGACGTAGGCTCATTAACGCCGAACCACTATAAAAATCCTGTTGTCTTACTCTTTTTCGTATTTTTCAGTTATTTCTTCATATCCTATGCTCAAAATACGACGATTTGGGTGTTAGGACAATTTTTTGGTCTAACAATGTGTTTATTTTTGTTTTCAAATAGACTTTCCCATTTTGTAAATCTAGCAACCACATGTTAAATATAAACCACTTATCACCACAAAAAAAAGCAGATTTTGCAGCAGCAAAATCCGTTTCCAATTCGTTGTTATGTTGGTGTTAGCGACGGATTTCCTGTATAAAACTATTGTCGGTAAAAACCATGGCGGTAATTATGTCAAATTTTGGCGACGGAATTTAGCGTGGATTTTCCGACAATTTTCTGTCATTATACTATTTATATAAATATAAATATAATTTTATTTATTAATTTATTTTTAATTTATTTACCGATCATTTACTGACGGATAAATATTTTATAATAATTTATTATTTATATAAAACCATCAGTAAAGACTTGCTAATTAACAAGGGATTAGCGACAAAATATTTTTTTAGATCAAACATTTTCGGTAGGTAATCCGTCACTATTCCCTTTATGTTCTGCCAATAAACATTCTTTCATGTTTCTTGCTTACAGCTTTACCAACTACTGTCGTTCAACTGTCAACAGTAAAATAATTAGCATAACAAAAAAAATAAAAATAAAGAACGCAGTTATGAGTACAATACACAAATTTGTTACTATTTAACACAAAATAATACAATACAATATAGTGCACACGTTTTTGGATTTTGGTGACATTGTAAACAACCAAACACACTTCTCTTTATAGCCTAGATTGATATGAAAAGCATATAACTTATTCTCTTAGCTCAAAATTCAATATATGAATTAATCATTCTCTACCTAGCATTGCTGCAAACTACTCGTTCCGGCCTGAGATCTTCTCTTTCCCATTTTCCACCTATAATTTTTAAATGACACTATCATCAAAAATTTGTTTTTCTTATAAAGAACTTGTTATTTCAAGAATACGACTCAATCCAAACTTATTAAATAGGTTTCATTTTCAATATTGTACACGCATTTGTGCATTTTCTAGAAATGTTAAATCTGTGAATTAAGTCTATACTTGAAATAGTTTCTTTTTCAATTTATTTATTTATTATTATTATGATGTAGGCTTATTTATAAAAAAATTCCTTTTTCATAAACTAATGCCACAGTGTTATTTTCGAAATTTAATTTGTTTCGACTGCATATATTCAACAAGGTATAAAATTAGATGGATACGAAACGTATATAATTGATGGGGGAGGGGGGGAGGGGGGCGCAAAATGTCAAAATAACTTAATAGAGTATAAATAAAGCTTTAAAATGGATACATCAAAAACCAACCGTTTTTGTGGAATTGCATCAAGGGCCTCTACATATGCAAAAGTTGCATACCCTTTGCTCGGTTTTCCACTTGATGTTGAACCTTATAATGGTTAAATTTCTTTTTTATATTCATCAATTACCTTCGCCCATCTAAATCGAACTGAGCAATAGATATCAAGGCAAAATGTAAGGATTATAGCTTACCAACATTATGTTTAAGGTTGACATTCATACTTTAAATTGTTGGTTAAATGGAAGCATTAACTAAGAGTATAAACTTAAAGCCATCGAAAAAGTGTAATAGAACAAGCAACAAATACATGACCAACTTTGTACAAAGAAGAATTCATATATCGTTCTGAATGCTCAGTAGACCACTAAAATTGCCCATTTATCATTAGTAACATAAAATTGTGGTTATTTGATAGTAGTCACATTCTTGTTGTCTTGACATTATCTGTTTTTAAAAAATGTACAGTCTTCCAATTCAGAAAAAAAAATTGTTGGACATCTAACATATTACTAAGGGATAAATTGATGTGCATGGTATTAGAATGATGAGAACATTAAAAATGTTTGTGTCGAGCTATTCATCAATTGAATGTAGAAATCAAAATTTTATACTTCAGTTTAGCATAGGCAGAAATCAAGAAAATGACATCAAATTCATGCATATTCATGGATCAGTTTTGATTTGAGCCACATATTTTGATCAAAATTAATGCATTGATTAGTAAGTGATTCTAATTCAATTTTTTCCACAAATTATATATTTTCAAAAAAAATACGCTGGAGTTATATCCTAATTACGCTAATAAAAAGGTAACTTCTCTACAGTAGAAAGGGTCCATGCTGATCTTCCTCATAATCTATATCATGTGGTATATTCGCATTACATTTTCTGCAGGTTTGTCCATATATCAACAACAATAACACTAGAATTGTAGTTTAAAAAATCAGTAGCAAGTATTCAAATCTTACCATTAAAATTAAGTAACATGCAATTGCTTATTCTCGATATTATTATATTTTCTAAAGTACTTTGCTAAGATGCACAGTGGTCTGATTTCATCGTAATGAAATGAGTGTGGGAGGTACAAATGCTAGGTTGAAATGTATTGAGTAAACAATTGAACATCGCCTTCTCCCCTAATAGTAAGAGCGCTGAAATGTTCAAGCATATATAATATAATTATATTAACTATTTATAAGCATCACCACGGTTAGCACCCTGACATATAGACATGTAAGCTAAACATACATTTGCATAGAACCATTATGCCAGTTTAACAAGCATTCACTTATAGAAACTGAATTTTGAAATTGCAATCTCTTTAATGGAACAAGTTAATTTAACAAGTTAGTGTTGGCAAAAAATATATAAACAGTTCACAAATCCATGTCATTCTAGGTAGCAGACCATTGTGTAAAGTTGTTTTATCGATTTTACCTACCTATGATTCTATATCAGATTTGCAAACCATTAGTAAATTAGACAACAAGTTTGCATCAAATTCATTATGTTTCGTGAATGCGTTAAATTGAATACAAAGAAATACAATACAAATTCGTTAATACTGAACTCATAAGCATATGAACATAAGCAAACTACTGTAGGAGATGATGCGACGTAGATACAGGTGGCAGAAGATGGCCAGGGTTGACGCAATGGTTTTCATTACCCTAACAGAACTTGAAAATCAGGTTTATTTTGATCCATGCCCCAGTTTTTTTAACAAACATAATACAATGCATATAAAAACAAATTATATTATATGCACATATCAACCATGTAGTTGTGTATCAATACTCAGATTCAATTTAATAAACACATTCAATACTCAGATTCAATTTAATAAATACATTCAATAGTGTAGCCTAGGTTTCTACTCAAGTGTCACTCCATAAATTGCAGCAAGTTCCTCATTTGACTAAGCATAGATTGCCAAAAAATTATAAAGAACAAAAAACCATTAGTAATATTTCAAACTTCTTAATACTGGATCGTGAAATCGTAACTCTTTCACTAAGATAGACCAACAGACCTGACAATGCATAACTCAAGTTTCGCAAGCTTAACAAGAATGTTCATAATCGTCATGACTAAAATTAAATGTCAATAATTTTGATTTTTGATTTTTATTTTTTTCCATAATTCAGTTTAGATCTCAATCAAAAAAATAAGTCCAATTTACTTACGAAGTATGCAGACACAACGACTTGCATTTGTGACGGAGTGGAGAGAAGTGCTAGAAGTGGATGTAACATTACAGCAAGTGGCCACAACACAAAATTAAAAACTCGCCTATTAATATCCAGCTGGGTCTAAATTGACAAGCGAGAATAACATGGAAGCCAAAATAGGGTTGTAGAAGTAGAGGGTTTCCAGGTTTTCGTTGTGGATAACATTTTGAATTTAAGATCGGAGAGGCTCAGTTTGAGGCAGCATGACCTAACGCAGATGGTAGATAAGAGGCGGTGGTGGCGTTATTGTCGGTGGATTTGGGGATGAGAGCTAGCTAATTTAAGAAACACGATTTTTTTTTCTGTTTAAGGAGAAATGAAGGGGATGACAGAAGAATGGACTGGTAGTGGGGATTGAATTAATTTAGGGTTAAGGATACGACTTAAGCGGGAAATGAAAATTAGGGGGAAACGAGGGAGGTAAGTCTATAATCACACCACGCAATAGAAAACATTATTAAAAGGTTTAACTTTTGACTTTTAGGAAAATCCAGATTTTATTTCTAAATATTGTGATTTATTTTAGAAAAAAAATTATTTTCGTTTTTAGATAATATTAAATTTTAAATATAATTCTTAAATATGAAGTACTAAAGAACAAATATTATTTGTTTGATTCCTAAATATTATTTATTAAATACCGTCCTTAATCATTAGTTACTAATTATTTTATAATAATTATTAATTATTGGATGTCACTTCTTGTTACTACCGAAATTAACACCGAGACAGGCTATCGGTGAAGGAGTAACGAACCATTACATGCATAAGAGAACAATCCGAAAGCAGGGCAACTGTCACCAACAGTAAAGAGAGAAGCTTGAAGTAGGGAGAATACTGGTAGGATAGCTCCGGCACACAAAGTAACCAACGAAAGCCCAATTCTGAAGGGAACCTGTAACCGAGAGCTAAAAGAACGAAAGGGGCATCGGCATTAACTGGGTTAATGTCGTTATAAGGAGGAGAAGAAATATTAAGGGAAAGAGGATCTTTCTGAAAGCAGTTACCGGGACTAAAAAGGAATGGATGACAATCGAAAGGCCGTTCCAAGAGTTAACTAATTACGTTCCGTAAGCATTCCTTCTGGAAGTCCGAAACTCAAAGTCTCAACCTGAAGGATTACCGAAAGAAAACCCAACTTTCTAACAGAGACAAGTTATCCACACTAATTCACTTAGTGTCGATACCGAAAGGGGTGGCGGATTCCATAACCATACATTTGAAACACAGAGGCAAAAATCAGAACTAAACATCATAGCAGCGGAAATCCAAAAATACAGCTTATTACAACTTCAACTGTCTCAAAGCAAAAGCAAGGTAAATGAGGTACACTACTAATGCCCAAGTAGCGACCACCAACGACACAGGGAGAACATGTATATATATATATATATATCATATGTGGAAGCCTCCTGCCCGCCTCCGAATCAGCTACTCGCACACCACCAGCTAACATGTCTCTAGTCTGCTCGTGTGAGCACCCAGAGTAATAAGAGGAGACATAAAACTCTGGGTCAGACATAAAGCCTGGTATGAGCGATAAGCATCTAAAGTGAACAATAACAGGTAGACTAAAACATACCTGAACCTGGACCTGCAACCAAAGAGTTAGCACTACATACTGTACAACACTCTAAGGTATCATATCAAACAGTATAAAGATACGGAGGTGGGGGAGGTGTGCATGTCATAATGATGGCAAACAATCAAGCATAGCATCCATCCTCACATCTCTCACTCAGTGCGTAAAGCATACGATATTCACCACTTCGATCACCCAACATTCCTTGCTACGATCACTTTGCCCCATGAAGTCATAAATGGCTTCACTGCACTGATAACGTAGCCACTAATTCCTCGCTATGTCCACTTGCCCCATGGAGTTATTCACCCCATCTGCGCTGGCTCATAGCCTTACTAATCCTTACTATGTCCACTTGCCCCATGGAGTTATTCACCCCATCTGCGTTGGCTCATAGTCTTACTACGCATCACCTTGCCCCTCAGGTCATAATGACCATATTGCACTGATAACGTAGTCATGCTACCATCACTTTGCCCCTCAGGTCATAATGACCCTACTGCACTGATAACGTAGTCTTGCTACCATCACTTTGCCCCTCAGGTCATAATGACCCTACTGCACTGATAAGTAGCCCATCATTCTTAGTGGTGAATCGAAGTTATGAACGTCGACAACTCCTTAGCACACGTCCCGCAGCAAAGTCCAACCATGAAGTGAACTCGTTGGTTCCCAACTGGTTCCGGGATCCTGAGCTCTAACTTCCCCTATTGGACTATCTTTGCATCTCGGGTTATTGGTCAATACTGGGTCGGGTCGGGTTCTTCCTCAGGTCATCGGTTCGGGTCGGTGTTCTTTGTCCGTTCGGGTCGGGTCCCCCTTCTGATGCGGTTCGGGTCGGTGCTCCTCTGGGTTCGAGTCAGCTGCTTCTTCTTCTTCGGGTCGGGTCGGTGCTTCCTTTCAGGTCGGGTCGGGTCCTTCTTGGTTCGTGCCTTCGATCCATCTTCATACTCCCCTTCATATGCTCCTATCCGATCCTCTTTCGTGCTCCTGCTCTGATTCGCCTTTGTGTTTCCGATCCGTCCTCTTTGATCCGATCCGTCTTCATCCATCCGATCCGATCCGTCTTCCTCTATCCGATCCGATCCCAGTTTAGTTAGCGTGGCCTTCCTTTTTGCCACTTTTCCCAAGTGTTGGGTTCCGATCCGATCAGATTCTTTGCTCAGTTCTACATATCCGATCCGAGCCCCCTTATCCGATCCGATCCGAACCCTACACTATTTTCTGAAACTGTTCCAGCAAGGGTTTACGCCATTCGACGACGTTTTCGACCATTCTAACTATTGAAATCAATCACAAAGCATTTCATACAGTCATAGCAACATGCATAATCAACCACAAACATCATTCACATCAATATCATAGGTTAAAATGGATCAAACATACCCAAAATCCCATATTTCCCCTTAAGCTTGTTTAGGTGAAACTAATGATAGGATTAGCAAAACTTAACCAAATTAACCCAAATTCATATCAGAGGTCTAAAACATCATTTAAGAATTTATGAACATTTTTCCCGAATTTTATCATACTTAAATTCGCTAATTAGCACTAATCACCCCTAATTAGCCGTAATTAGTGTAAAACTATGCAAATCACTCACCTTAGCCACAAAACAAACTAAGATCTGAAATAATGCTCTGATTTGATGCGAATCCCAATGCTAACAGCAGCTCCAAGGTTGATTAGGTGAAGATCTTCTTTGATTAGGAGTTGCTAAGCCAAATCCTTGACCAAAAGAAGATTTGGAGGTGATCTAGAGGTTGGAGGCCATTTTTAGGGATCCTTGGTGGTAAGTGGAGGCTAGAAAACTGAAATGGAATGATGCTCCATCTCATTTCAGCCCTCCCATAACCCTAATCCCGAAATGGGTTATGGGCCTACTCACTAATCACCCGATTTGGCCCGGTTAAGCAGTCTTTCACCCTCCAAACCTTGTTTCAGCCATATCTCCCAAACGGTAAGTCCGTTTGGCTATTATGACCACTCTACGGAAAGAGAAACTATCAAACGAATCAAATGGAAGTGGTTTCAGGTCAAAATTCCTTTCCAATCAAAAGTTATGGCCAAAACAGTACCAACTAGGGGCAAAATGGTCATTTAAAAATCGACAAAAATCATAAGCATGGGAAATGACTCTAATAGATGTTTCCCAAAGTTACATGACCATACGACTTCACACGGGAAAGAAATAAATATTCTACAATCCTATGATGTGTAGAATACGGGTCGTTACACTCTCCCCCCCCCTTAAGAAATTTCGCCCCCGAAATTCCCTAATCCAAACACACACAAAGGTCCCGCATGCCTATCAATCCTAAAACAACCATCAAATATGCAAAACAAACAAAACAAGTCTATCCTAGCATGCGGAATAACTAAATCGCAAAGTAAATCTTACCAGGCAAAGAGTTCTGGATAAGCCTTCCTAATGCTCTCCTCTGTCTCCCACGTACAATCATTCTCGTTCTCGCCCCACTGAACCTTGACTAGCTTCACCGACTTCCTTCGAAGTTGCTTTATATCGTGCCCCACAATACGAATCGGCTTGCGGTTCCCAACCGCCTCGGGCTCTACTTCAAAGTCCTCTAACTGATCAGGTGAAATGGTCATATCTGAGTCGTGAACGAACTTCCTCAGTTGGGAAACATGAAATACATTGTGAACTCCTGCCATTTTCTCTGGTAAGCCAACTCTATATGCCAAATTCCCGACTAGTTCAAGAACAGGGAACGGGCCAACAAATCTTGGTGCCAACTTGCCTCTCCTGCCAAATCGTATCACGCTCTTCAACGGAGAGATCTTAACAAACACCAAGTCACCAACGGAGAATTTCAAATCTCTTCTTCTTTTATCGGCATAACTCTTCTGCCTATCCTGAGCAGCTTTCATTCGTTGCTGAATGATCTTAATCTTATCTGAAGTTTCTCTCACCACATCTGGTCCAAGCACAAACTTCTCGCCAGTCTCTATCCAACATGATGGTGAGTTGCACGGTCTTCCGTACAAAGCTTCATATGGAGCCATACCGATACTGGATTGGTAGCTATTATTATATGCAAACTCTACCAGATGCAAATGGTCATCCCATGATCCACCAAAATCCAATATACACGCTCTCAAGAGATCTTCCAATATACGATTCACCCTCTCCGTCTGACCGTCGGTCTGAGGATGATATGCGGTACTGAGATGTAATCCTGACCCTAGAGCCTCTTGTAAGCTCTTCCAAAACCCACTAGTGAACAACGGGTCTCGGTCACTCACAATGCTTTTGGGTACTCCATGAAATCTCACTACCCACTTCATATACAATTCTGCCAACTTGGCTGCCGTTCTGGTCGATTTGACTGGTATAAATCTTGCACTCTTAGTCAATCGATCCACAATTACCCAAATGCTATCATGTCCCGATCTAGTCCTTGGTAAACCATCGATGAAATCCATCGATACTTGTTCCCATTTCCATTCGGGAATTGCTAATGGTTGCAACAACCCACTAGGCTTCTTTTGCTCAGCTTTAACTAGCTGGCAATTCATGCATTTGGATATAAACTTCCCAACGTCTCTTTTCATCCCTTCCCAGTAGTAAGTCTGTCTCATATCTCGATACATCTTATTACCACCGGGATGTATAGTCAGTTTTGAGTGATGACATTCTCTAAGCACTTCATCTCTCAAACCATTCACGTTGGGCACAACTAGTCTTCCATCCTTCCGAAGCCATCCATCTCGATCAAGCCCATACACATTCATCTCCTCATCAACTCCCATTTCTAACTTGGAGATGATTTCTAGTAGATTAGGATCGTCCCTCTGACTAGAACCAATCCGCTCTATCAAAGTGGGTCTGATCGTCAAACTAGCTAGCATAACTGGATCTAATTCGCACCTTGGTCTGAAATCAAACCCCGCGATATACTCCAGTTGCTTCCATTCAAGAAACATTGCCCCTAAGCTGGCATGTCTCCTACTCAAGGCATCGGCTACCGCATTACCCTTCCCAGGTGTGTATGCGATATCAAAATCATACGAAGCCAAGAACTCTAACCATCTCTGCTGACGGAGGTTCAAATCTTTCTGAGAGAAGAGATACTTCAATGATTTATGATCGGTAAACAACTCAAATCTTTCTCCCAAGAGATAGTGTCTCCACATCTTCAGCGCAAATACAATCGCTGCCAATTCCAAATCATGGGTAGGATACTTCTTCTCATGCGGCTTTAGCTGTCGACTAGCATAAGCTACAACCCTACCTCCTTGCATCAATACTGCACCCAGTCCGGTACCACAAGCATCCGTGTATACCGTCATCTCTTCATTCCCCTTAGGAATGACTAACACTGGCGCACGCATCAACCTCTCCTTTAGACTTTTGAAGGCATCCTCACACACTCCGTCCCAGACGAAGGACTGATTCTTCTTAGTCAACTGAGTTAACGGTGCTGCTATCTTGGAGAAGTCCTGGATAAACTTACGATAATATCCGGCTAATCCCAAGAAACTTCTTACATCTATAGCATTCTTGGGCGTAGGCCAATCTTGTACCGTAGCCACCTTCGCAGGGTCCACGGCAATACCACACTCTGAAACAACATGACCCAAGAATCTTACTTCCCTTCTCCAAAAATGACACTTAGAGAATTTCGCTTTCAATTGGTGTTTCCTCAACACCTCCATCACTATCCTCAAGTGCCCCTTGTGTTCCTCCTCTGTCCTTGAATAAACAAGGATATCATCCACGAACACAAGAACAAACTTATTCAACTGATCTCTGAATACTCGATTCATAAGATCCACAAAATAGGCTGGTGCATTGGTCAACCCAAACGGCATGACCAACCACTCATAAAATCCAGACGGCGTCCTAAATGCCGTTTTCGGAACACTCTCATCTGCTACTCGAAGCTGATGAAATCCTGTCGCGAGGTCCAACTGGGAGAACACTCTTGCTCCTTCCAGCTGATCAAACAAATCATCTATCCGCGGTAGAGGATACTTATTCTTCCTCGTCACCTTATTCAACTCGCGATAGTCCACACACAAACGAAGGGAACCATCTGCCTTAGTGGCAAACACAACTGGTGCTCCCCACTCGGAGACACTCCTTCTAATCAATCCCTTCTTCAAAAGATTGCTGACTTGCACCCCGAGCTCTCTTTGCTCCCTTGGTGCCATACGACGAAGTGGCATCACTATAGGTCTGGCATCTTTCACTAAATCAATACGGAACTCAATCTCTCGGTGTGGTGGAAGCCCGGTCACCTCCTCGAAGACGTCCGGATACTGGCCAACCACGGGCACATCTGACAACTCATCCTGCGGGATGTCGAGGGAATTTACAAAACTAGCCATAACCCTATCACTAGGTAGACTACCAAACACTACCCTCCGCCCATCATCCGCCCTCACTGTCACCAAAAAGCCCTCACAGTCTACCACCACCCCGTATCTTTGGAGCCAATCGACTCCCAATATAATGCCATACCCAGTAAAGCCCAAAACAAAGCAATCACATACAAACATACATCCACGACTCGATAAGACCAAATTCCTGCAAATCATACTAAGGCTAGTCGAACCACCAATCGGGTTCGTCACAACCAATGGTCTATCGACTATCTCGGGTTCCAGTCCCAACCTATCTACCAGGTCACTAGATATGAAGGAACGGGAAGCCCCAGTATCAAACAAAACTCGAACTGGTATATCATAAATAGAAAGCATACCTTGAATAACAACATTCTTTTCTTTCTCCGCCGCAGTTGGGGCATTCGACGAAGAAGGAATAGCATCAAGAGCATATGCTTTCACAATCTGCTTCTCCTTAAGAGGTTGTGGACACTTATCCTTCTGATGTCCCACTTGACCACAGTTGTAGCACTTCCTTTCCGCTGGCTTGGCCCGACATTCCTTAGCATAATGGCCTTTCTTTCCACAGCTGAAGCACTCAACATCCTTCTTGCTCTTTTTCTGACCACCTTTTGATTGGTCCTGCTTCCTCTTATTCTGAGAGTTATTCTTGCCTCCACCGCCTGCTTGCGGCTTTGGCCCTTCTGCAGATGCAGCCTCAATCTTCGACTTAGGGTAAAGACTCTCTGATCTCAAAGCTTTCCCCACGATCGATTCAAAAGTCTCATCGATGTGATTAATAAGCCTTTCCCCCAAGTACCCATCCAAACCAGTAATGAACTTCTCATTCTTCTTTTCAGGAGTATCGATAAGAGACAGTCCATACTTCGACAAAGTGTCGAACTCAGCAATATAATCAGAAACTGCCCTTCCGTTCTGCTTCAGTTCCAAGAACCTCTTGAACAACACCGACTTCTGGGCAGCTGGAATGAACTTCTCGCTAAAGCGAGCCTTGAACTGAACCCAAGTAACCTGGTCCTCTGGAGTAGCTGTTCTAATGGCATTCCACCAATTCATCGCTCGCCCTTGCAACTGACGAGACGCTAGCCTTCTCTTCACCGCATCCTCGAGACCCAAGTCATCAAAGATACGGTCACAGCTATCCATCCAATCTTGAACATCCGTGGCCGACTCCGTTCCGTGGAACGACTTCCCACCAAGATTAGTGTAATCCTTGCACAACTTGGCGAAATCGACCCAAGGCGCTTGCACTACTGGGCCAACACCAGCTCCGGGATTGGGAACTGCCCCTTGCACTTCTCTAAGCATATCTCTCATGAGGTCGGTAAACATCGCCCTCATGTCAGCGGCATTTCCATTATTGGCCCCTCTACCAGTACCTCTCACATATCGGCTCATCGTCAATCTGAAAAAGGAAAACGATTAACGACCCCATAGTGGTACTAGTGCAGTGCAACTTCATTCTTATACTACTAATAGTATATATACACATAGCTTTTGAAAACCAAAGTAATCACAAATACGCGCTCTCATATACGTACTAACTCTCCATAGTGTCTTTCCCTAGGTTAACTACGCAACCTAGAGCTCTGATACCAAGTGTGACGGCCCGCCCCGCACCAACCGACATTTACTCCAAAGGTGCGCTGTACACATGTCCAGTTAGCACGGAACGGGTCGCCAGAAGGAAAAGGAAGAAGGAAATGAACATACAAGGAACCTGTAGAATGTCTCACAGTGCATAGAACAAAATATAATAATAACATACTTGACATAAAACAGGAGAGACAGTGCATAAGCTGAAAATCAGAACTAAACATCATAGCAGCGGAAATCCAAAAATACAGCTTATTACAACTTCAACTGTCTCAAAGCAAAAGCAAGGTAAATGAGGTACACTACTAATGCCCAAGTAGCGACCACCAACGACACAGGGAGAACATGTATATATATATATATCATATGTGGAAGCCTCCTGCCCGCCTCCGAATCAGCTACTCGCACACCACCAGCTAACCTGTCTCTAGTCTGCTCGTGTGAGCACCCAGAGTAATAAGAGGAGACATAAAACTCTTGGTCAGACATAAAGCCTGGTATGAGCGATAAGCATCTAAAGTGAACAATAACAGGTAGACTAAAACATACCTGAACCTGGACCTGCAACCAAAGAGTTAGCACTACATACTGTACAACACTCTAAGGTATCATATCAAACAGTATAAAGATACGGAGGTGGGGGAGGTGTGCATGTCATAATGATGGCAAACAATCAAGCATAGCATCCATCCTCACATCTCTCACTCAGTTCGTAAAGCATACGATATTCACCACTTCGATCACCCAACATTCCTTGCTACGATCACTTTGCCCCATGAAGTCATAAATGGCTTCACTGCACTGATAACGTAGCCACTAATTCCTCGCTATGTCCACTTGCCCCATGGAGTTATTCACCCCATCTGCGCTGGCTCATAGCCTTACTAATCCTTACTATGTCCACTTGCCCCATGGAGTTATTCACCCCATCTGCGCTGGCTCATAGTCTTACTACGCATCACCTTGCCCCTCAGGTCATAATGACCCTACTGCACTGATAACGTAGTCTTGCTACCATCACTTTGCCCCTCAGGTCATAATGACCCTACTGCACTGATAACGTAGTCTTGCTACCATCACTTTGCCCCTCAGGTCATAATGACCCTACTGCACTGATAAGTAGCCCATCATTCTTAGTGGTGAATCGAAGTTATGAACGTCGACAACTCCTTAGCACACGTCCCGCAGCAAAGTCCAACCATGAAGTGAACTCGTTGGTTCCCAACTGGTTCCGGGATCCTGAGCTCTAACTTCCCCTATTGGACTATCTTTGCATCTCGGGTTATTGGTCAATACTGGGTCGGGTCGGGTTCTTCCTCAGGTCATCGGTTCGGGTCAGTGTTCTTTGTCCGTTCGGGTCGGGTCCCCCTTCTGATGCGGTTCGGGTCGGTGCTCCTCTGGGTTCGAGTCAGCTGCTTCTTCTTCTTCGGGTCGGGTCAGTGCTTCCTTTCAGGTCGGGTCGGGTCCTTCTTGGTTCGTGCCATCGATCCATCTTCATGCTCCCCTTCATATGCTCCTATCCGATCCGCTTTCGTGCTCCTGCTCTGATTCGCCTTTGTGTTTCCGATCCGATCCGTCCTCTTTGATCCGATCCGTCTTCATCCATCCGATCCGATCCGTCTTCCTCTATCCGATCCGATCCCAGTTTAGTTAGCGTGGCCTTCCTTTTTGCCACTTTTCCCAAGTGTTGGGTTCCGATCCGATCAGATTCTTTGCTCAGTTCTACATATCCGATCCGAGCCCCCTTATCCGATCCGATCCGAACCCTGCACTATTTTCTGAAACTGTTCCAGCAAGGGTTTACGCCATTCGACGACGTTTTCGACCATTCTAACTATTGAAATCAATCACAAAGCATTTCATACAGTCATAGCAACATGCATAATCAACCACAAACATCATTCACATCAATATCATAGGTTAAAATGGATCAAACATACCCAAAATCCCATATTTCCCCTTAAGCATGTTTAGGTGAAACTAATGATAGGATTAGCAAAACTTAACCAAATTAACCCAAATTCATATCAGAGGTCTAAAACATCATTTAAGAATTTATGAACATTTTTCCCGAATTTTATCATACTTAAATTCGCTAATTAGCACTAATCACCCCTAATTAGCCGTAATTAGTGTAAAACTATGCAAATCACTCACCTTAGCCACAAAACAAACTAAGATCTGAAATAATGCTCTGATTTGATGCGAATCCCAATGCTAACAGCAGCTCCAAGGTTGATTAGGTGAAGATCTTCTTTGATTAGGAGTTGCTAAGCCAAATCCTTGACCAAAAGATGATTTGGAGGTGATCTAGAGGTTGGAGGCCATTTTTAGGGATCCTTGGTGGTAAGTGGAGGCTAGAAAACTGAAATGGAATGATGCTCCATCTCATTTCAGCCCTCCCATAACCCTAATCCCGAAATGGGTTATGGGCCTACTCACTAATCACCCGATTTGGCCCGGTTAAGCAGTCTTTCACCCTCCAAACCTTGTTTCAGCCATATCTCCCAAACGGTAAGTCCGTTTGGCTATTATGACCACTCTACGGAAAGAGAAACTATCAAACGAATCAAATGGAAGTGGTTTCAGGTCAAAATTCCTTTCCAATCAAAAGTTATGGCCAAAACAGTACCAACTAGGGGCAAAATGGTCATTTAAAAATCGACAAAAATCATAAGCATGGGAAATGACTCTAATAGATGTTTCCCAAAGTTACATGACCATACGACTTCACACGGGAAAGAAATAAATATTCTACAATCCTATGATGTGTAGAATACGGGTCGTTACACTATAGATCATTATACCTGAAAATGGAATTTTATGAAGGCATTGGCTCGGAGAATACTTTTGCTGCTTAATTCGACAACAAGGTTTACCTTATAGGGTTCAGCGCTGTACCTATGCTCATCCTGGGACAAGGCCTCAACTTCTGTTTGTGGACAATAGGGAGGAACCGGTGGTACCATTTTTTTGTGATCATAGGTAAATTTTACTTCCATCCACAGCTTCTTTTAGTTGATCCACAATGTGTTTGGCCAATCGAGGTAATTTGCCAAAGAACACAATTACAAAGTGTTCATTCAACTATGCTATATCCTTAACGACCTTATAATGGGACATAACCACACATGCACACACTTACATACATACAAGGTTATAATAGCCTACATTATGAATTTACCCATTAGTTTCTCAACAAAGTATATGGAGTCAACATAGCATGCTTCTTATCATAGTCAACCCAAAATATAATAGAAGTTTCACACAAAGTGTTCATTCAACTATGCTCGATCCTTAACAGCCTTATAATGAGACACAACCACACATGCACATACTCACATACATACATACATACATACATACAAGGTTATAATAGCCTACATTATGAATTTACCCATTAGTTTCTAATCAACAAAGTATATGGAGTCAGCATAGCATGCTCCTTATCATAGTCAGCCCAAAATATAATAGAAGTTTGACACAAAGTGTTCATTCAACTATGCTCTATCCTTAACAGCCTTATAATGAGACATAACCACACATGCACACACTCACATACATATATACATACATACAAGGTTATAATAGCCTTATAATGAGACACAACCAGATGACCGACATTCAACTAGAAAGTAGCTATACCAACATTAGCATAAAACAACACATTATCACAAGTGGATTATCTCATCTAGAAGTAATCATTTCTTCTTAAAACTATGATCATTTATATGAGATGCTAATTGGAATATATCAATGATCATTTAATCCCCTTTCAGTCACTCTGACATAGACAATGACTTTGACATGGACATTGACTCTGAAGAAGAAGAAGAAGGATTAACATGCCTCTTGGTGGAAAACTATTTATGTATTATGTATGTATATATTCAGTTATGTTTTATGTATGACTGCTTTACGATACTTTATGCTGCCTTTTGACGCTCGCTCGTACAGTTTGTGAATGGTAGTGAATGCTGGTGATGACGCTGGTGATGATTGGTGTGAATGCTGGTGATGACTGGTGATGTTTGTGAATGGCTTGAAAGTTTGTGAATGTTGGTGATGAATGCTGGTAATGACTGTTGGCTTGAAAGTTTGTTAATATTTGTGAAACTTTGTGAATGTTTGTGAATGTTGTGATGAATGCCGGTGATGATTGTTTGCTTGAATGCTTGTGGAAGTTTGTGATTGTTGGTGATGAATGTTGGCTTGAATGTTTGTGAATGGCTTGAATGTTTGTGAATGGTAGTGAATGTTTGTGAATGCTGGTGATGATTGGTAACCGCAAGCATTTTAATAGTATCTTTGTTTGACTTTGAGTAGATTTAACTTTGGGTTTATCATTTACGTATGCTCGCTACCAACTGACTTACATTGAAAAGTAATTTGCAAACCCAAATATAACTATCCAAGTACATAATTGCTTATGGATAGATTAAGGTGGACCGTCTGTAGCTCCTAACCTGCATAATTACTTATGGTGCATAATTACTTATGGATAGATTAAGGATGTTGGTACATAATTACTTATGGTACATAATTACTTATGGGTAGATTAAGGATAAATTGAGGTACATAATTACTTATGGGTAGATTAAGGACAAATTGAGGTACATAATTACTTGTGGATAGATTAAGGTGGAAGAACTCCCCCTAACCTGCATTTTCTTCCTGTAAATGGACCGTCTGTTGCTCCTTCAAATATAAGGTGGAAGAACTCCCCCTAATCAGTGTAGTAGCAATAACAAATGGAACGTTTGTCTCTTATATTTTCAGATGTTGCTCCTTCCTCCGATCTGTAATTTGTGACTGTTAGTCGACATGGCGATGTGAGAATGGAAGCTGACGTGGATTTAGGTTTACAATTTGGTCAATGGAAAAAAGGAGAAAGTTAGGAGTGAGAAGATGAACGATGAGATTATTTTTAGATGTTTTTCGTGAGGGGGAAATGTCGCGCCAAAATTTCAGCGGAAGAATGCAACGAGGTGGTTGTCCTTGATTGGATGATAGGGTAATGTTGAGATAGGAAACATGGATTGATTTTAACCATTGGATTGAATATGCATCTACGGTTGTTGCTTTATTTATGCTGGTAACGTGGATCGCTGACCTGGATTGTATTTATGTAAAGCTACACTTTGATCTGGTGTTGCACGTCACATCACAAGAATTCCAACCGCAATAGTGCATTCATGTCTAAGGCAACAACATATGAATACTGTTGCAGAAGATCAAAGAAAGCATAGCTTTCGCCACACTTTTCATGCAACACACACAAAATAGTGTCGAATATGCCCATTTTTGTAGTAGTGAGTGACGGAAGAACAAAGGTTAATAATGGAAGCCTTGTGAATAATCAAACGAAAAAAGGAGGTAGAAAAATACAATCCTCACTATTGGAGCGACAACCCTTCCTACATGGGGTATGCACCGGTCTTTACTCTAAGTGGTTCTACGTCAAAGGAATATAACCCCATCTCTCATATAAGAGAAGCTATCCAGAAGCAAGCCAAAGATATGATATTCGAACTAGAGATAATAAGGGATTTTAACCACTTTGCTTCCAAATGGACTAAAAGGATAGTGCTTCGGTTTCAAGACACCTTGAAAAGAAGAAGCATGGATATAAATACAACAATAGGATGTAATAAGAAAAGGGCTTAACTCTAACGACAAGGAAAGGGATTTATACCAAGAATGCCTGATGGGTGCCACCTTACCACATCAATGGAAGACATTTACTTCCTAACCAAGCAAGAAGTTAATTATTGGGCGTCCACAAAGAAGAAGCCCAAGTACAAAAGGAAATTGGGAGAGCCTTACTGTCATTATCACGAGACGAATTGACATAAGTCTAATCATTACAGAATTCTCGAGGGAATGATCATCAAGTTCCTTAATCAAGACCAATTACTAGACTTTGTAAAAGGATCAAACTAAGTTCAATCAGAATCCCTAGGAAAAGGATTATCTACATAACTAAGGGCATGGAAACCCTCTCAAAAACTTGGAATAACCCAAGGTAGGTCAGATTACAAATGGATAAAAACCCTTGTCATTGCCAACTTAGCCAGGGCAAGGCACCCCCCAAAGGGGGGTGATGTGTAAGCCTTTCTCCGTGCCGAATCAGAAAGGGCCAAGTTAAGCATCAAAAGAGTAAGCCTCTGATCCACGCCAGAAATGGTCAGGACAAAGTGTCTAATTAGCACAACATGCCTCTGCTTGTAGAAGAGTACGCCATGCCTCTGCTATGAACTAAGTATGTCCTACCTCTACTCGAAGAAAACACGTCCTACCTCTTTGCTTATGTTCTGCGTTACCTGCAGAAGGGAACACAAACCCTTATCATCACCTATGATGGTCAGGATAAGGCACCCCTTTGAGAGAGTGGAGTGTAAGCCTCTATCAACGCCTACGATGGCCAGGGTAGAGCATCGAAAGAGTAAGCCTTAAGTATGTGTCTATGATGGCCCGGTTTAAGCATCTAAGACCTTATCATCGCCTACAACGGTCAGGATAAGGCGCCTCCTGGAGGGAGGTAGGGTAAGTCCTTGGGCCCTACTTGTGGATAAGCTAGCCAAGCGCACCGGACGCACAGGCCCAGAGAGTGACCAACAAAGCACGTACATCCTGAGCTTTGACAATCAAAAGCCCAAGGAGTTGCTTACGAAGCACGTGCAACCTCTGCTTCATGAATTAAACCCAAAAGGGTTACAAAACTGATGCCAAAAGCGGTCTCTAGCTCCCTATTTTAAAATACCTGAATCTGGGTTTGTCCGAATCTCAATTAGCACCGAAAGCGAATTTCCGGTCTTATCCTAAATACCCGAATCCGGGTCGAAACTCCTATTATGCCAGAAGTATTTCCTGATCTTCTAAGTAACCTGAATCTGGGTTAGTTCGGGGCTTCTATTATTACCAAAAAGGGATATTGGGTCTTCGTAATAACCTAAATCTAGGTTGGTTCAAGACTTCTAGTATTGCCAAAAACGAATTTATGGTCTCACACCCTAGTCCAAAATATGGATCAAAGCCCTATGGCTACCAAAAGGAGAGTTCCGGGATTCTATCTTTGATACCCTAATATGGGCTACAAGGTATTAATGTTTGAGGAAGGAATTTATTCCCCAACAGTCGAGGCAATGGATCGAGCCTGCTATACAATAATCTTCAAACAGAGATTGTAGTCTTCTATCTTGCTCAGGGAGATTTTTCTTAATCCATACATACATCAAGTCATTGTTCACTGTGTCAAATGCATACAAGATACAAAAACCACACTACGCTAGAACATAAATCAAGGGGAGAACTCAAGTAAGTGTCTTAAGTTTCCCCAACAGAACCTTGGGACACAAGGTACACTTTTCTTAAAAAATCCCATAGAGGGAGGTTTCATGGGATTATCTATTACACTAAGAGACTTTTTAGTGCAAAAAATATAAATAAGCTTGTTATCTGATCATACATTCAATATCATGATACTATTAATTTCAACAAAAAGCGGGTGATGCACCATGTGTGCCTTACGAGTTAACACTTAATAGAGTACGTTAGATTTATGTAGAATGGTACATAAGACTCTGAAAAGAGAACGTCCCTAGCCAAGGAAGAATATCACATACCAAGTGATATCCACACAATATACAAACTTGTTTGTAAAACTATTTCATAAGTTACTGCATACACATAACTACCATCTTAAGAGTTCTACAATAAAAACACTCGAGTGATGTATCGCATTTGACACACGCATAAATTCCTAGCAATCGAGCCCGTTAATCCAAGTCAGGATTCCTTAAAGAAAATTCTAGAGAGGTGTAACCTGCCTTTGTTTTCGCCAATTCAGTCTCTAGCTCGTCGATTCGATGAAGCAACCTACCGATCTCCGCATCTGAACCAGTAGAAATACCAACCTTTATTTGGCATTGCAACACGTGGATGATCTTATCTTTCTATTTGAGTTGGTTCTCCAAAAAGGATACCTATTTCGTAAGGTTCCTGATGGTTATCATTTGGAGATAGTACATCCTTTTCCACTTCGAAAGGGGGGCATCCTCGAAAATATCTTTGCGACCTTCCACTGTCGAGGGTTCTTCCCTAAATAGGGATTAGTGGGTCTGGAATTGGTCCTCTTACCCATAGACGAGATGAGATATAATGATGCGTAAAATCTAATTATCAATCAATGACACTAGTAATATCATATTTATCAAAGGGAAACAACTACATGAACTTCCACCATACTAGCTTTTAATTGTTTCAGTAAATATACACATCCATAAGATCATGATAATACAAGTTTACTAGTCAGTACACATAATACATTAATACAATACAACTGATTGCAAGTGTTATCAAAAACTGAACCACAAATCATGAAGAAGTTTAAAGTATCTTATGCAAACACAACTAAGCTTTTCTACCAGGTGATTTTCCCTAGGTTTGCAAAGTGAGCTCTTAAAAAAAATTGTAGCTAAAGGCGACGAATATAAAGCATTGTTGTGACTTACACCTTCGGGGAAGCAAGGGGCTTCCTCACAAAGAGGAAGCCAATTATTGGTACAATTTTAAGAGGGAAGAAAACATTTCAAGAGTGAAAACCATATTTGTGTAGCAAGGATATCGAGTTGAGCAGAAGTTCCTTTATCCCTTGGTTTGGAAGAATCATCCTCCTTGGAAGGGGTTTCAATTGGGTCTTGAGTAGGTAAGGTGCTCAAAGATTCAACGTTGGTTCCTTCAGAATTAGGTATCCCTACAGCAACAGAAGAGGAGTATCCACCATCTTAGCCTGTCAAATCACGCTAACTTCCATCACCTCATATACCTTCGCCAACAATTATGTCTTCTTCTTCATTGTCAGAACCTTCAGGAAGCTCCTCAAAAAACAGAAAAGACTTGGGCTTTGTCTTTTCCTTCTATGGACCTTTACCTTCTTGCTTAACCAGCTTAATCATGTCCAAAACTCTACTCCTAGCATAGGGATGCACTGAAATAAAATCAATCCTCAGAAACTTTTTATTGTTATCAGAAAAAGCAAGGAAAAGAGCATCTTCATAGTATTCCATAACAATATCATGAAGGTGAACCCTCAGGAAGTCAGATATCCTATTACTGAATTCGTAAATAATTCATTTCGCAGCAGAAAGCTTGTTGTCCATCTTCTCCAATTCGTCGGCGTTGTCGGCGACCATCTCTGTCTTCTCACTTTTGAGGTTCTCAGCCTACTCCAATAAGGTGTCTTTAGCCTTCTTCTCCTCTAGCAAGGCCTTCAATCCTCTGCATTCACTATCACTCTCTGCCCTCTCCCATGATAAGGTGTCAACCTTATCTTTCAAAGCCTTATTTTCCTCCCTAAGAGAAGTGATCTCAGCAAAAGATGAAGAGGCCATTCCCTTAGACAAGGACCAGCCTTTCGTCACCTAGAAGATAAAAAAGACAAGTAAGCCTCTATGTGAACATAACATAGTGAAAAAGAAGCTGAGTAGAACAAACTTACACCAAAAGTTGATCCTTAATCAATCGTCGGTAAAAATCCTCCGAGTCTAGAGATAAGAAGGGCTGTAAAATGTTAGCAACCTCGGCGGATGAAAAGGAAAGATTCACAAGCTTGTCAAAGTCCAAAACCGGCGTAGGCGGAACGATAACATGTGGAGAAAGGGAGGTTGTAATGAGTTGTGCTCTCTAGCATCAAGTTCCCTAAAAAAGCCAGGTGATGCAGAATTGCTTATAGTTTGGTTCTTTGGAGAAGTGTCGGGAGAAGGATCAATATCAATAACCTTATCAACATCGGAAACGGCGGGGTCAGAAGTTGTTTGTGTTCTGGACATTGTAATAACATCTTTAGAAAAGTGAACTGACTTGTCATGCTTCGGTCTTTTGGGAGACAGATCAATATCGGAATCAACAAGCCTCTTTAAAGCTTCAACGTCAGACTAGGCAAAAGCATCGAAAGTAGAGGTACTCTTAGAATTCGTGGACTCTAAATAGAAATAGCTATATCAGAAAACCAGGAGTAAGAAGATTAATAGGTAAAAGTGGGAAATCTTGTCCAAAAGGAAGTGCAGTTCCATTCAAGGTACCCGGAAATATAGGAGATGCCGCATTAAACGTATTGGAGTTCAACGATAAACCCTTAGCACTAGAAAATTGAATGGGTGGTTGTCCCAAAATCTTTTTCCTCGGAGGAAGAAGACCATATTTGTGAAGCCTGTTAACAGTAAGTAGAGATGACCGACGTCCTAGCTCCTCTGGCGCTTTGAAGGTAGCTTCAACGACTTGAGTCTCCTCTTCCGACAAGGTTATGTTTTTAGAAGGAGGATCTATGTAAAAACAAGGGTTAAACATACGAAGATAATATAATTGCTTTCGAAACACAAGAAAGTTACCGAGTTCGATGAATTTCCCCGATAATGAAAAAGAATTGATCTTCCCAAGACTTAGTCTTGCTAATGTTGTCGCTTATCAATCTCTTTATGAGATTTGCACGCCAAATGGGCTACTCTACGCTTTTAGAAAATCGTATCATATGACGAATGAGTTTGGGGCTAAGCGAGGCCTGATTTGATGCAAGCACCAAAGCCTCTAAACAAATAAGTAAGGTGTAGGTGTTGGGTGAGTTGGATAGGAGCAACCCCCAGATCGCACAAAAACCTAAGCATGAAAGGTGGGAAAGGAAGGAATCCCCCGTGCCAAATATGGATCGCTGAGTATGCAAAGTACCCCTCTGGAGGGTCTTGGATAGTATCTTGAGCAAAAGCCGTAATAGCATCTACGCCAGATATTCCAAAGTTGTTGAGAATGGTCTTCACCTTGTCTTGGGAAGTGATTAAGGAAGGATTTAAAGTAAACTCCTTCTTGGTTCGTGGAGTACTGGAACCCTTGGACTTTGGCTTAACGGGACTCTTTTTACTAGACATGATGCTTTTAGGTGATATTATTTCATAATATATGTGTTAGCACTGCATTCCTTTTACATAATTATGTGTATAGCATCCGTAAACGGATAAACAACAGTACAACTTGCTAATATCGAGGGTTTAATTTGTCATATATAGGGCTGGCAATTAGAACCGAGAACCAAAAACCCGAACCGACCCAAAAAGACCCCAAACCCGAACCGAACCCGATGGGTCTCGGGTCGGGTCTAGGTGATGAAAAATACCATCAAGACCCGATCAAATCCGAACCGCATAGAACCGACTCGAAAGATGCAACCAAAAAAACATTGAAATATATGTATTTTTAGTGTTATTATTCAATCGGACCCGAACCGACCCGATCCGACTCAAGCTTCAACCCGACCCGACCCGACCCGAATCGAAGCACGGGTCGAGTCGGGTCCTGATTTTTGAAATGTATAGTTTAGACCCGACAAAACTCGACCCGCCTAGAACCGAGACCCGCCGGGTCGGGTCGGGTCTAATTGCCACCCCTAGTCATATATCAAGTTGATCCCAAGTATTGACCTTAGAAATGTTCACCCATAATTTACATTCACTTAGAAACAATTAGGCCTTTGGTGATTGTAAAATTAGTTATCCTAACATCAAAGTTTAAAAGACGAAAGGCCGAAGCCAAAAAAATCAAAACTATCAATGATGTCCAATAGTGGCTCAACCGAAACCAAATAACTCAATATTATCGCCTGAAGCCTAAACTAGTTCTCAAACCCAGTAGGAGTAAAATCAATATTGAGATATCCTGATGTTAAGTTTACATATTTTTCCGACACTTTCAAGCTAACTCGACACCCCTAAGACGGAAGCCAAATAAATACAAATATTTTTTGAAAACAAAAATGTGTGATCTTCTAAAAAGACAAATAAATACAAATGTCAATGTCGGAAAAACAAAATAAATTGACAGTAATGACGATTGAATTAACTCGTACCGGAAGTGTAGCATCTTACTTCGTTATAAAATTAACCTCTTATATGATAGGTTTTGTGTATCAAACCCCCAAAAAAGGGATGCATTAGGTGAATAGATAATCCATCATATATCAGCCATTAATTATTATTCAAATTACCATTGTTGTTTAGTTCACATTAAGTATGTCAAATCCTGATCTATTTCCTAATCAATTTAAATGCATAATTTTGATTTTTAATTATAGCCGGAATAAAGATACTTACAGAGAGTCGAATTGGAAATTCTAGGAAAAAGGCTTGAGTAATTCTTGAAAAACGGTAATTCAGCTTCAGCACTTAATTTGCAGGTAAAAGGGTAGAGACGAAGAAGGAGAAACATTTATATCAAATTGTCTTGTAAATCCAAGCCGTACATATAAGAGCCCATCAACGGGTCTAATTTAAGGATGCCAAGAGGCAGGAATCAACACACAAAAAGAAAGTCAAAGGTTAGACTTGGAAAGTTGAAATTACCCCTTCACAAGGGGAGCAAATGTTACTACCGAAATTAACACTGAGATAGGCTATCGGTGAAGGGAGAACCATAACTTGCATAAGAGAACAATCAAAAGCAGGGCAACTTTCACCATCAGCAAAGAGAGAAGCTTGAAGCAGATGAAAAAGGGAGAATACCGGCAGGATAGCTCCGACACACAAAGTAACCAACGAAAGCCCAAATCCAAAGGGAACCTGTAACCGGGAGCCAAAAAAAAGCAAAAGGGGTATTGACATTAACTTGCTTAATGTCGATACAAGGAGAAGTGGAAGTATTGAAGGAAAGTGGAGCTTTCCGGAAGCTAGTTATCGGGACTAAAAAGGAACGGATGACCACCGAAAGGCAGTTCCAAGAGGCAACTGATTACGTTCCGTAAGCATTCCTTCTGGAAGACCGAAACCTAACCTGAAGAATTAGCGAAAGAAAACCAAACTTTCTAAAAGAGACAAACTATGTGCACTAATTCACTTAGTGTCGATACCGAAAGGGATGGCGGATCCCATAACCATACATTTGAAACAGAGAGGCAAACATCATGAAGGATTAACAACAGGACTGAAAGCTCATGACCGGAAGTCAACAGCCGAAAGCCTAAAGCCTTTCCTAAAGCTATCCATACCAACAGGCTTGGTATTGATACAAAGAAGATAAAATCACATCAGAGAAAAGCTCCAAAGACCGAGACCATCTTTCTAAGAGCCAAGACCGACACCCTAAAAGCGATAAGCAGAGCCAAAAGAGCAGCCGAGAGCCAAAGCATCTGAAACCGGAAGGAAAAGCAGTCGATAAGGGTTTCTGGTGGCCCAATGACAAAAGGGGCCCTGATTCGTCTATAAATAAGACCCTAAGGGTCTCATTTTCGCGGCCAATTTCTCATTTCTCATTCTTGTACTCTTTTCTTTTGGAGTAAACCCTAATTTCTAAATCAATTTGGGGATTTCTACTGTAATCACTTATGTACTCCGAATCAAAGATCAATAAAGAGCGGATGAACACTTAGCATATTTCTTATGAGCTTCTTATGAGATTTCTTAGTTATTTCCTACATAACATACTGTATGCTTTCTACATGGTCACGGTTTCCTTTTCAAGTTTAAACCCTTCTGCAAAGTTGTTGCAAAACCCCTTTCTACAAGCCATTTAGCCTTCTACTTAGTGTTGTGCTTAGGGAACCTTTGTCCCAAGGTAAGTGTTGGTTCTTAAGCCGCTTAAGCGTGATGCTCACCCCTTTGAGGGAAGAGTAACTAACCTTTTTGGGCTTTAGACCTTGATATCTAGGAAGCGGTGAACTAACTCAAGCTCGTGGAAACTAAATAACCTTGTTTTTCCCTTAGGTCCACTTCCATAGACCTATCTTTGGTGTTGACGAAAAATATCGTTAACACTTCTTATTTATCGATCAATACTTGTTGCTTCTTAGCTGTAATTGATTTCACTTATTAAATGTTAATTATTAATTATAGTTTATCTATAACTAATTATTAACGGACGATATTAATTACTTACTATTATATATTTAATATCAACGATTACATGTTGATTATTAATAATTTAATATTACTCTAATTAGTAAATAGTAATTTTTAAGCATATTTATTTAAAAATTATAACAATTTCAAAAGTTTATATTCGAACTTTACGAATAATTTTAAATTTATTTTAGAAATACCATAGTTTTAATTTTTTTGAAATAATACATATTAAGTATAATTGCCAATTATGATCATTAATTTTTAGATATTAGGTAATAAATATTACTTGTTTAGATTTATTCAATACATTACTTCACTTATATTTCGATTCAAATGTTTATAAAAAGACATGAAAATAATAATTTGTATGGTAATGTTTGTATTCTTTAATATTTCTAAAATTTCATATTTTTATATTTTTAATTTTTTACAAAATTTTATATTTATTTAAAAGTCAAGAAAATATCAAAAGTTTATATTTAAACTTTATGAATAATTTTAAATTTTATTTTATAAAATACTAAAGTTTTTTTTTTGAAATAATGTATGTTAAATATAATTGTAATCATAATTATAAATTTTCGAATACTAAATGGTAGACATTACTTCTTAATTATTTAAGATTACATATTAATCATTCCTTATTAAAAATAAATTTAATTAAATAGTGAATATTAATCTATGTTATTAATTATTATGTCTTAATTATTTTATAATATTTATTAATTAATCAATATTAACTGTTAAATATCATTTGCTATAAATAGTAATTATTATTTTCTATTATTAATATACTATTATTAACATTAATTATTTAAAATTTATTTTTAACTATTAATTACTTAGTACTAAAAATAGCAGTATAATATTTTTCAAAGAATTAACATAATAGTCCCTTGCAAATCCCTTGGAAATCTACTCCATAATTGCTTCAACAAATATTTATCGGTAAAATGCCTCCATTTGTAATGGAAATTAGCGATGAAACATTTCCAATAGTAAAGTGACATAACTTGCAATGGTTTAGAGACGGATAATTAAAGACGATGGTAAAAATTTAAAATAAACAGAGATCGAAAATCCTAAATATTATCCCTTACAGATTCCACGAAAATCCGAAGCCAAATTAGCAGCGGAATTTTCCGCTACTAAAATCTGCAGTTATTTATAACTTTTCTTGTAGTGTGCCTCTTCAATTTTCACACTTCAATGGTTACATTTTCCCTAAATTATTTGTTTCTTAATGACAGCACGGTATGTAGATGGTCTTTTGCATCTTCTCAGCAATCATTTACTTTAAGATAAAATACTTCATTCTCACGCATTTGAAATACATTTAGTACAATACCTTCATTCAAAATTTTCATTTTGCAAATCCAGTGACCACAAATTAAAGAAACCCAATATAAGGTTGACTTATCTTGCACCAAATTTGTTCTCAGCTCAAATACTTAAATCTCATGCATTTGGAATACATTTAGCAATTTATCCTCATAACATTTATATTTTGTAAATCAAGTAACTACATATTAATAACCCGTTTATGCCTCTTCAATATCCACACTTCAACCAGTTACGTTTTCCCTAAATTAATTGCTTTTTAATGACATCAGTGTATATGGATGGCCTTTTACATCGTCGTAGCAATTATTTACTCTAAGCTAAAATACTTCATTCCCATACATTTGAAGTACATTTAGTTCAATAGCTTCATTCAACATTTCCATTTTGCAAATCCAACAACCACAAATTAAATAAAACCTAACTACACCTCTTTAATTTCCTGTACTATGTTTTCTCCAAATAATTGCTTTTTAATGGTAGTAGTGAATATAGACGGTCTTTAACATCTTCGATATTTGTCCTGTGTACCTGTATATTTCTCGGCGTCTCCATGCATTTATTTCCCGTCTTCTTTATAGCATCTTCATCATAACAATTTTAGTTTTTGCCAATTCTACATTAGGTATTGATTTCTGTTTGACATGTCTTTTTCTGTTTGTTGTTATTCAAGTAACAATTTTTAATTTTTGCCAATTTTACATCAGGTATTGAGTTTGATTTGATACACTTTTTCATTCAATGTTTTCATCAATAACAATTTACATGTTACCTTCACCATTCATATGTATTGTGTTTAGATATGCATTTTTCAATATTTCTGTTTTTAATGATTTCGTTTCTATCTCTTCCACTTTCATTAAAAAGTTTTTTTTTTTTACTTTACTTTTTGCTTTATATTTATTATGTATGGTCTTTGTTTAGATATTTCGTTCTTTTGATCATAAACTCATTTTATTATACATGAAAGGCAATATAGGGTTGAGTTTTTTCTTGCACCGGATTTGTTTTCAGCTCGATGCTTAATTCTCATGCATTTGGAATATATATTTAGCATTTTAGCCTCATCAACATTTATATTTTGTGAACCTAGTAACTATATATTAAATATAACCAACTTATGCCTCTTCATGTTCCACGCTTCAACCAGTTACGTTTTCCTAAAATTAATTGCTCCTTAACAGCAGCCGTGTATATGGATGGTCTTCTGCATCTTCTTAGCAATTAATTTATTCTCAGTCAAGTACTTCATTCAGTCATTTGAAACTCATTTAGTACAATAGCCTCATTCAACATTTTTATTTTGCAAATCAAGTAACCACATATTAAACAAAACCTAATTACGCCTCTTTAATCCCTTATTCTATGTTTTCCCCAAATAATTGCTTTTTAATGGTAGCATTGTATCTAGGCGGTCTTTAAATACTTCAGCATTTATCCTCTGTATGCCTATATATTCCTCGCTATCTCCACTAATTTATTCTCCGTCTTCTTCCTAGCATCTCCATCGATATTAGGTATTTTTTTTTCTTCAGTTCTACAGCAGGTATTGATTTTGGTTTAACAAATCAATTTTCATTCATTATTTATAGTGGAAATTTTAATTTTGGTCGATTCTACGTAAGGTAATGATTTCGATTTACCGCATCTTTTTTCATTCATTATTTTTCATCAATAATGATTTGGATGTTACCTCCACCATTCATATGTACTATGTTTAAATATGCATTTTTCTATATTTCCTATTTTTGATGATTTCATTTTTATATCTTCCACTTGTTAAATTTGATGATACAAAATCACAAATACATGGAAATATATATGAAAAATGGAAGTAAATATTTTTAGTATGAAATGCATAAGTTATTGATTGCATTTACATGAGATGGCTAAAAAATAAATGCAGATATTATTTTCTACCATCTTCGCAAAGGAAGGGAATGATTGATTTACTTGCTATGCTTGTGTCACTTGTTTCCTTACAATTTGCCTCCATTATTTCTTACCATATCTTGATAATTTGATTAATGATTCATGTATATTTCATTGGCTATATATTGAGGGGTAGACTTTATTGTAAATTCATCCTGGCACGGTGCCAGTGATCCCCAAATGGGGTGTCTCTTCTTATTAAGTCTAATTTGAGTTTTGGATATATAAACTATTATTTTGTAATCTCTTGTAATTCTCTCATATGGAATAAAATCTCTCTCCTATGGACTGAACGTACACTATCTCGATGGTAGTGGAACCAGTATAAATATTGTGCGTTTCTTTGTTTCTTCGTTATAGTTATTTACTATTTGTTTGATGTAATAGAATAATTGCTATTAGGTTAGATTAATGTTCAGTTGGCAAATCTAGATCATGTTCTGCTTCCGCATATGCGCAACAATTTTCACACAACAAATTGGTATCAGAGCAATATGTGCAACCTTTTTGCACAATGTCACTGTCGTTAAAGAGATTTTTTTTAATTATGCTTATTGCTTTCTGTTTGTTATATACGATCTTTGTTCAAATACTTTGTTCTTAAATTATCATATTAACGTGATGTCATTGTATTTCTTTGATTGAAAAATACCAATTTAATTAAGTTATGTATATACATGGTAAAATGGAAATGCCTCTGTAAGTAATGAGTTTGACAAAAACCCAAGATAAATTTAGTATTCTTCTTCATTCTGATTATAAGTAAAGCCAAGGTTTGCCCTTTCTACTTTCAACTTGCAATTCAACGAGATATGAAATAAACCAAAATGGGTAAGCTATGAGCAAGTGTTAATGTAAATTCTGTTTAAACTAAGACATATAACACCGTCGCTAATAGTAATACCTTCTGGATATAGAGCAATGATTGGATTAGGAGGAAAAAAAGTTATCGTGTGAACCAAAATAAATAAATGTGTGCTTTTGACTATTGATGTGTTTTAACCTTGAAGTTAATTATTATTTACCACATTTATAATGATAGTTTCATAGAAAGCTATATAAAGAGCTAAAAATTGTGGCGACAACTATGAAATAAAATATGTGGCAACAACATTAAAACATCATATAGTGGAAATATTATTGATGATTTTACATATGAAAGGGTATAAGTTATGACACCTAGTTTATTTAAAGATTATCATTTAGTCAAATAATTAACTGCTCAATTATAAATTTTATGTAATGTTTCCTTAGATTACAAGGTCGGACACACAAGAGGCAAGTGTGTTATAATACACATAAGTAAATTTGAATTAATTGAAGTTCAAAATTATTTTTATAGTAGATAATGAGAGAAAAATAAAATAGCTTTTACCACATGTATAATTCTAACACATCCAATGAGTGGGGATATGAGATAAGGCTGTAATTTATACCAGATGAGTCATGTTAATAGTATAAGCATAGCATGCATACATCACTTTAGAAAATTTGGATGCAATATTCTTCGAATTTTTTAGCCGATGTAAATTGAATTAAATTGGAAATATTAAGTCATAGGAATGAAACGACTGTATCTTCAAATGTTCTACTAAGAACTTTTAAATTGGGTAAACGAAATATTTAATGTGTTGAAAATATTCAAAACGTCTAAAAAAATTTAATAATCCATAAAAATTTAGTAAAATTAGTGTTAGTGATGTTTCATGCCTTTATAAAAAAACAAAGAATTTCATAATTTCAGAATCTCAAAGCAATTTACAAAAAACAAAAACCATCTCATGACATCACAACAAAATGCAAAAATGAAATACATCCATAAAACCATTTGTACATGTATATAAAAACATATAATATTCAAAATGTTATTTAAAAGAGATAAAATTAAATGATAACTAAAAGTTCCCTTTTAAAATCAAAAGAATTTAATTATTTTAGAAATGTTCTTAAGGTTGTCAACATAAGATGAATTACTAAAATTACAATTTGGAAATTTTAAAGATAATACGAAAAAATGAAAATTTTAGTTATCAACATGGTTATTACGACGGTAATTTGAGTCGTGTCGATAGAGGTCCAACTAGTCGACTTGTGGACTAGTCGTAGACTAGTCGAGACTAGTCGATAAATAAATATATATATGTGCATATATATAATTATAAATTTCTAACTAATACATATGGATAAAAATTCAAACATGCACAAAGAATGCATTGAACCACATCATTTTTATGTAAATCAGGCGAAAATCCAAATTTCCATCCAATATCTGCTGATTTAGCCTTTCGCTTTGGATCCTTAGAGGGACCATAAGATTCATTTGATGTTGTTACTTATGCTTCCATCTGCAATAGTGCAGTTTTTGTTTTAAAAAAAAAGAAACAGTCAATCAAAACTTGTGTATAGTAGTAGTCTTATTAAGAATTTAAAAAAAAAATCAGCAACATAAAACAGTGACAATTCTTTATCCAACGTTCATCATTCAGTTTCGGTTTAGGGTTAATATGAAACAGCGACAACGTTAATTATTCAATTTCGGTTTATCACTGATAACAAGGCTACAACACTACAACTCTATACATATATTAAAATAGCAAGGCATGACATTATATCTGAGTGGATTCTGGCGGCGGCACTAGAGAGGAGGAGGCGGCGCTGGGGAGGCTTTGGGGCGGCAACAATAGAATGGAAGCGGCTAGGGTTAGTTCGCACTCGAAGTTTCTACTGTTGATAGTCGCGAGTTTTATTTATATTTTGTTTGATCTGCGTATTTTTATTGGACCTGCGTGTTTTTATTCGTTCTGTTTATTCATCTGACCTTTTTTTTGTGGTTTTGGCCTAAGTTAAAAGCCAGTCGTCTAAGTCGAACCGATTAGTCACTTAGTCAGTCGACTAGTCGGTGTATTTCGCTCCAGTTGCCCGAAATATTAACAAATTGCAAGTCGTGGCTTCAAGTCGGTGACTCTAGCTCGACTAGTCGCTCGCCGTAATAACAATGGTTATCAACAAATGTAAGGTTTAAAGAAACTTTCATAAAATAACACTACAACAAAAAACACTTTGCGCAACAGACAATATCTGTTGCAGTAGACCAATTGCAACAGACCCACGCCTGTTGGTATAGCCAAAGTTGCAAAAAGTTCGCAACATTTTCCGCCCGTTGCAATAAGATGTTACGGTATACTTTTTACAACAGGCTTTTGTTGTTGTAACGGATCCTTTTGCAACAGTATATGCCCATTGCAATAGATTTATAAATCTGTAAAAAAATAAAAAAATAAAAAAAGTACAACTTGATACTACATATTAAATGTATTCGTTTTAGTATTGGTGTATATCACAAAATGAGATAAACAAATAAAAAATTTATTTTAACAAAGTTATAATAGTACAGACAATTACAATAAAAATTTCTATAATTTTCATACATCATTCATGTATAACAATTTCTTCTCACACAACACATTTTCTTCGAATAAAGTATTTTCTAAACATATTTCTACTCGATCATACATGTACTATAACAAGAAAATAAATATCATCGGTTCACATGTTGTATCACATCTGAATATCATAACCTGCAAAGGTAAAAGGCAAAACATGTAAACTTCACATACATAGATTTTACTACAAACACATGTTGCTCTGTCAAAATACATGTTGCTTTGTCAAAAGAAAAGACATAACAATACACTAAATTTTCACAACAAATCATGTAAGCTTCACATGCAGTATCAAATACTTCAAACCCAGATAACCTATAAGAAAAGACAACTTAAGAAATCACCACTTAATCTCGCCCTCAACATTTGCTCACAGTACCGAATATGTAGTTGTGTTTGTTTACAGGCGTTTAATTAAAAAAATTTGACAACCTAATATAAGAATGCATATCATTACATTAAGAGTAAAATTTGAAAAAAAAAATATCAATGCGTTGGGTTGTCACAGTACTGTATCCTAACTTGAATATGAAACTCATACCAAAGAAGATATTGATTAATGTATGTTACAACCCGTTGAATCTAAAAGTTGACAACTTTTCATACATGATAAATCAAAGATGGCCAAAAATTAACTTGATTTGCAGAAAATCCATATAAAAACGGAAGTATATATTATAGTAGTGCTTGTGCTTTGTCAAAAGTGTTATCTGATATTATTTAGGTGGGAATAATATGAATAGCATATATTAATTTGAGGGTTCATGCTTGGTGTAAGCCACAAAGAAAAGTTGTCAAAGTACAGGCACAAGCAAAATTTATACAAAGAGATAGTTTGATTAAGTAAAGACATACCATTACGTTACTATATCTAAAAAATTCATTAAGAGGCGATTAATTTACCATAATGTGTTTAATTAAAGCTATAAGAGTATGTTACTATATATTAAATAGTAGATATATGAAGAGGCATTATAAGAGGATTCAATGAATATTCATTTACAAAACTGAAATAGTGTTAGAAGTAATAAAATTAACATTAATGTGAGTAAATGCTTTAGTTTTCTTCACCAGCCTATTAATTTATTAACGGACCATTGTCGTTATGAGTAAATCAATTATTGATTTAAGTATTCGATACTGTGAACCATTTTATTAAAAAAGGGTTATAAGTTTTTTTGAGTACAAAATGCAATTCACTACAAGACGGACTACCTAAAGCGGACCATATAAACTACTAGAAAGAAGAGTCATACCAGAGCTGGAGTCAGCTGACCGCTGAGGCATTGACAGCATCACCTCTGAGTCGAGCACTTCTCACGAGATGAGATCTACTCAAGTGAGAGCCACGTCGAGAATATTAATGTTTCAGTACTAGATAAATAAGAAAAGGAATCAAAGAATGAGTACAATTCAGCCAACGGCCGTTTGGCAATTCAAGGTATTTCAAAATGCTAAATTAAAGCCAACAACCGCCAAGCGATTGACCAATATTGTACGCATAATAGCTTAACAAAATTCAATGATATAATTACCAATGCTATAAATAAATTGTAGATTTACATATTTGTGAAGGGATATGACTTAAGAAGAGATCTAAATTGTGAGGCCTGGTCAGTCACTGGTCTTTGTGTTTATAATTTGTACTTGGTATAGCTTTGCATTGTATGCGGCCAGACTGTAATTAACTTGATCTCATATTATATTTTGACCATTGAACCTTCCTCCCAATTAGATTTCAAAATTAGTCCTTCCATACACGTGTGTCTTTTATCAACTTCTCTGTTAATTTTAATGACGCTAATGATAGTGTAAATTTGGGCTATCTATGTCTTGCGAATAAAAAATTGAAGTGAATTGTGAATTTCATATAATGCTTACCCCTTTTAATTGCGGCATGTGCAGATAAAGGAGAACAATTAGAATTTGCAGCTGTTCAGTTCAAAAAAAGTTTGAGTTGTGCAAACATATTGGAATCAACCCAAGAATCAATGTGGATATGCATAAGCTTTCCCCCTTAGTCGTAACAACAATGTAGCTCAAGTGTTGCTCAGCATAGTTTAAATCTAATCGAGTACAAATTACATACAACTTGGCGAAATAGAGGAGGAAAAAAACCAAAATCACGAGGATGAAACTACTTCTCCTAATCACACTTTTCAAATCTTCTCCACCAATTCGACATTGAAATCCGACGTACGGGGATCCATTCTCACCATACCATCTCCCAAATAGAGCTGGCCAGGGTCTCACTGTAGTGGACTTTGATGAAAGGTTGGGTAATTTTAACGGTTTCGGGTCCCAGGAGGTGGATCTGGCAGGAAAAACCATGGCCAAAGTAGGATTCGCACGAGCGAGGGGTCAGGTGTAGGGTCCACGGAAGGAAGGAGGGAAGGGAAGGCCATGGCTTTAAGGTTTCTGTGAGCGTAGAATGGGGAAGATGTGAGGTTCGATGGGTGTTTTCGTGCTCCGTAGGGGTGTGGGGCTGAGGGTATAGAAAGAAATATAGAGAGAGGGAGACGGAATTGAGAAAGAAGAGGAAGAGGAGTGTCCGGAGGAGAAGCGGCTAAGATGGAGTGCTGATTTAATTTCTTTTTGGGAGTGTCACCAGAAGGGCACAAATTTCTACAAAACTGATTGGAGCCAAAATTTGGGTCAAAAAGGTGGTTTGGAGCCAAAATTTTGAATTTTGAAATCAAAGTGTGTCTATTGCAACTGATATGAACATGCAGTTGCAGAAAATATATTTTAACTGATAACACAAGACATTTGCAAAAAATATATTAATAATCAAAATAATTTAGTTCAATGGATAATTTTTCTTAAATACCCATCTGAAATGTCCTATTACAGTTACGTGGAAACACACCCTATTACTTCTTAAATACTAAATATAGTGTTTAAAATATATTTTATCAACTACTAGTATTTATTAGAAATATTAGATGCATATGAAATTATGTACTTTGTGTCATAAGAAATTTTTGATCTGTTTGGGGAAATTCTGAAATTTTAATTTTTTAGAAGTACTAAATATTAATTATAATTATTCACTACAACAGAATCACCATATTACAACGGTGCAAAACAGTTGTAAAAGACTTTTTACAACGGTGGTTGCACCGTCGTATATTAAGAAGTTGTAATAGACCAAAATCTTTTACAACTGTTATACACCGTTGCAGACACCGTTGCAGTACAAGCTTTTACAACTTTTCTGCACCGTTGCAGTAGAAGCTATTACAACTGTTATGCACCGTTGCAGTAAAAGTTATTACAACTGTTTTGCACAGTTGTGACTGTTGAGTACAACAATATGATTTTTATTTAATGATACATTACATCTCGTATATAAATAAATATTTATATTGAAAATGATATTGCACAGAATTCGATACTGAAACAATTATTTTATTCAATTAAATATTTTATTTCATTATTTGAAATAGTACAACTTTCTAAACCCACTATTGTACAACTATCTATTATATAATATAGTTGATTACATACATACATTCCTCACTACAGACTGCTCATTCAGTACACTCAGTTACATATACACTTTCACATAAATATACACACACTAACACGCACTGAATCATTATATGCTCCAACATCCAGTTCAATCACCTGTATACCAATCACATAAAGATTGTGAATCATGGAATCAAAGCGGATCCTAAAAGAATAAAAAGATTCACATAAAGATCCACCTACGTCTATGTCATGTTGTAACAAATATCACTGAAATATAGATGTTTAGACTTTGTAGACTAAAAACATATATATGTAGTTTATAATCTCTAAAGGCAAGTGATGCAAATTATGTAACTGATATATTAAACTGAAGTGTTCTACACATTGCATTATGATTATCAAACAAGTATTACTTATCAGTGATGTAGATAATGATTTCAATAGATACATTACTATTTGATTTGTTTTAAGACAGTTTTTATGCTTATATAAACCCATAGATTCACAACATATAAATAAACATAAGTTATAATTCTAATGTAATTGCTACTTTTAACCAGTATAAGTTATTGCCCCTTAACACTGATAAATTATTCATCAAAATCTTAAACTAAATAAAAGGTTTTGCAAAAATTGATTCCAGGCAATATATCATCCATTTTTGGGCAAAAATTGAAAAGCCTTGTACAAGATCACATTCAAAAGTTACCTGTACGGCATCACATTTTTTGGCAGATCAATGTTTGACAAACTGAAGTGATTTTCATCACTAACCTCTGCTTCTCGTCTCATTTTTTCCTTGAGCAGTTTGGCAAATCTCCTACTACTATGCTAGTTTAACAATCAAATTGCAATTATTATACTTGTGGAAAATCAACAACAAACTTATCAGTGCATCTCCAGCAATGAGCTATTACTCCTTAATATTCAAGGTAAATGTGGAATGTCCTTGAGAATATTTTCTTGTAAGAAATATATGAAAAGGAATTTTGTTAAAGATTAAAATGTGATTTCACAATAACTAGTCTGAAGATAGCATAAGTGGCTACTACTAAAGAATTTATCAGTGTAGTGCGGATCACTGCAGTGCCGTACACATTTATATCGCAGATTATTCCATTAATAAGATAAATATTTAATCTTTCTACAACAAGAACAATAATAAAACTAATTGATAAAATTATGATTTGCTCATGGAAGCCAAGCACCCTCCATATTCTGCATTTCACAATATGTAATTGCCTTAAAAATACAACTATTATACATGTATAATAATGCAATCAGCAGCTGAAATTGAAGACGAGAAGAATATTAAGGTTAGTAACAGTAGTTAATAAAGAAACCAATGTATATAAATATTATATTCTCAGGAAGAACCGATTGGTAATAACTATCTGTAATTCATGATAGCATCGCATACAATGCATCTTCCTTTATGCCAACCATAGGCCTCTTATGTCACAGCTTTGAATCTTATGTTGCTTAAACCCTTCTCAATGTTTGAATACCCAATTTCTACTTGATGTTTAATTTTTGCCTAACGCATATTTTTTTTGCCGGACTTAAGGCATGTCACTGATCAGAAAATGATATTGACTGTGTCTAGAAACAGGGTAAAAGTTATATATTTCTCATATGTTAATTTCATGAACTTTTCCACGCTTAATTTTGTTTGCTACACTACCAATATAGAGGCATTTTGTGACTTCGCCATTCTGAACTAGTAAATAGTAACCAAGACAAGGGAATATATATTACCTTCCAAATGAACAAAACCACCAAAAATCTTTAAGCTTTTTCAACAGTTGATCCGTGTTTTCCACTCATCCTAGAGAAGTGCCTCGCGAAATCTAGTCAATTCACAAATCCATGCAAGTCCAACTTCGAATTCACCACCACCAAACTCATAAGCAGAACAGATCTAGATTGCTTTCTATCCATCTGCCAGATCTACGAGTAGATCTATCTCGCAACCCACGACCAGTAATACCCGATCCAAACCCGTTATCTCTAAACTCGCCTTCGATTGTACTGCCAAATTACTGATTTATTTTGTAGTACCAAATTACTGTTTATTTTGTGAAGAGAAAAAGAACGCGACGGTGGGAGAGAAGACAATAGGTGGCGTAGATCTGTGAACATGAATAAAGGAGTCGGTGGAAAAATAAAGGAGGTACAAGCTAAAAAATTAACTTCGGAGCCAAATTTTTGCTGTGGAGCCAAAATGAAGTTTCTAGATGAATAACAAATATAAAATGAATACTAAGGCTGGGCTGGGAGCCCATTTTACTCTTTCACGTTTCAGTCCTATTCAAACAGCTAGTGGTGGAGTCCACCTTTTTACCCTATTTAAAAGAACACGCCAAAATGGTAATTTAGCATCAAACTGTCAAACGCCAATATTATTTTGATGATCACTCGATTTATTGTTCGTAGCTAATGACATTTACTTGAAAATAGTTATACGATAATAGTCACAAATAAATGGTTGCAACGGAAAAAATTAACTAGCTGTTAGATTCTTATTACAACAGCATAGAACAAACAGTAGACAAAAATATGTTTATTGCAAACGACAGAAAAACGCAGTTGTTAAGGATACGTTCCTTTATTAAGTATGTAATCATAATTATTTGATATTAATAATTAAATAGATTTATTTGTAACTATGTGTAAACTGAATATTAGCTTTGGTTTAATAATTATAAACGACTAAAAAAAATCTTCTTAATTATTACATATTATTAGTAATTAAAAATTAAAAAATTCTTCTTAACTACCATTTACTATTTATCAATTAAAAACTATTAATTATTAATCTTTGACTAGTTATTAATTAATTAATAGTTATTAGAATTAATTAATATATATCAAATATCACATCATATTTATTAAACTTTATTGTTAATTATTAAATACTAGTCTTCATGATACAATTAGTAATATTAAATTGTTAGTTGGTTATTATAAATTATTAATAATTATAAATTAATTTGTTATAGATACTACTACTTAATTATTGTAAATAATTTACCAATTATCACTTATTAAATATTATTCCTAATTATTGATATTAATCCTAATTATTAATTATGTATAAATAATTTAAAATTACAAATCATTATTAATGAATTATCGAACATAAAAAATTATTAAATAATAAAGTATGTGTACATTATTATTAATTTATTATGTTATGATTAAAATTATTAAAAATAATCATAAACTATTAATTAAAATTTTTAATTGTTATTGTTAAATATTACTTATTTATTATTTACTAGTAATTACTATTTATTAAAATATTAATTTTGAATTTTATGAATATTTCAAAATTTCGTATAGAAAATAATTTTTTTAAAAAGCGATGTAATTGGCAGCTATTACAATAAGAAAAAAAGGTTATTGAGAACATACATCTTTTACAACAAACAAAAAGGGTTGTATTAGATAACAACTAGCAAAAATAAGTATTTATTATTACAACTGACCAGAAAGAACAGTTGTAATAGGCATATATTACAACTGACAAAATAAAAGAGTTGTTGAAAACTAATCTATTACAACTTTTAGAGTAAAACAGTTGTAAAAAAACGTCTATTACAACTTTCGAAAAAAAGACGTTGTAAAAAGCCTTTTTTACAACTGTGATTTTTCCACCGTTGTAAAACTGCAGTTGTAATATGGTCAATTTGTTGTAGTGATTAATTATGATATAGAATATTAAATACTAAATTTTACTTCTTGATAGTAATATTAATACAAGAAATTATTATTAACTAATAATTACTCCTTAATGGTAATATTAATCAATTGTGTCATTTATTTATTTATTATGAATTTATTAATTATTTAATTTTTTTTACTTAATTAATATTTAAACATATTCATATTTCAAATTAATTATTATCCATTATTTTTTTATTAATTTATTATTATTTAATAATTATTTATTTTATTATTTTTTAAATGTAATTTATTATTATTTGCTAATTATTAATTATTATTTAATTATCATTTATAAATATCACTTTACAATACTAAAATTTTATTATTAATTAATAATTATTAAATATTAATCTTAATTATTATATAATTACTACTAGTTAATCATTTAACAGTAACTATTTAAAATTAATTATTAAAAGTTAATCATTAAATGCTTATAATTATTTTTAGTATGTTTTTCTCAACTAGCTTTACCCATTGTAAAAAATATGGTTATTGCAATTGGCAAAAACAGTTGCTAAAGATACTTATTCGCAACTAGCTTGGAAGCGTAGTTGCAAATAACATGTTTGTTGCAACTCTTATGGAACCACAGTTGCTAAAAGTATGTTTTTGCAACAGGAAGGAAAGCGCAGTTGCTAAAAATATATTTTTCGCAACTAAAAGAAAAGACTTGTTGCCAAATCTTATCTATTGCAACTGCTATAATAGGTCTGTTGCTAAATATCATTTACTGTAACTATTTTTTGTCGCCTGTTGCAAATAGCTAGTTGCAATAGGGTATTTTTCGTGTAGTGTAAAGAGGTAAATAATTTCATTTATGTTGATTCAATTAAGTGAATATTTTGGTTTTGAATTAAGTTGCACATAAAATAAATTTCTCATGTTGTTTAAGTTGACAATGTTTGCATGTTGTTTATGTTGACAATGTTTATTGTTATTGCAAACCATGCATGCTATTTAGCATGACAACATGAGTATAACTATGATTCTTTAATGAGATACCCATGTATCAAGTGACTTTCTTTTTTCACGACTATAGTTTGTTTTCTAACATGTGACGTTTGCATTAACATGTGGTCTGTTAATGACAGATGGTACCTACAAGTTTATTGGTATATTAACAAGTGCGAACCCGTGCTTCACACACGGATTATGCTATATTTTTGCATTAAATTACCATTGGATGTTTACTTTTTACCGAAAATATTAGGTAGTGTTTAGTTTGTTTTATGTTTTGAATTTTTAGTTTTCAGGGTTAATTATGAAAGCTAAAAGATTTGAAGTATAACGGAGGTGACGGATCAAAGGCGTAGGGAGTGACGAAGGGGATCGCGGGTTGGTGGATGGATGAATTTGTTATCATTATTCCATTGCTTCTCAAAATATGAAAAACAATAAAAAGTTGTTTTTGGTTTTGTGTGTTTACTTCATTTTGTAAAACGATCGTTTTCCACGATTTGTGTGCATCGTCGATGCTTTTGTATGTGCGAAAACTCACAATTAAAAAATGTAAATAACGCACCCTTAGTGTGATGAAATTTAACTGTATTATTTCGTTCAGTGTATTCGCAGCTGGGCTGTTTTAGAATTTCGAAAAAATATATTTCCTATCAAGCAATTTGTTTTCAAAAATTACTAAAAAAAAATTTGATTGAAGATAACATTTGCTAATGGTGTTAAGGCCTGCAATGAACATGCCAAATATAATACATTGTAATCGTCCAAAAGTTTATAGAAATTGAATGTATATTCAACTCATATTTATCACATATTATATTAACATTACAGAGTCAACTGTATTATTATCGTTCTTTTTTGAATTCGTACACCATGTCATATTCACTGACCTAACATTTAATCCAAATTCATGACAATAAAATATTCACTATGGCATCAGACTCATAAAAAAGAATAACCACTCCCTATAATATAAAATCATACAGATTGCAGTCACTAAAAACAAACCAACCGCACCCTATAATATAAAATCATATAGATTGCAGTCCCTAAAAACAAACCAAGCATATGAAACGATCAGAAATATGCAAATACCATTCATTATATTTGTTTATGGATGTAATACATACAGAATATTAGAACTCAAATTTCATATAAGCCATGGAATTAAATAGTATACATCAAACCAAAGTGCTTCCAAACCATGTACTTTTTTTTCCTGATCAAGCCAAATGTACAAACGGTCAAAATATTTGAAAATACCCTTAGTTTGTGAGATAGAGGTACCTGAAAAAGTATTTATCCACATAGTTTGGCCTAGACAGCGCAGGTAGCTTCCCTCAAGTTTCAACTTCTATAAGCTTTGCTGGTTTGGCGTAGTCAAAATGGTCCACTTTCTTTTCTTTCCTTCACACCATCTTCCCTATGCATATGGTTCAACTGTATACAAAAAAGTCACATGTAAAGGTTATCACTTGGACCAGAAATACTCATACTGCTATATTAAAGTTGGCGGTGAATATCTCATATTGCATTCTGTATACTACAATGCTCTTTTTCAAAATTAACCTTCCAGGCTTTTAATTTACATCATTGTAAAGTAACATAATATAGATCCAAGATTTAGCTACACATTGGTGTTCGAATGTCTTGGTTAATCAGAGCAAACAAACAGTAAAATGATACAAATATACCCCACAAAGAACCCGCCTGCGAATGCACCGAAGAAATGGACGACTCTATTCGATTCACTTCCCCACATAGCTGGGGAGTACATGCCAGTAGATTTTGATATCCTCCATGCTGAGGATGGCTCTATCCCTCCGCAATCCTCGAGGAAGCGGCGAAATTCTGGATCGACCACCTAGTTGGATTTTTCTTGGATTCCAAACATCCGGATGTTAATATGCTCACATCGTGTCGTAATTCCTGGCATATCCGTGGATCTTTGAAAATGACGTATGTCGACGGTCTATATTATTTTAAATTCTCTTCAGCTGATGAGAGGAGACATGTTCAGGAAGCTACGCCATCTATCATTGATGGGAGACCTTTTATTGTGACGTCATGGAGTGCCTCTATTGATAGTGTTCGTGAGCAGGTCCTATCGATACCTGTCTGGGCACAGTTCACCCATATTCCATCCGTGCTTCAATCTCTTCGTGGTCTTAATTGGCTTTCTTGTCATATAGGTAAACTCAAATGCTTTGATGCAAATACAGTTGCAAGAAGAAACTTAGTTAATGCAAGAGCACTGATTGAGATAACTCCGAATAAACCGTTGCCGACTCAGGTCAAAGTTAGTATAGATAATCGAGTTCATTATGTAGATGTGACATATAGATGGCAACCTGAAATCTGCACAACATGCAAAACCTTTGGTCATTGTTCTGAAACCTGTCACCATGAAGCAAACAAGCCTCTCCCTGTTAAATCTCCCCTTCCTAAGCCTCCTGTACGTGTATGGGTCCCTACGGGGAGGATGATAGCACAAGCGGTAGAGGAAGAAGTTCTTGTGGTAGAGCCTACAGCTCCTATTTTACCACATGTTCCTTCTGATCCTAATATCTCCTGGAATGAGAAGGAAGCTGCTTGGGTACATGCCCCTTCTGGAATGCACTGTGACACTAATGACGTTTTCTTCATATTTATTGATGAAAATGTGGAAGATCGTAGTCGTTTATTCTACACACCTGACGATGGCAAACTGATTATGAGAAATGACGGAACAGTTGGAGAAAACAATGAAGTAATTATGAAAGATCTCTCATGGGATCGAAACCGTCTATTGGCTCCATTCTATGTGAATGATTTGGCACTTCGCTTCTGGATCTTTAAGCGTAATATGACCCCTTACACCGGATTTTACTACGACGAGGGAGATGATATGTAGGTTATTTTCTATTTTCGTTCCCTTATATGTTGTAACTCTTCGATATTATGTTGTTATGATCGTGACTGGACACTTCAAACCAGACATGTTACTCTGTGCATGTACAGAGTACCAGTTCTTAACTTAATAATAAACGGTGTTTCTGGTCACCTTAAAAACCAGTCGGCTTTGCCAAAAAAAAAAAATATACCCCATAAAGAAATATATATACATTGGTCCTAGCAATTAATTGAATTGAATTGAAATAATATGATCACACTTTCAAGTACTGCATCATAGCAGATACAAAATTGATGAAATTTTATTCTTGCAAACGCTGAACCATATATTTGACCGTCAACGGTAAAATTCAATGTGAACTTACTAACCAACTAATCTTTGTATTTCTATACACTACTCTGGTTATTAGCAGCACCCGAGTACTATTTAAGGGAACCTTAGTGCCAGAAAGATGTTGCGTGACCTAACAAAACATTACTTGTTATATTTACCCTATTAGATATTCCATGATTTCTTCTTCAGAGGTCTTTTATGTTCATCAAATGTTAAGAATCCTAAATCAACATGAGATAACATAAAAATAACATGAAAATTGCAAACAAAATAATAGTTTTTTATTTAATATCGTACCTTGTTCTCCACCATGTTTGTCCTAAAAACTCGAAGATCGAACATTTTCAACTTAGCACATGTTTTGATAATTAATGCACTAAGGATTGTCAATGATTTTGCACAAAAATGACATGTCCTCCAAATTGAATCTAAATTTAATGAATTCAATGATAACCTATTTAGAATAAATTTTCTTCTCTCAAAAGCTGAACCATTTTCTTAACTATCAATGATAAATTTCATTCTAATCTCACAAAAAATCATATGAAGATGTAAAGCGGTGATGGGGAACTGTATTATGGTAAAAGAAGTTTAACAACTACAACTGAAACATCAGTAAACACAAATCAAGCGATAAAAAACTAACCTTCCATGCAGATAAGTTCGCATTTGCTGTACAGGAATCCCAAAATGGCAAGCTGTGCAATAAACATCTTGAATCACTTACATAGATGAAGAATTCAACTGCAAAGTGATAAAGCTTTGAAATGGAAGCAAAATCGTAATAGCTTTATAAATTTCAACTATTACCGTTGAAAAATAAGAAAAGTTGTTGTAAACAGCCTAAAGATACAGTTTTTTTATTTTTCCAATAGCTAAATAATTTCTTCTATAAGGATAGCTGGAAGGAAAGGTAAACCTATGGTACTTTCGAATCCAGGCACTTTCCAACTCAATGTAAATTGCCATGCTGATTATAGCTGCAATATAAAAACTGAAAAACAATGGGTTAATTTATAACAATGTATTGTAAAAATGTCAATTAATAAATAGAGAAACTATAAACTGAAATGGCAAAGATTCAAAACCGAAAGCAAATGGATCGAAATTTACACAAACCTGTAATCGAGACTTCTGATTGCAGGAAAGCAACTTAGTTTACAGCATCAAGGTTGGTTGAAAAAGCAAAAATCAAAGATTCCTCAAACTTGTTGATTGAAACATGAAGAAATAGCGTTCGTGCATATGAAAAATGGGTGAGAACGTGGGAATATGAATCTGTCCTCCACTTCCTTTTTCAATGGAGGGAAATAGCCTAATAAAGCTGTTCGAGTTTTTTTGCAAGAACGTGGAACATGGTTATCACGACGCCAAGTTGAGCCACTACCATCTAGAAGACTAGTCGACGCCCAACTGGTCGCGACTAGTCGATAAGTCTTTTATATACATATATTTATTAGACTTAAATACATAACATAATTAGATATAAAGAAAATATAATAATAGGTTCAAATTCAATAAAAATAACATAATAATAGCTCTCCTCTTAGAATCTTTAGCCATCTCATGTCAAGTATTTTCTGTGTTACTCTCCATTTCAATTGCTGCATATATAATTAAAAACAAATCAGTTAATTAGGTTATTAACTTATAATATAATTAAAAACAAATCAGTTACATACCTGGGGCTGCAAGCGACAAGCAGCGCAGAGGTGCAGCGGCAAGGTGGACGAGAAGCAATTAGGTTTTTTTTTTTATCGATGTGCGATTTAGGGTTTTATCGATCTTTCTGTTATGCGACGAGGAGCATATATGTTTTATCGATGTCGATTTAGCTCGATTTAGGGTTTTCTGGGCTGGTTAAGCCCAGTATCGTTGAAATAGAAAAGTCGACCATCGTCGAATCTTCTCGAGCGACTGGTCGACTAGTTGTCGACGTGATAACAATGACGTGGAATGATGTTCTGCGCAAAGTGGGTGGACGCGGTGTAAGCAGGTGGCATGAAAATACGACAGTACCCTTGAACTCATTGGTAAATAGAATTCAAAGTGTGGGTGTTTTGGGTAGTACAAAAAAGGCTTCAAACTTCAAAGTGTGGGTGTTTTGGTTAATATCATTTGCCTAAAACTTAGCAACCCGTATACAGAGGGTTTCCTTAAGTTTTCTATTATGTAATGTTCGTTTTAGGTATTTGGAATTGTAATCATGCAAAAAAAAGTTTCCTGTAATAAGCAAAAACTGCTTCCTAGATCAACGTTCATGATAAATAAGCATCCAAGAAAACTCCAGATGTGTAAAAAATGGTAGAATTGAAGCAGTCTGCTGGAAATAATTGCTTCTTTTTTCAATGCCAATACTAACACTAATTTTAAGTTTCTTGGTTCAAAATTCATGATATTGTCCCCTGCAACAATTATTGTGCAGAAACGAAGCGCTAGAGAACACTATTCTGATGTTATAACACATGGAAATATAAATTGTACTCATGGGGTTATTGAATAAACATCTTGCGTACTTCACCCAAAGTGATACAATAATTTTCAAATTTAGATATAGAAAAATGACAAACTAATTTACACACAACAGCGGAGTAACACTATCAATATCTATGATACTTTTGTGCATATAAAATAGTTAGAATATACAAATGCAAAAACATCAGCGACAGTGATATCTTCAACGATGGTTGGAACTAAAATGATTCTTATTACTAAACACGGGATGGAAATATAAATAGCACGGGAAAAGCACATTATTAGAAACACGTTAGTCATGCTTGATTAAGTGATGTAGAAGATTACAAACCTAACAAAAGTACAGCATATAATATTTTCCACATGGAAGAAGCCTATATATAAAGTTAATCTTTCAAACAATTTCATTGAACAGATAATATCATTATCTCTTTAAACAAAGTAAAGTATCAGATATATCAAATGCCAACTTGTACTCTTTGAACAATATTGTAAATCATACAAATGCATCAGTGGATACAAATCTATAGGTATTATCAAGTTAAATTTTTGAAATATAAATTAGATCAATATCTTTCAATTATTGAACTAAGAATAAAAAAAACTAATATAGTTTCTAAATAAAATTTATTCACAACACTGCTTTCATCAAATGGTGGAGCAAAAATCATGAACACAGTCATATTGTAGTAGGCCCTATAACGATATGGATGTCAATTTAAGTAGATTGTTATAATCACAAACCTTCCTAAAAAATTAAAATGCTCTGTGCTTTTCTTACACATTCTGGATGTCACTTTGAGTAAATTGTTGTAGTGACAAACCTGTATAAAACTTGATATGCTTCATCCTTTTCTTGTATTGTTGTATTGACAAACCTGTATAAAACTTGTTATGCTTCATCCTTTTCTTGTAAGAACTCTACAGGAAGGAAATTTCCGTGTGGTGATACCTAAATAACAAATAATCCAAAATTAAACTGCATTGCAGGATGGTAGAGCTTATATTTAACTCTGGAAGATTTGATGCATTTTCAACCACTTTAAATGAATGGAGACCGTAGGAATGACAAATATACATCTCAAAGCATCACAATGCTCTGTTGAATATGATCCAAAGAAATAAATGGGTAATACGTAATCCTTATACTGTTAACATTATTTGCACGATCAAGTAAGATTGCCTATGAAATAATGATCATGAGCAACATAATGAATTTTCTAGTTGTCATTCAAAGAACGTTTTTCAATAAATTTTGTTAAATCTTGAAATAAATTTTGCAAATCGATTTGAATTGATAGAACGTATAAGAATTGGAGTTTGATGTAATCTTCAAATAGTTTTAAGAAGTCAAAATTTGAATAATATGAGTTTCAATTATTTATGTTTAATCTATAATACAAATATACTTGGTAAAAGTCGAATCTTAAATTATTTGTTTTTTTTTTCTTTTTTCTTTTTTCTTTTTTTCTTTTTTTGCATTGGTTAATTCAAAGTGTCAGAAATTCTTTATTTGTTTTGCGTTTTATTTTTACCCGAAAAGCTTACGCCTCAACGTTTCGAGGCTTACACCTCGCCTCGTAGGCCTGAAAATGCCTCATGTACGCCTTTCGCGTTTTAAAACTTCGGTTTTTATAGATACTTAAATGCACCAAATTGTCTCCCAACCGATCGTAATAATTATATGAACACATTATAACATTTGAAGTAATGTTGCCCAAAAATGATTGGATCGCTAATGAACCGATCCAAATGAAAATATACATTCGGTAAAAGTGAAGTTAGAAGATATGTTTTGCATTTAGATGTATAATTATTTTTAATTATGTTTTAGATGGTCACTACTTTTGTTGTAATATATATAGCATGTAGAAGTAGAACAAAAGCAAATAGTACGGTTGAGTCAATTTTGAAACTAATTATTACTAAATTTTACAGTGGATCTGATAGTATACGCATTGAAGCCTGCAAATGCCAAGTAAATATACCTTTAAAGATGGAAAGTGTTCATTCCTATATATTATCATGGACAAAGACTTCAATGATAATGACAGTTAGCATCCTTTCACCTTTTCGTTACGGGGAAAGTTTCTTCTTGAAATTTGACACTGTAGCAACCTGAAGTACAGCTAATTATTTCATTATATAGAGACAACTAATTAAAAAGAACAGTTTGCAAATTATGAACTTAATTAGCAATACTAAGTTATGAACGCATGATTTTCATTGTTTCCAACTGTATCTACAGAACAATAAACCTTGTAAACCAATTAGCAGCCATCGCATCATACATGCATGCATGCATGCAAGAGGAATACTTGTGGCCATTTTGTAGCATGTCGGGCCCCATAAACATTACACTACTTAAATTTTGCTTAAACAATTGATATTGAGATGTGGCATAGATATAGCCTACAAAGCAATAAAGTTAATCAAGTACAACTTTTTGTGCGAAGTTTTATAAATGCAAAACTATACATTTTTGGTTATTATGCCATTTAAAACCATGAGTTAGGTAAAACTGCAAAGAGATATTTTTGGATATATATATACACACACACACACACACACACGAGGAGCGTTTAGTGGCCCCCCAAATAGTGAACACCCCAATTGCCCTTCTCTCTCCATCTCTAATTTATTATAAATTATGCTAGTGGAAGGAGATAAAAGTAATGGAGGGAGAGAGAAACAGAATGTGTGGTGGAAATCAGAAGGTATTTAGGGGTGATGCACTATATATATATATATATATATATATATATATATACATATATATATATAGGAGGGTTCTGTGGCACCACTATTTGAGAGCACCCCAAATGCACCTCATTTTTAGCCACATATTTATATTAAAAAAAGTTAGTGGGGGAGAGAGAATTAGTTGGGGGAGAGAAAAACAAAAATGTGTGGTGAAAATTAGGAGGCTAAAGGGGCGCTGCACTATTTGGGTGCTCTGGATCCTATCTCATATATATATATATATATATATATATATATATATATATATATATATATATATATATATATATATATATCAAGCAAGCACATATAATGTAATGCTCTAATTTCATGCAATATTCTGCCCATTTTTGAATCTACGTACGCTGGTGTATTATTTTGTTAACAATTATTATTCAAGTTTATTTATTGGAACTGGAAATATCACGATGAGCATTTTATTATTGGAATTTAGAAATCGAATCAATGTCTTTTATTTATGAGTAGTACTTTTTCTAAAATATTGAGTCATTAATCATTATAGTTCATGAAATATAATTGATTTTCATGCTCAAGGAATATGTTTGTTTGCATACTCAATAGTAAAATACTGCACTGATACTTTTATCACTTCATTCACTTAGTTCCCAAACAGTCTTTTTAATTTTACGCATATACATTGCAGTAAACCTCATTATTAAGTGCTGAAAGCAATTTTTTGCTGGATTATTTTAAGGCTATATTAACTTGTGCCCCATTTTATCTTTGATATTTTATTTTAGTGCTTCTTCAATTTGTAACCATTTTCTGGGGAAAAATTTTAAGGGATGTTTTTGTGCTTATTTTGATTTTAGGAAGAACATCATTCAGGGCATTGAAATAAATTACGGTAAGTTAAATTTCTTTTTCTAGTCAAAGCCTTAAAAAAAATTAAGAAAATCTACCATTGTAAGCTCCAATTAATCCTATGGAAATCGATTTTTCTGTATAGAGACTAAAATTAGACATTCTTCCTCATATTATGACCTTTTGATACACATTCTGGTCCAGTTTCCATAAATATGACAATGTGAATAATAATCTACTATACAATTTCGAACTGAATTATATAAAGAGACAGGGATAAAGAAAACTTGTGAAACTCCATAACAATACCCAAGTCATTATTTACCACTATAGACATAATGAAACAAAATACCAGATACAGACAAAAATGATTCCAGCTTAGGAACCGAATTTGGTTCACCCTGAATTTATTAAACAACCAAGACCATACTGGCTCGATCCTCATTTTTAGTAACTAACTAAGCCACTATACGACAAAGTAGAAAACATGTGGGTATTCTACGATAAAACCTGAGTATGCAAGTTATTGTGCATCGATTGCAAAGGTGTTGCAAATGAAATCAGCACAAACACCAGTTAAGCAGGTAGACCTGTAAGCATTCTCTATCATTGAGCCTAAACGCATAAAAAATATTTTTTTGAAACTAACGGGTACTTATATTACATAAAGAGAGTTACATAGGTTTTGAGTTGGTACCAATAGATACAACTGGAAACAGAAATTACAGAAAAGAAAACCAGCTCAAAACAAGGGGAAAAAAAAAAAAAACAAGCCCAAAGACAAGCTACACGAAATAGTACAGACACAGACCAACAACCAAAGGAATCACTTCATCAACCAGGGCCCACTACATAACAGAGCTCAAGCCAAATAACATACTCACCAAAAACAAAACCAAACTTCAACAAGATAGCAAAACCCAACAAAAACTGAATTCAATCGATGAATGTCCCATAGAAGACAAATAACCACCAAGCACAGTAGGCCAACAGCAAGAGCCCACTAAACAACTCAAAAGGAGCTCCATTCAAATCCCCAGCTAAACCACCAAGAAGACCACCTTGAGCAAAACCGCCAAATAAACAGACTCAGGAAACAAAAGCCCAAACTAATACATTACAACAGGAAAATCAAACCAAGTTCTTCCACTTTTTAGACACACCACCATTAGTAATTCCTCCTGGATCTCTTCCTCCATGTTTTGTTTTTCTTGTTTTTGGATGGTTTTGTATTTGATTCATAAATTCAACCTGCTCCGGATTTTCCTCTACCAATGGTTCATCTGAAATTAACTTGCAACCCTTTTTGCATTTACTAGGTTTTAACTTCGTTCTCCTTTTTTTGAAACTATTAGTAGAACTGTATGAGTTGTAGGATCCATCAGACTCGTCCATCAGCATATCTTTATTTCCAGCATCCTCACCATTTAGAAGCTTAATACAATTCCCAAAGCTATACATGCTATTAACCTTATCATTCTTTTCATATTCTCCTATTTTTGTAAAATTTTTGCTTGACTGCTCACACAAATCTTTCATATTCTTTTTAGCATCTGAGTTCTCTGTTGGAATAAAATCCTTTGTAACTTCATTTTTATGAACCAGATTCAAATCTGCATTTGAGAGTTGATCTGTAGCTGTTTTTGAAGTCACATTGACTCCTCCTGGATAAACACAGTCACTACTTTTCTCCTTCAATTGCTGAACCTGAGACTTATCAGTAATCTTCTGAATATCAAATTCATAGCTATGATTTGCACCCATATCCTTATTATCCAACGAATTACCTTTAACAGTATTTTCAGTAGTAGTCTTATTCAGTGGAAAAACTGTTTCATCAACATCCATTTCAGTCTCTATTTTTGAATTTACTTTAGGCATCCAGACTTTCAGAGATTTACAAACCTCTTTTGCATGACCAAACACCTTGCAATAAGAGCAAGCAATAGGAGTCCATTCATAGATAACTTTTTGCCATATAACATCTCCATTATAATTTTGAATAGGTATGAATTCCGGGAATTGGAAATCACTATTCACTTCAACCAAGATCCTAGCTTACGATATTCTAGCAACATTTTCAGTGGAATTATCTAATTTCAATGGTTGACCCAACAAAGATGCAATTCTACTAGTACCTTCTACAGTCCAGAAATCTAGATCTAAATTAGGTAGACGTATCCAGATAGGAAGTGCATGCAAGAATTCTCTATTTAATTTTGTTCCTGGAACCCATTTCTTCATCGCTACTAATCTTTTATTATAGTAGTATGGTCCTACAGCTAATACTCTATCACAATCCTCTCCATTCTCACACTTTAATATATAAAAACCATTATCTCTAGTGAATAATTGGAAATCTCCTTTTAATCCCCAAGATCGAGCTATGTAATCTTTCAGGAAATGATAATATGGCTCGCTACCGTATACATAAAACACGGTAGACTTAATCCACCTTTCTCTTGCTGCGTTAGTTAATTCCTCACTGATAACAGCCATTCTAATACTCTCCTTAATTTCCGGTTCATAAAATTGAAGTTGAATAGAGGATTGATGGTAGTTATTTTCCCTAACTATGCCAATCCACGATTTCGACTGATTTTGACAAACCAGATTATCATTACTTTGATCCCTAGAAACTAGATCGGGAAAAACCATTTTAGATTTAAGATCGGGAAAAGGAGATTTACCCAAGAATTGAGAATTCCCTTGAATTGCATGTCGCCCTAGAGATCGGAGATATGGACGAATCGCCGAACGTTGGTCGGAATCAGAATTATTGACGATGTTCAGTCTGAAATTTAGGAACTCTGAGTTCTCTGAGGTCGCCATTACTGAAGCGTTTTTCGAGTTCAAGTCATAAAAAATATTTTACAAATAATTACTGGTCAAAGCAAATGAAACTTTACCAAAGTAGTGTTATTGCCTATCGATGTGTTAACTGACCGTTCCTTGCACATAAAACATCACTGTTAGACTCCCATTTGGTCTGAAATCCGAACATGCAAAATTTTGCCTTTATCATTGATTAAATGCATTAGCTCACCATTGAACTCATATTACCTTTTCCATGCAATTATGGAGTTTCCAAACTGGTACTGACATAGGCTTAATTTGAATTTTGAACATGTGGTACACTGCCATTGCTTAACATATTTTTATGTTGATGCGAAGCTGCAAACAGCTGGGAAAAAAGTGTCAATGGCTATGAAATTTAACAAAACAGCATGACTGGTGAGGAAAATAACGATACAAAGTTTAGGTGAGCCATTCAAATTTTCTCGATCCCGTAGTCAAAGAGAACCATATTCAAACCAACAATGTTGGTGCAATTATAACTTCAACAGAACGTTGTGCGATACCGGGCAGCTTAGAGTTTGTATTCATTCAACCGTGGATGGAGATAAAAAGCAAGCGAAATCCAAATTGCTCTTGGCAGTGCGAAACCATACAAAAGTATGACAAAATTATAGCAGAAAATTGAGAAACAGGAATTGTTGGTCCTTTCAAAAGTTGAACACTATGCAACAAATGTATATTAGCATAAATTTTAATATATTACTTGAAGAGAATTAATTAGGGGACACTGTTGCAAAATAATAATAATAATGCCACTACACATATTAAAATTTACCATGATTTGCACTTAGTCATCTATATTAACTGATATATATAGTTATATAATAAACCGGTTATATAGGAAATAAAACGTACACACGTACACACACACACACACATTATATATATATATATATATATATATATATATATATATATGTATGTATGTATATATATATATGTGTGTGTGTGATATATATATATATATATATATATATGTATGTATGTATGTATATATATATATATGTGTGTGTGTGTGAGAGTGTGTGTGTGTGTGTGTATGAATATAAAATAACATGAGGAGGCGTGAGAGAACTATGGAAGTTATGTGCTACTTTCTACATATGAGGACTGCATGTTTAGAGCACATTACACAGGGATGTAAATCAGCAAATAGAACGATCAATTGTAGGACGAACTAAAGTTTTTCAACTACATTTCCATATTTTCCAAAAACAAGGAAATTTGAGATATTCAGAGTAATAGTAAGCTCAGAAAACATGTCATGATAAAACTTTAAACTTATACTATATTACATAATCACAAACTAATGATTCAGATACTGGATGAAAAAACCACATATTTTATAAAATGGTTTCAAATATACATCCATATCAAGGTAGCTTTATTTAGGGTCTTCGTACTTTATATAAGTATTTAATAGTGCACAAACAAAGCAGTTTTCTTACCAGTAAGATAAGTATTTGGCGAATGAGGCAGCGCAACACCTAATCAACATATAAAACGGCAGGCTTTCCTATGGGAATCAAGATGAGCATGGTTAAGAAAGCAGCTGGAATAAAAGCGATGGAAAAAGGCCGCAAACCGCTAAGAATGCAAAGAAGAACAGCCTTCTGGAAAGAGGATGTAAACTCTAGGCTAGACTCGGCACCACATCCAGGTCACCTATTAACCATAACCTGTTGTGCAAGAAGATTGCGCGAATACGGAAGCACAATAAACAGGATCTGTATTTGCCAATTAAACATCAATCTAATCTGACAACAATTATTCTATTACATCAAACAAATAGTAAATAACTATAACAGAGAAACAAAGAGACACACAATATTTATACTGGTTCCACTATCATCGAGATAGTGTACGTCTAGTCCAAAAGAGAGAGATTTTATTACATATGAAAGAATTATAAGAGATTACAAAATAAGAGTTTACATATCCAAACCTTAAATAGACTTAACAATAAGAGACACCATTGAGAATGACTGACTCCATGCCATGATAGGTTTACAAAGAAGACTATCCCTCAGTATATAGCCAGTGCAAATCTATGTGAGTCATCAATTAAATTATCAACATATGGTAATAAATTAACGGAGGCTAATTACAATAGCAACAAATATGCACACATAGAAAGTAAATCAATCTCTTTTCTTAGGCTAGATGGAAGAAATTAATGTCTGTATTTATTTCTTTCCATCTCATGCAAATATAATCAATTCATGCATTTCCATAGTAAACAAATATTTACTTTCCATCTATTTGTGATTTTGTATCACCTAAATTTATCACTCCACCTTGATGCAAAATCACATATCTTTAATACCCCATCTCGAATAAAATTCTCTTCACACATAAAACTCTTCAATAGAACTCCACCTTAAATCAAAATCTCACAATGAAATAGAAAACAAAAATGAATATTTACCTAATGGGTTCCAGCAAAGCTACCTCCCATCACACCTTGTTAACGAGCTCAGACTACGTCTCTGCCAGCCAACAAAATGTTGCAAATATCCAGATAAAAAAAAAAGCAGATTCCAAAATAATCTCAACACCATCAAGACCAAAAATAATTCTCTCAACCACGAATTCAAAAAAAAAGCCAAAATCCAAATCTCTGTATGCAACATAATTCTCTCTCCTCTCACATATCTGCAAGTAGCACCTCCTTTAAGACGGCATCACAAAATCGACAGTGTATCACTGTGGCACAAAATCCGCCAAAATCAGCTCTATTCACTGAACTCTCCAAGACAGCATCACAAGTCGATAAGTCTGAGTGGCGTCAAATCCGTCATCAAAATCAGCTACATCAGATACAATTTCTAAATCCAATGGTCCCTTCAACACACTAAACTCTTTATCACCTAACTTTTGTACAATGCGAGCCACACGTAACAAATCTCCATCTTGACGAGATTTCTCAACTGAACGTGAAGTTATACAAAGTCCTCAAACACTTGGAAAGGTCGCTAACACCTCCAGCGGTTCGTCTTTGGTTGCTACCACCTCTAAGCAATTTCTCTAAGCTGCTATCTACGAAGTCGCTTTTCTACGGTTGGTCAGACCGCGTTCTAACCTATAACTCACCTTAATGAGAATCCAAAGCTCAAGCTACATCAAAGTTCCAAGTCTGAAACACTCTTCACGCTCAACATAATCTACTCCACCAAAGCCTCATTTTCTTCCAAAATAGTAATAGCATAATCACCACTGAACCTACCAACCTTTGTAGAAATAATTGATGCACAATTTAAAATAAATCGCCTTGCTCTGATATCAATCTGTTGTGCGAGAAGAATGCGCGAATGCAGAAGCACAATAAACAGGATTTAGATTTGTCAATTGATCATCAATCTAATCTGATAGCAATTATTCTAGTACATCAAACAAATAGTAAATAACTATAACAGAGAAACAAAGAGACACACAATATTTATACAGGTTCCACTATCATCGAGATGGTGTACGTCCAGTTCAAAAAAAAGAGATTTTATTACACATGAGAGAATTACAAGAGATTACAAAAACAATAAGAGACACAATTGGGGATGACTGGCTCCATGCCAGGATGGGTTTACAAAGAAGACTATCCCTCAATATATAGCCAGTGCAAATCTATGCGAGTCATCAATTAAATTACCAACATATGGTAATAAAATAATGGAGGCTAATTACAATAGCAACAAATGTGCACACGTAGAAAGTAAATCAATCTCTTTCCTTAGGCTAAATGGAAGAAATTAATGCGTGCATTTATTTCTTTCCATCTCATGCAAATGCAATCAATTAATTCATGCATTTCCATATTAAACAAATAATTACTCTCCATCTATTTGTGTTTTTGTATCACCTAAATTTAACATAACCAACTCAAGAGAAACATAAATGTAAAATGATTGGCTCTTGACAATGAAAATTTGAATCAATGAACGTAAACCATTGCGTCAGATGATCTATTATAGTATTGCAGTTATTTTATAAGCTAACTTTAATCAGCAAATATCATTACTTGCTATGGACTTGAGCAAAATGGGATTTCTATTTGATTTATTAGGAGCAGCAAAAACAAAAAATTGTTACAACAGAAATAAGCAGCCTCCTTTAGCAGAATAACATCATTTTTGTTGCAGAAAGTAAACTGTACAGTTTGATAATATAGTCAAAGTTTTCTCTTTCAGAATTACTTCTTAGTTACCATAGTTCGACTCATCTAACTAAACCATGTACTTGCCGAATAAAATATATGTAATCAAAGTACAGACTGAAGGAATTCAGCAACACAACAATTAGAAGGAACTTGATGTTAGTGAATATTTTACTGAAATACGATGTAGCTTCTAGGTCGGATTCATCACCATATCCGGATAAAATATTACCCTTAACCAACTCAAGAGAAAATAAGTGTAAAAGAGTTAGCTCTTGATGGTGAAAATTTAAATCAACGAACCTAAACCATTGACTCAGATGACCTATCAATTTTATGGTTTCATAATTATTTCACAAGCTAACTTTATTTAACAAATACCATTACCTGTTACGAACTTCTGCAAAGTGGGATTTCAATTTGATTTACCAAAAGCAATACCGTCAACACTGTATAAATTTTTTAAAATTGTTATTATGTTGAAAGTCATTTAAAAGAATTGTTGAGGCTCTTTTCAGAATTGGCCATAACAGAATGTTTGATAGATTGATGAATGTGTTTGATGAAATGACAGAGGAGAATTGCGTGAGATTCAGAAGAAACTGAAGGAAAGGGAGAGGATAAGATGAAGATAAGGGTAAGGAAATAGACGAATTAGGGGTAGATAGAAGTACAGAACAGAGGATTGGGGACTATAAGAGAGATTCAGGGGATTTAGAGATGATAAGAATGATTTTAGAAGAAGATAAAAAGATTGCAGAATCACAGTAGAGAAGGTAACAGAAATGAGAATAAGAAAAGTGGGAAATATTTCATTACTCAACATATTCAAGTACAATGTTTAATCCACTATTTATACAAGTACTTGTAACGGCTAGTTACATAAACAACACAGGAAATACGTGCCAGCATATCAAAAGCATATGATTCATTTCTTCATATGTATGCAGTGTGCACGCACACAGTGACACACATGCACATCATTATTTCTTTATTTCTGATCAATTCCCAGGTCCAACCCAGTTCCTTCCTTCATATCCAACTTTCAGCCACGTGTTGCCACCTCCTTCGATGAACTCTATTCTAAGAACCTCTTGATTGCATTTGAGTCCCATTTTTCTAGCTGCTCTGCATGTTTTATTATAGAAATGAGGGTAGGGTTGTTACATCTCCCTACCCCTTCGAGAATTGACCTTGTCTCAAGGTTCAAGGTGGGGAAACGACGTATCATTGACCAGTAGTCCTCCCACGTGGCATCCTCTATCGATTTTCCTTTCCATTTCACCAAAATTTGCACAATAGCTTCCTCATTTCTAGGCACCATCCTTCTATCTAATATTCGGTCTGGCAGTAATACTTCTTCTTCTTCAAAGCTTGGAATTTCATCCTGTATCACCATATTGCTTCCTATTTTCTTTTCCAGCTGGGATACATGGAAGACAGGGTGTATTTTAACATGTTCTGGCATCTTAATTTATATGCTACTGAACCTATCTTTTCTTCAATCTGGTAAGGCCCAAAATACTTGAGTGAAAGCTTATGTGTCTTATGATTTCTTGTCGTTACTTGCCTATATGGTTGGAGTTTAAGGTATACCCAGTTGCCTTTTTCAAACTGCCTATCACTCCTTTTCAAATCAACATACTTTTCATTCGATCTTGGGCAAGTCTCAAGCTATCTTTTAAAAATTCCAGAGCAATGTCTATATTAAATAGTGCCTCTTCCAGTTGTTCCACCTTTGTTGTATTTGGTACATAGATTAGCAATGTTGGAGGGTCAATGTCGTATACTGCTTTATAGGGTGTTGTTGTGTTGACATCTTCCATGTAGTATTATACCAATACTCGGCCAAAGAGAGTCATTCTACCCATTGATGGGGTTTATGACAAACGAAACACCTCAAGTATCCTTCTAGAATCTTGTTAACCACTCCGGTTTGTCCGTCACTTTGTGGATGATAGGCTGAACTGAGCTTAAGGCTGCAGCCTTGTTGTTTAAATAGTTCTTTCCAAAAAAAGGCTCGTGAAAAGAGCATCTCTATCACTGACTATGGTCTTGGGCATACCATGTAGTTTAAACACTCAATCGAAGAAAACTTTTGACACGTCCTTAGCAGTATAAGGGTGATTCATAGCAAAAAAGTGTGAATATTTACTAAGCCTATCCACCACTACGAATATTACTGTTTTATTGTGATTTTGGGTAAGGCAGATATGAAATCCATAGATAAGTCTAGCCATATTTGTTCAGGTATTGGCAGAGGATGTAATAATCCAGGTAACATAACATTCTCGGACTTATTTCGCCGGCAGACTTCACAATTTTTGATAAAAGTTTCCACTGTCTTCTTCAAGTGCTTCCAGTAAAATATTCTTTTAATCTTTTTGATGGTACTCTTGATTCCTGAATGACCACCCAATGGTGTGGAATGATGTTCTTCTATGATAATTTGTACTAGGGTTTCGAGCTGGGGATCAATTAAAAATTTCTTCTTGTAAGAAATTAATCCATCTACCACTTGATACTTGTTGTTATCCCTTTTTCTTCAATTTTCTGTAGTAATTGCTGAAACCAATTTGAATTCGTGTCTTTTTTAATTCTGGTAACCATGGAGTTTGAACTGATGATATGGCATAATTTTGAAGTTCTGCAGTGTTGATATCTTTTCGAGAAAGTGCATCTGCTACAATATTCTCTACACCCCTTTTGTACTCAACTTGATAATCAAATCCATAAAGCTTTGCCAACCATTTATTTTGCAGACCAGAGTGCAATTTTTGGGTTAGTAAATGCCTCAAGCTTTGGTGATCGGTCTTGATAATAAACCTCCTACCCGTCAGACATTGTGCCCATTTTTTTTGTTGCAATGATGATGGCTAACAACTCTTTCTCGTATGTGGATAGTGCAAGATTTCTTCCATGTAATGCTTTACTCAAAAAAGCAATGGGTCTTTGATTTTGTGAGAGAACAGCTCCTATCCCTTGTCCGCTAGCATCACATTCTAGAATAAATGGTTGAGAAAAGTCGGGCATAGCCAATACTAGAGGATTCATCAGGCATTGCTTGAGTTGTTCGAAGGCTTGCTTAGCTTCATCATTCCATTTGAATGAACTTTTCTTTAGCATTTCTATCATTTGTTTAGCAATAATGCCATATCCTCTTATAAATTTTCTATAATATCAAGTGAGCCCTAAAGAACCTCTCAAAGCCTTCAGTGTGGTTGGGAATGGTCATTGTTTAATAGCTTCTACTTTTCCTAGGTCAACAGCAATTCCTTGCGCAGATATCACATCCCAAATACTCTATATTTTCTTTAGCAAAACTACACTTTGATAATTTAATCACCAACTGGTTCTCATGTAAAACCTGCAAGGCAACTCTAAGATGATCTAAATGCTCATACCAAGTCTGGCTGTAAATTAGTATATCATCGAAAAATACTAAAATAAACTTTCTCAAATATCGCCTAAAAATATTGTTCATTAAAGATTGAAATGTAGAAGGTGCATTCACTAGGCCAAATGACATGACATTAAACTCATAATGCCCATCATGTGTTTTAAAAGTTGCTTTATGTATGTCTACATCATGCATTCTAATTTGATGATAACCAGATTTTAAATCTAGTTTGGAGTAATATTTAGAGCAATTTAATTCATCAAATAATTCATCTATAAGAGGGATAGGGTATTTATCTTTTATGGTTTGAGAATTTAAGCTCCTATAATCAATGCAAAATCTCCAAGAACCATCTCTTTTTCTTACCATTACTACTGGAGAAGAGTAGGAGCTAGTACTATGTCTAATAATACCCTGGTCTAACATGTCTTGAATGATTTTTTCCAATTCGTTTTTAATTAGATAAGGGTACCTGTAAGGCTTAAGCCAAACAGGCTTTGCATCATGCAGAAGGGGTATTTTATCGTCCACCTCTCTTTTGGGTGGTAGCTGAACCTGTTCAGAAATTAATGCAGGAAACTTTTGTATAATTTGAGCAATATCAGGATGAACATTAAGTAATAATTCTTGACCATGGAAAGTTTTAGCCTAGTAACAAACTATCATTGCTACTTGTTCCTGTATTATTTCTTTTTCTATGGCTCTTTCATCAATTACCTTGACTTCATTTTGTTTAATGCCCTGCCATATATATGCTTTCTGCTTGTACACAAATTTAACCAATAATTTTTCTAGATTTAAAGTCACTTACCCGATTATGTTCATCCATTGTAAGCCTAAATCTATTTGGCATCCATTAAGAGGAATGATTAGTAAATCTACTGGCATTTTACACCCTTGACAGTTGAGAACTACATCATGACAAATATCTAACCCCTTTAATTTCTCTCCATTAGCTACCATAACTTCATAGTTTTTAGATTCATCAATTTTAAGATTAAGTTTTTGAGCTAATTTCTCATCTATGAAGCTATGTATGGACCCACAATCTATTAATATTTGTACATGCTTACCTTTAATAGTACCTTGTACCTTGATTGTAGATAAAGCAGGTATCCCACACATGGCTTGCAAAGTTATGGAATGGGTCTCTTCTGCATTGTCTTCACAATTCACATGCAGTCTCACTGTTGTCCTCGACTGTTTTATTTGAATTTTCTTTTATATCTTCAAAGGACATTGTACCTTCCAGTATGTGAACTCGCGGACTTTTGCATTTGTGATCTCAAGGCCAAGGCTCTTTACATCCATAGCAGATATTCTGCCTTCTCATTTCGACTAACTACTGTGGGGTTAAGCCTTTATTTTTAGCAAGCCTTTCTATGTTGGTAGGGCCCTTATCTGATGTTGTTGGAGTATTTTTAGAAAAAGAATTAGCCTGGTTGCTTTTTGAAGACATGAAAGAACGATTTGTTTTGTTCTTCTTGGTGCAATTCCAGACCCTTTCAAACATTTTGGCCAAGGTAACAACTTGCTTATAGTTGCTAGGTCGAGAAGTTAACACATCAAACCTTATTTCTTCTCTAAGTCCACCTATAAATCGATCCAATAAGAATTGTGGAGGAAGAGTATCGAGAGTAGCTTGTAATCCTTCAAATTTAGAAGGATATGCCGAGACTGTGGTGGTCTGTTTTAGCTTTACTAAGGCTTCATATGGCACCTCTATCTCTTCATCATTAAATCTGGTCAAGGTTTCATCCTTAAACACAGACCAAGAATCACATTCAGGAATGGTTTTGGTGTACCACCCATACCATTTGAGAGCATCTTTCTTTAGATAGAAAGATGAAATTTCTACCTGTAAGTTCTCTGCCGTTTGATGGAATCTAAAGAATTGCTCCACCTGATTCAACCATTCTTGTGCCATTTCATCCCCATTATAAACTAGGAAGTCAAGTATCAGATTCGGGAGTGGAGAATTCTTGTTCCATATAGTAGTTTCCTGATGTATCCGACTTTGGATCGCAGATTGCTGAAGGGTCGGGTTATTGGTTGGTGAATGGGTGTTGTTTGAATTGGTGTAATAGTGTGGCAAGGTAGGGTTAATCCTAGGAAATTGTGGGAAAATAGGAGGATTTGATGAAGGTAAATTATGCCTTGCTTGAGGAATTTAAGCTAAAATACCTTGCATGTTTGAAGAAGATTGTGGGTTACTAGAAGATTAATTCTTGAGATGTTGCATGTCTTGTGCTACGGCATTTAATACATTACATATCCCTTCGAATTTTGTGAACATCTCTTTGGCATTTCTATCTAGCTTTTCATCCAAAACTTGTGCTGCTGTTTCCAGATTTTTCAGGGTAGAAGATGTGTGTGTATTGATATCATCCTGCTTCTTCCACGGTATTTCTTGATCCTGAAGAAATGCCAAAAAAGCCGGGTTTTGATCGACAGTCCGGGGGTCAGAATCTTGCCCAAACGTGTGCTCTGATACCAATTTGTTGTGGCTCTTTTCAGAATTGGCCATAACATAGTGTTTGATAGATTGATGAATGTGTTTGATGAAATGACAGGGGAGGATTGCGTGAGATTCAGAAGAAACTGAAGGAAAGGGAGAGGATAGGATGAAGATAAGGGTAAGGAAATGGGCGAATTGGGGGTAGATAGAAGTACAGAACAGAGGACGGGGGACTATAAGAGAGATTCAGGGGATTTAGATATGATAAGAATGATTTTAGAAGAAGATAAAAGATTGCAGAATCACAGTAGAGAAGGTAACAGAAATGAGAATAAGAAAAGTGGGAAATATTTCATTACTCAACATATTCAGGTACAATGCTTAATCCACTATTTATACAAGTACTTGTAACGGTTAGTTACATAAACAACACAGGAAATACGTGCCAGTAGATCAAAAGCATAGGATTCGTTTCTTTATATGTATGCAGTGTGCACGTACAAAGTGACACACATGCACATCATTATTTCTGATCAGTACCCAGGTCCAACCCAGTTCTTCCTTCATATACAACTTTCCGCCACATGTTGCCACCTCCTTCGATGAACTCTGTTCCAGGAACCTCCTGATTGCATTTATGTCCCATTTTTCTGGCTGTTGCGCAGGTTTTATTATAGAAACGAGGGTAGGGTTGTTACAAGAATAACACTGTATAAACTCACATTTAATTCTTTTTATGCAGTAGGTTGCAAGTAATACTGTAATACCGTTAGCTGAAAGTAGCACGGTAAAAATTGAGAGAAGTCGAACAGTCCAAACACGAAAACTTGCAAGTAGTTAAAATGAAGTAGGTGAAAAAACTTGTTTCAGATAGGAAGCGCAAAGAATCAAACCTGATTTTTCTCCAACCTGAATAAGGACAGCAATCGGTGCAGTTAAAGTAGCAGCACCTTGTTTAAACCCAAAGCCCAGGCGTAGAGGATGAGGTTAGCAGCTGGTGTATGATACGTTGTGCCACCACTGAGAAGCTTTCAGAAGTTGGGGGTAACGGGGCAAGTCGGAGGGCGTGCTGCCGAACGGAAGTGGACAATAGGCATTTGTAGACGCGAACGAAGGGAAAAGGGAAAAATCGGAAACCATGTGGTAGATCGGAGAAAGAAAATGGTGGATTGAAAAGGGGGAGAGAAATTACGGAGTGAAAGAGAATGAAGGAATAGTGAAACATGATTTGAGGTTAGGGTTAGTAGGAAATTGAAAAATGGCTGCGGTGGAATCTGCCGTAAAGTTTTGACTGTGGATACTTATCCTTCGATTTTAGGCCTAGAATGTTGAAACCTAATAGCTGATGATTTGGGAGACGCCGCTTTACTCCTGGAGCTTAATCTGACTGATTTTCCAGTAAATGACAATTAGTGTTCGGTAAAACGGGGCAGAGGAATTAAATTGAAGCAGTGACGCTTGAGTTTATTGGAAAGTGGGAGAATACGTGAGAGCTCAGCATTCGATGTAATATGGCAAATTCTATTTAGACTTATCAAATAGCTGAGTTGTCCCATATTTCCAAAGAGTCTAAAATCCCACTTTTTTTCTAATTTGTCCCCGTCTTTTAGAAAAAAAAGACAAAATTACTCTATCTTGCACGGCCATTTCGAGGTTTATTAGCGGACCACGCAGAGGCCCTGCGTGGTACGCTAAGGAACCTCATTGGCACTGTGTGGTTCCTTAGCGAACCACGCAGAGGCACTGCGTGGTACGCTAAGGAACCTCGCAATGGCAGTACGAGGTAAACTGAAGCTTTAAAAAAAAGTAAGAAAATGGTAGTTTCATTGCATTGCATGGTACGCTAGGCAACCTCATAGTGGCATTGCGAGGTTCCTTAGCGGACCATGCAGAGGCACTGCGTGGTACACTAAGGAACCTCGCAGTGACAGTGCGAGGTAGGCTGAAGCTTTAAAAAAAAGTAAGCAAAGGGTAATTTCATCATCACGGTTTTGAGTTTAAAAGGAGGGCAACTTGGCTATTTAGTAGGTCCAAACAGAATTTGCCTTATAATACACACGCACACACACATATATATATATATATATGTGTGTGTGTGTGTGTGTGTGTGTGTGTGTGTGTGTGACTTGCATTCTCCAACATTAAAGTACAGTGCAAGCACAAATTTCTATAATATAGGGACATAATTTACATCCTACCGATTATATGTAATGTATTGTTTTTATTAAGCTCAATTTTGAGTTTTGTGTTTAGCAAAATGCAATTAATATCCAAAAAAAATAATGTTGTTCAATCTTTAAAATGATCATTTTTGACTTTTAGCTACTGAATTTCTCAACTATCTTGGAGATTGTAGACTAACTTGCACTTAAAATCTTTTATGACACGTAAAGTCTTTTATATTAGAAATATTCAATTTCTACAAAATGGTTTTTGAACCGTTTCTTTATTTACTATTATATTTGTTTGTGGATAGATTTATTTGTCGAATTTGTGGAAAATCTATAATGAATACCTTGAAAATATTTTCAAAAATTAAGTTACAACTGTTAAAGTCTGATATTTTGTAGATACATTTGTTATTACTATAGTTCGAGTTATGATTGGTTTGGTTTCACATCATTGGCTCTATCTACTCTAAGCTTTGCTAGGTGGTTTTAAACATTTGACCTTTTTTTGTTACATATTTGGCCCCTTTTTTGAAAATTAAATGAATTTAAAATGTATACAGAAACAAGCAAGAAAAAATTGTGTTTAAATTGGAATGTTTTGGTAGTTTTCTTGCATCACCTTCTTATAGGCTCAATATTTATCAGAAGGTGTATTCATTTTGTATTATAACTATCAGGAAAATATCATGAAGGACAAAATGAACAAAAAATTGTTCCATAAGGAAAAGAGGCTAAAATTTTGTCCATAAGGACAAATTTTAGTGTAAATGCTGGAATTATAGTGGACCCCTGAATTTCTCCTTTTACACTAAAATTTGTCCTTATAGATAAAATTTTAGCTCCTTGTCCTTATGAAACAATATTTTGTTCATTTTGTCCTTTTGGCAAAAAACTCCTATAACTATTATAAATCAAGACTAGCCAAAAAAAGATTGTTGTTTTTTTCAAATCAAGTACAGGACACATAGGATTACATTACAAAAGTCCTTTAATAAGATTCATGAACCCAACCATAATAACATATAAAATGTTTTCTTTTATTAAAAGATAGGAATAGATGAGATTATTCAAATAATTGGATTTATTTCTTTGTTTTTGCCCTAGGTAAAATTGTTCATGTTTGGGATGTTCATATTAACTTTCCCTTGATTTAATATGTATATTGTGACACTTAAAATATAATATATGTAACAAAAATAATGTCATTAAATAGTGTTATCCATGCATGTTTTTTAAGATTTTAAGGCGCACGTTTGTGCGCGCAATTGCATACATACGTTATGCTTAATTTGTGTAAAGAATTCCACTTTCTCTTCAGCTTTCTAAATCAATTTTACTTTCTTTCCTTAGAAAATACCTTGACACAACCTAACAATCATACGAGTTTTTATTTGTACTAATTTGGTTGTGTTAACATTTTCTTATTTTGAGGAAACTTAATTAAATTCGGATGTATTAATATTGAGTTTCGTTACTTTATATTTTTCATAAATCAAGTTAAATTTCAAAATTCTACTTAATGGTATATTTATTCTTCTGCTTTTGTATTTAAATTATATACCATTTGCAGTTGCTGAAAGGAACTGCTTACCATAAAACTTTGCCTATATTTTTCCACTCTTGAAAGTATATGTTGCATTTTCAAATTCAACTACATAAAGAGTTTTTTTTTTTTTTTTTTTTTTTTGAAAATTGATATGATTTTTATTACTAATATAAACAGTACAAATGAGGCTCAAAACTGGGCTCATATGTCATGACATAAGAGTTACAACAAATTTACAATATAAGATTAGGCCCATCTCAACCCATGAAATCCTGTTATCTCCAGTCCTTTACTTGTTTGAAATTAGCTGGTTTACCCAGCATCATTGAGTTTTATGCCGCATCCCGCGGGCATTTCCTCATTCTCCTGAGTTCTCCATGTTGTCGATCCATTGTTTTGTACCAATTACTTTACCTTCAATTTAATCTGTTTCAATTTAGTATCGGTAGAAAGAGTTCATTGCTTGAAGATCTGATTGTTCCTCTCATTCCAAATGTGGTAAATTATAGATGTGAAATCTCCAAAAGCAACATCCTAGAGTTGGTCCCTCTGGTTGAAACGAATTTGAAGATGGGGAGCTTCTTCCTGGATGGATCTGAAAGTGTTTGTGGAAATGCCAAGCTTTGCCTTCCAAGCTTTCCAAATGTCACCTGAAAAAGAGCACTGGAAAAAAGATGGTAAATGGTTTCTGGTTCATGGTTGCAAAGATTGTCTGGTAGGACTCTGAAGTTGTAAAACCGGTCTCTTGTATTAAGCCTGTTAGATATAGCAAGGTAGGTTATGAAAAACATGCGATGACTATTTTTGGAGTGCCAAATGACTTTAGAGAAGGGTGTGAAGTCATGTTCGTCTCTAATATATTCCATGGCCGAATGAAAGGAGAATGTGCTACCTGAACACCATTCGTAATGATCTCTAGTGTCAGTTGAGCATATGCTGATTGATTGAATTGCCTGGTGAATCACTTTGATAGCTGGATGAAGCCAAAGATTTAGTTTTCCATTGTGGATGGTGTCTTCGACTTTCTCGTCCTCTCAACCAATAACATGAAAATGGTGAACATCAAAAAGGTCTACTAAATATCTGCAGTTTATCCAAGGATCGAACTAAAATGAAGTGGTTGAGCCAATGGAAATAACTTTGTTAAAAAATTGGGCACCATGAGTTTGAAGCCAAAGTAAAGCTTTCCACGTGCAGGAGGAGTTATTGTCTATTGGCATGAACCAATTTTTTTTTCTATGGCGATATCTGGCTGTCATCCACTGGGTGCATGAGGTTTGTTTAGTTAAGAAATTCCATAGGAGTTTAAGACATGCAACCTTCTTTAGTTTTGAAAAAAGTTTAGTCCCAATGCCACTTTCATTTTTTGACTTGCATAAATTGAAGCAACTAATCTTGTGCTGGGATCCCCCCAGAGGAAGTCTGCACACATTGAACTCAATTTGTCAATTGCATATTCCGGTATTTGGTAGATGAAAAGACAATACAATACGATAGGAGTGATCACCATTTGTATTAATTCGACACGACATGCAAAGCTTAAATTTTTTTGCATCACATTACTGGATTTTCGTTTACACTTTGTGAAGGAGTGAATCACAGTCTGAGTAGTGAAAGTAGGTTATCGATAAAGGCATGCTAAGGTACTTAATAGGAAGTCTACTTACATCATATCCAAGATATGTGGATATATCATGTTTATTGGATGCATAAGTGCTAAAATAGAGCTTAGTTTTGAGTGCATTGATACGAAGATCTACGTAATCACTTAGTTGTTGGAAGACATATTTCAGAGAAGTAGCAGTTGTAAGATTACTTTTTCCAAACACAATTAAATCATTTGTATACAGAAGGTGTGTTATATGAGAATAATTGGTATAAACTCATTCCTGGTCGTAGCTTCGTTTAGGCAATATGAAAAATATTCCATAGCCAAGGCAAATAAATATGGGGAAAGAAAGGGGTCTCCTTGCCCGATTCTCCTTGTTGATGTTGTGAAAACCCTTAGGAATCCCTTGAAATAAGATGGAAAATTTCGCTGTGGACATACATAAGTAAATCAAGTTAATGAAATGTGTAGGAAAATCCACTGTTTGCATGACATGGCATATGAATTCTCTACTTATCATATTGTAAGCTTTGTGTATATCAACCTTGATACATAATTTCATCACTCCTGGTTTCTTAAAATCTCAGAGTAATTCATGGGCTAACAGAATATTATTACCAATGTACCTCCCACGGATGAATGTACATTGGTTTGGGGAGTTTAGGTGAGGCAGAAATTGATTCATTCTGTTACATAATTTTTCATTGAAAATCTTATAGAACATGTTGCAACAGGATATAGGCGGTAATGACTGATATCTGTTGGTTTGTAAATTTTGGGAATGAGGGTTATAAAGGTGTGATTAATTCCATTAGGTAAGTTCCCTGAGTTGAATATATCTTGAACATCCAGGAGCAAATCCATGTATATCTGATACCAATGAAGCTTCATAAATTTGGCATTCAATCCATCAGGACCTGTACTTGAGTCATCTTGCATAGAAAATATTGCTTGTTTAAGTTCTCGTAAGGATATGGGTTGTAGTAGGAACTGTTCACCTGAGGTATTAATAGTTGCTATGGGTTAGAAAGCAGTGAAGGAAACACTGGTGGAACCATTTAAAGGAGCAGTGAAGTAGTTAATTGATTCGCTTTCAATTTCTTCCTTTTTGTACATCAAAACTCCAAATGGGGTGATAAAAGCTTTTATATTGTTGTGGCACTTGCGCACAGACATTTTAATAGAAAAATATAGAAATTGTAATAACCCGTATTTTAAGAACATGATATAACACAAAACAAGGCAGAATTAAATAATAAAATCTGAATCAAGGGAAACGGGCTATGCCATTGCGTTCGTCTCGGAAAAATACGCGAAATAGAGTCCGAGTTTTCGAAAATCGGAGTCCGTATGACCCGATTAAGGCCCAACAAAGTTTTCAGAAAATTTCTAAATAAAAACAGATTTTCAAATTCAAATCTAAGCTTGGAAATTGGGCCAGTTGGGCCAAGGCGGGAAAATCCCCGCCATAGTACCCAAGTCGACAGCCCTGTCGACTTGGGAGTCGACTGGGTCTGACCAGGTCGACAGCCCTGTCGACTTGGCCCAGACGCCCAGTCCTGCCTGGTGCACCATTTTGGGTTTGTGTTGAGCTTGGGGGCCAGATTCGATTTGGAGGGCTGAGATGAGAACTAGGGTTTAATCCTATGGTCTAAATCACTAGCCTAATCTATAAATAAGACCCTAACCTACCCTAAATCCTCATTAATCTATCCTACAACTAAACTATGGCAAAATCAATCCTCTCATGGCCTCCACTCTCTCCATAAATTCCTAAATCAATTTTCTCCCATGCATACAAGTGTATTTAGGCTTGTATGATCCTCTTTAGCTTGCATTAAAGTCTTGTTTCTCTATTGGCATCATAAAGGAGGAGTCTTGATCAAGTTTGCTTGCATTTTGGGGTTTTAATTAGTTGCATAAGGGGGTTTCTTACATTTGCTATACTCATTTGAGTCTTCATAGCATTGTAAGCCTATTTGTACTCTTGTATTTTAACTATGAAGTTAATATGTTATGTTGCAAGTTGAGTTTGGGGTTAATCATGATATGTGCTTTGATCTTATGATTTTATGCATAAGCTTACTCTATGCATGTTAGAAAAGTCATTACCTTGGCTTTATGCATAGAAAGATATGATATTTAGTTGGAAATGTTGCATAATGCAACTTTGAAACTCTCATAACCCTTGCATTAACATGCATATAATGTTATATGCATGTTACTAGCCCTTATCTCATGCTATCTATGACCATGTTCCACCTATTTGCCAAGTTTGATGTTATGCATGCATATGAACCTTATGCAAGTTGAAACCATGTTATGCATGCATATGAACCTTATGCAAGTTGAAACCATGTTATGCATGCATATGAACACTATGCAAGTTAAAATGATGTTATGCATGCTTATGAATATTTTGCAAGTTGATAACATGATATGCAAGTTTATGATCACATCTTTGTCTCATGCCACCATGTTTAACTTGGGGCTCCAACCCCTCTATGTCATGATTATGCCAAGTTCCCTCTTTCTATCCTTTATGCGCTATTTCGATATGTAAGCGATGGGATTGCGTTTGGGGTTGGGTAAACTTAAAAGATATAAAAACATAAGCTTGGGAATTTACCTATTAAGTTAGGTCTACCCATTGGGAATTTACCTATTAAGTTAGGTCTACCCAATTGCTTGAAAACTTGTAATGTGATGGACATGACACTTAGAAAACATGAGAATGGCCAACTCGAGGTTGGGTTGAGCTTGTAGCATAAACCTACCCGGAACCGACCGGCTTAACTAGTGGCTACAAGCAATAGGACCCAATGTGAGTAGTTGGTCGTGTTGCACGTGGGACCCGAGGTTAGACTAAGTTGTGGTGTAAACCTACCCGGACCCGCCCTGCCTAACTAGTAACCACAACAAGGTCTAATGTGAGAGGTTGGGTGCATTAAATTAATTAATGCCACATGGTAGGGTTAAGTCATGGACCGCGTGAATACTTAACCAATTAAACACGATGGGTTGGTAGGGTTAGGTCATGAACCTTGGGTACACTTAACCAACTTGGTACTTGGATGAGTTGGGTTAACCACGTTTAACCCATTAAGGAAACCCTAGTTACGTGGTCCTTTGCACCAGTAACCCTCTTGGATGTATCATGATACCCTAGGGACTAGGCTAGGGTGGGGCACGATTACTGGGATGACATGTAAGCGACCAAAACGACGGCTGTGTAGGTGCGCCGGTGTAGGTTCAGGCGGGCCATGGTCGTGCACATGGTCCGGAGTTGAAAAAGCAGGCACGGGCACCAGTAGATTTAAACTGTGCGTGCTTGGTTTGTGTCAGTGGTTGACACCCTAGGACTTGATACACCCTAGGGTGGACCTAGCACAGTTTAGCTACACTTCGTAGTTGGGCCGTATGACACCGACACTTGACGAGTTAGGCTTTAGGGAGCCGATCGACTAGACCGTGCTAGTTGGACCTTGATTTAGGTCATTCATGATGTTGGGCCAAACTTGGGCCTGGGGATCACTTCTTGTTTACACTTGACACGACTTGTGATACTAGTACACTTGGTGCAAACCTCAATCTTGTTTATGCGGTACCACACTTGATCTATCTTGTTGACTTTTTACCATGCCAATTATCATCCTATGACTCATCCTTGTTTACATATACTGTTAACTTTATTAGTTGTTGTACAATTGTAGGTAGGACTTACCAGTCTTTTGACTGACCCATTTTCTTTCGCCTCTTTTCTTTCGTTTCCCCCCCCCCCCAGGTTTACAGGGCGGGAATACCAGCACTTAGCTTGGATCTTAGCTGCTTTTCTTGGATAGCTCATGTATGCTTCGGACTTGAGCTTGCTATGGTTTTCTACTTGGGGATAGCTACTTCATGTTTTCCTTTTCAGTTACAAGTTTTATGTTTCTAGACTTTGTTTATGGAAAATAATTAAGTACTGTGTTGTAACTTAACTTATGGTTTTGATATGCTAGTTTTTATCCGCTGCCATACTTACTCTGTTCTTACTTATATGTTCTGTCTTGTGATATCTGCATGCATGATTACCTTATTTAAACGCCCCTCCAAAGTCAGTGTCCTTGCAAGAGTGGCACTGGCGGAGGTGGGGTGTTACATTTGGTATCAGAGCAAAAGGTTTACGAGATTGGAGCAAAAAAAAAAAAAGGTTTTAAAGTTACTTTTAAAAGCTATTTTCAAAACCAATTAAGTATTTTCCAAAGAAAAGTCTAGTTTATTTTGAAAGGCTATCCCCCAAGAGCCATAAGCACTATCCTTCGTTTCCTCGTTCTAAATCTATCTTTTCCTTTTTCAGCATGGTCGATCTCAATCTTCCTGAGGGAGTCACCATTCCCGGATGGTTCCGGAGATACTTGGAGGCTAGGGCCAACAATGCCGGTCCAGCAACCACTCCCACTATCGCTGAGGTTCCACCCTCTCCTCCTCCTCCTCCTCAGCAACCACAAGCCGATTTCGCCAAGGTTTGCAAGGACTTCAAGGCAATGGGTGGCAAAAATTTTGTTGGGACAGAGACTTTCGTGGAAGCAAGAAATTGGTTGAAGGAGACCGAAGATCTTTTTGCCATCTTTGATATAGAGGACCGTAGAAAGGTTCTGTTGGCGGTTTGGCTACTAAAGGAGGAAGCTTCTTATTGGTGGGAGGTCACCAATGCTACTAGGCCCGTAGAAACCTGGGCCGACTTTAGGGCAAGGTTTGGGCTTAAGTTTCTATCATCTGCAGAGGCGAATTTGCAACTAGAGAAGTTCATAGCCTTGAAGCAAGGAGACATAACAGTGAGAGAATATGTGAATAAGTTCAACCAGCTCGCCCGATTCGGTTTGGACATGGTCAATACTCCCGAGAAGAAGGCCCTACGTTTTGCACGAGGGTTAAATGAGCCATTACAAGGTCTAGCCATGTCACACATACCCATGGGGGCCACTTTCGAGAGCCTGGTAGACATGGCATTGCTGCAGGGAGAGGATAAGAATGGGAAGAAAGAAGTCAAGCCCAATGAGACTCAGCCTAAGAAGACAGACTCCAAGTGGGGAGGGAATCATAGTAATCAGAACAACAAGGGCAACAAGAACAAGGCAAAGGACACAAGAAAGTGCCACTTCTGTGAGATTGTTGGGCACGTAGCCAAGGACTGTAGGAAGAAGAAAATGAAATTGGGTGGATGCTTTCATTGTGGAGAGACGGGACATTTTAGCAAGGATTGCCCTAAGAAGCAGGGGCATGGACAAGCTCAGCGCGCAGGTTCATCTGGAGGGCAAGTACATGCTCTCAACGCCGCTCCAGTTCAGGACCGAGGTACTATTTCTGTGGAAAGTCTTGTTTATATTTCTGGTTTCCCTGTTCGTACTTTGTTTGATTCAGGCGCATCGCATACCTTTATTTCTTCTGATATTGTTGAGAGTTTGCACCTAAGTACTAGTCTTGTTGAGGATCCCGTTAGTGTTTCAAATCCGATTGGGGGTTCAGCCCATTTATCTATGATCTGTATGGATTTGAGGATTTCTATCTTGACCGTGAAATTCTCGTGTGATGCTTATGTTCTCGGGTTTACGGGATACGGGTTGATCTTGGGCATGGATTGGTTGTCCAGCTATGGGGCCATTCTCGATTGTGAGCATAGGGTGGTGAGACTCATGACTCGCCTTGGCAATACCCTAGAGATTTCTTGCAACCCGCTAGATCCCGTCATGCTATGTTATCTTGAATCTCTTGACTCGTCTATCGATGATCTGCAATCTGTAAGGGTGGTTCGAGAATACCCTGATGTTTTTGAAGAAGTTAAGGGGTTACCCCCTAAGCGAGAGATAGATTTCCGCATTTATCTGGTTGATAATGCTAAGCCAGTCACCTTACCAGTCAGGCACATGGCCCCGCGGGAAAGGAGAGAGCTCAGTAAGCAAATCAAGGAGCTTCTTGAGAAGAATTTTATTAGGCGAAGCATTTCCGAATGGGGTGCTCCTGTGGTGTTCGCTACTAAGGCGGACGGCTCGCTTCGTCTATGTGTTGATTATCGAGAGTTGAACAAGCTGACCAAGAAGAATAGGCATCCATTACCGAGGATAGATGGCCTCTTCGACCAGCTTGTTGGTGCTTCTGTTTTCTCTCAGCTTGATTTAGCCACCGGATTTCATCAGCTTAGAGTGGCCGAAGACAGCATTGATAAGACTGCATTTAGGACTCCAGACGGATTCTTTGAATGGCTTGTCATGCCATTCGGTTTGACTAATGCACCCGCCTACTTCGTAGATTTGATGAGCAGGGTGTTCAGGGAGTTCCTTAACAAGTTTGTTGTTGTCTTCGTGGATGATATTCTGATCTTTTCAAAAAACGAGGAAGAACATGCTAGACACCTCAAGGAGGTGATGGATACGCTTAGAGCCCATCAGTTGAAAGCCAAGTTCTCCAAATGCCACTTTTGGAGAAAAGAAGTCTGATTTCTTAGGCATATAGTTTCTAAGCAGGGTATAGCTGTGGATCCCGCTAAAGTAGTTGCAGTTCAAGACTGGAAGACTCCTAAGAATGCAACCGAAGTGCGAAGCTTTCTTGGTCTGGCAGGCTACTATAGGAAGTTCATTAGAGACTTCGCCAAGATTTCGGCCCCTCTCACTAGATTGACGAAGAAGAACTTAGTCTTTGCATGGGACTTAGAGTGTGAGCTTGCTTTTCAAAGGCTCAAGAGGGCCCTTACCACAGCTCCAGTTTTGGCATTACCCGATGGCGGTAAGATGTTTACCGTATATACCGATGCATGTGGCACAGGGTTAGGCGCTGTTCTAATGCAGGTGGGAAGAGTGATATGTTATGGGGGTAGGCAACTTAAAGTTCATGAGAAGAACTATCTCACTCATGACTTGGAGTTAGCGGCGATTGTCTTTGCACTCAAGTCCTGGCGCCACTATCTTTTAGGCGAAAGGTTTGAGTTGTACACTGATCACAAATCACTCAAGTATCTCTTCTCGCAGAAAGATCTGAATCTTAGGCAGCAAAGGTGGATGTAATTCTTGGCATCTTATGACTTCGAGATAGCTTATACCCCTGGCAAGGGTAATGTTGTGGCTGATGCACTAAGCAGAAAGAGGTTGACCCTAAGTCCTCTATTCGTTGAGATGAAGAATCTAGAGTATGTGGCAACCTTTGATTTCTCTTTGGCGATTGAGTCGATGACCGGTTCTTTAGCATCTCTGGAACTCAGACCTACACTTCTTGATCAAGTAGGGACTTCGCAGAAGGAAGACCCACAGATAGTGGAGATTATGGATAAGTTGATTCGTGGTGAGACGTCTAGTCACCTTGCCAGATATACTGTTGATGACAAGGGTTGGCTAAGGCGTGATGGAAGACTCTGCGTTCCACAAAGGGGAGATTTGGTGCATAAAGTTCTCGAAGAAGCACATCACTCAAAGATGACTATACATCCTGGTGGAGATAAGATGTATAGGGATATGAAGCGTATTTTCTTTTGGCCTGGGATGAAGAAGGATGTGGCAGAGTTTGTTTCTAGATGTATCATTTGCCAGCAAGTTAAGGCCGAGTCGAAGAAGCCCGGTGGGCTATTGCATCCTCTAGACGTTCCACTTTGGAAGTGGGAGAGTATTTCCATGGATTTTATTGATGGGCTACCAAGGTCAAGGAAAGGGAATACGAGCATTTGGGTTATTGTGGACAGACTTACGAAAATGCTCATTTCATTCCGGTAAAGAGCAAGAGGACCGCATCTGGGCTAGCGTCTGTATATCTTCGTGAGATTGTGAGACTTCATGGAGTCCCTTCTAGTATAGTCAGCGATCGTGACCCAATCTTCACTAGCCAATTCTGGAATAGCTTGCAGGAAGCGATGGGTACACAGTTGAATCTAAGTACAACCTATCACCCCCAGACGGATGGCCAAACCGAAAGGGTGAATAGAGTGGTAGAAGACCTTCTGAGGCTTTGTGTTCTTGATTTTGGTGGTACTTGGGAAGACCATCTTCCTCTTGTTGAGTTTGCATATAATAACAGTTATCAAGCAAGCATAGGGATGGCACCATTTGAAGCTTTATATGGGAGGCCGTGCAAGTCCCCTACATGTTGGTGGGAGACTACAAACAAGCTTATACTTGGGCCCGATATGATACGAGACACATCTGAGAAAGTTGAATTGGTGAGAAGACGGATGAAAGCGGCCCAAGATAGACAGAAATCCTATGCTGATAAGCGAAGGACAGATTTGGAGTTCGAAGTTGGAGACATGGTTTTCGTGAAGGTTTCTCCTTTGCGTAATGTGGTTCGCTTCGGAGCAATTGGGAAGCTGGCACCCAGATTCGTAGGACCCTTCCCTATCATAGAGAGAATTGGGAAGATGGCTTATAAAGTGCAATTGCCCGAGAAGCTGTCCGAAGTGCATAATGTCTTTCATGTCTCGCATCTCCGAAAGTGCCTACATGAGTCCGCTGAGGTGGTTGAACCTAGCATTCTTGAAGACGTGGAAGTAGAGAAAGAGGCAACCTTGAGGAGAGCTCCGATTCGTATCTTGGGAACGGAGATCAGAAAGCTAAGGAATCGAGAGGTCAAATTGGTGAAGGTTCAGTGGAGTGAAGCCGAAGAGGATGCAACTTGGGAGACAGAGGAGAAGATGCTTGGGCTTTATCCATTCCTTTTTGAGGGTACATTCTCGATCTCTTTTCCTCTTTAGCATATCTTTTGCTATCCATGTTTATCCTGTTTATCTTGTAACTTCGTCATGAGAACCTTAGGTAGAAACCCCTGGGTTGAAACATGTATTTGAAACATGTTATGCTTGATGGTTGCAAGTGGTTGCAAGTGTTTGCAAGTGGATACTCGTGGATGCATGATACACATTAGGCACTAAGATCGGCTCACACACTTTCATATTGCATATGCATGAGTGCTTATACTTATTCATGGCTGAAACTTGTTATGCTATCTCATGGATGTTGCATATGGATGAATGTTATGTGCACTCATGTAGAAATTATAAAATTAGGCTAGGAATTTGCATACATATGGACGCATTTCACTAGCATACTTTGCATTAAGGAGGTGTACTGAATCAGTAACCGCCTGATTTTCGCATTAGATAAGTACATATACACACACCTTTGCATATGATCATACAACATTTAGAAATTGCTAAGGACAATGGTTACTCGTGGATGATGTGGTGAGTAGATGGATGATGGATGGTAGGACACATACTTCCTAACTTAGAGATTTCGGGGACGAAATCCTTTAAGGAGGGGAGAATGTAATAACCCGTATTTTAAGAACATGATATAACACAAAACAAGGCAGAATTAAATAATAAAATCTGAATCAAGGGAAACGGGCTATGCCATTGCGTTCGTCTCGGAAAAATACGCGAAATAGAGACCGAGTTTTCGAAAATCGGAGTCCGTATGACCCGATTAAGGCCCAACAAAGTTTTCAGAAAATTTCTAAATAAAAACATATTTTCAAATTCAAATCTAAGCTTGGAAATTGGGCCAGTTGGGCCAAGGTGGGAAAATCCCCGCCACAGTACCCAAGTCGACAGCCCTGTCGACAGCCCTGTCGACTTGGGAGTCGACTGGGTCTGACCAGGTCGACAGCCCTGTCGACTTGGCCCAGACGCCCAGTCCTGCCTGGTGCACCATTTTGGGTTTGTGTTGAGCTTGGGGGCCAGATTCGATTTGGAGGGCTGAGATGAGAACTAGGGTTTAATCCTATGGTCTAAATCACTAGCCTAATCTATAAATAAGACCCTAACCTACCCTAAATCCTCATTAATCTATCCTACAACTAAACTATGGCAAAATCAATCCTCTCATGGCCTCCACTCTCTCCATAAATTCCTAAATCAATTTTCAAGAGATTCCCATGCATACAAGTGTATTTAGGCTTGTATGATCCTCTTTAGCTTGCATTAAAGTCTTGTTTCTCTATTGGCATCATAAAGGAGGAGTCTTGATCAAGTTTGCTTGCATTTTGGGGTTTTAATTAGTTGCATAAGGGGGTTTCTTACATTTGTTATACTCATTTGAGTCTTCATAGCATTGTAAGCCTATTTCTACTCTTGTATTTTAACTATGAAGTTAATATGTTATGTTGCAAGTTGAGTTTGGGGTTAATCATGATATGTGCTTTGATCTTATGATTTTATGCATAAGCTTACTCTATGCATGTTAGAAAAGTCATTACCTTGGCTTTATGCATAGAAAGATATGATCTTTGGTTGGAAATGTTGCATAATGCAACTTTGAAACTCTCATAACCCTTGCATTAACATGCATATAATGTTATATGCATGTTACTAGCCCTTATCTCATGCTATCTATGACCATGTTCCACCTATTTGCCAAGTTTGATGTTATGCATGCATATGAACCTTATGCAAGTTGAAACCATGTTATGCATGCATATGAACCTTATGCAAGTTGAAACCATGTTATGCATGCATATGAACACTATGCAAGTTAAAATGATGTTATGCATGCTTATGAATATTTTGCAAGTTGATAACATGATATGCAAGTTTATGATCACATCTTTGTCTCATGCCACCATGTTTAACTTGGGGCTCCAACCCCTCTATGTCATGATTATGCCAAGTTCCCTCTTTCTATCCTTTATGCGCTATTGCGATATGTAAGCGATGGGATTGCGTTTGGGGTTGGGTAAACTTAAAAGACATAAAAACATAAGCTTGGGAATTTACCTATTAAGTTAGGTCTACCTATTGGGAATTTACCTATTAAGTTAGGTCTACCCAATTGCTTGAAAACTTGTAATGTGATGGACATGACACTTAGAAAACATGAGAATGATCAACTCGAGGTTGGGTTGAGCTTGTAGCATAAACCTACCCGGAACCGACCGGCTTAACTAGTGGCTACAAGCAATAGGACCCAATGTGAGTAGTTGGTCGTGTTGCACGTGGGACCCGAGGTTAGACTAAGTTGTGGTGTAAACCTACCCGGACCCGCCCGACCTAACTAGTAACCACAACAAGGTCTAATGTGAGAGGTTGGGTGCATTAAATTAATTAATGGCACATGGTAGGGTTAAGTCATGGACCGCGTGAATACTTAACCAACTTGGTACTTGGATGAGTTGGGTTAACCACGTTTAACCCTTTAAGGAAACCCTAGTTACGTGGCCCTTTGCACCAGTAACCCTCTTGGATGTATCATGATACCCTAGGGACTAGTCTAGGGTGGGGCACTATTACTGGGATGACATGTAAGCGACCAAAACGACGGCTGTGTAGGTGCGCCGGTGTAGGTTCAGGCGGGCCATGGTCGTGCACATGGTCCGGAGTTGAAAAAGCAGGCACGGGCACCAGTAGATTTAAACTGTGCGTGCTTGGTTTGTGTCAGTGGTTGACACCCTAGGACTTGATACACCCTAGGGTGGACCTAGCACAGTTTAGCTACACTTCGTAGTTGGGCCGTATGACACCGACACTTGACGAGTTAGGCTTTAGGGAGCCGATCGACTAGACCGTGCTAGTTGGACCTTGATTTAGGTCATTCATGATGTTGGGCCAAACTTGGGCCTGGGGATCACTTCTTGTTTACACTTGACACGACTTGTGATACTAGTACACTTGGTGCAAACCTCAATCTTGTTTATGCGGTACCACACTTGATCTATCTTGTTGACTTTTTACCATGCCAATTATCATCCTATGACTCATCCTTGTTTACATATACTGTTAACTTTATTAGTTGTTGTACAATTGTAGGTAGGACTTACCAGTCTTTTGACTGACCCATTTTCTTTCGCCTCTTTTCTTTCGTTTCCCCCCCCCCCAGGTTTACAGGGCGGGAATACCAGCACTTAGCTTGGATCTTAGCTGCTTTTCTTGGATAGCTCATGTATGCTTCGGACTTGAGCTTGCTATGGTTTTCTACTTGGGGATAGCTACTTCATGTTTTCCTTTTCAGTTACAAGTTTTATGTTTCTAGACTTTGTTTATGGAAAATAATTAAGTACTGTGTTGTAACTTAACTTATGGTTTTGATATGCTAGTTTTTATCCGCTGCCATACTTACTCTGTTCTTACTTATATGTTCTGTCTTGTGATATCTGCATGCATAATTACCTTATTTAAACGCCCCTCCAAAGTCAGTGTCCTTGCAAGAGTGGCACTGGCGGAGGTGGGGTGTTACAGAAATTATGTCACCTTGTTGAAGCCTGTAAACCTTGGCCTTCTGTTTCAAATTCCAGAATTTAATGCTTTTCCGAACCAGATATTGGTGTTTTGCTTGCATCATTTCAACATATAGATCATAGTTTTTTATATTATTACCTGAAGCACTCTCAAGCTCCAAAAATTTCTGTTTTGCCTCATTAAGTACAACATCATCCTTTGGCCGAAGTTTATTCCAGACTTTGAGTTCCTTCTTACATTCCCGGAGCTTATGTTGGAAGATGTATCTATTTGACCCCATGTGAGTGATTGTAAAGCTCTATTTACATATTCCTAATAGCCATCGTGGTAGTGCCAAACATTCTTATATCTAAAGGGAAATCCCTTTGACTGTGAAGTAGGTACTTGGTGTAACATAATAGGGTTGTGGTCACTAGAAAATCAGTACAGGGATAAGGCCTTCATATTGGTAAACTTTTGGACACATCCATGGTTCACTAATATTTTGTCAATATGATTCGCAAGTCATCTTCTCTTTCATGTGTAATTAAATACACTTTCTTTTATCTTAATCAGACCTGCCTGCGGCAGACAAGTTTGAAATGATCTAATGTGCTGGAATGGTATAGGGAGTCATCTGTTGGAGAGGATGAGTTGTTGAAATCACCCGTAAGGACCCAACAATCATATATCATTTATGGTTCTTGGACAAGTTCTTTCCATAAGAGTTGCCTTTCGTTGTAGTGGTTACTTGCATAAATGACAGTGAAGCGCATGGAGTAGCTACCCAAGTTGGACACAAGTGCAGTCAAATGTTTTTTTGAACTTGAAGTGTAGTCAAATGTTGTGCTGAAGTCGACTGAATGTCAACATCCAAAACTGAAGATCTCAAAGGAAAAGAATTCGACCAGGGTATGGATTGTATGAAGTACGGTAGAATTTCCAGTTGGTGGGGATTTTAGATGGAAGAAGGGATAAGTTGGAAGCATTCAATTTATTCTCTACTAAGCCTACAAAACTAGGCTTATATTTTGTTAGAAGGTTGAAAACATCACACATACGCTGTAATGAATTCATACCTCTAATGTTCCATGTGACATAAGTTATTTAGAGGATAAAGTGCTCCTTAAACTTCTTTTGGAAGGAGAAGTTGAAGTTCTTTGTTTTTCCCTTTTGCATGCTTTAAGTAGTCTGATTTTTTGTCAACAAACTGGTCAACATTAGCAGCTTCCTATAATGGTGGTTCTTCATTCAAAGCATCTACCACCTGATCGAGGTCTTCAATTATAATTTTTGGTGGTAGATTGGTATGAAGAAAGGAAAGTTCATCTGCAGGACATGAGGTAGCAGTTTGGGTGGTAGTGTCTGTTAAATTTAAGTGATACAAAATCACAAAAAGGTGGAAACAAATATGCAAAATGATAACTAAATATTTTTTAATGGAATACTTTATTGATTGCATTTGCATGAAATGAAAAAGAAACAAATGTAGGGATAATTTTCTACCATATTTGCAAAGGAAGGGAATGATTGATTTACTTGTTATGTTTGCACCACTTGTTTCCTATGTAATTTACCTCAATTATTTATTACCATATCTTGGTAATTTGATTGATGACTCACATGGATTTTACTGACTATATATTGAGGGGTGGACTTCATTGTAAACACATCCTGGCAAGTGATCCCCAATTGTGTCTCTTCTTGTTAAGCCTAATATGAGGTTTGGATTTGTAAACTCTTATTTTGTAATCTCTTGTAATTCTCTCATTTGGAATAAAATCTCTCCCTCTTGGACTAGACGTACACTATCTCGATGATAGTGGAACCAGTATAAATATTGTGTGTCTCTTGTTTCTCAATTATAGTTATTTACTGTTTGTTTGATGCAATAGAATAAATGCTATCAGATTAGATTGATGTTCAATTGTCAAATTTTGATCCTATTTATTGTTCTTTCACATTTGTGCAACATTTTTGCACAACAGATTGGTATAAGGGTAAGGCAATTTGTTTTAAATTGTGCATCAATTATTTGTACACAGGTTGGTAGATTCAGTGGTGATTATGTTATTACTATTTTAGAGGAAAAGGAGACTTTGGTGGAGAAGATTATGTTGAGAGAGAAGAGTGTTCCAGGCTTGGAACTTTGATGTAGAGCTTGAGCTTCAGATTCTCATTAAGGTGGAGTTATATGGCACGGCCTGACCCAACCGTTAAAAAGAGACTCTTCTTAGAAAAATTGCTTGGTGAAATTTCTCAGAGGTGGTAGCGACTAAAGACAAACAACAAGAGGTTGTAGTGACCTTTCCAAGTGTTTGAGGACTCTGTATAACTTCAAGTTCAGTTGATAAATGCTCGCATTGTATGAGATTTATGTGACAAAAAGTTTAGTGTGATGAAGAGAACACTGGGTTTAGAAACTGTATCTGATGTAGCTGATTTTGGTGACGGAGTTGACGCCACTTAGACTTATCAATATATGATGCCGTCTTGGAGAGTTCAGTTCATAGAGCTGATTTTGGCGGATTTGGTGCCACTGTGATACATTGTCGATTTTGTGATGTCGTCTTAAAGGACGTGCTACTTGCAGGTATGTGGAAGGAGAGAGAAATACCTTGTACACAGAGGTTTAGATTTTGGCTCTGTTTTTTGAATTCATGATTGAGAGAATTATTTTTGGCCTTGATGTTGTTGTGATTATGCTTTTATTTATTTACTTGGATATTTGCAACATTTTGTTAGTGGACGGGGACGTAGTCTGAGCTCGTTAACAAGGTGTGATGGGGGGTAGTTTGCTGGAACCCATTAGGTAAATATTCATTTTTGGTTTCTATCTCATTATAAGATTTTGATTTAAGATGGAGTTCTGTTGAAGAGTTTTATGTGTGAAGAGAATTTTTTTTGAGATGGGGTATAGAAGATATGTGATTTTGCATCAAGGTGGGGTGTTAAATTTAGATGATACAAAATCACAAATAGGTGGAAACAAATATGCAAAATGATAAGTAAATATTTTTTAATGGAATGCATTTATTGTTTGCATTTGCATTAAATGAAAAAGAAATAAATGCAAATATTTGGCCCTGGTGGTGTTGAGATTATTTTGGGATCTGCCTTTTTTCGATTTTGGATATTTGCAACATTTTGTTGGCGGGCGGGGACGGAGTCTGAGCTCGTTAATATAGTGTGATGGGGGGTTGGTTTACTGGAAGCCATTACGCAAATATCAATTTTGGTTTCTATCTCATTGTGAGATTTTGATTTAAGGTGGAGTTCCGCTAAATAGTTTTATGATGTGAAGAGAATTTGATTCGAGATGGGGTGTTGAAGATATATGATTTTGCATCAAGGTGGAGTGTTAATTTTAGGTGATACAAAATCACAAATAGGTGGAAACAAATATGCAAAATGATAAGTAAATTTTTTAATGGAATGCATTTATTGATTCCATTTGCATGAGACGAAAAAGAAATAAATGCAGGGACAATTTTCTACCATATTTGCAAAGGAAGCGAATGATTGATTTACTTGCTATGTTTGCGCCACTTGTTTCTTATGTAATTTACCTCAAATATGTATTACCATATCTTGGTAATTTGATTGATGACTCACATAGATTTCACTGGCTATATATTGAGGGGCAGACTTCATTATAAATACATCCTGGCATAGAGCCAGTGATCCCCAATGGTGTCTCTTCTTGTTAAGCCTAATTTGAGGTTTGGATTTGTAAACTCTTATTTTGTAATCTCTTGTAATTCTCTCATGTGGAATAAAATCTCCCATTTTTGGACTGGACGTACACTATCTCGATGATAGTGGAACCAGTATAAATATTGTGCGTCTCTTGTTTCTCTGTTATAGTTATTTACTATTTGTTTAATGTTATAGAATAATTGCTATCAGATTAGATTGATTTAGCAAATTTAGATCCTATTTATTGTTCTTTCGCATATATGCAACATTTTTGCACAACTGATTGGTATAAGAGTAAGGCGATTTGTTTTAAATTGTGCATCAATTATTTCTGCAAATGTTGGTAGACTCAGTGATGATTATGCTACTATTATTTTGGAGGAAAAGGAGACATTGGTGGAAAAGATTATGTTGGGAGAGAAGAGTGTTCCAGGCTTAGAACTTTGATGTAGAGCTTGAGCTTCGGATTTTCATTAAGTTGGATTTATATGTTTGTTCACGGATTGACCCAACCGTTGAAAAGAGACCCTTCATTGAAAATAGCTTGGAGAAATTGCTTAGAGGTGGTAGCAACTAAAGACGAACCGCTAGAGGTGTTAGCGACATTTCGAAGTGTTTGAGGACTCTGTATAACTTCAAGTTCAGTTGAGAAATGCTCGCATTATATGAGATTTATGTAACAAAGAGTTTAGTGTGATGAAGAGATCATTGGGTTTAGAAACTTTATCCGATGTAGCTGATTTTGATGACGAATTTGACGCCACTCAGACTTATCGACTTATGATGTCGTCTTGGAGTGTTCAGTTCATAGAGCTGATTTTGGCGGATTTGGTGCCACTGTGATACATCATCGATTTTGTGATGGCGTCTTAAAGGACGTGCTACTTGCAAGTATGCGGAAGGAGAGATAATTACCTTGTATACAGAGATTTGGATTTTGGTTCTGTATTTGAATTAGTGTTTGAGAGAATTATTATTAGCCTTGGTGGTGTTGAGATTATTTTGGGATCTGCCTTTTTTTTTATTTTGGATATTTGAAACATTTTGTTGGCGAGTGTAGATGGAGTTTGAGCTCGTTAACATGATGTTATGGGGGGTAGCTTTGCTGGAACCCATTAGGAAAATATTCAATTTTGGTTTCTATCTCATTGTGAGATTTTGATTTAAGGTGGAGTTCTGTTGAAGAGTTTGATGATGTGAAGAGAACTTGATTCGAGATGGAGTATTGAAGATATGTGATTTTGCATCAAGGTGGAGTGTTAAATTTAGGTGATACAAAATCACAAATAGATGGAAACAAATATGCAAAATGATAAGTAATTTTTTTTAATGAAATGCATTTATTGATTGCATTTGCATGAAATGAAGAAGAAATAAATGTAGGGATAATTTTCTACCATATTTGCAAAGGAAGGGAATGATTGATTTACTTGCTATGTTTGCGCCACTTGTTTCCTATGTAATTTACCTCAATTATTTATTAACATATCTTGGTAATTTGATTGATGACTCACATAGATTTCACTGGCTATATATTGAGGGGTAGACTTCATTGTAAACACATACTGGCACGGAGTCAGTGATCCCCAATTGTGTCTCTTCTTGTTAAGCCTAATTTGAAGTTTGGATTTGTAAAATCTTATTTTGTAATTTCTTGTAATTCTCTCATGTGGAACAAAATCTCTCTCTTTTGGACTGGACGTACACTATCTTGATGATAGTGGAACCAATATAAATATTGTGCGTCTCTTGTTTCTCTGTTATAGTATTTACTATTTGTTTGATGTAATACAATAATTGCTATCAGGTTAGATTGATGTTCAATTGGTAAATTTAGATCCTATTTATTGTTCTTTCGCATCTATGCAACAGTTTTGCACAACAGATTGGTATAAGAGTACGGCGATTTGTTTTAAATTATGCATCAATTATTTCTGCAAAGGTTGATAGATTCAGTAGTGATTATACTATTATTATTTTGGAGGAAAAAGTGACTTTGGTGGAGAAGAATATGTTGAGATAGAAGAGTGTTCCAGGCTTGGAACTTTGCTCTATAGCTTGAGCATCAGATTCTCATTAAGGTGGAGTTATATGTTTGTTCAAGGCCTGAACCAATAGTTGAAAAGAGACTATTCGTAGAAAACAGCTTGGTGAGATTGCTTAGAGGTGATAGCGACTAAAGACGAACTACTGGAGGTGTTAGCGACCTTTCCAAGTGTTTGAGGACTCTGCATAACTTCAAGTTTAGTTGAGAAATGCTCGCATTATATGAGAATTATGTGACAAAGAGTTTAATGTGATGAAGAGACCACTAGGTTTAGAAACTGTATCTGATGTAGCTGATTTCAGTGACGGATGTAACGCCACTCAAAATTATCGACTTATGATGCTGTCTTGGAGAGTTTAGTTCATAGAGTTGATTTTGGTGGATTTGGTGCTGTTGCGATACATCGTCGATTTTGTGATGCCGTCTTAAAGGACATGCTACTTGTAGGTATGTAGATGGAGAGAGAATTACCTTGTATAGAAAGATTTGGATTTTGGCTCTATATTTGAATTAGTGTCTGAGAGAATTATTTTTGGCCTTAGTGGTGTTGAGATTATTTAGGGATCTACCTTTTTTTTCAATTTTGGATATTTGCGACATTTTGTTGGCAGGTGGGGATGAAGTCTGAGCTCGTTAACGTGGTGTGAGGGGGGTAACTTTGCTGGAACCCATTAGGCAAATATTCAGTTATGGTTTCTATATCATTGTGAGATTTTGATTTAAGGTGGAGTTCTTTGAAGAGTTTTATGATGTGAAGAGAATTTGATTCGAGATGGGGTGTTGTAGATATGTGATTTTGCATCAAGGTGGAGTGTTAAATTTAGGTGATACAAAATCATAAATAGGTGGAAACAAATATGCAAAAATGATAACTAAATATTTTTTAATGGAATGCATTTGCATGAAATGAAAAAGAAACAAATGCAGGGATATTTTTTTTACCATATTTGCAAAGGAAGGGAATGATTGATTTACTTGTTATGTTTGCGCCACTTGTTTCCTATGTAATTTACCTCAATTATTTATTATCATCTCTTGGTAATTTGATTGATGACTCACATGGATTTCACTGACTATATATTGAGGGGTAGACTTCATTGTAAAAACATCCTGGCATGGAGCCAGTGATCCCCAATTGTGTCTCTTCTTGTTAAGCCTAATATGAGGTTTGGATTTGTAAACTCTTATTTTGTAATCTCTTGTAATTCTCTCATGTGGAATAAAATCTCTCCCTCTTGGATTGGACGTACACTATCTCGATGATAGTGGAACCGGTATAAATATTGTTCGTCTCTTGTTTCTTTGTTATATTTACTATTTATTTGATGCAATAGAATAACTGCTGTCAAATTAGATTGATGTTCAATTGGGAAATCTAAATCCTATTTCTTGGTCTACTGCATTTGTCCAATTTTCACACAACAGAGTCTTGACCAGATACAGGTGGGTGAGTCCGGGCATTTGATGGTTGATCATGGTCGGTGACAGGTGTTGTTGTAGAGGTACTTTCTGCAGTGGATGGTTTAGGAATCCACTGTTGTTTGGTTGAAATTTCATTGATTAAGGTTTTGTGACTGAATTTTTTACATGTTGTACATTTTGCAGGGATAATATTCCACGTTTATAACCTTATTAACCCCTATATGAAAAGGCACTGGAATAATGGGTTTCATTTCTATCTTAACATCAATAGATATAAGGACACTGCATATTTCGTGAATGATTTTGAGACCGTTCATGCATCACATTGCACCGGTTTATCTATATAACTGGAAATCATAGACAAAGTCTCTACCGACCACATGTCCATATTAATATTATGTAGTCTGATCCAAATCTGAACATCAATAGAGTTAAACTTATCGAAATCATAATCTGGGTGCCATCGGTCGATCATCAGGAGTTTTCCAAAATAAGAATAAGTTGAACATTTGAGAACAACATCCATGTCTTCAGTGAATTCAAACTTAACAACAAAATGATATTATGGTGCGATGTGTACATGAAAATTTCCCCTTGTCTTCCAAACCTTGGTTATTTATTCTTTGCGTTTGTTTACAAACAAACGAAAATCCATTGGATGTAAAACAATGATGTTTTTCCTGTAGTTGTTTGATTGACTGTACACTTTTTTAGGGAGGAATACATAACCATCTACAAGTTGAACAAATCACAATTCCTGGGTGGTAGATGAAGAAGATGGGTGATCGCCGGTAACTACCTGCGCATAGGTCAGTGGGTTGGGCTGTGTTCGATGAGGTGGTAATTGTGGAGTTGCTGAAGATCGGGAAGATGGGTCTAGCAGTTTGGTTGGAGGAGTTACTAGGCGGTTATTGTTCACATCTTCCTCCATTTTTAGTTTTGTTTTTGAAAGATAAAATGGGAGTTTATACCACATAAAGATATATATATTATATATACATTGAAAATTGGTATTCTTTATTAAAAAACCAATCATATGCTTTACTTATATGCCTCGTCAAAACCTTGTAACCCAACTACTGGATACTTTGCAAGTGAAAAGAGTACATATAAGGTCCACATATTAACAATATATAACATATACACTCTATACATATAGAAATCCACAAAATAAATGCAACAAATTATGAATAAAGTAAATAAAACCTAGTAGGCCCACAACCCATCTCCAAACAAATTCAAAATCGTCTTCTTCACAAAAAACCACTAACCTGAATCGTGCAACTCAATCCCCCAATGGTGAAGCAATATGACAATGGAGTCCGTTTTGGAAGATCGACCACCATTGCCATGAACAAGGTAATGAATTTCCCTTTCAATTTGAGCCAATTTCATAGAGCAATGCATTAAACCATGGCTGAAAACACGAGCATTCCTGTCGTGCCAAATGAAGTAGATCACTAATGTAAAAGCTCCAAAAGCCATGTCACGAAGTTGATCCTTATGCCTAAACCTGGATAAAAGAATATTAGCCTCATCCTCAATACACGGTAAAACAGAAGGCTGCAAATTTAATTTGAGCTTCAAAGAACCCCAAATGAACTGCGAATAATCGCATGTGAAGAAAAGGTATTGAGTAGCCTCCTCTTGTTGATTACATAAGGAGCACAATGTATCTGATAAAATGCCAAATCTAGACAATCTTAGTTTAGTGTTGAGTCTATCGAATGCCGCTAAATAAGCAACGAAAGACATTCGTTTGCTATTTTTTGAGTGCCAAATGACATTGCAAATGGGCTTAGGAACTCCTCTATTTCTGACCTTATCCCACGCAGCATTAAATGAAAACTTTCCACCATAACACCATCCATATTCGTCTTCATTTCTGTCAGGGAAAACATGGATAGTATGGAACACTGAAGCAACTTCTCCACTGGCTGGATGAAGAGATGGGTCCAGTGTAGATTGTCAAATAACCAAGCTGACACTATCATGATGATGCCCAATTGCCTGGAATTTATGGAAGCCAAGAATATCAACCAAACACTTGTAATTGAGCAAGAGCTCAAACCAGAGGTATGTCTACCATCTGCAATAACCTTATTGAGTAACCATTTTGAAGATTTCCTTAACCGAAGCAATGCTTTCCATGTCGAGGAAGCATTGTTATCAATGTGCATGCTCCAAAACTCTTTATTATGACAATATCTACGTTTAAGCCAATTACTCCATAAGTTATTTTTTATAAAATAATTCCAAAGGAGATTTATACGCGCAGCCTTCTTTAGATCAGAAAGAAGCTTTAAGCTAACTCCCCTTCCTTTTTTGGTCTGCATAATGTCTGCCAAGCAACTTTGTGTTTGGATTCTCCCTAAAAAATGTCTGTCCAAGTTATTTGTAATTTGTTTAAGGTGAACCCAGGGATTTGATAGACAAATATCCAGAAGAGTACAGTTTGAGTGAACACTAAGTGTATAAGCTCTGCCCTCCTAACTAAACTCAACATCTTGGCTTGCCATGCCTTAATTTTACTTTGTACCTGATGAATTAAAGAGTTACACTCTGAGTAGTGGAGGTAATTAGAGGAGAGAGGGACACCCAAATATTTGATACGTAAATGACCTACCCACTGTTTCAGATCTCGAAAATATCTCCCGAGATCTCGTTTTGGGTTCCTTTCGAAACGAAACATCAAATCTCATTGTAAATCTCCTTTCGAATATATCGCTCGAGATATTGCAATATAGAACGTTATATCGACCGAGACGAGATATTGGAATATTGTCCAAGATTTTGGGTTTTCTAGTTATAAATTTATGCCTGAACCAGAATAATAATTAAAAAACTCAAATCAAATGTTAAATGACCATATAGTGTATGCATATATGTTCTACAGTGCTTATGATTTTCATATTCATCTTTTCTTACATACATGTTACCTATGAAATTATGTATTTTTTGTTTTACTTATGCTAATTTTTTTTTTAATATTTTGGATCTTTTTTATGTTTTGTCTAACAATAATTCATGGTCATGGATCATATATTCTAAGCACTAATATATTTGCATTGTGTTATATTTCTATTATAAGCATATTACGATTTAGAGTATGAATGATCTTTCGTAAAATAAGAAAGTTGATGTGATTTTTCAATTTAAGTTTAAGTTATTATGTTTATAAAAACATTTATAAAAATCATTGTGTAAGATTATCATTTTTAACATATCATGTACCCCGAGATTATTCTGATACGAATTTTCAAACCCGAGATGGAAATCCGAGGGGAACCACTGAGTTAGACTCATCTCATCCGAGATCTCCCCCGATATGAGATCAAGTCTCTAAAATTCCCAAGACGAAACACGACTGATATATGAGATTTAAAACCTTGGACCTACCTCATAGGATAAAATTTCTGAAATTTGATGAGTGTTTCTACTGGATAGGCTGAGGAAAAGTTTAGATTTATCAACACTGACCATAAGCCCTGCATGGCTGCTTAGTTTCTAGAAAACTGTTTGTAATGTAGTAGCATTCAACAAAGTAGATTTTCCAAAAACCATGAGATTGTCTGCATAAAGCAGATGCGTTATAACTGGCTTAAAACTGAAAACTGGATGGAACAAGTTGGTTGAAACAACCACCTCCGTTAAGTAGGAAAATTATTGCATAATGACTATAAAAAAATATGGTGATAAGGGATCCCCCTGGCGAATACCACGATTCGAAGAGATAACTCCTTTAGGAATTCCCTGAAAAGTATAGAGAAGCTGGCAGTAGAAATATATTCATAAATTATATTGATAAAGTGCACTGAGAAACCCATTTGAGAAAGTGAGAAGCATAGAATTTCTCTATTAACTATATCGTAAGCCTTCTGCAAGTCAACCTTGGCATTAAACTTAGAAACTGCATTTTTCTTGAAATCATGCAATAGTTCATGTGCCAGTAAAATGTTATCACCTACATTATGCCCAGGGATAAATGCATATTGATTTTCAGCAATGAGATGACTCAAGAAAGGCTTAATTCTATTGCACATTATCTTAGAAAAAATCTTATAGTAAACATTACAACAAGAAATCGGTTTGTAGTGCATTATGTTGGTTGGTTTATCGTTTTTTGGAATTAGTGTAATGAATGTGTTGTTGCAACTCTGAGGAAATTTAGAAGATTTGAAAATATACCTCATAGCCATTAGCAAATCAACCTTCAACACTTCCCAATGAAATTTTTAAAACTTGGAGTTCATGTCATCTGATCCTGGACCTGAGTCACCATGAATAGAAAATAATGCCTTATGCACCTCAATCAATGAGATATCACGTAATAGGAAAGCCTGGCCGTCTTAATTAATTATGTGTATGGACTGGAAGTCAGGGAAAATCATATTCATATCACCATTGAATAATGATGTATAGTAGCGAAGTGCTTCTTGTTCAATGTCCAAATCTTTATGCAACAACTGTCCATCAAAAGTAATTAAAGCCCAAATATTATTTCGATTTTGCTGCATTTGTAGTTAATGTTTAGCATATAACATGTAGTGGCCCGCAAATCCGTAATATATAAGCTGACTAAATACACCACACGTCCAACCCAAATATCAAAGAAATATAGATCGTCATGAAATAAAGAAGAAAAAGATAGAAGAGGAACAGAAACAACAATACAGAATCTCACATCGCAGTGGAACAAAATATAATATATCATAACTTTTTGAAATACAAAAGTTTAACTGTATAACATACAATTATCAGAGTGTTGTAACAATACTATATATCTAACACTAAAGCCTTCTGCTCCAAACTCCTTCAGATAAATCTGTAAAATTTGAACTACTTGATTGCCCGTACAAATTTGGGCGCCCAAGAGTTTAGGTAAAACAAAACAAAATAAACTCTAGGTCAGTCATGGTACTAGTATGAGTAAATAAACAATTTAAAACAGTTTGAGAAAATAAACGATATCTCATAAGATCACGCCGTATAACACAGAACGAGTTTTTCCCTTATGAGAATCCAAACACTTGATTTAAATTTCAAAATTCTTTTGAAAGAAACGATAATCTTTATATTAAAACTTTTTTGATATTATAATAGTGTCCAAATCAAATAATTAATAATCTAGTGGAACGTTTGCATCTCACTCTCCATATATATATATATATATATATATATATACACACACACACACACACACACATACATACAATAAAAACTAAGAGCACTTATTGGGTAATGAATTCCCAACTATGACAAGGTATGGAACCACCTTCCAATTGTGTATCTCTAAAGAAGAGTACACTGGATTAAACAAGAACATCCTGTAACCCGACCACACATGACTGACCACTCATTTCGCTTGAGTGTATCAAATGTATATCACCAACGGTTGGGATCACCAACCGTTTTCCCGAATGGGACAACATCGAATAGAATAAAGAATGAAATGAATTTCTCTAGATATGTGAAAATACACCCTACTTGGGAGCTACCCACTTAGCCATGCTGCCTGCCCGATTTTTGTCATTTCTTGGTTGTTGAGGCCTTAGGCTACACTTACTAACTTTTCATTAGTAGCAATCACTTTGAATGCCACATTGTCAGTTCCATTAACCATTAATTGATTTGCACAAATATAATCTGGATATAATGCTAAGAGAATAAATTCTCCATCACCATATATATTTATACAACCCAACATATGCGATCACTGGAAATACTCTGTCAGACATTCGTCCATATACATTCGTTCTGGGATCGAACGAAACCGAAGGCACAATTTCCATTAACCCATCTTAGGCAATTTCTACCTAGAATTAACAGATAAAGCCCTTGCACTTTACTCCATCTTCGATTATCTTCATATAGTCTGATTCGCAACGCTACCGCCAATACGGAGTGGTTCTCGGATAATAATCTAACTGGTCTTCTATATTGACAACGATATTGGCAAATACTTCGATAGTTGGTTATTTAACTATCGAAGAAAAACAAATAATCACCCAGAGCATCAAACAATCACTGGGCCCCTTAATTAATATTTTATTAATTGAACCACTTCTCCATTTTCTTATTAATATTCGTTAACACGATATTTTCAACAATCATCTTGGCCTCTTACACTATTTGTAAAAACATCTCCATATAACAACTCCTTTTATTTTCTATACGTAGAAAATATCTTCTATTTATAATTGGAAAGCATTCCAATTACTTATCTCTTTTCCCGACTCATTTGTTTCCATACTTAGGAAATATTTATTATTATATTTCCAAAATTCCACTTTCTTGGGTTAAAACGAATGTTGTGTAAAACATCGTTACAACAACCAAAGATACTACATTCAACTAAATCATATTCAAACATTTCTCTTCGAGACTGAATCTTGCTATTTATCGGTTAATAATGAAATTAATCAAGTTGGGGTACAACTACCTCTCAGACCTTGACTGAATAACATTCTTAACTTCAAAGCGGACAAGACCACTTACCTCGAATAATCAACACCATAAAAACCAATTATTCATTTTTAAAACATATATACATTTCTCTTTCTATCTTTGCCAGATTTAAGTATAGATTTCGTTTTAGTTTATGATATTCTATTTTAAGTTCATTTCCTTATTGAATTATATATATATATATATATATATATATATATATCGATATATTGATTTTTAGTTATCAAATTTTCTTAAAAATATTCTATCTCCTTAAATTTTCGGAAAATTTTGTCAGCACCTCCTTTGTACTGGTCAATAGCTCAAACCTCAACTTGCCCCTCTAGGCCCTTTCCATTCAAAAAGAAAATAAAAAAGCCAAGTGGCCTGCCGATTCGGTGCATAAAAACTCATATGAATTGAAACGTGTACCTTTTTGTCGGGCACACTAATTAAAATCTTCAAGCACTTAATTCCATACATGTCTAACCCATATACGTCCATCTCCAATTGATTCCAACTCTATCTAATCGTTTTTAACTCAATTTGCTAATTTATTCTTTAATTAGTTATTTTGCCCATTCCACTTTTTATTTGAACATATCACATTCAAATATATTTTAATTTACTTATAAACTCAATCTAATTCCATTTTCAACTCGAGTTCCGTATTGGATTTCGAATATAAATTCATTACCCCCATCACTTTTCCAACGCCCAATTTCGATTCAAAACTCGATTAACTAATTATTCTTCAAATTAGTTAATTCTATTCCATAATTAAAAATATGATTTTTGTGTCAAAAATCATTTCATTTACACAACTTGAGTTCGTATTTATTTTATAACTTAAATCTGTATTTTTAATTTAAAATCCATAATTTTATTAACTTAAAATACTTCAATTGTAATTAACCATTATGGTTTTATAATGATTATGGCGTTGCTTTTCTGATAATTTGATTTTTGACATAACCCCAAATCTGTAAGACGAAATCTAGATTTTTCTTTTCCATTAGAAAAAAATTTATCAAATCGGTCCTGACGGTTCTTGTTTCAAAGAATTCCAACTTCAACTGAGTTTTATATACTCAATTGAAGTTCAAAACGCCAATTTACGAACTACCACGTTGCAACGAGTTCATTTTAATTATATTTAAATATAAATGTTTAAACTTCGTTTATAAAAAAAATTCCACTCCATTCTTATGTAGTTTAATAAATATTAAACCAATTTTCCCAATTCAACTTAATATTCTGATTATTTATAATCGTCGATTTTTCATTTTCTTGGTTATAAATTTATTTATACCCAGTTTGTTATATTAAATTCCAATCCCCTTTATAAATAAATTTATTTATATAATTCGATATAATCGAATTCTAATGATAAATCCGTTGGATTTTCTCACTTTAATGTATATTCCGAATTCCGAAATAAAATTTATCGTTATATTGCAAATCGTTTTCCAATTCACTTTCTAAATTCATACTTGAATTTAAACGTCTAAATTATCTAACGATAATTTATTTTTACTAGATTTATAACCACTGTTTATGAATCCAACTTCCTTGTTTTATATATTAAAACAAGTTTCATTTAAATCTATTTTGAACTCGATTCCTTTTATATTCCTAATTCCGGAAAAACCGTTGTTCCCTTTTCGAAATGATTTCAATTTCTATGTTTAAATTCATAGTTGAATTTAAAATACCAAATTATCTCATGATAATTAATTCACTACATTTATAATCATCGTTTTTAAATTTACTTATTTTATAAATTCAAATAAGTTCCATTTCGAAGTCTATTTAAAAACCAAAATCTTCTTTTGGAATATTTTATTTATTATAACTTATCTATATAAATAAAAAACATAATTTTTCATGTTTAATTTTAGTTCTATTTAGTACGAGTCCAATATCTTTTTTGAAAAATATTTTATTTAAATAAATTCAAAGTAATCAAATTCAAATCATAAATCCATACGGATCTATTTTAGTTCAATTTATATTCTGAACATCATAATAAACTTCATCATTTACTTCTTTAAGATAATTCCAAATTTCCATTTATTTTAAATTCACATTTGAATTTAAATATTCAAATTATCAAATGATAATTATTGTAACGACCCGCATTCTACACATCAGGGGATCGTAGAATATTTATTTCTTTCTCATGCAAAGTTGTATAGCCATGTAACTTTGGGAGACGACTATTGGGGTCATTTCCCATGTTCATGGTTTTTGCCGATTTTTAAATGATCGTTTTGCCCCTAGCTTTCGGCCACAACTTTCGATTGGTAAGTAGTTTTGACCTGAAACCACTTCCATTAGATCTGGATGATGGCTTACCTTTCTGTAGAGTGGTCACATTAGCCAAACGGACTCACCGTTTGGGAGATATGGTTGAAACAAGGTTTAAAAGGTGAAAACAACTTAACCGGGACTAATTAGGATGATTAGCAAGAGGGCCCAAAACCCATTTCGGGATTAGGGTTATGGGGAGGCTGAGAACAGTAGGAAAACGATTTTTATTTCATTTTTCAACTGCCTAAAATATTTTCCTAACCCTGGCAATGGCTTTCGCCTTCTAATTTCATCCCAAGTCGCTCTTTAATCAAGTTTTAGCCTTAATCTATATCAAATCAAGGCAAAACAACACCAAATTAGAGTTGGAGCTGCTGTGTTGCATTAGAATTCGACCCAAAGCAGAGAATAGTTTAGATCTATAGTTTGATTGTGGCTAAGATGAGTGATTTGCATTGTTTTTCACTAATTACGGCTAATTAGGGGTGATTAGTGATAATTAGCGAAAGTATAACTCAGAAAATTCTGGAAAAATTTGTAAAATACTAAAATATTATTTTAGGGCTCTGATAGAAATTTGGATAAGTATTGCTAATTGTATGCTTAAACATGATTAAGGGGGATTAAGGGGAAAATATGGATTTTGGGTTTGTTTGATCCATTTTAACTTATCAAATTGTTGTTTTGGTGTTTGTGGTTGGTTTCATATGTTGCTATGACTGTATGGTATGCTTTTTAGTTGATTTGAAAAGTCAGAGTGGTCGAAAACGCCGTCGTATAGCGTAAAACAATCGCTGGAAAAGTTGCAGGAATTTGACTCGAACAAGATCGAATCGGTGGAGGAAGGCACAAACCAACCCGCTTGTGGAGTATCCCAAAACCCGACCTGCCTGCATTTGGAGTTCTCCGAACCGACCTACTCGTGGACGGTGACCACGAACTGATCCACTCGTGGCCTACATGCAACGACCCAAACCAGAGTGCCCACTAAGGACCAGAAGCCCCGAACCAAACAAAAACTCACGATCCGAACCAAGGAACTACTCCAAACCAAACCACTAGAAGAAGAATCATATGGGCCAACCCAAGTGGAGAAGCCCAACCCGAACCGATGGGGTCATCACGACCCGACCCGTATGGAGCAATCCGATCCGAAGCAGGTGGAACCAGGATGGCCGAACCGAACCGATGATGACTGGAGGACTGAACCGATCCGAAGGAGAACAAGACCCGAGATGCAAAGGTAGTCCAATTGGGAGGTTGTAACTCAGGATCCAGATGGGAAATAATGAGTGAACTTCACGATTGGACTTTGCTGCGGGACGTGTGCTAAGGAGTTGTCGACGTTCATAGCTTTGATTCACCACCGAGAGACGATTGTTAGGCTACGGATCAGTGCAATGGGGTAGCTGTTACTCCATAGGGGCAGAGTGATCGTAGCAAGGCTATGAGCCAGTGCAGTGGAGTCGTCATGACTTCATGGGGCAGAGTGGACATAGCAAGGACTAGTGGATATAGATCAGTGCAGTGGAGTTGCCATGACTCCATGCGGCAGAGTGATCATAGCAAAGATTTGGGTGATCAAAGCAGTGGATATCATATGCTTTACGCACTGAGTGAGAGATGTGAGGATGGTTGCTATGCTTGATTATTTTTGTAACAACCCTGAATTTTGGGGCCAATTTAAAATTTATTTTAAGTGATTTTAAATGAGTTTTGATATTTAAAATAATCTATTTTAAATAATAAGGATCACAAATTTGGTTCAAATCGAAGTTAGAATGAATAATTTAATTTTAATTATAAAAAGAGCTAGAAATAGCGCGGTAGTTTGAAAAGTCAAACTTGAACTTTGACTGACCATACAGGATGCAAAATTTAACGGATTTTAGTGAAACCAAAAATATTAGAATCTATTTAAAAATATCTTTCCAACGAATCCGAAAAATCGAAATTTCATAGCGGAAATCAAAAGTTATGGCCAATTCAATTTTTAGAAAGGTCGCTGGGTAATTTGCATAGGACAAAAATGCTATTTTTTGCATATAAAGGAATTTCGACTCGAAACCACTTCCATTGAGTACGAAATGATGTTTCTGCATTGAAAAACAGTAAACACTTATATATTTCGAGTTTCGAAAATTATCTGTTTAAAAATGTATTTTTAATATTAAATATACTGGCCTTAAAAATAGTCATTTTTCAAAAAGTCTCAGAATTCAACGAAATAAATTTTGTTGGATTCGTATCATCAAAACAAAGCTAAAAATGATTTTTTGGTAATTTTTAGAATTAAAATATAATTATAATTGATTTTTTAGTGTAAACGGGCAAATTTTTTACTTTAAAAATTCATTAAAAATCCAAATGGACTCAGAATTTAGCAAAATTAATTTTTATAAGTCCACAGCATCAAAACATAGCTAAATATATTTTTCGAGAATTTTTGAAGTTAATTTGTGACCTCGGTGAATTTTCACGTACGGTATACATTAAAATATTAATAAAATAATGTAATTATTCCAAAACTCATAACAGACCTCGGAATTGGACCCCGGCACATAGCCCATTGCGTTCAGAAGGTGTCAAAACCTTAGGAACGACAGTAAGCAGGCCTGAATCGGAGTTCGGACCAAAACGGGCTTTTTGGGCTAATTAAAGATTAATAAAATAACCCTAATATAATAATGTAAAATCCGAAATCACTATTCATCTTCTCAAACCCGTTCGTTTCAGCCGCCACAAAACCCATAGTCTTCAAAACTTCAAACTCAGTTTTCTCTTTCGTTTCTCAACGGAATTTAGCGTGTGAGTACTCATTTCGAAGCTCTTTCCGAGCACTTCGATCTCCGACAAGTCCCAGCACCTCTCGTACACTGTAGCACCGCCACCAACCCCGCCAAGGTCCGCCGGTCGCGCCCCCCTAGGCCCCACATGCCGCCGCCGAACACCACCCCCCTCTGGCCGTGCGTGCTCCTCTCCAAGGCGGTCATTCTCCAACAAACGGCACCTAAAACCGTCAACTGTAGCCTGAGATATCTTGATCCAAAGATTTGAACCTCTCTTTAAGGTAAAAAGCTTCAGATTTAGCCACGCTTATAAGCGTAGCAGAGTCAGTTGTTAAAAGCCTGAATTTTATTTTTCACATGAAATTGAATTTGAATCATTCCAGATCCGAATCCAATTTGAACTCGAACACCAAATCTGATCGAACTCGAGTTTTCTTCTCAGACCAAACACTGTGAGAATTTTATTTTTAAATTTAATTTAATTTAATTTAATTTATTAAGTTATTATTTGCATGATTGTTAACCGTAGATCTAATATGTTATGATATTCAGAACATAGATCCGAATTGTTCACCCCGTATGTTGTTAGATCCGAATTGCATGATATTAGATCTGAAAATTTAGGGAAGAAACCTGAATTAATAATTAATTATAATTAATTATGGTTATTTGTTTAATCACGCTACGTTGATTTTACATATGTCAAGTTAAAACATCACCTTATAATTACATTGATGTTAATTATTGGAATTGGACTTGTTGTCATGGTTGGATGTTGCTGTTATGTGATGTGATGAAAATTTACTTTTTATGGGGTGCAAATAAAATAGGAATGCGACTTGTGGTGGAATTTACATATTATTATGTGAAATTAAAATAAGATGAAAATTTGACCATGTAAATAAATAAAAAAAGACGATCTTTTTATACTTAAAATAAAAAGACAAATCTTTTTATATTGAAAACAAAAAGATGAAAATCCGACGATGTAAAGAAAAAAGACAATCTTTTTGCATTGTATAATAGAAGAGATAATATTTTTACATTGTAAAATAGAAAGATTAATATCTTTACGTTGTAAAGTAGAGAAGTTGATATTTTTACATTATCAAAATAAAAAGTTGATATCTTTACATTGTAAACATAAAAGTGAATATTTTTGCATTGTAAGTAAAAGAATGAATTTTGCGATGTAAAGTAAAATAACATTTTTATATGTGGTTTGGATAAGAATTTACACCGCATGAATTAAATTACATTTTTCTATGTAATTTACATATGAATTAGAATGGGATGATAAAAATTTACCTTTTTATATGATATTAAAAATAAGAAATTTCATCGTATGACAAATTTAACATTTTTGTTAATGCTAAAAATAAAAATTTCATCGTATGACAAATTTAACATTTTTGTTAATGTTAAAAATAAGAATTTCATCGTATGACAAATTTAACATTTTTGTTAATGTTAAAAATAAAAATTACATCGTATGACAAATTTAACATTTTTGTTAATGTTAAAAATAAGAATTTCATCGTATGAAAAATTTAACATTTTTGTTAATGTTAAAAATAAGAATTTCATCGTATGACAAATTTAACATTTTTGTTAATGTTAAAAATAGGAATTTCATCGTATGACAAATTTAACATTTTTGTTAATGTTAAAAACAAGAATTTCATCGTATGGCAAATTTAACATTTTTGTTAATGTTAAAAATAAGAATTTACATGGTATGAGAAATTAACATTATTCTTGGGGTTAATAATAAGTATTTGCAATGCATGAAAAATTAACATTTTAAATGTTAATTAAATAGTTATTTCATCGTAGGATGTAATTAACATTTTTAATGTTAATATTATAGAAATTATAATGTATGATGTAATTAACATTTTTTTAAAAAAGGTTAATATTAAAAAAAGGAATTTTACCGTAGGATAAGATTAACATTTTATTTAATGTTAAAAATGAGTAGGTTCTCCGCATGTATGAATATACCTTATTGTAAATGGATATTAAATAGTAAATTTAACCATAGGATGCAATTAACATTTTTAATGTTAATTTTAAAAGATAATTTAACCGTATGAATTAACATTATTTTATAATGTTAATATTTAAGGAATTTACTCCGTACAACATTTAAATCTATTTTTAATGTTAATATTAAAAGTATTTACTTCGTAGAAAATTAACATTTATTTTTAATGTAAATATTAAGAGTATTTCACCGTAGAATGATTTAACATTATTTTTGATGTTAAAATAAAAGAAATCCACCGTATGTTCATTTAACATTATTTCTAATGTTAATACTAGAGTAATTTTAACCGTATGTATATTTCACTTTCTTTTATTTATGTAAAGTAAAAGAAAATTCACCGTATGATAATTTACATTATTTTATAATGTAATAAAAAGAGAAAACCAACCGTATGATGATTTACACTATTTTATTATGTAAATATTTAAGTAGAAATTTGACATGAAATGAAATTTACATTTTATTATGTAAGATTAAAATAGGAATTTGCGATGACCTTAAATTTACATTTTTATATGTAAATTATAAAGTGAAATGATATGGTATGTTAAAAATTACATTTTTCTTTGTAATTAAAAGGTGAATTTCACCGTATGTCAAAATTTACATTTTTATTTGTAAATATAAAGTAGGAATTCGCTGCATGACAAGATTTACACTTTTTATTTATAAATAAAAAGTAGGAATTGACGGAGTATTAAAATTGTACATTTTTCATATGTAATGTAAGAGTAGGAAAAGTTTACATTATTTTTAATGTAAATATAATTGGAATTTCCAAAGTAGGAAAAGGTTACATTATCTTTAATGTAAATATAATTGGAATTTCCAAAGTAGGAAAAGGTTACATTATCTTTAATGTAAATATAATTGGGATTTTCAAAGTAGGAGAAATTGCATTTTTGTTAATGAAATAAAAAGAAAATACACTGCATGTTAAATTATCATTATTTATAATGTTAATATAAAGAGGATTAACTATAGGATTAGTCTACATTCTTTTGTAATGTAAGTAAAAAGGGATTTAACCGTAGGATTCAAGTATATTAGTCTTAATATATTGATGAAAAAGGGAATTTCACTGTATGATAGTTTACATTATTTTATAATGTGATTAAAAATGAATATACACCATAGGAAATGGATTACATTTTAATTTATGTAATATACGTAATTTACACCGTAGGTGCAATTTACATTTTATTTAATGTAAATCAAGTAAAAATGTGTCTAGAGTGGAAATTTACATTTTTGTAAATTGAATAAGAATGGTGATAAGAATGAAAGTTCACATTTATTTTATACAAATAAAAAATAGGAAGGTGGCAAGTAAATAAAGATTACATTTTTATATGTAATTAGGAATGAAAATTTCATCGTAAAATAAAATTACGTTTTTATGTAATTGAAGTTAAGAATGCACTTAAAAGAGAAAATGAATATTTTATGTGAATAAAATTATAATATGGTGGAAAGATGAAAATAAATCAATTGAACGATGTATTATAATTTACATTTTAATGTAAATTATAATAATATAATAAAAATAAAGTAAGAGGAATGATTCATCGCCTAATTATAAGTTGCATTTTCATGTAAGTAAAGAAGAGAAAAGATAAGAGAATGAAAATGTACATAAGAATAAGAATTAACGATTTCGTTATTTATTTATATATAATAATTAAAATAAGAATGAATTGTTAAAAAAAATATTATTAACGAATAAGAAGGATTTTCAAAATATATATATATATATATATGTAAATATATACAAGGATTGTTTGGGAAGTCCGAGATATTCTCATCCCAAATTAATCCAGCGGCGTTAAAGATCGAAGTAAGAAGACGACGTATGAAGACCGTAAATCTTCCCTCGAATGGACAGTGATCGAGATCCTGAATTGACTTGCTACCAATTCATGGGTCAAGGTCATTGCCCAGACGTACGCGTTGATTTCACGGATTTGACTTTCGTTCAGACCCAGAGCATAAGTTTAAATGGATGGTGTGTCTGACATCGTACTTCGTTATATATCATATTGTTGATTTTCTGTTAATATATAAATATTGGTGGTGGAGAATTTATTCTCTACTTAACACCCATTTATGTATTGGTGGAGAAGCAATGGTATGGTATGGAGTGACAGTGTGGCATACTAAGATGCAATGATCAAGGTTTCTTGTTGAAAAGCAGAACCTTGTGGTGACGATCAAAGCACTGCTTGAATAAGCAGAGCTTTGTGTATTACGTAACCTCACGAGCCTCACAAACCGGTAGAGTCTAAAACGGGCGAAGGGAATGCAGGGAGAGCAACACGTTTCTTTATAGCTAGAAGTGGTGTTTGGGTTTAACACGGCCTGACATTTTACTTATGTGGATGATGGAATGAGGCGCCTCAGATATTAGGTCCTATAGGACCGGGAAATGTGTGCTTAGGAATTGCCAATCCTCAAAGCTGTATGTGAGGACCGGCCCTGCCATTTCCAAGGGTTCTTTGCGGGGAATCCTGAGGCATTAGCTAGAATGTCTCGAATCGGTAAGGAGCTCCGCTCTAGCCTTGACTCATGATGGAAACCAAAATCCAAATACGAACCGACGAATTTGATTGTATTACTAGTACGGAGGCATAATATATGGTACCTATGCTTCCTAAGATTAATACATTTACTTTGAAATGTTTTCATATACAATAATAATAATATTAGATGCGTATTTGCCGTATTTAGCATGTTTAATCACCATAAGGTAAAACCCTATCCTCTGGTGTGCGTTGCATTGTGTGATGGGACTTGGGTCTTATGGTGATTCCATTTTTTCCAAAAAGCATTGCGTTGTTTACGATGTACTTATTTATTTGTTATGGCACTTTAAATTATGCACGGCAATCCATTAGATTAAACCCGTTCCGCGTTAGCGGCGTGTCTTTGGATTTGCCTTATTTCTAATAGTTATTTTAGTTAAGAATTCTCACACCAGTCCCACGACTGACCCATAGTTTGTTTCACCTTTTTGCAAACTTGGGTGCCCTCTCTTATACACGGGCAGCCAAGTAGACAGGTTCATTCTTTGCTTGGAGTTTTCTTTGGAGCCGCTTATCATTTTTCTTAGATTTGCTTTTGTGGAGAGGTGATGACTTGGAGCATGAAGACATTTATCTTTTGTTTCTATGGCAACTTTTCTTTTCTTTTTAGACATCAAACTTATTTCTTTTCTGCAAAACTTGTTGTAATAGCTTAGTTTTTATGACTGTGGATTTTCTGTGATTGATGACATTATATTTTTCCGCTGCTATAATGTTATTACTCTATGAATTTCCTTTGCTATATTGTATCTGTGTTCTGTTTTATTGTATTTATGTTGTATTCCAAAAATGATCATCCCTTGCTTTCACTCGTGGAAGTTTGGGGTCATCACAATTTTCCATCATTATGACATGCACACCCCCACCCCCGTATCTTTACACCATATGTTAGTGTCACCTTAGAGTATTGTACATCTTGTTGTGCTAACTCTTTGGTTGCAGGTCCAGGTTCAGGTATGGTTTAGTATACTTGTTATTGTTCTGTTTTGCTGCTTATTGCTCATACCAGACTTTTGTCTGACCCAGAGTTTTATGTCTCTTCTTATTACTCTGGGTGCTCTTAAACGGGCAGACTAGAGACAGGTCAGGTGATTATGCACGAGTAGCTGTGCCGGAGACGAGCAGGAGGCTTCCACATATGATATATATATATATATATATATGTTCTCCCTGTGTTGCTGCTGCTCACTACTTTGGGCATTAGTAGTGTACCTTTCTTATTTTGCTTTGGGGACAGTTTTAAAAGTTGTAATAATTAAGATGTGGAACATAAGCTGTATTTTGGATTTTCTGCTGCTATGATGGTTTAGTTTTCAGCTTATGCAGTGTCTCACCTGTTTTATGTCAAATATGTTATTATTATTATATTTTATTCCATGCGCTGTGAGACATTCTACAGGTTCCTTGTTAGTTCAAATTCCCTTCTTTCCTTTCTTTGATGACTGTCTCGTGCTGGTTGGACATTGGCGCAGCGCACTTTCATTGAAAATGTTGATTGGTGTGGGGCGGGCCGTCACATTTGGTATCAGAGCTCTAGGTTGCGTAGTTAACCTAGGGAAGACTCCAGAGAGAGATAGTACGTATATGAGAGCGTATATTTGTGATATTTTGGTTTTTAAAAGCTATATATATACTATTAGTATATTTAAGGATGAAATCGCACTGCAATGGCACCACTGAAGAGATGGTTAATCGTTTTCTCCTTATAGATTGAGCGATGAGCCTATATACTAGGGGTACTGGTAGAGGAGCTAATAATGGGAATGCTCCTGATATGAGGAAGATGTTCACTGACTTCATGAGACAGATGCTTAGAAATGTGAAAGGAGCAGTTCCCAATGCTGCAAATAGTGGTGGTGCAGCGGTGCAGGCGCCTAGGGCCGATTTCACCAAGCTATGCAAGGATTACACCAGTCTTGGTGGAAAGCCGTTCCATGGAACGGAATCGGCTACAGAAGTTCAAGATTGGTTGGATAGCTGTGAGCGTATCTTCGAAGACTTGGGTATCGAAGATGCGATGAATAGAAAGCTAGCATCCCATCAGCTGCAAGGACGGGCGATGAATTGGTGGAATTCTATTAAGGCAGCTACTCCAGAGGATCAAGTTACATAGGATCAGTTTAAGGCCCGATTCAGTGAAAAGTTTATCCCAGTTGTTCAGAAGTCAGAGTTGTTTAGGAAGTTCTCAGTGCTTAAGCAGAATGGTAGGGCAGTCTCAGGGTATATTGCTGAGTTCAATACTTTATCGAAGTATGGATTATCCCTCATTAACACTCCCGAGAAGAAAAATGAGAAGTTCATAACAGGCTTAGATCAGTACTTGGGGGAAAGGCTTATAAACCACATCGATGAGACGTTTGAATCGATTGTGGAGAAAGCTTTGAGATCAGAGAGTCTATACCCTAAGTCAAAGACTGAGGTTGCATCTGCAAGGGAGCCAAAACCGCAAGCAAGCGGTGGAGGCAAGAATGGTTCTCAGAATAAGAGAAAGCAGAATCAGGCCAAGGATGACTAGAAGAAAAAAAATAAGAAATATGTCGAGTGCTTTAGCTGTGGCAAGAAGGGCCATTATGCTAAAGAATGTCGAGCAAAGCCTGCGGACAGGAAGCGCTTCAGCTGCGGCCAAGTGGGACATCACAAGGATAAGTGTCCACAACCCCTAAAGAAAAACAGATTGTGAAAGCATATGCTTTGTTCCTTCTTCGTTGAATGCCTCAACTGCGCCTGAGAAAGGAAAGAATGTCATCATTCAAGGTATGCTTTCTGTTTATGATGTTCCTGTTCGAGTACTGTTTGATACCAGAGCTTCCCATTCCTTCATATCTAGTGACCTGGTAGATAGGTTGGGATTGGAACCCGAGATAGTCGATAAACCTTTAGCGGTGACGAACCCGATTGGTGGTTCGACTAGCCTTAGCATGATTTGTCGTATTGTGGTCTTATCGAGTCATGGATGCATGTTTATTTGTGATTGCTTTGTTTTGGGCTTTACTGGGTTTGGCATTAATTTGGGAGTCGATTGGCTCCAAAGGTACGGGGTGGTGGTAGACTGTGAGGGCTTTTTGGTGACAGTTAGAGAGGACGATGGGCGGAGGGTAGTGTTTGGTGGTCTACCTAGTGATGGGGTAATGGCTAGTTTTCTAAATTCCCTCGACATCCCGCATGATGAGTTGTCAGATGTGCCCGTGGCTGGCCAGTACCCAGACGTCTTCGAGGAAGTGACCGGACTTCCACCACATCGAGAGATTGAGTTTCGTATTGATTTAGTGAAAGATGTCAGACCTATAGTGATGCCACTTCGTCGTATGGCACCAAGGGAGCAGCGAGAGCTCGGAGTGCATGTAAGCGATATGTTGAAAAAGGGATTTATCAGAAGAAGTGTTTCTGAGTGGGGAGCACCAGTTGTGTTTGCTATCAAGGAAGATGGTTCCCTTCGATTGTATGTGGACTACCGCGAGTTGAATAAGGTGATGAGGAACAATAAATATCCTCTACCATGGATAGATGATTTGTTTGATCAGTTGAGTGGCGCGAGAGTGTTCTCCCTGTTAGATCACTACACCAAAACAGGTGATTGCCAACGAGTATAACTGTCGCAAACAATTTCCGCAACACTTATTAGTGTTGCTATGGAGGGGTGGCAATGTATTACCAACGCGTATAAGCGTTGGCAAATATTCATTCCCAACGCTTATATGCGTTGGCAAATATTCAGTCGCAACGCTTATAAGCGTTGGCAATATTATATTCGCAACACTTATAAACGTTGGTAACATGCAACACTAATATTTACATATAAGATAGCATAAGCTCTATTTAATATGCATTCATTCAGTTATGGTATTATCTCAACATAGCAATATGTAACCAAATCAACAAGAAATAAAAATCCATATTCATGGTAACGGCAAAGTATGAACTAACAAAAAAATTCAATACATAAAGATACTAAATTTAATATATATACAATATCCGATTCCATAGTAATAACAATACAGAATTAACATAATGCAAGATGTTTTTCATATTTGAAGTCTACAAGTACCAAACGCGAAACTCCAGCTATATAACGAACCTTACATCCAAAAATTTGCATAGCTTGTACCACCAATTTTTCTCATTTTCTCTGCTTCTTCTACTGCTTTCTGCGTGCATTTAATGAAATAACATCAATTAAGTTTCAAATAGCAGTAAATGTTATAAGTTAAAAGTCATACCTTTCAATTTTGACACATCTTTTGTCTATTGAGCTTGATGAAATCTTGCAATTTAAGCTCCTTTTTAAGCCTTTTGTTTTCTTCAAGAACCTCCAATGCAAATTCCACACCACGATCACATAATGGTTCGTCAATCCAGTGGATGAATCCACAATCTCTAAGAGTTCCAGTGTTTGCACAAATAAAATATCGGCGACCAACATTTTTATTCAAATAGCATGTTCTGAATATTGGTTCAATGTTGCAACGGCATAACAACCTTCGAGATTGTGCTTCTCCAACATAGTATGTTGGTAGGGGTGGCAATCTTGTAGGTGTTGTCGATCTGGTAGGCGATGCCATATCATTCTGAACACTTAATAATGCCAAATCTTTTTCTAAACTCAATTCTATTCTCTCGTAGACGCTAAATGGAGTTGGTGTCTGAGATTCGGCTGAGCAAACAATTTGAGTAGGATCGCCCGAATCGTCTGAATAGGCCGATGGACAATACCGTTGGAAGTAGTCACAATAATCAGTCGAAGGCCTTGAGTAGGAGGACATCTGTAGAAATTAAATAAACAACAGTCTCAAAATTTAAATCTAATTTTAAATCACATCAAATAAAACAGCATAGGAATTTAAATCTAATTTAAATCAGTCAGTGTAATTTAAAGCCAACAGAAGAGATATATTTAAAGCATTTATGAAAAGGAGATCCAGTTCAGTCAATGTTACCTTCCTTCGATTTCTCAAGAAAGCCAATAGAAGAGTGAGTCAGTCGATTCTTTCATTTTTATAGTTTAGGAATCAAGTGTCGTTATCAAGATTTATTGAATGCTCCATAAATCTCAAACTAACTTTGAAATGTGTATGACGAGTTTCAAAATATCACAATCATGAGTGATTCCACATACATTATACACAACATGCCTTGCACATGATTTGTATTCACTTTAACTATACAACCAGTTGGAATTGAAAAAGATGCGAGATTACATATATAGATGGTGAACCGATCAAACAAAGTTCTTTAAGTTACATTTATTAAGTAGAAAAAACAAGATTTTCAATCAATAAATATAAATATTGCTGTTTTTAACATAATTTTGTAGAAAAAAGTAAAGCTCAAGGATATCGGTAGGAGACACGAATGCATAAGAAAGAGGAACTTGACACAGGAAGAACAAATTCAGATACTGATGGGACTAATAAACATGAAACTTGTATCAAGAGTACTAAGAATGTCCGATATTAGGATCAATCAACTACATTGGTGTGAGGAGAAAATGAGCAGAGTCAGAGTTTTTGATGGAAAACTGCAAAGAGATACTAGCCCAGTTTTCTTCCCTATACACTGATATCTTTCATATCTTTTCAGCTTTGTTTTGTCAATCCATTATATAAATGTTTGCAGCTAGCATGTTATTGCAATCCATATGCCCATCACATACATGGTCTAAAACTTGGACACCAACAACACTGCAAAACAGCTAAGTATTACTGAGCCGATCAGCAAGGTATTACTGCGCCTTAGGCTCAGTAATACCGAGCCTTTGGCGCAGTTTCGCTACGCCTTAGCCTCAATAATACTGAGTCGTTCAGCTCAGTTTAACTGAGCCAAACGGCTCAATATTATTGAGTCTAAGGCGCCGTGAAACTGCGCCAAACGGCTCAGTATTACTGCGCCTTACAAAACAATTACAATCCATTATCTGTAATGGTAAACTTACAATCCATTATCTGTAAATACTGTCTTACAAAACAATTCGCAATATAAGTCTTAAAATTAGCGGACGATCATACCGTATTTAGTAAGTACTATATTGTACATGCATATCTATGTTAGACCAAAATGGATTCATTATAGTAAAAAAGAGAAGCAAAATGCTTGCTAATAAAGTAAGAAAAATGAATCAAGTTTGCACATGAAACGTCAGGTTCGTATGTGTTGAAGACCAATGGGAAATGTTTCAAAATTGTAGCAAACCACAAAAGTTTGCTTTTTAAGGCATACATTATAGCAAACCACAAAAGTTTCTCGGCTATCCATTACTTTCTAATCAAAATTTACTTAAAACGTTACAGTTAAATGCCTGGCAGCATGTTTATGGTGTTCTGAACCATGTTCATAAACTAGTATGCCAACACACAACAAATACAATAATATAAAAACATACCTCAATGATCACATGCATTCAGTTTTGAAACCCTCTGCCCATGATACTGTAAAAGTTCCTGCCAGATTAGCAAAATAGCATATGTTAGTAAAGTCCATCAATAAATGAATTGTGTTGCTTCAAAAAAAAGTTGTCTCTGCTCCACGCTCCAGTTATCTTCATTCTCCAGCACTACTTATTATATTGCAGTTTATATATCACTAAATCAGACTCATGTGATAGCAGACAAAAACTTGATATATGCTAACTCTTATGACTGACCTGGAGTGCCAAGCTTTTGCTCTGTGCGTTGTATCACCTCTGCTCTGTACGTTGTATCACCTCTCCAAACTGACACTTTTTCAATGTCTGTTAATAAAAACATAAACATATCATTTGAGAAGTTAAGTGGAATCGCTTCTCAGCCAAGAACGATTAGTGTCTACGATATCACTTTAGAATACTAGGTTTAGAAACTAACTATTCATGTTTTATTAACCACATATAAGCACATATAGGCACTTATAAGTAGTAGTTTACATTTAAAGTATAAGATCACCAACTGAGTAGCTAATCAAGTTATTAAGACCTAATATACAAAATTTGACGGCTGAACTGCATGGTTGCACTAAGCTTTGTCCATAGAGAATTGGACCCTAAATGAACAGAATAATATAAGTTGTCTAGCAAAAAATATATGAACTAAACCGTCTGAAAGTTTGGAAGTGAACTTAAAAAGCAAAATAAACGGTCTGAAAGTCTGGAAATCTGGAACTAAACTATTTGAAATAATATAAGTTGTCTAGAAGAAAATACACCCAAATGAAATAAGGTAAACTACTCTTATACAAAAATTTCTGAACCTAAAAAGGCAAAATATACCCAAATTTAACACATTACACACGTATAATATATCCTTGTTTTTAAACTGAGCCTTCACAGCTCAGTTTCAACTCGAAACTGAGCCGGAGAAATTCAATTTCGAGTTGAAACTGAGCTGTTAAGGCTCGGTTTAAAAACTGAGCCAGGATTGTAGGACATTGTCTGTTTATAAACTGAGCCGGGCTTGTAGGACATAGTTGTAGAAAACTTCATGTCTTCACAATCGTAATCATAATTGTACAGATGAAGCTTAGAAAGGAAGCGTGCATATATATAGTGGTGAAAGAAAAATATGAATGTCTTTGTACTTTGAAACAAAAAATAGAGTGACCTACTTTGAAATATACAACACAAATGAACTAACAGAAGATAGACACCATTGAGCTGCTGGACCGATTACAGTAACACCTTGAAAAAAAAAAGGAAATTCAGTTATGGTTTAGTTGGAAAAATAATTTCAACTAATGACAACAGTGAAACCATATTGAATATTTAATCAAGTCAAGTATAACAGGAAACAAATACTTGACTCTTTGTATCTACACACATATGAAGGTTATGTTAAGGGCTGAATAGTTCAAACTCTTTGTATCTACATACATATGAAGGAAAATATACCAGTTGAACAGGTTCAGTTAAACAAAATATGCAGCAAGCTCTTGCAACCTCATGGTTGAAGCCATTTCTGCAAACCATTAATAACTGAGGATAATATTATTGAGTAGTACTCATCATTTTCTGAAGAAATCCTAAACGAACAAGAGACTGTTCCCTACTTAACATTTTATAGGCACTGTACCGGTCCGAGTCTGGTGGGTGTTCCAAAACTGTACCCAGCCCCAAGCATCAAGCTACTACACCACAAGCCGACGACTGTTTGAGAGTCGACTTTGAATCGCCCGAAGTTACCGTTCCTTTTCCTTATTAAAATCCTAAGAGCTCGAGTTCGGATCCCATCCTTTTGTGAGAATCGCTGGAGAATTGCTTTCCTTCTCGTCCAACATCTTCACCAAACCCTTAGTGTCATCTATAGCCTTTGCCCTGCTATTAACCATGAACGGAAACTTGCCCACTCTATAACTCACCCCAGTAGCCTTCACCCACTCTTCCATCTTCCCTACGTAAGCATCCTCAGAATGCGTGTACACAACTTCGGGTACCATGTCATAATCCACATGCCCTTCTTTACCCGCTATGAACTCAATACATGCAACTCCGTCTTCTTCATCTTTATGCGCAAGCATCGGACCAAGTATCACATTTTCAATCTACCTGTTGAAACTAGGAGTACTTCCGCCTCTAATGTGGTTCGGTCGCCACTGGGTGCGGGTTGGAGGGTTAGCTTAATGCCCGACCCAGATGTGTCGATTGATACCACTTTTGTCTTTAGCATGAATTCCTTCCTGCTTTTCCAGCATGAATTGAAACTGTTTGCACATTTCACTATCCATGGAAGGGACGATGTCAGGTGCAAACTCAACTACAGTTACTTCAGATCCAAGTCCTTTCCAGACCGAATCCATTTCTAAACCAGTGTAACCGGGTCCGATGACAATTAGTTTTTTGGGGAAGAGGATACATATATATTATAAGTTAGGTCTATTACATTGTATTCTACAACAACAAAGAAAACATTAGATTTTTTGTGTCGATAAGCTAAGGCAAACTGATAATGTTATGTTTAATCTGATTTTTGCCTTAAAAAAATCCATGTTGTTGGACCTAACCATGTATTTGAATACTCAGTTCCCCTTGCAATGATTCACCCAATCGAAGATCAGAGCATGTAGATAAAAAAGGGAAAAACAAAGAACCCATCCGCACAAGCTTCCCATAAAAATACTAAACTTAATATACCCATAAAAAATGTAAGGAATAGACGAAAAAACATTATACTAGATTAGCTATTGTACTTTTGAACAAAAGAAATCTCAAGCAACCACTCGAACCCTAAAGTAATATCAACAAATGTAGGAATTTAGGGGTTTTTCTTGTTCATTGAAAATTGCGGAAATCGCCTGCTTCCTTGCCGTGAATCTACCCGTGGATCTCCAAATCGTCCAACTGGAAATGGCCGAAGTGGAAGGAAAATCGCGTTTCTTTGAATCAGCGTGTTTCTGCTTTCTAATTCTTATCAATGCGGCTGAGGGATTGTTAAGCGTTGAGGATGGGTAAGCATAGGGTTTCGGCAGAATAAAAGAGGGTTTTTACGTTTTTGCCCCTGAACTAGGCATACAACCCAAATAAGCGTTGGCAATAAGAAAAATATAAATTTGTATTTTTAGCAACACATTTTTAACATAGCAACACTTATTCTTGATACTACACGGCAACACAAATAAGTGTTGACAATTGAAAAAAAAGGGTTGCCAAATGGCCATTATGGTGTAGTGGATCTCGCAATAGGTTTTCGTCAGCTTAGGGTGGAAGCTGAGAGTATAGCTAAAGCGGCCTTTCGGACGCCGTCTGGATTCTATGAGTGGTTGGTTATGCCATTCGGGTTGACCAATGCACCAGCATATTTTGTGGATCTTACAAATAGAGTATTCCGAGATCAATTGAATAAGTTTGTTCTTGAGTTCGTAGAAGATATCTTGGTTTATTCAAGGACAGAGGAAGAACACAAGGAATATTTGAGGATAGTGATGGAGGTGTTGATAAAACACCAATTGAAAGCAAAGTTTTCTAAGTGTCACTTCTGGAGAAGGGAAGTGAGATTCTTGGGCCATGTTGTTTCAGAGAATGGTATTGCCGTGGACCCTGCGAAGGTGCCTACGGTACAAGATTGGTCTACGCCCAAGAATGCAACAGACGTAAGAAGTTTCTTGGGATTGGCTGGATATTATCTTAAGTTTATCCAAGACTTCTCCAAGATAGCGGCACCGTTGACTCAGTTGACCAAGAAAAATCAAGCTTTTGTTTAGGACGAAAAGTGCGAGAATGCATTTAAGAGTCTGAAGGAAAAGTTGACATGTGTACCAGTGTTAGTCATTCCCAAAGGGAATGAAGAGATGACAGTATACACAGATGCCTGTGGTACCGGACTAGGTGTTGTATTGATGCGAGGAGGTAGGGTTGTAGCTTATGCTAGTCGGCAACTGAAACCGCATGAGAAAAGATATCCTACCCATGATTTGGAATCGGCAGTGATCGTGTTCGCATTGAAGATGTGGAGGCATTATCTCTTGGGAGAAAGATTCGAGTTGTTTACCGATCATAAATCGTTAAAGTATCTTTTCTCTCAAAAGGATCTAGATCTCTGATAGCAAAGATGGTTAGAATTCTTGGCTTCCTATGATTTTAATATCACATATACATAATGCGGTTGCTGATGCATTGAGTAGAAGACATGTCAGTTTAGGGGCTATGTTTCTAGAATGGAAGTAACTAGAGTACATCACTGGGTATGATTTCATACCAAAGTGCGAATTGGATCCAGAAGTATTAGCAAGTTTGACGATCAAACCCACTTTGATTGAGCAAATTGGTTCCAGTCAGAGAGATGATCCTAACCTATTGGAAATCATCTCCAAGTTAGAGATGGGTATCGACGAGGAGATGAACAAGTATGGGCTTGATCGAGATGGATGGCTTAGAAAGAATGGAAGACTAGTTGTGCCCAATGTCAATGGATTAAGGGATGAAGTGCTTAGATAATGTCATCACTCGAAACAGACCATCCATCCCGGTGGTAACAAAATGTATTGAGATATGAGGCAGACCTACTACTGGGAAGGGATGAAAAGAGATGTTGGGAAGTTTATATCTGAATGCATGAATTGCTAGCTAGTTAAGGCTGAGCAAAAGAAGCCTAGTGGTTTGTTGCAACCATTAGAAATTCCAGAATGGAAATGGAAACAAGTCTAAATGGATTTCATTGATGGGTTACCAAGAACTAGATCGGGCCATGATAGCATTTGGGTGATTGTGGACCGATTGACCAAGAGTGCAAGGTTTATACCCGTCAAGTCGAATAGAACGGCAGCTAAGTTAGCGTATCTATATATGAAGTGGGTAGTGAGATTTCGTGGAGTACCTAAAAGCATTGTGAGTGACTGAGACCCGTTGTTTACTAGTAGGTTTTGGAAGAGCTTACAAGAGGCTCTAGGGTCAGAATTATATCTCAGTACCGCGTATCATCCTCAAATTAATGGTCAAACAGAGAGGGTAAGTTGTATATTAGAAGATCTCTTGAGAGCTTGCATATTGGATTTTGTTGGATCATGGGATGACTATTTGCATCTAGAAGAGTTTGCATATAATAATAGTTATCAATCCAGTATTGGTATGGCTCCATTTGAAGCTTTGTACGGAGGACTGTGTAACTCACCGTCATGTTGGTTAGAAACTGGTGAGAAATTTATGCTTGGACCAGATGTGATAAGAGAAACTTCAGACAAGATTAAGATCATTCAACAACGAATGAAGGCTGCCCAAGATAGGCATAATAGTTATGCTGATAAGAGGCGAAAGGATTTGAAATTCTCCGTTGGCGACCTTGTATTTGTCAAGATCTCTCCATTAATGAATGTTATTCGATTTGGAAGGAGAGGAAAGTTGGCACCAAGATTTGTTGGTCCATTCCCAATCCTCGAGCAAGTTGGGAATTTGGCATATAAAGTTGAGTTGCCGGATAAGATGGCCGGAGTTCATAACATATTTCATGTTTCCTAGTTAAGGAAATTCATGCACGACCCCGATACGACTATTTCACCTAATCAGTTGGATGATATCGAAGTAGATACTGAGGCAGTTGGGAACCGCAAGCCAATTCGTATTGTCGATCCCGATACGAAGCAACTTCGAAGGAAAGCGGTGGATCTAGTCAAAGTTCAGTGGGGTGAGAATGAGAATGATTGTACTTGGGAGACAGAGGAGAGCATTAGGAAGACGTATCCAGAACTCTTTCCCTGGTAAGATTTTATTTGCAATTTAGTTTTCCGCATGCTAGGATAGACTTGTTTGTTGTTTTGTATGTTTGATTGTTGTGAATGTTTGGTAGGCATGCAGGATCCTTCACTAGTTTCTTAGTTAAGGAATTTCGGGGGTGAAATTTCTAAAAAGGGGAGGGGGGAATGCAACGACCCACATTCTACGCATCAGAGGATCGTAGAATATTTATTTCTTTCTCATGCAAAGTCGTATAGCCATGTAACTTTGGGAGACGACTGCTGGGGTCATTTCCCATGTTCATGATTTTTGTCTATTTTTAAGTGACCATTTTACCCCTAGCTGATCCTGTTTCGGCCATAACTTTTGATTGGTACGGATTTTTGACTTGAAACCACTTTCATTAGATTTGGATGATGGTTTACCTTTCCGTAGAGTGGTCACATTAGCTAAACGGACTCACTGTTTGGGAGATATGGCTGAAACAAGGTATAGAAGGTTAAAAACAGCTTAACGGGGCCTAATTAGGGTGATTAGCAAGAGGGCCCATAATCCATTTTGGGATTAGGGTTATGGGGAGGCCGAGAACAGTAGGAAAACGATTTTTATTTCAGTTTTCAACCGTCCAAAACATTTCTCTAACCCTAGCCATGGCCTCCACCTTCTAATTTAATCCCAAATCACTTTCTAATCAAGTTTTTAGCATAATCTACATCAAATCAAGGCAAAACAACACTAAATCAGAGTTGGAGCTACTGTGTTGCATTAGAATTCGATCCAAAACAGAGAATATTTCAGATGTATAGTTTGATTGTAGCTAAGGTGAGTGATTTGCATTGTTTTTCACTAATTACGGCTAATTAGGGGTGATTAGTTAAATTAGCGAAATTATAACTCAGAAAAATCTAGAAAAATTTGTAAAATTCTAAACTATTATTTTAGGGCTCTGATAGAAATTTGGGTTAATTTGGATAAGTATTGCTAATTGTATGCTTAAACGTGATTAAGGGGGATTAAGGGGAAAATATGGATTTTGGGTTTATTTGATCCATTTTAACTTATCAAATTGTTATTTTCGTGTTTGTGGTTGGTTTCATACGTTGCTATGACTATATGGCATGCTTTGTGGTTGATTTGAAAAGTTAGAGTGGTCGAAAATGCCGTCGTATGGCGTAAAACAGTCGCTGGAAAAGTTGTAGGAATTTGACCCGAACCGGATCGGATCGGTGGAGGAGGGAACGAACTAACCCGCTTGTGGAGTATCCCACAACCTGACCCGCATGCATCTGGAGTTATCTGAACCAACTGCTCGTGGACGGTGACCATGAACTGATCCACTCGTGGCATACATGCAACGATCCGAACCTGAGTGCCAACTAAGGACCAGAAGCCCCGAACCAAACAGAAACTCACGATCTGAATCAGGGAACTACTCCGAACCGAACCACCAGAAGAAGAAGCGTATGGGCCAACCCAAGTGGAGAAGCCCGACCCGAACTGATGGGGTCATCATGACCCGACTCGTATGGAGCAATCCGATCCGAAGTAGGTGATCACAAACTGAACCAGGATGGCCGAACCGAACCGATGATGACTGAAGGACCGAACCGATCCAGATTAGACCAAAACCCGATATGCAAAGGTAGTCCAAATGAGAGGTTGTAACTCAGGATCCAGATGAGAACCAATGAGTGAACTTCACGATTGGACTTTGCTGCGGGACGTGTGCTAAGGAGTTGTTGACGTCCATAGCTTTGATTCCCCGCCGAGAGACGATTGTTAGGCTACGGATCAGTGCAGTGGGGTAGCTATTACTCCATGGGGCAGAGTGATCGTAGCAAGGCTATGAGCCAGTGCAGTGGAGTCGTCATGAGTTCATGGGACAGAGTGGACACAGCAAGGACTAGTGGCTCTGGATCAGTGTAGTGGAGTCGCCATGACTCCATGGGGCAGGGTGATCATAGCAAGGACTTGGGTGATCAAAGCGGTGTATATCGTATGCTTTATGCACTGAGTGAGAGATGTGAGGATGGTTGCTATGCTTGATTATTTTCCATCATTATGACATGCACACCCCCACCCCCGTACCTTTACACCATATGTTAGTGTCACCTTAGAGTATTGTACATCTTGTTGTGCTAACTCTTTGGTTGCAGGTCCAGGTTCAGGTATGGTTTTGTATACCTGTTATTGTTCTGTTTTGCTTCTTATCGCTCATACCGGACTTTTGTCTGACCCAGAGTTTTATATCTCTTCTTATTACTCTGAGTGCTCTTAAACGGGCAAACTAGAGACAGGTCAGGTGATTATGCACGGGTAGCTGTGCCGGAGACGAGCATGAGGCTTCCACGTATGATATATATATATATATATATATATGTATATATATTCTCCCTGTGTCGGTGCTGGTCGCTACTTTGGGCATTAGTAATGTACCTTTCTTATTTTGCTTTGGAGACAGTTTTAAAAGTTGTAAAATGATGATGTGGAACATAAGCTGTATTTTGGATTTTCCGCTGCTATGATGGTTTAGTTTTCAGCTTATGCACCGTCTCACTTGTTTTATGTCAAATATGTTATTATTATATTTTATTCCATGCGCTGTGAGACATTCTACAGGTTCCTTGTTAGGTCAAATTCCCTTCTTTCCTTTCTTTGACGATCGTCCCGTGCTGGTTGGACATTGGCACAACGCACTTTCATTGGAAATGTCGGTTGGTGCGGGGCGGGTCGTCACAATTATTCCATTTTATTCATTAACACCGTTTATAAATTTACTTTAATCTCCTGCATTTTTCAATTTATAAACATTGTTTATAAATTTAATACTTCAATTTCCTGTATTATTTAATTTATAAACATCATTTATAAATCCACCACTTGTTTTATTTATTCAAAACAAGTTAATATCTTAATAGCCCATTCGAAATTCATATTCTATTTTAAAAAAAATAGATTTCCCGTTTAAATCTCAAAATCCCTTTCACGATATTTTTATAAATCCACATTTAGGCCTAGTGATATTTTAAACATCCAAAACACTCAAGTATTAATTATAGGTTTCCTAACAGATCATATATGATAATATATATATATATGAATAAAAAATAATAAAATTTGAGGAATCCAGTTGGATTCCTCCAACCTGTTTTTCCTGCATCCACAGACATTAGCCAACAAAAATAATACCCATCTTGCTTCGAGGCAGGATATCGTGGTATAGAAGGTCATTCACTATAATATTGTGGGGCGTATAGGGTCATCTGCTAATGATACTATGGGAATCCGCTAATGGTACTACGGGAACTATCCAATTACCAATATATATATATATATAAAATAACCATAAACACTAAGCCAAAATAACTAATATATTTATAATATCCACAATAATATTTAAACGCATCCAAACAACTAACAAATTATTAATTTATGATAAAAATATTTTTAATAAATTCTTGAGTGAAAATTGCTCACCGTGGTTTTTCCTTTGCCGAATATCCTGTAAAATTTCATATCGTCTTGGCTTGTGTCAATTGGATTCATTTCGTACCTACGTTGATTTAATTATTTTTAACGGTTAATCTACTATTTATTTAGCTTACTTACTATAATAAACAAATAATTCTATGAATTTTAAATTACGAAATAATGTATACCTTGTTGCCTCCGCACATCACTCGACCCACTACCAATTACTCGGCCATCGTTGACTTCAACCATCCTAAAAAATGCTCTGTTTCGTTTCGACATTTCACCTTGTATAAATTTAATATACTGCATTTGATTAATTATTACAAAGAACTAAGTGAACTAACTAAATTATTTAAATTTACATTAATTCATGTTACTATTCTACCATTTCACAATCCTCTCCATTACCTTGAGATTCCTCCACACTAGTCCTAACAGAAACTACATCATTCCACATCGTGCCTAATTGTCATTCACCTCAGCAACGCTCCAGATCACATCATTCATTCAACAATACTCAGAAAATCTACTGCGTTCCCTCGATTGAAAATCTGAACTCCCCCAATACACTTAGTCACATAGTTCGAAATCCATATTTGAACTTCCGATCTTGCCAAGAAAACCGCACCCTCCTTAATTCATTAGCAAAATCTCTGAATGTCACACCACCAGAACAAAATAGAACTTCAGCGCCGACCCCCATTTGGACTTCATCCCACTTGCTCATCACGTTAGAATCCCTTCTGAAAACCCATCCCTAAATTCGCTACCGCTTCCACCCTAGTCGCCTCTCTACTCTGCGAGCGTCTTGGTGTCGAGCTTCAATAGTCTCGCGATCCTTGATCGAGACTCCTTTTCGATTTCTTTTTTTATTAAAGGTGGAATGATTTCAATCTAGTAAATAAGGAAAGGGTTAGCACGGTTTTTGTTTCAACTGAAGGATTGACGAGAGAGAAATTAAAAAGGGAGAAAAGGGGACTAATCGCGTTTTAAATAGAGGAGAACAGGGAACTAGAAGGACACAAGCCATTAAATTCTGGTTTTACTTAATTATGAAGAAAGGGGACAATGATGGACGCGACTAAACGTTTTAGGGTACTTGCCTATACAAGTGTCTGTTAGCTTAGGGATGAAGGAAAACATTTATATTTTATTTTATTTTATTTTCGGTTGAACAGAGGTGATTTTACCTTATTTAAAGTATCACTTGTTTCTCCGAACTCCGATTTGAACGCAACAACAGACATTTCTAGGGTTATAACACTATTCTGAACACACTGGAACAGGTTTCGTAGCCCAATTCGACCGTATGGAGAAGATATTAATTTAAATCGATATAAATTAAATTAAAACAATAAATTTCTTGATAATAAATTATTATTATTGTTTATTATCAAATACAATTTTTACTGATTATTTGAATTATTTTGACTTCGTTTTAATTTCAAATTGAATTATTCCAGATTCTCGTATTACGATAATTATATATATATATTCGAAATAAGTCGTGTTTCAATTATTAAATTGATAACTCAATATAAAATATCATTTATATTATCAACCCAATATTTAAAACTATATTAAATATTTAAAACTAACCATAAAAAAAATCCAGGTCGTTACTTAACATATCTTCATACAATTGAATATTAGATGGATCATTATCTAAAGCTTCCTCTAATGATTTAAAATTTTCCTCTAACTGTAATAGCTGATTGTCATGATTATTTCGAAATTTATTCCACCTCTTCAGCTCATTCTTGGACGATGTCAACTTGCTTAAGAATTGATATTTGGGGAAACCCCACATAGAAGCAGATAATCCCATAGTTATACACTATTCATAACCTCAAGCAAGTGCCAATTGTTACAATATTTGAATGGGTATCCCTTCTGTTTAATTGTAGAAATTAGATCTAAAACTAGTGGATTATGATCACTTGTCATTTGGGAGAGAGTAATGGCTTTCAAGTTTTTTTTATTGAATAAAAGAATTATTATCCTAGATATTGTCTATATGGGTAGCTAGACCATTCCTTCACCACGTGAAATTAAAACCAGTAGTTTTTATTTCCATTAAACCAACGTGCATTAAGCAGTTCTGAAATTCTCTAATATGTTGGAAAGATATAGGAAGGCCACCCTTCTTATCCATGGGAGATAATGCATTATTATAATCCCCTATTAGCAGCCGTGCTTCATCGATAAGTTGAGACTGATTAATGATGTTATTTCAAAGAATCTGCCTTTCAAAAAAGCTATTACTGCCATATATGACAGTAAAAGAAAGGGAAAGTCCACATGTGTATTCAGAAAAACTATTACAATCACATGTACGATACTATATTTTTATTATTGGTTATAATAAAAGGTGTCTGCGGTTACCTTAAAAATCGGTCGGCTATGCCAAAAAAAAGTCCACCTGTATTATGAGTTGTGGTTATATGTTGTGGAGATGAAGAAATAATTTGAAGTGACCTCACTGTAGATTCCCAAAGAAGAAGTATATGACTTGTGCACTCACTTGAATCATTTGTAACATAACACATTCAAATTGCCTGTACTTAATTTATTTTCTACTAAGCCAATCACTCTTGGCTTAAATTTGTTCAAGAGAGTGAGCACATCATTCATACGCTTTAATGTGAAATGCCATTTATGAGAGGAGGAACTCCTCAGATTTCTATGTATGTATGTATGTATGTATATATGTATGTATATGTGTGTGTGTGTGTATATATATATATGTTGTGTTTTCCATTTTAGTGAACTTCACCTAATCATAGTTTTATGTTTTTTTCATTTGTTTATTTACTAATGCACCTTTTAATTTTTTTTCTCCTAGATAGTAGCTTGAATTCTCAAGAAGTTTGGAATGGAAGTTTTGAGAAATATTAATGTTATTCAAAGAGTGGGACATTGGAATATTTGAGAAATAACACTATTATTTTTTATTTGATGATGAGTTATTCTTCCTAATTTTTGATGATGAAATGAAATGTGTTTAAAACTATTCGTACCAACATACATTTACTTTATTGTTATAATCTCAATTGGAACCCTAAATGTTTGTACATTATTTTTCTTCCACAAATGACTTCCTATGAATAATCAAAATCCATGTATAATTTTTTATGCGGATAAAATGAAAGTTTGTTATGTAGTGTTAGTAAGTAGGTGAATTTATTTCTTAGGATGCTTGATTGATTCCGAAGAACCAGTAATAACTGCTTTCTATCACACAACTAATGCAATTGAGTTTTCTTATCTTAGTATCTACAGTTTTTTGAACACCTTTGAGCGCTAAATTATGTCCAAATGTCCGTATTCATTAAAGTTTATGTATACATTTAGACAACATATATTATTACTACATGTCTATTGAGTTACGCCTGATTTTCAAGTTTCCATAGAATATATAAAGATTTTTTCGTACTCTATAATGTTACTGAATCCACACTATTAGATTAACCATTAGGATATATTAGCATATAGACCAATACATTCCTTAGAAATTTGATAATGCTTACAAGAATTGTAGATGAAAAAGTTAAAAAGAAAGAGATTTAATGAAAGAATAGGGGATTAAAAAAATCCTTTGCCAAAATAAAATTTAACTCAACTAAGTTGCAGTTCAACAGTAATGAAATAGGCGTCAACAATTATTTTTTGCTTTTCTATCCTTAAATGATATATATCTCTCTCTTATCCACATGTACCATATTTCTCAGTCGTGTGCATAACACGAGTTCGTACTCATTTAATCTTATTTATTTACATCTCTATTACCTATATATATTTATGTTCTATTGACTTAGAGCAATTTCCTAGATTTGTTTGTTTCGCTTGATTTGTAATTGATTGCATTTGTTATTTGGATTTTCTTCATCCTAGGGTGTTTTCACCCTTAATAGTTCAGTATCAAGGGCATAGACTTTCCTATTTTTTGATTTACGTGTGGAACCTAAGACTTCACTCAAGTCATTGCTTGTCGGTCTTAGAAAACCCCACGGGTAGTGATATACCCTGATTTTTCAACGCCTTCACACTACCTAGGTAGTCACCCCTATAAATTGGCAGAGGTGGCCCTCGAACCTAAGACCTATGTCTCATCCCAATTCGCCCACCTCTAACCAACTGAGCTAGGAGTGTCGAGTCATAGAATTTCCTATTTGAATGTAAAATGTTGATAAAATGATAATATTTGATAAAGATAGTTCTTCTAGTACTTTTAGTCCTGAAATCACACTCTACATTAGTGGTTCTTATGCTATAGTAGGATCATATTCACTAATTGGTAAATGGAATGACGATGGACGTAGAAACGAGAGTGGAAGATGAATGCAAGCCTTGGGGAGAACCATATTTATAATGTTGTGTCTGATTTAATTTAGACTTGTTTCCTGATGACATTTCCATTGTTAAGAAGATCAAGATCAAGATGTAAGCATATATTAAGGTTCAAGTTGTTGAATGAGATAATGTTATATCTAAAGAAAGTATTAAGGCAACAACAGCAAAGTCATTTGCAGTAATTTGGGGAACCTTTGCATGAAGAAATCTCTTGCAAAATGGTTTATTTTGTTGAAGATCTTCTTTGCTTATAAGATAAAGGAACTTCATTCATTAAGGCATATTTGAAAATGTTGGACGATTTACTTATGGAGATGAATGTTGTTGATTTGAAAGTTGATGAAGTGTTAAAAGTCGTAGTATTTCTTTTTTCCTTTCCCAACTGATTCAAATGATTTACCGTTAGTACAATTTTATAGTAGAGGTAGTCTAACTCTGATGAATGTCAAAACCAGTCTCCTAAGTGAATAATCGAAACATAGGATGTTGAGTTGGGAATTGAGAGTAAATATGTAGTAGTCAAACCTTGTTTATCAATAGAGAGAAAAAGGATAAGTCTAGACTCATCTGAAGGATGACAAATGCATATATTATAAGGCGTCCATTGGGTGAAGGATTTTCCAATATTAAAGAAAAAGGAGGAGGAGGAGACAACTAGTTCCCCATTGGTTTCTCCAAAGGACGATGATCTTCCTATAGTAGCTTTTATATATGGTGCAAATCGCTGGATTTTGGATTTAGATGCTTCATTCTAAAGGCACCAAATAGGTTCTCTACCTTTATGACCAGAGAAACTATTCTGAGTTTTTGACTAGGTGGATCTTTATAAAAGTGTGGTGCTAAGGGCACCACAATTTCCTCTTCTTATTACCATAACTAGAAAATTAAAACACATTAAATTCTTTATGCGTCCTAGTACCACATTGATTTTGGAACAAATAAAGTCAACCAAACGAACGGTGATCAACCACCATCGAAATATTATATGTACGATGATTAACCATCGTTCGAAAATATTGTTTGCGGCAAGAAAGCATCGTTCAATCAATTTCATTCATGTCAAATAATACTCAGTGTAGCCTTCAACCAAACCGAAATTAGTGTTAGTAACTTACTTGATTGAGTTGATTTGGGTTAAGACGACGATGCATTTGCAACTTTCTTCTTGCTTGGCATTAATGGCGTTGAACGATTTCATGATGATCGAAGTTAAATCAAGGGTTTTCGAAAGAAAGGATGGACGAATTGAAGCTGAGAGGAGAAATAGGTATAAAGGGTGGTAGCTTCCATTTTTAATATTAAAGGTATTAGGAAGAGTGAAAGGGTAATTTTGTGGTGTTTTTTTAGTTGTGGTAATCGAAAGAGAAAATTGGGATGCCTCTAGCACCACGTTTATAAAAAATCAAGACGTCTAGATGAAGATAGACAGTTCGCAGACTTAGGAACATGACAAATTCTATTTCAACCCACAAATTTAGTTAGTATCCCCCTATTTCATCAAAAAAAAAATATGATGACCAAAATACCCTTTTTCTGTTATATTTTTTCTAGCTTTTTGAACACCTCGTAGTTGTACTACGTGGTTTCTCGGTGTACCTCATAGTAGTCCTACGTGGTCCATGAATGAACCACGGAGATCATCTACGTGGTACTTTGACGAACTACGTAGGACAACTATGAGGTACATCGAAAAAACGCGTAGTCCCCCTACATAGAAGGTTTTTTTTTAAATGGGGGGCTACTAACTAAATTTGGGGTTTACCGATTATTTCATGATTTGGGGGCTACTAACTAAATTTGTGGGTTGAAATAGAATTTGCCTAGGAACATATTGGAACCTCCAAGAAACAGCTCAGTCTCAAAATAAAGCGCTCGAAACACAATCATAAGTAATAAACAAAATGGGAGAAGGATGGGAGATCTTCCCCTATAAAAATCGATCGATACCGAGGTGGTATTTATTGAAACACCCCACCTCCGTTAGGGTCACTCTCAAAGGGAATGCCCTAATTTTGGTGGAGGTTTATAAGTACAAGTCACAGATATACAAGACAGATATAAGAACACATATTTGTAAACAGCGGAAGAACAACAAATTTTATTTCATAAAGTCAAATACGTGTTACAACAACATCCTCTCCAAAAACATAACATAATACTTTCATAATCTGTCTTGAGTACATTATTTAAAGAAGCATAAATAAAACATAGATAAACTGCAAAAGCCCCATAGTGGATTGTCCAAAGCCATAGTTCAAAACAGGAAAGTCCAAGCAATACATTTCTCTTCTTCAAGCTGGATGTTGAGGTTGGTCAAGCTGCTGTGTTCCCTCCCTGAGAACCTGGGGGGGGGGGGGAAACGGAAGAAAGAAGACGAAAGAAAAGTAGAGTCAGACATAAAGCCTGAGTAAGTCTAGTACTATTTTGTCTATGAATAAAGAACTGGGTATGATAAGTAATAACAAGAAGTGGGCAAACACCATAACTTGGTTAAGTTGTCTAGGGTCGAATATACTATCGTACCCCATGTTAATCTCTGAACCCATATAAACTAGTTTCCAACTGGCACCCCATAATCAGGGTGATGTGATCCATTTTATGATGATCGGCTCCTACTCGCATAGTTACATGTGTCTTACGGCCCCCGATGTCTGTAGTTACCTATGCTGGTCCCACCATGGGGTGTATCAAGTCCCATAGTGGCAACCCGACACAACCTTAGAGTGCACAGGTATGCTACTGGTGCCCAGTGCCTTATTTTTCTGCGCCGGAGTGTGTGCACGCCCGCACTCCGTTAGAACCTACACTGCTACACCACCGCCGTCGATTTGACCTCTTACAATCAGCCCAGTAATCGTGCCCCACCCTGCCTAGTTTCAGGGTATCATGATACACCTTTTAGGGTTACTGCTGAAAAGGGTCCCCCGTTACTAGGTTTTCTATCTCTAACCAACATGCTAAGTTGGTTAAGTGTTTCCTAACCTAACCCCACCAGTCCGTTTAGTTTAGCATGTTCTATTTTGATTAAGTCTTTAGTTCACTTAATCCTAACAATCCTGACTCAGCCTTAATTGTCTTATTAAGGCCCTGACCTCTCACATTAGACAGGTATTGTTGTGGCTGCCTGTTGCCGGTTGGTTCCGGGCAGTCTTACGCCACAACTCAGTCTAACCTCGGGTCCTTATTGGGCTCCATGTTTAACCTCTCACATTGGATAGGTATTGTTGTGACTACTGGACAGCCGGGCGGTTCCGGGCAGGTTTACATCACAACTCAATCCAACCTCGGGTTAAACACATCGTATGTTCTACATTTACATATCTTGTCATTCTTCTTTATTTCTTATATGTAAATATTTGCGGCCCATTATTAAGTTAATGGTGTAAAGGTTACACCAATCACGGGCCCAACCCATACTTGAATTTTGGGCCCTTCTATTTTATATTTTCATTCATTAATTAATTTTAACCCAACGTTATTTTCCCCCGTTTTACACGTCCGTTCATATATATTGGGCTTAGCCTTTTAAAGCCCAATTTAGCCATGCGAAAGGGGAGGCTTAAAGCGTGATTACATACACAAAGAGGGGAAGGTGAGCGCATGAACTTGCAATACGACGTTGGAAATACAAAATAGAAATTGGTGTACTTGCATAGTGGTAACATAGGTGACATGAATCAAAGCATGTGAACTTGCATAGGTTTAACTACAACATGAACCTATATTCTTATTTAGGCATAGTGTCAAACATAAGCATGGCATAAATACTTCTAGCATAAACATGGCATAAGCATGGCATAAATACTTCTAATCATGGTGTCTGCTTTAAACTTGCAAAAAGGGATTTTTGAGTCTAACCTAGCCATGTCTCACATATGTCATCATATAATTCTTTTAAACAAGATAGACTTAATCATAGATTTCAATTATGCCAAATATCATTCATAGCCTAGCCATATTCATAAGTTTTGCAAAAGCATGACTTAATACATGGATTATGGTGTCAAAATTCCAACATAGTTTCATATGAACTATAACAACCAAACTTGTTTCAATTACTTGCAAAATGATTTATGCACAAAAATATACATCATGATGGCATAATAACAAAGCCCCAAACTCGCTTGAATTTCAATCAACTACATACATGTAGCTTCAACATAGATTACATAATTTGCGCAATATTCCAAACGTATACTTGCATAGAACTACCGCATGTAGTTCTTTATAATGAATAACATAATTTTGCACAAATATGAATTACTTTATTATCCCAATTCAAGCATACAAATCAATACAGTTGTTTATTCATACCAAAGTAATACTCTACTTACAATGGTTGCGGCGAATTCTCTAATTAAGAGATATGATTCCTTTGTTGAATTGATTGGCTTTAGGTTGCTTGAATTGCTTTAGGCTTTAGAACTTTCTTCCTAATTCTCTCTCTAGTTGGCGGCTACTCTTTGTCGTTCCTCAGCAACATGGCGGCTATGTTCTTAATTTGAATGAATAGATTAGGGTTTAGTCTAGGGTTGTTTATATAGAGGTTAGGAATTGATTAGGACCCTTGATGTTGCTTGGATAGATCGTAGCCATTCATTAGATAGAGAGACCAATTAGAACCCGCCACCTAGCCCTAATGACAAAGCAGACCACAGAAATTCGACCAAACACAGACCTGGCCAGCCAGGTTGACTGGGCTCGACCAGGTCGACACCCCTGTCGACAGGGCTGTCGACAGCCCTGTCGACATGGGTAGCCCAGGTCGACAGCCCAGTCGACCTGGGTGGCCCAGGCGGGTGTTCTTCCACCCTGGCCCGTTGGGCCCTACTTCGGAATATTTAATTATTTAATTCTGTTTGAATTTTAAACTTAATTCAAAACTTCCGAAGGCCATATCTTCTTCATACGGACTCCGTTTTTCGAAAACTCGGACTCTATTTCGCGTATTTTTCCGAGACGAACGCAATGGCGTATCCCGTTTCCCTTAGTTCTTTGATTTCAGATTAATTATACTTTAATTTGTTAATTTCACAGTTATAGAATTTTCAGGGTGTTACATTCTCCCCCACTTAAAAGGATTTCGTCCCCGAAATCTTCAAGTTAGGAGGAATGTATATCCTAACATCCAATCATCCATCTACTCATCCATCAAACACGAGCATCCATTGTCCTTAAAAGATTTCTAATGCTTCATGATCATATGCGAAGTGTGTGTGTACATGTACTTATCTAATGCAAAATCAGGCGGTCTACTGATTCAGTTGACCTCCTTAATGCGGATTATGTAAGTGCCATGAATCCATTATGTATGCAAATTTTCCTATTCATGATTCTACATGAGTGCACAATCATTCAATACAAATGCAACATCCACATGACAACACATTAAAGTTCAACCATATACGAATACAAACATATATGCATATGCAATATGAAGTGACTGAGCCGATCTAAAACCTAGATTGTGTGTGTATATGCAACCACGAGCAACCACTAGCAATCACTTGCAACCACTTGCAACCATCATCCATAACATGTTTCAACTACATGTTTCCATCCAAAGGGTTTCTACCTAAAAGATACGGTCGAGGAAATATACCTAAAAAGATAGATAAAAGCGCAACTTAAGGAAAAAGAAAGATCAAGGATGTACCCTCGAACAGAAAAGGGTAGGCAGTGCGGATTCTAGCTTCAGTTCCCCAAGTCGCGTCTCCCTCGGCGTCGCTCCACTGGACTTTGACGAGCTTGACTTCGCGGTTGCGTAGCTTCTTTACTTCCGTTCCTAAGATTCGGGTTGGAACCTTTCTTATGGTTGCTTCGCGTTCCACTTCGGCCTCTTCGAGGATATTTGGCTCTACCACTTCAGCAGACTCATGTAGACATTTTCGGAGATGTGAAACGTGAAATACGTTGTGGACTCCAGCCAACTTCTCGGGTAGCTCTAATCTATAGGAAATTTTCCCAATTGTTCCTATCTAAAGGTATAGTTGAAGTAAAAACTTTGTGCCCATTAGGCAATGTCAAAACTGAAAACCTATGCCACATATATATTGATTAGGAGAAGAACTCCCTAAGCATCAGCCCCGAAGACCGAAATCAACATCAGACTGACACCCAAAGAGTTACTCAACCCAACCACCATATATGATTCTAGGTAACTAAGCATGATGGACTCCTTTTAGGTCATAAGGGAGTCCCTTCCTGAGACCAATCTGTATCATATAAAACCCAAAAACTTTAGTCAAACCAATGAACACCCTCGAGCCCCAACATGTGTTACTAACAGATGAGTCATACTCCCTATGTGGTTTGCAACAGAAATTGGATTGAGAATGGGACCGAGAGGATATACCGAAAAGATACTATGCAAGTAAGCTCTACAGGAAGAGAGGGATCAAGGATATACTCTTAAGAAGAGATATTATGCACGAATCTAGTCTTCAATCTTCTAAGTCGCATTTTCTTGAGCTTAACTCCATTATGCTTTGTCCATCTTTAACTTCACAATTTCGTAGCTTCTTAATTCCTGTTTCCTTTTTCACTTATTCTCCTTCTAGTATACTTGGCTCAAGCCTAACTACGTACTCATGGTTCCATGCAAGCTCTCCAAAATTCATTAGTGAATCTTGGATCTTGTTCACTTACTAGAAGGTATTCCACATAGATGAATTATCTCTTGAAAATAAACAAATGTCAACTATGTTGCCAAATGTACTTACTAAGGTGATTATGCATCAGCGAAATGAACCTTCAGCCTTAGTGGCGAACAATACTGGAGCGCCCTATTCTGAAATGCTCCTCCTAATGAACCCCTTTTCTAGAAGCTCTTTAATCTATTTACTGAGCTCTTTCCTTTCTCGTGGAGCCATATGTCTAACGGGCAACGCAACGGGCTTTGCATTATCTACAAGATATATGCGGAAGTCTATTTCCCGCTTCGGAGGTAAGCCCTTCACCTCTTCGAAGACATCCGGATATTCCCGGACCACTCTAACTGATTTTAAATTTTCAACAGAGGCATCTAGCGATTCGAGATAACTAAGCATAACCGCATACGAGGGATTACAAGAAATTTCCAAAGTATTACCGAGCTGGGTTAGGAGCCTAACAACCCTTTTCTCACAATCAAGGATGGCCTCATTACGGGATAGCCAATCCATACCCAAAATCAAACCATACCCCGAAAAGCCCAAAACAAAGGCACTACATAGAAATTCTACGCTTAGAATAGAAATTTTTAATCCCACACAGATCATAGACAAATGAGCTGGGCCCCCAATTGGGTTTGAAACAATTAAGGGGTCCTCTACCATACTAGTTTTTAGGTGCAGAGATTCTACTAAAGCAGACGAGATAAAGGAGTGTGATGCGCCAGAATCAAATAAAGTGCGAACGGGGTGATCGTAAAGATAAACTACACTTTCTACAGAAGTGTTCGTACCTCGCTGTTGCAAAGGTGGCGCTTCCAGCACATGAATCTGTGCCCCTGGGGTGGATCCAGCGCTCTGCCCCTGTCCCCGTTTCTTTGGGCAATCCTTAGCCCTATGGCCTGTCTCACCGCAAGAAAAGTACCCACCATTCTCCTTGGACTTCTTTTTCCGGCAGTCCTTTACTAAGTGCCCCACTTTGCCACAGAAATTACACGTCCTCTTCTCTTTGTTGCCTTCCCCGTCTTTTTTAAAGTCTGTCTTCTTAGGCTGCAAACCCTCTTTCTTCTTGCCCTTATCCTCTTCATTCAGCAATGCCATTTGCACCAATCTTTCATACGTGGCTCCCATGGGTATATGGGTCATGGCCAAACTGTGTAATGGCTCATTCAACCCTTTGACGAAACGGAGAGCCTTCTTGTGCGGGGTGTTGACTAGGTCAAGCCCAAACCTAGCCAGCTCATCGAACTGATTCACATATTCTCTGACTGTCTTGTCCCCTTGCTTAAGAAATAAGAATTTTTCCAACTGCAAACTTCTTTCCGCATCTGAGAGAAATTTGGTCTCAAACCTTGCCCTAAAGTCCTCCCATGTCTCCACTGGTCTTTCAGCATTAGTGACTTCCCACCAGTAGGAAGCCTCTCCCTTCAATAGCCACACTGCCAACTGTACTTTTTGCCTATCTTCTACCTCAAAGATGATGAATAGGTCCTCCGTTTCTTTCAGCCAATTTCTAGCTGCCACGAAGGACTCAGTTCCATGGAAATCCCTTCCTCCCATAGCTTTAAAATCTTTACATATCTTAGAAAACGTGTTTCCCCGAGGAGGAGGTGGAGGAAAAGGTGCCGCTGCAGCTGGATGGTTTCCTTCAGCTGGGGGAGGAGGAACGGTAGGACCTGGCTGAGTGGCCCTTGCTTCTAAGAACCGTCTAAACCAACCAGGTATTGGCACCCCTTCCGGCAAGTTAAGTTCTTGGGACATGCTGAAACAAAAAGGATAGATTCAAAACGAAGGATAAGAGATAGTACCTATGGCTTTGGGGAGTGGACTTTGCCTTTTAAAATAAAATAATATTTCCTTTTAAAAATGCTTCTTTAAATTTCCTTTTTTGAAAATAATTTTTCAAAACTTTTTATCTTATCTGGTAAACCTATGCTCTGATACCAAGTGAAACACCCCACCTCCGTTAGGGTCACTCTCAAAGGGAATGCCCTAATTTTGGTGGAGGTTTATAAGTACAAGTCACAGATATACAAGACAGATATAAGAACACATATTTGTAAACAGCGGAAGAACAACAAATTTTATTTCATAAAGTCAAATACGTGTTACAACAACATCCTCTCCAAAAACATAACATAATACTTTCATAATCTGTCTTGAGTACATTATTTAAAGAAGCATAAATAAAACATAGATAAACTGCAAAAGCCCCATAGTGGATTGTCCAAAGCCATAGTTCAAAACAGGAAAGTCCAAGCAATACATTTCTCTTCTTCAAGCTGGATGTTGAGGTTGGTCAAGCTGCTGTGTTCCCTCCCTGAGAACCTGGGGGGGGGGGGGAAACGGAAGAAAGAAGACGAAAGAAAAGTAGAGTCAGACATAAAGCCTGAGTAAGTCTAGTACTATTTTGTCTATGAATAAAGAACTGGGTATGATAAGTAATAACAAGAAGTGGGCAAACACCATAACTTGGTTAAGTTGTCTAGGGTCGAATATACTATCGTACCCCATGTTAATCTCTGAACCCATATAAACTAGTTTCCAACTGGCACCCCATAATCAGGGTGATGTGATCCATTTTATGATGATCGGCTCCTACTCGCATAGTTACATGTGTCTTACGGCCCCCGATGTCTGTAGTTACCTATGCTGGTCCCACCATGGGGTGTATCAAGTCCCATAGTGGCAACCCGACACAACCTTAGAGTGCACAGGTATGCTACTGGTGCCCAGTGCCTTATTTTTCTGCGCCGGAGTGTGTGCACGCCCGCACTCTGTTAGAACCTACACTGCTACACCACCGCCGTCGATTTGACCTCTTACAATCAGCCCAATAATCGTGCCCCACCCTGCCTAGTTTCAGGGTATCATGATACACCTTTTAGGGTTACTGCTGAAAAGGGTCCCTCGTTACTAGGTTTTCTATCTCTAGCCAACATGCTAAGTTGGTTAAGTGTTTCCTAACCTAACCCCACCAGTCCGTTTAGTTTAGCATGTTCTATTTTGATTAAGTCTTTAGTTCACTTAATCCTAACAATCCTGACTCAGCCTTAATTGTCTTATTAAGGCCCTGACCTCTCACATTAGACAGGTATTGTTGTGGCTGCCTGTTGCCGGTTGGTTCCGGGCAGTCTTACGCCACAACTCAGTCTAACCTCGGGTCCTTATTGGGCTCCATGTTTAACCTCTCACATTGGATAGGTATTGTTGTGACTACTGGACAGCCGGGCGGTTCCGGGCAGGTTTACATCACAACTCAATCCAACCTCGGGTTAAACACATCGTATGTTCTACATTTACATATCTTGTCATTCTTCTTTATTTCTTATATGTAAATATTTGCGGCCCATTATTAAGTTAATGGTGTAAAGGTTACACCAATCACGGGCCCAACCCATACTTGAATTTTGGGCCCTTCTATTCTATATTTTCATTCATTAATTAATTTTAACCCAACGTTATTTTCCCCCGTTTTACACGTCCGTTCATATATATTGGGCTTAGCCTTTTAAAGCCCAATTTAGCCATGCGAAAGGGGAGGCTTAAAGCGTGATTACATACACAAAGAGGGGAAGGTGAGCGCATGAACTTGCAATACGACGTTGGAAATACAAAATAGAAATTGGTGTACTTGCATAGTGGTAACATAGGTGACATGAATCAAAGCATGTGAACTTGCATAGGTTTAACTACAACATGAACCTATATTCTTATTTAGGCATAGTGTCAAACATAAGCATGGCATAAATACTTCTAGCATAAACATGGCATAAGCATGGCATAAATACTTCTAATCATGGTGTCTGCTTTAAACTTGCAAAAAGGGATTTTTGAGTCTAACCTAGCCATGTCTCACATATGTCATCATATAATTCTTTTAAACAAGATAGACTTAATCATAGATTTCAATTATGCCAAATATCATTCATAGCCTAGCCATATTCATAAGTTTTGCAAAAGCATGACTTAATACATGGATTATGGTGTCAAAATTCCAACATAGTTTCATATGAACTATAACAACCAAACTTGTTTCAATTACTTGCAAAATGATTTATGCACAAAAATATACATCATGATGGCATAATAACAAAGCCCCAAACTCGCTTGAATTTCAATCAACTACATACATGTAGCTTCAACATAGATTACATAATTTGCGCAATATTCCAAACGTATACTTGCATAGAACTACCGCATGTAGTTCTTTATAATGAATAACATAATTTTGCACAAATATGAATTACTTTATTATCCCAATTCAAGCATACAAATCAATACAGTTGTTTATTCATACCAAAGTAATACTCTACTTACAATGGTTGCGGCGAATTCTCTAATTAAGAGATATGATTCCTTTGTTGAATTGATTGGCTTTAGGTTGCTTGAATTGCTTTAGGCTTTAGAACTTTCTTCCTAATTCTCTCTCTAGTTGGCGGCTACTCTTTGTCGTTCCTTAGCAACATGGCGGCTATGTTCTTAATTTGAATGAATAGATTAGGGTTTAGTCTAGGATTGTTTATATAGAGGTTAGGAATTGATTAGGACCCTTGATGTTGCTTGGATAGATCGTAGCCATTCATTAGATAGAGAGACCAATTAGAACCCGCCACCTAGCCCTAATGACAAAGCAGACCACAGAAATTCGACCAAACACAGACCTGGCCAGCCAGGTTGACTGGGCTCGACCAGGTCGACACCCCTGTCGACAGGGCTGTCGACAGCCCTGTCGACATGGGTAGCCCAGGTCGACAGCCCAGTCGACCTGGGTGGCCCAGGCGGGTGTTCTTCCACCCTGGCCCGTTGGGCCCTCCTTCGGAATATTTAATTATTTAATTCTGTTTGAATTTTAAACTTAATTCAAAACTTCCGAAGGCCATATCTTCTTCATACGGACTCCGTTTTTCGAAAACTCGGACTCTATTTCGCGTATTTTTCCGAGACGAACGCAATGGCGTATCCCGTTTCCCTTAGTTCTTTGATTTCAGATTAATTATACTTTAATTTGTTAATTTCACAGTTATAGAATTTTCAGGGTGTTACATTTATTGTTGTTCCGGCCTTGTCTCTCACTCCTGCATACTTGGACTTAGATATGGACTTGAAATTTCGTGGACTTTTAGCTCTGCTAGATAGTTACCTTATAAATTTAAACTCTATGCCTTCTGGGAAAGAAATTTTGCTATCTTCTTCTTCTTCATCCTCGATCTCCACTTCAGTGCAATCACTAAAGGAGCTATTATTTGTTGTCTTAGGATTTAATAAGGATAAAGCTCTTGTACTTGAGGCTCAAATTCTTTTTCTAAATCAAGCAATTACTAAAGATAATAATGGACATAAACCGGGGACTTTTGAACGACTGTAGAATTGTATTGTCCTTTTAATTTTTATTTATTCTCTATAATATCTAGGTATACTATATGTTATCTTTGGGGGCTGTGCAACTTTTGGCGTTAGCATTTTGGAGCTTACATTGAGAACGACTTATTTTGGGCTTAGATCTAGTTTTCTGCCCTGGATAAGATAGATTTAGATTTTTGATTTAGAATATTATTATTATGGATTTCAAGAAGATATGCAATTATTAAATATTAGTGCTTAGGAGATCTGGAGGATCGTCAAAAATAGTTGTTGCAGTTGATCAGGCCCGACCCATGACGTAGGCAAGCGATCCATACGCCTAGGGCATCATCACGTGAAGGGGCAACAACCGGAAGGAAAAAAACAATGAGAAAAAAATATCTCAATTCGCACATCGTAGCCACAGGCAGCAGCTCGTCGTCGTCAGCCCTTGACCTCTAAAACGCAAGACTGCGGATCTGGATTTCCAGCCCTCAACCTCCAATTTTTCGTCGTCGTCGCTCAAATCAGCCGTCAACTCCTCAACCCTAATTCATAGTTCCTAAAGGCTAAATCATATGATTTAATTTGATGAAGTATGAACTATGAATTTATAATTAGCAGTTATGTTAGTCTGTAGTTGATTGTTAAAGGTATTAGTTTAATGTCGTTGATTTGTCAAAGGCTAGCCAACCAATGCATGTAGATTTATTTCTTCCGTAGCCCGTAGGTTGTGTGATCCCATAATTCCACTTTTGATGCCAGTAGGCTGTATGATTCAATCCACAATTCCACTTTCCAGTTTCCTCATGCTTCAAGTTCAAAAATTAGAAATTTGATTTATTCTTATTTTTATATCTTGTACCAAGTCCATTATTGGTGCTATTTGATAATGAAATCATCATCATGTTATCTACTTAATAATTTATTTTATCTAATTTGATGCTAGTTATTAATTATCTAATTAACAATTTATTGTTAAAACATTTGTTTTTTGAAAATAATTGAGTGCATTGTATCATGATTTGATATAGGAATTGAAAATATTTATTTAAATTCACTTAGCGATTGGTTTGAGCAATTTAAACCTTATAAATGATTTTTTGGTTTTTTTGCTAAATTTGAAGTTTAAAAATATTAAAGATGATAAACTAAAGAGGAATTGCATGAATTTGGACACATGAGAAGAAAAAGATACTTGTGCTAAGGAATTGTTTCATGAGCTTCAACAATCAAAACGGATTCTACCTTCAGAAGTTACTACATCAATTGATATCCTTAATTTTTTGAAGTCTTGTCGAGATGTTAGTGGATTTCTCAATGTTTGGGTTGCAAACCGAATTCTACTGACTATTCCTGTCACTAGGGCTGGCAATTAGAACCGAGAACCGAAAACCCGAACCGAACCGACCCAAGAAGACCCGAACCCAAACTGAACCCGATGGGTCTCGGGTCAGGTCTAGGTGATGAAAAATACAATTAAGACCCGATAAAACCCAACCCGAATTGACCCGACCTGAAGGACCCGACCAAAAAGTGTTGAAACATATGTATTTTTAGTGTTATTTTCCAACCGAACCCGACCCGAACCGGAGCCCGGGTCAGGTCGGATCCAGATTTTTGAAATGTATGATTCAAACCCAACAAAACCCGACTCGCCTAGACCCAAGACCCGCTGGGTCGGGTCTAATTGCCACCCCTACCTGTCACTGTTGCTTCGACGGAAAGAAGCTTTTCAAAGTTGAAATTAATTAAAATATATCTACAAACTACTATGTCGCAAGAGAGATTAAGAAGACTAACTATGATTTAAACTGAGAATGAGTACTTAGATATGCTTAACTATGAATAGATAATAGCCAAGTTTGCTTTAAAAAATGCAAGAAGAAGCTGCTTTCGTTGATGTCAATATATGTATTTTCTTATTAAATTGACATTTAGAAGGGTATGTAATCTAAATGATTTGACTTGTAATTTTTAAGCAATTTTAACTTCTATAATAGAATTTGCATTTTGTTCCGTATATTTAATTATATTGTTGTTTATTAATTGTGGGGCACCAAAAAGATTTTTTTTTCATATTGGACTAGGGCATTCAACATATTTGGGCCGACCCTGCAGATGATAAAAGAGGTCCTCATCAAATGGAGGTTATTAACTAATAGGCGGCACTCAGACCATCTGCTCCAAAAAAGATGGTGACTAAGGTGGAATTTGATAAGATGGCGCAGGATCTGAACAAAAGATAATGGGTAGTCAAAAAGCTTTAATGGAAAAATTGATACTTCACTAAACTGGAGGCCATGAAGAGACGAGAGAAGTAGAAGGGAACTTCTTTTGGATCTAAAGAATAAAAATCCTTTGTTTCTAGCAAAAATAGATGAAAGGAAGGACTCGTTGCAGTAGAAGAAGAGGTTGCAAGAGTTTATGGATCTAAAGAACTTTAATGGGCCAATCGACCCTAGTTGTCTTGAGGATTGCTTTGGCTAATTGGTTCTTAAAGATGTAGTTCCCTATAGAGAGCGGGAGACGAGTAGAGCACTAGTAATAGGGATGTCAATAGGTATTTTCATATATGGATAGTGCCATATCCACATTTGAAATAATTTTCGAATGTTGGATATTTGCATCCGCGGATACAGATGGATATCAGCATCCGCGGATACAGACGGATATCGGATAATTATCCGCTTAGCCAACGATCGATAAATAAATGAACATAAATGAATTTTTTTAGCGTAATATTTTTTTCAATACAGTTGATTATTAAAGTGCTAAAATTAAATAAATACGATGATAACATATAGATTTGAGCAGTTAGTATGAATTTAGTAGACTTTCAACTTACAAAATAATAAATCGATATATTTAATAATGTTAAAATGCACATAATTTAAGCTATAACCATGAAAAAAGAAGACAGATAATTTTCAGATGTGGATGTGTCTATATCTGCATCAACATCCGTTTTTCTGAATATCGGATATTTATTTGCTTTTCTGATATGGATGCGAACGGATTTCGGATTTTTCGGGTATCCATTGACAGCCCTAGCTAGTACATAATGTCATTTTGTATAATTTATAGAAGCAAATTGACGAGAGAAGGGTAATAATGTAGAGAAACTCTCTGCATTAGGATTGCAAGCATAACAACTAAGCAATACCCCTAGCTTGGGAACCATATCAAATTTGATAAGTCTTCAGATACTAGAAAGAAATCAGGGGAAGCATGAGTGGTACTGTCTAAGTTGGCGATGAATGTCGCTGTCAATATAGACGATCGAGCTCGGGTTTTAAAGATTAGAACTTAGTTTAGTGCATGATTAAGGAAGGATTTGGCTAATTTCCTTTGAAGGAATTTGGTTGTTTTTTCTTGCATACACTTAGATATATATATCTGATATATAACGACCCAGAGTTTTCAGTCCTGAAAATTGACATAAATACATTACCATATCTCATGTCGAACCTCCAAAACATCGAGAACACTAAAACATTTATGGAAAGAAGTTAGAGGGTGAGATAAGAGAGAAAGAAATATTAGCATAGAAGAAGAAGAATCGACATAACACAGAGTCTCACATCGCAGTGGAACAAAATATAATATAGAAATAAATTTTTAATGAAAGCTTTAAATAAAACTTACAATCATCAGAGTGCATTAACACACCTGGACAGTTATAATAATCTTCCCTTATACAACGCAGCGGAATAACACTAAATAGGTCTGGACTTCTCCAGCACGCTTTTCGTAATGTCCAAAACCTGAACCTGCAAACCCGGCTAACCCGAGCATTACAAATACCGGGTCAGTCTGGTGAACCAGAGTGAGAAAAACTCGCACAGTATTAAGGGTAAATCATCCAATCCTGATTTTTAAGTTCAAATTCTTTTCAAAGAAAAAGGATATTCGTAAGACCAAATCCACACATAAACACGGACAGTTTTTACTTACGATAACCCAAAACAGTTTTGAAACCAATATCTTTTCTGATATTATAATAATGTCTAAATACAAGTAAATAACAATCTAGTGGAACGCTTGCATCTCACGCTCCACATATATAGTATACAATCAAAAACTGTAGGCGCTTATTGGAGATTGAATTCCAACTATGACAAGGTATGGGACCACCTACCGATAGTGTATCTCTAGAGGCGAATACACTGGGTTCAACAAGAACGTCTTGCAACCCGGCCCATACATGACCGACCACTCATTTCGGTTGAGTGTATCGAATGTATATCACCAATGGTTGGGATCAGCAACCGTTTCCCGAAAAGGGACATCATCGATAGATTAAAGAACATATGGAATTTCTCTAGATAGGTGATTATACACCCTAATGGGAGTGACCCACATAGCCATGCTGCCTGCCAGATTTATGTCATTTCCCGGTTGTAAGGCTTGAGGTTTGAATTCACCCTGAGAATATCTGGCCATCATTTCCTTTGAATGCCACATCGTCAGATCCATCAAATCACTAATTGACATCCACAAAAATACTCTGCAGCTGACAGAAGTACATTTGTAAAAATCAATGTACGTGATTCTTAGGAAATACTCTATCAGACATTCGTCCATACAAGTCATCCAGGAATAGGATGAACCGAAGACACCCTCCTACTACATCCTAGGAATCACCCTACAGATCAGTAGAGAGAAGTCCTCGCAATCCGTAGATTTCAATCACGACAGAATCACTGTTGAAGTATCTCTGGCCACTAAACCAAAGAAATCCAAACAGTAGTACTTCCGCTCATGAAGATTAACGTTCTTCCATTTCTCTATCTTCAATAATCTTCTTTCACGTATTCGCTGGTCGGAATGGTTTTCGAATATAAAATTCGATCCCGGTCTTTCCGTATCAACGGTCGTATGAGTCAGGTTTGATAGTCGGTGATTTAACTATCAAATAAATAATTGTGAGAATAACATGAGTTTACCAGTTCAGTACCAACACTACATGGCCTCTTTAATTAAAATGATTAACGATAGTAAATATTAAACCCTTTAATATCTCAACATTTCAAATATAACTTATTTGACGTAAGGTTATTATTTCAACTATTTCACTTTCATATTTAAGAAAATATTTTATAATCGTATTCAATTCTTTATTCTACCATCGTTTCAAACCCATTTACTATTTATTTCTTATTAACCATCTTGGAAAAACGACTCATCTCATTTCAAGTAAAACAACGTTATGAATCTCCTTTATTTTATCACTTGAATATAATAACCCTCTATTATACTTTTAGTATAAACAATTCGCAAAACTTAACATTTAAATTTCCTTTTATCTCGAAAACACCACTTTAACTTCCCACCATTTCCTTTTCATTTATTTCATTTTGTACATTTATATATATATATATATATATATATATATATATATGCCAAATCCACCCACTTCCATTACTTGAGAAAAATCTCATTATATATTCTCGACCCCTTTTATTGACATTCCATTATTATTTCTCATATGGAAATAATAAATTATATTTTTTATCAACCTTCCCATTACAAACTAATATCACCCTCAGATAATCCCGAAGTCATTCAAGTTGGGTATTTATTTACCTCTCAGACCTTGATCAACAATGTTCCTATCTTTAGATGGACATTAGTTGTAATTCAAAAACTGAACTTTATTCTAATACAAAACACACCTCATTTAACTATTTATTTTACTCTATACACATCTTACCTTTGAAATCCTTGTTCTCGATTTCAAATATTATTTCTTAATCCATTGATCGCGAATTTACTTACTAAAATATCTCCTTTCCTTTTTCTTCTTTAAACAATACAATTCATTGCTCGAACTTTTTGTCAATCCAAAACATGACTACCACATTAACCGATTCTAAATAATTATTTATTTAATATAACTAACTTAAATAATTTCTTTTGATTATCTCCCAAAACGATTATTCAAAAACTAAAATATTAAGTTATTTTCCACTTATTCGCTCACAAATCTGATAAACATCAGAAATTTTCTTTATAAAATCAATTTTAAGCTCAATTCATAAATAATAAATTTTTTTTTTTCTTTTTACAAACTTTAATTCAAAATAATAGATTTGAAAATCTATTTTCAGTTATAAAATAAATTTTATAACTTTATCTCATCGATTTACCTGACGGTAGATCGATATTTATAAAAACGGTTAATTCATAGGCCATGTACTGCCAATCACTCAACCAATAGTACCCATTGGTTTAAACCAAATAAATGGTGAATTTAAGGTCAATATTCAATCATCTAATCAAAATAATTCAATAATGGTCTCATACCAGTCTATAACGACAATTCAATATCAACCACAACAATCAATCAAAACAATTCATTTATTAGAACACGTTTATTTTATAAACATGACCAATAAGGTAACTTACCTCAATTGGAACCAATCGTTAAAAATAATGATTTGGGGTTCACTGAAATTAAAAAAGGTTTAATTTCATCAGTTCAAACGATATGTGAATATATATCAATAACAAGTCAATCATTAACAACCATAACACACAAAAATAAAATAAAAACCAACTTATATAAAATATAAGCGGAGAGAACTGAGTGATTTTAACTCAACTTTGATTTATTTTATTGATAAAACGATTCGATTTAGCCAAATCAAGCAGGCGTTTAATTTGACTAAATTCCAACTCCTTCCAACTTTGACCCAACTAGCTCCCCGTTGTAGTCTTTTCCAATACAATTCCGACATGATCAACCGGTCTTGATTCTGATCAAGTATGCGTAAGATATTGAGTTATCAAGTTTTTATAAAACAATTTAAAATTTAAATTGAACCATACTTTTAAACCCTTTTGGGCCCTTACCCAATGTCGGCCATGTTCCCACTCTTCTGGCACTAAAACATCCGGCTTCTTCTCTATTCCTCCCTCTCTTCTCGTCTTGGGCTCAACCGACCGATCCCCTCCCCATTTCTATTTTTTCCCACTTAAATCCAGGCCCAACAGACCCAATCTTGTACATCCCATCATGAAAACAATCCCGCCCCATCCTTCCTATATCAAAACTATCGGATCCCACAAATCCACAGATCCCTTATTTCCACAAAAATCATCCGCCGCCTCCACAATTTCACGTCCGAAACCCTTGCTGTCTTCAGAGACAAAAACCACCTCGTGAGCATCGCATCTCCCTACACCATCACTCCTTCGATCGCCACTACCTTCGATCGACCTGCTCTCTCCCATCTCCGATCGTTCTGCTAAACCACAAATACCCCCTTCAGCAACTACCCCCTCTTCACTGATAAGCCCCAAGCCCTTCCAGAAGTTCAAGAGCTCCATATCCACTTTGATTTCAGCAACCCGGACTGAGACCGAGGCCAAACCCTAGGTCACGAAACAGATAAGTATTTTTTTATTTTTTTTACTTTGATATTATTCTGTTTTTTCTTTGAGTGATTCGAATTGGTTTATTCCAAAACTGTGTTGATCTCCCTTAGAACACACCGTGTATTTATACTAGTGGGTGATAGAGATAGAATCAATGTCAAAATCGATTGTAATTTCATAGGTTTATACTATTTATGTGCTTAGATCGTAGGTGCTTCTCTCTTTTCGTTTTCAGCCATGTGAGATGTGGCCGAACTGTTTGTGATGGACTTGGTTTGCGAGTGATATTTGTCAGCGAAAATGTGGACTTTATGTTCGATTTCATGTATTTGTTTGCTTAGATCCATGTACGAGGATCGAACTGTCTATACATAGATTAGGTGAACTGTTAATTCGTATTGTCAATTCAACTATTAAAATTTCAGATTTCTTTCCTGTTTGAAATCTTTGTTCAGCTTTATAGATTTGAGGCATAAGGGGCTATATATACTTAGCTGTATAGCTATTTCTTAGCTGATTTGAATTATGCTATGCGCCTATAGCAGAACAACTTTTATATGAAGTTTTCTGAATATATAAAGATATCTTATCTGTTTCGACTCTGTAAATTTATAGTATAAATTTATAGCTGTTTCCCAATTGATGGTATGCATGTATACGGTTTTCTGTAGTTGGTCCTATTACTGATTTCTAGCTATAGTTTTACCGTTTCAATGGATAAATTGTGTACTGCCGTCCTATTTAGCTTCTATAGTTGTTGTATCTTACTATTTCATGTGGTATTCTCCTGATTTGGAAATCTTTCAACTTTATAAATATCTATACATATTTTCTAGCTACTCATAGCTATTTTTTTTCTCTTCTTTTTCAGATCAAATCTACTGGTGATGAAGACATGATGCTGTGAGGATATTTTGTCTTAGAATTTCCATGTGCCATTGGATTATTTACTTCATTTCATTTAGGATTTTGAACTGTGAAATGTACCTTGTATATCAACCATAAGATTTCGATTGTATAAAATAGATGTTCATGTAAAATTGCAGATTTGGTGTAAAAATTTGGTTGTAATAGCTGTTCATCTTTGCGGATTTTCTGTTGTATTGTCTTCTCATTTGTCAATGTAGCTGTTCAATGTTAATGATTTGTCTAAACATAATAATCCAGCCAAAGACTTAGGTGCAAAGGTTATTGATTTAACATTTCAGAAATTTAGAATCTGCATCTGGATGCAAGATCCTATTACTTCTACTGGTGTTTCTCAAATATATGATAGTTTTGATTAGCTTGTATTGAAATTAAAAGAGAAGGATGTCTATACTGTTATAAGCAAGAACTTATATTTCACATTTATTTTTAGCTTATTTCGGTTTATGTAAGAAGATCGTAGGAGTTAAATTACAATCGTAACAAAGATGTTTTGAAATTTCCTAGCATCTCATTTTACTGATTATTCGTATACTTATTATGTCAGTGAAAAAGCACCAAAGTTGAGATCAGCGCGCCATACTGCAAAATGAAATAACATGTATAGCTTTATTAAGTATTGAAAACATAGGAATGTTTTAGTTGTTAATCATCGAATATATTAAAGCGAAATACCGTATAACTACAAATAAGGCTGAGATGGATTTCAAACCCCCCATTCAGAATTTCGGTTAAACGATATCAAGAAAAAAAAATCCTTATTTAATTTATTAAATAAACGTTATCGTTTTATAACAATTTTTATAGTGACTAATCTAAAATTTGAACTAGACATAACTAACAAATTATAACACGAAATCTCGATTTTTCTCTTTCATATGAAAAATATAATCAAATCGATTCCAACGTTTCTGGTTTCATAGAATTCTGACTTAAAACGAATTCTGTATACTCGGTTGAAGTTCAGAACGAAATTTACAAACTACCGCGCCATTCTAATTCGTTTACAATATAATTATAAATTAAATGGTCTGACGTCGTTTTAATAACGAATACATTTATATAATTCAATATAAACTATATTTAAACCACTTTAAATCGCTCGTTCACATTATACCGCAAATTCAACATTTTCCCAATATCCTGAAAAAAATATATTATTATATTATTAATATAATTTAAATATTCAAATTAAAATGGTTAAATCTCATTATTTAAACTCAAATCAATAATTTAAATAAATAAAATATTTCAAATAAGTGGTCAGAAAATACGGGACATTACATTCTCCCCCCCTTAAAATAATTTCATCCTCGAAATTGCTAAGGTAAGAAAAAGGTTGCAAATCCCATTAACTTTAAAAATATGTTTATTTAAAAAATATCGAAAATATTCTAACACTTTAAATTTCTGGAAAAATTTAGCAGAGTCTCCCATGCACGGAGGGACTTCTGTGATATCGCAGGAACAAATAATATCGACCCTTATGGTCAAAAAACAAAAATCAAAACCAGAATTTTTATTTTCGCGTAGGCGTACCTTTTTATAGCACGATTGAGTCTACTACTCAATTTACGTGCAATCTACGCAATCAGACTCAATCCACATAATCATCTGGCACCGGTACTTAACTCAATCCATCATAACAGATATATGAAATATAATACTTCATTTTTTTCTGTGTTTCAGTTTATCTAACTCTTTATTAACCCATGGACGAATTATATCTAACAAACAGTCAACAATGAATCAACAACCAGGGCACAACCACTAAATCAACTCAATCCACATTTAATATTATTATTTAATTTAATTCAACATATTTGAATATCAACCGATTGATATTCAATTGATTTCTATTTAATTATTATTCATTAAATTTCCAAATTCAATTCAAATTTATTTAATTAGAACATTATTTCTTAATTTAATTCCAATATAATGATTAATTCGATTTCACTTAACCCAGTTAAGTTCCTATTCAAAATTTTAACCAAATTTTGAATTATATTCAAATCAGTCAACACACAATATCCCAATAATTTCACAAAATTATTTATTTTCTATACAAAAATATATTTTGGGTAAAATTATTTAATTTACCCTTTTTTCAAAACAATATTGTATCGATTACCAGTTCAATGCTTTTCAACACTGGAACCGATCAAACAACACAATACAAAATATTTGTATATATAAAATTTTCAAATACGCTCTCATATATATACACTCAAACTCAATCTTGAGTGTTACTAACCCCATCTCTATCGAGTTACGCAACAGAGCCAAGGTTATTACTAAACCAATAGCTCTGATACCACTGTAACGACCCAGAGTTTTCAGCCCCGAAAATCGACATAAATACATTACCATATCGCATGTCGATCCTCCAAAACACCGAGAACACTGGAACGTTTATGGAAAAAAGGTGGAGGGTGAGATAAGTGAGAAAGAAATATTAGAATAGAGGAAGAAGAAGAATCGACATAACACAGAGTCTCACATCACAGCGGAACAGAATATAATATAGAAATAAATTTTTAATGAGAGCTTTAAATAAAACTTACAATCATCAGAGTAAATTTACACACCTGGACAGTTATAATAATATGCCCTTATACAACACAGCGGAATAACACTAAATAGGTCTGGACTTCTCCAGCACGCCTTTCGTAATGTTCAAAACCTGAACCTGCAAACCCGGCTAACCCGAGCATTACAAATACCGGGTCAGTCTGGTGAATCAGAGTGAGATAAACTCGCACAGTATTAAGGGTAAATCATCCAATCCTGATTTTTAAGTTCAAAATCTTTTCAAAGAAAAAGGACAATCGTAAGACCAAACCCACACATAAACACGGACGGTTTTTACCTTACGATAACCCAAAACAGTTTTGAAACCAATATCTTTTCTGATATTATAATAATGTCTAAATACAAGTAAATAACAATCTAGTGGAACGCTTGCATCTCACGCTCCACATATATAGTATACAATCAAAAACCGTAGGCTCTTATTGGAGATTGAATTCCAACTATAACAAGGTATGGGACCACCTACCGATAGTGTATCTCTAGAGGCGAATACATTGGGTTCAACAAGAACGTCTTGCAACCCGGCCCACACATGACCGACCACTCATTTCGGTTGAGTGTATCGAATGTATATCACCAATGGTTGGGATCAACAACCATTTCCCGAAAAGGGACAGCATCGATAGATTAAAGAACAAAAGGAATTTCTCTAGATAGTTGATTATACACCCTAATGGGAGCGACCCACATAGCCATGCCGCCTGACCGATTTTTGTCATTTCCCGGTTGTGAGGCTTGAGGTTTGAATTCACCCTAAGAATATCTGGCCATCATTTGCTTTGAATGCCACATCGTCAGATATATCAAATCACTAATTGACGTCCACAAAAATACTCTGCAGCTGACAGAAGTACGTTTGTAAAAATCAATGTACATGATTCTTAGGAAATATTTTGTCAGACATTCGTCCATACAAGTCATCCAGGAACAGGATGAACCGAAGACACCCTCCTACTGCATCCTAGGAATCACCCTACAGATCAGTAGCGAGAAGTCCTTGCAATCCATAGATTTCAATCACGACAGAATCACTGTTGAAATATCTCCGGTCGCTAAACCAGAGAAATCCAAATAGTAGTTCCTCCGCTCATGAAGATCAACGGTCTTCCATTTCTCCATCTTCAAAAATCTTCTTTTACGTATTCGCTGGTCGGAATGGTTTTTCAAATATAAAATTCGATCTCTGTCTTTCTGTATCAAAGGTCATACGTGTCAGGTTTGATAGTCGGTGATTTAACTATCAAATAAATAATTGTGAGAATAACATGAATTTACCAGTTCAGTACCAACACTACATGGCCTCTTTAATTAAAACGATTAACGATAGTTAATCTTAGACCCTTTAATATCTCAACATTTCAAATATAACTTATTTGACGTAAGGTTATTATTTCAACTATTTCACTATCATATTTAAGAAAATATTCTATAATCATATTCAATTCTTTATTCTACCATCGTTTCAAACCCATTTACAATTTATTTCTTATTAACCATCTTGGAAAAACGTCTCATCTCATTTCAAGTAAAACAACGTTATGAATCTCCTTTATTTTATCACTTGAATATAATAACCCTCTATTATACTTTTAGTATAAACCATTCGCAAAACTTAACGTTTCAATTTCCTTTTATCTCGAAAACACCATTTTAACTTCCCACCATTTCCTTTTCATTAATTTCACTTTGGACATTTACATATATATATATATATATGCCAAATCCTCCCACTTCCATTACTTGGGAAAAATCTCATTATATATTCTCGACCCCCTTTTATTGACATTCCATTATTATTTCTCATATGGAAATAATAAATCATATTTTTTTATCCACTTTCCCGTTACAAACTAATATCACCCTCAGATAATCCCGAAGTCGTTCAAATTGGGTATTTTTTTACCTCTCAGACCTTGATCAACAATGTTCCTATCTTTATATGGACATTAGTTGTAATTCAAAAACTGAACTTTATTCTAATACCAAACACACCTCATTCAACTATTTATTTTACTCTATACACATCTTACCTTTGAAATCCTTATTCTTGATTTCAAATATTATTTCTTAATCCATTGATCACGAATTTACTTACTAAAATATCTCCTTTCCTTTTTCTTCTTTAAACAATACATTTCGTTGCTCGAACTTTTTGTCAATCCAAAACATGACTACCACATTAACCGATTCCAAATAATTCTTTATTTAGTATAATTAACTTAAATAATTTCTTTTGATTATCTCCCAAAACGATTATTCAAAAACTAAAACATTAAATAATTTCCACTTATTCGCTCACAAATCTGGTAAATATCAGAAATTTCCTTTATAAAATCAATTTTAAGCTCGATTCATAAATAATAAATATTTTTTCCTTCTTACAAACTTTAATTCAAAATAATAGATTTGAAAATCTAATTTCAATTATAAAATAAATTTTATAACTTTATCTCGTCGATTTACCTGACGGTAGATCGATATTTATAAAAACAGTTAGTTCATAGGTCATGTACTGCTAATCACTCAACCAATAGTACCCATTTGTTTAAACCAAACAAATGGTGAATTTCAAGTCAATATTCAACCATCTAATCAAAACAATTCAATAATGGTCTCATAACAGTCTATAACAACAATTCAATATCAACCACAACAATCAATCAAAACAATTCATTTATTAAAACACGTTTATTTTATAAACGTGACCAATAAGGTAATTTACCTCAATTGGAACCAATCGTTAAAAATAACGATTTGGGTTTCACTGAAAATTAAACGACGTTTAATTTCATCGGTTCAAACGATATGTGAATATATATCAATAACAAGTCAATCATTAGCAAGCATAGCACACAAAAATAAAAAAAACCCAACTTATATAAAATATAAGCAGAGAGAACTGAGTGAGTTTAACTCACCTTCGATTTATTTTATCGATAAAATGATTCAATTTAGCCAAATCAAGCAGGCGTTTAATTTGACTAAATTCCAACTTTCGACTCTGACCCAACCAGCTCCCCGTTGTAGTCCTTTCAATATAATTCCGACATGATCAACCGCTCTTGATTCTGATCAAGTATGTGTAAGATATTGAGTTATCAAGTTTTTATAAAACAATTTAAAATTTAAATTATACCATATTTTTAAACCCCTTTGGGCCCTTACCCAATGTCGACTATGTTCCCACTCTTCTGGCACTAAAACATCCGGCTTCGTCTCTATTCCTCCCTCTCTTCTCGTCTTGGGCTCAACCGGCCGATCCCCTCCCCATTTCTATTTTTTCCACTTAAATCCAGGCCCAACAGACCCAATCTCGTACAGCTCATCACGAAAACAAGCCCGCCCCATCCTTCCTATATCAAAACTACCGGATCCCACAAACCCTCAGATCCCTTATTTCCACAAAAATCATCCGCCGCCTCCACAATTTCACGTCTGAAACCCTTGTTGTCTTCAGAGCAAAAATCACCTCGTGAGCATCTCATCTCCCTACTCCATCACTCCTTCGATCGACACTACCTTCGATCGACCTGCTCTCTCCCATCTCCGATCGTTCTGCTAAACCGCAAACGCCCCCTTCAGCAACTACCCCCTCTTCATCGATCAGCCCCAACCCCTTCCAGAAGTTCAAGAGCTCCATATCCACTTCGATTTTAGCAATCCAGACCGAGACCAAGGCCAAACCCTAGGTCACGAAATAGATAAGTATTTTTTTTTCGAATTTTTTTAACTTCGGTATTATTCTATTTTTTCTTTAAGTGATTCGAATTGGTTTATTCCAAAACTGTGTTGATCTCGCTTAGAACACACCGTGTATTTATACTAGTGGGTGATAGAGATAGAATTGGTGTCAAAATCGATTGTAATTTCATAGTTTTATACTATTTATGTGCTAAGATCGTAGGTGCTTCTCTCTTTTCGTTTTCAGCCATGTGAGATGTGGCCGAACTGTTTGTGATGGACTTGGTTTGCGTGTGATATTTGACAGTGAAAATGTGGACTTTATATTGGATTTCATGTACTTGTTTGCTTAGATCCATGTACGAAGATTGAACTGTTTATACATAGATTTGATGAACTGTTAATTCGTATTGTCAATTCAGCTATTAAAATTTTAGATTTCTTTCCTGTTTGAAATCTTTGTTCAGCTTTATAGATTTGAGGCATAAGGGGCTATATATACTTAGCTGTATAGCTATTCCTTAGCTGATTTGAATTATGCTATGCGCCTATAGCAGAACAACTTTTATATGAGATTTTCTGAATATATATATATATATATTATCTGTTTCAACTCTGTAAATTTATAGTATAAATTTATAGCTGTTTTCCAATTGATGGTATGCATGTGTATGGTTTCCTGTAACTGTTCCTATTACTGATTTCTAGCTATAGTTTTATTGTTTCGATGGAGACATTGTGTACTGCCGTCCTATTTAGCTTCTATAGCTGTTGTATCTTACTGTTTCATGTGGTATTCTCCTGATTTGGAAATCTTTCAATTTTATAAATATCAATACATATTTTCTAGCTACTCATAGCTATTTTTTTCTCTTCTTTTTCAGATCAAATCTACTGGTGATGAATACATGATGCTGTGAGGAGATTTTGTCTTAGATTTTCCATGTGCCATTGGATTATTTACTTCATTTCATTTAGGATTTTGAACTGCGAAATGTACCTTGTATATCAACCATAATATTTCGATTGCATAAAATAGTTGTTCATATAAAATTGCAGATTTGGTGTAAAGATTTGGTTGTAATAGCTGTTCGTCTTTGCGGATTTTCTGTTGTATTGTCTTCTCATTTGTCAATGTACTGTTTAATGTTAATGATTTGTCTAAACATAATAATCCAGCTAAAGACTTAGGTGTAGAGGTTATTGATTTGACATTTCAGAAATTTAGAATCTGCATCTTGATGCAAGATCCTATTACTTCTACTGGTGTTTCTCAAATATATCATAGTTTTGATTAGTTTGTATTGAAATTTACAGAGAAGGATGTCTATATTGTTATAAACAGGAACTTATATTTCACATTTATTTTTATCTTATTTCGGTTTATGTAAGAAGATCGTAGGAGTTAAATTACAATCGTAACGGAGATGTTTTGGAATGTCCTAACAACTCATTTTACTGATTATTCGTATACTTAGTATGTCAGTGAAAAAGCACCAAAGTTGAGATCAGCGCGCCATACTGCAAAATGAAATAACATGTATAACTTTATTGAGTATTGAAAACATAGGAATGTTTTTGTTGTTAATCATCGAATATATTAAAGAGAAATACCGTATAACTACAAATAAGGCTGAGATGGATTTAAAACCCGCCGTTCAGAATTTCAGTTAAACGATATCAAGAATATATATATATATATAAATCCTTATTTAATTTATCAAATAAACGTTATCGTTTTATAACAATTTTCATAGCAACTAATCTAAAATTTGAACTAGACATAACTAACAAATTATAACACGAAATCTCAATTTTTCTCTTTTATGTGAAAAATATAATCAAATCAATTCCAACGTTTCTGGTTTCACAGAATTCTGACTTAAAATGAATTCTGTATACTCGGTTGAAGTTCAGAACGAAATTTACGAACTACCGTGCCATTTCTAATTCGTTCATAATATAATTATAAATTAAACGTTCTGACGTTGTTTTAATAACGAATATATTTATATAATTCAATATAAACTATATTTTAACCACTTTAAATCGCTCGTTCACATTATACAGCAAATTCAACATTTTCCCAATATCCCGAAAATAAAATATTATTATATTATTAATATAATTTAAATATTCAAATTAAAATGGTCAAATCTCATTATTTAAACTCAAATCAATAATTTAAATAAATAAAATATTTCAAATAAGTGGTCAGAAAATACGGGACATTACATGATACCACCACAGAAAGCATATCATGCACCTAATACTGATATCATGATCACATCAGTGAAGTAAAAAAGGCACGATTTAGGTCTAATGCAATCCGTTGTGTTAAAGGAAGAAGTGGATAAGCTGATGGTGAATAGCTTTACCTGGGATTCTTTATATAACAATTCTGCTTTCTACGCTGCATAAATATATGAATTTAATTAATATAAAAATATTCAAAATCAAAATTTGTTAATTATATTTTGGAAAATGAACTTTTAGTTATCTAAATTCCATTTAATAAAATATTTTATTTTTAAATAAATTGTATTGAATAGGTAAATTCTTTTTGGATAACAATTTTGGAATTAAATAAAATTGCCAATTATTGAAACACGATTTTATAGAGTGAAATGTTAAGCAAATTATACTGGGTGGAACTTTTCATAAATTAATAAATAAAAGTGAAAATTAGGCTCACATCCCTAAAACATTTCAAAATACAGCGCACGTCCCCCCTAAACTTTTGATGTAAACCCGGTCCCTATTTTAAGCTACCGCCCAAACTTTTTGTTCCCTTTCGCCTTCTGGACTCTCCCATTCCGCCTTTTCCCTTTTGGGATCACAAAAAAAGGCGCTCTGATATAATTTTTTTTTCTAAATTCTGGAAACATCCATAGTAGTCCAAGGAAAAAACAATAAAAAGTTGCATATATCTGTGCAACTATTGCCAATAGTAGCATAATACATGCATATATTCATACAGTGTTTTTCTGCTGAAAATCTGGACCAATATACACATACATGCATTCAACTATTATCAATAGTCGCATACATGTATGCATACAAAGTTGAGCTGAGATTCATGTGTTACGAAAAGTTGCATACATGAATGCAACTATTCTGTATATATGCATGCATGTGTGCAACGAATTTAAAAGGGACGACGGCTTCTGAATATGCGCACGAATGCATGCATGTATTTTGTACAAGAGCATAAATGTGTGAAACAATGTCTGAAAATGGCGAATGCTTAAAAAAACAGGTCAAATTTGAATATATGCATAAAAGGATGCGTATATCGCTGTTTAGCTGCATACATATATGCATTTATACTACGGTTTGGCGCAAAAACTAAAATATAAGCATGAATGTATGCAACTATTTACGAATTGGTGCATCTTTTGATGCAAAAACATGTCGTTTCGCTGATTTTGTGTTATTTTGGTTTTTTATGTTGTTTTTGATTGTTTTAACACATGAATTTTTCGGCGTGTACGTGTTTTATTTACTAATGAATTTTCGTGATTATTTAATAATTTTTTTTGAATTTTCAAAAAATAGGGATCAAATTTACAATAAGTTTAACACCGGATGTGAGCCTAATTTTGAACTTAATAGAGACTTGTGACAAACGGACCCTAAATAAAATTGGTTGTATGAAAAGAAAACTAAAACAAAAAATTTAATTGAGTGAAAGCAAGCCTAAATCCACATTTTTTGTTAACAAATCCTTTCTCTTTCCTCTTTAAGAATGCTCTCATTCCTTCAATTGAGACCTTATACCCAACCATTTTGAATTTGGCCTAATTCCTAAAAAGAAAACAACAACTTAGAAAAAAAAGTGATGTGGTAGATGACACGAGGCGGTGGAATAGGCGATGAGCCTAGTCGATGACTACTCACGAGTGACACAAAGAAGTTGCGATAGGGATTCTCATGTTCGAGATGGGTTGCGAGACATGGAAGTGTTGCGATGTAACTCTCAAATTTAGAAGGGGGTCGTGTTCATTCCGATATGCATTGAAGGTTGAGGCGATGTCCATATTATAGTGTAATGTTCTGGTTAGTATGATGAAGCTCGAGTTTGATTGGTAAGGAAGGAAGATATAGGTGGCAGTGTTGGCAATGGATAGGCACTTGAGTGGAGGCAGATTTGGTGATGTTGGAAGCTAAGTAGTTGTCAGTTGATAGTTTATGCCTTGTTTTGGTGAGTATTTCTCACTTTCTATTGTTTCAAAAATTTATTATCCGCTATACATGCACATACACAAAAATATATGTATACATATATATGCATATAATCATGATTGGTTGAATTATATTGTTGAGATGTTTGTTTAGGTTTTGATTGATTGTGTATGTTGATTAAACTATAAATAGAAATGTCCTCTGGATAGAGCTGTTCACTCCAAATTCATTCATAGGAGGGTATTGCCTAGATTTCTTTAGGCAATATAAGCTCGAGGGTGAGGCATGATCGAGTGATATGCGACATGGTACCAAATTTAGGGGTAGGGTGGCATAGGATAAGGATGCATCATTCTTAGCGCTCAACGAGAAGGACAATGCAACCCAACCTTTGTGCCCAACCATTTTCGACTATTTAGACTGAAGCGGCTTGACAATTATTGAGGAAAATCACCTAGAGTGATGGCCGAATCTCCAAACATCAAATACAGATAACACTATGAGATAACGGTTGAACGAACTCAAAAGAATGTTGGATAATTGAGTTTTGATGACAACAACCTTAATTCAATTATCATTGATTATAAAATATATACTAACATCGATATCTAGAATATATATATATACACACACATATATACAGGATTTGTATACATGACTTAAATACCGAAGACTGTACAGTTTTAGGGTTTCAAGAGATTTAGAATTCAGAGAAGATTCAAGACTCATGAGTAATCAAGTTAGCAAGAGTTCAAGAAAAATATAGTAATAGAGTCTAGTTTATATGTAAGACTCTGCATAACACTCCAGTTTCAAATTCAAATTCTGTTTTTCAAATTTCAAAATCTGATTTTCAAAATTCAAATTCTAATTTCAAATAGTTTTCTATCTTACTTTTGATTTCCAATGTATGTTTTAAAGTTTATATAAGTTTACATATGTTTATATAGTTATATACTTTTATGGTTTTATATTTATATAGTTTTAAACCTTATAATTTTATAAACATTTTTATATAACATATATTTATGTTTTCATATGATTTTATACCTTAGAATACACCTTTATATCACTAAGTTTTAATTCAAGAATTTCCAGAATAATATATATGTTTAAACACTTGAACAAGTTCAAATTTTACACATGACTATTTTGACATACATATATGTCTATGTCGACATATAATTGTCAGAAATTCAATTTTCAATGGAAGTGTCTTTTCACTATTTGTAACATTCCAGAAGCGTTGCAACCTTTCAAATCTTGTAAATAGGGGTTGAATTCGAATTTTTTAACCATTCTTCTTCTCTATCTTCACCCCTCTTCATCCCACCATTAATATTTCTTATTTTATTGATTTCTACACTTCTACTTTATTGATTTCGATTCTAATTACATAAAATTTCTTCTTTTCTCTCTCTATTCATTACTCTATGAATCGAAGTGCTATTGAAGAGATATAGGGCTGTTGTAATCGTTTGGGAAGTGTTTGAGAAAGGGTGTGTTCCTTGTTGCCTTGAAATCAAGGAGAGGGAGCGATGGTAATCTTGTAGCCGTGAAATCAAGAGTGGTTGGAGCGGTGTTAACCTTGTAGCCGTGAAATCAAGGGGACTGTACTTGGATAGTGATATTAATAAAACTCTATGCAATCCAACATTGTGTGGGACTGGACATAATTGAAATCTAAACCAGTATAAAATCCGGTGTGCTCTTTCCATTTTATGCATTTAATATTTATCTGTTTCTTTGTTTGTGTTAGATTCTGTGTCCGTGATTATCTTTGTGGTGTGTGATTCATATAGTAGATCATATAAGTTTTAGATTTTCTTAAATTCCTTGAAAACACTATTCACGACCCTCTTGTGTTAGTCTTGCCTTATGATCCCCGTTCCGCGCTCCCTAACAATTAGTATCAGAGCAGGTATGAGAATGTGATAGGGGGTTCTCGCTCAGCTGTTTGGTGGTGGGCAGGAGACTGCTACTGCTACATGTCCCCATGTGTGCACTACAACAAAATGACTGTATTACAACTGTATTTTAACAACTGTCACAAAATTACCATTGTAATAAAGGTTTTTTACAACTTTTTTTTTATAAAAAGTTGTAATAAACTTATTTTCAACAACTTTTTTATTCTCTCTGTTGTAATAAATGTTTATTACAACTTTTTTATGACTCCTCGTTTTGACCGCCTATAATGATGATATCGATTTTAAATTGGAAAATTTCCCTCCTACCTGAATTTTTGGCTCCAACTTTTTCCCTTCGCCCTTTCTTAAAATATCTTTCGCAACACAAACCGTACCCCATTTTTTCTTAGCTAAAATCAAACCCCAAAGTCTAAACTCAAATCTTTCGCGCACCAAAGCCATCAAATTGAATCTCCTCTTTAAATCAAATTTGCTTTACCTATTTAACCGGATTACCATCAGATCCAAATCAACGAAGTCGCCGTATTTGTGGATCGAAGTAAGCGTGAATGGATAGTCAAAATCGAGGTTAGGTTATTGATTTGAATCTCTTTTTGGTTATATTGGGGGCTATTATAGGCTTCTAATTGGGGGTTATGATGGTTTAATTTATATTTTTAATTTGCATATCCTAAACAAACGAAGGTTGATTTAGGATTCAAATTTGGGGATACTGTAGGTAGCGTTAATATTTGGATCTCGGTTGATCCTTCATGTGCTTGATTATTGAATTGAATCTCGTTTGACTGCAAATCCGAGAAAAACAAAAAACCTCATAGTTCATATTTCCACCTTCGTTTGTTTTCCAGAGTTGATAATAAAGCTCACACTTCGGTTTCCAGTATTTGAAAGCTTTGTGTATAATCATAATCGTGCATTTTCTGTTACTTATGCCGATCAATTAATCTTTGTCATTGGCACAAAAGGAAAATTAGTGAGTGACAGTGATTTTTGTTGCTTCTGCGTATACCCGTTGCTGATTGAATACCGTTGTGGCTCGAGCCTGATGTTGATCCTATGCACTAACTAATGAGCAAGAGACAAATCCAGGTTCCTTTATTAATATTTACTTCATACCACTCCTGAAAACACCCACTTACAAAAATGACTGTCCTTGTTATTTTTGTTTAGTTCTCTATAGAGGTTTTGTTTGCAAATAATTAAAAAGAAATCTCATGAATACTGGTGAGAAGAGATAATATCTTGGAGACCGAGGGAGCTTGATTTAATCAAAATCATATATTCATTTAGTTTATATTTGGTATCTTATATATTTAAGAAATTATTAGTCCGATGAAGTTGAGCATATTATTGTTTTGCCAGCAAGTTTCGTACCATGTATCAACAGCGCTCTCCGTTTTCTACTTTGCATTACATGGTTCTTATTGGTTTGAACTTTGAGCTATGGCATTATTTGTCGTTTCTACTTCTATGCAATTAATTTTTTTTATTCTTTACTTCGCAAGAAATCATACACCATTTGCAAGACCTACAACAAGAAACTATACAATGAGAAACCATACAACAAGTGTTGAGCATGAAGACTATCAAGTGTTAAGAATGAAGACCATTGCAAGACTAGCAACATTGCGAGCAAATCTCAATTTCATTATGTTTGTATTACTCCTAGTGATGTATATTTATGAAAGATAACTTCAAGTCATTTGGATTTTGGAGTCTTAGATAATGGACTTTGTAGTTGCTTTATGTACTTGAGATACTTGTATGATATATAAAAAAAATGATGAGAGTTTGAAAATTCTAATATATTATTTTGGTTCATGTTTTAAGTTTGTTTGATGTCTTCAGTTTTATAGATAATATGTTATGAAATGAATTCTTTTATTAATAATATGTAAATAATTTGTTCATAAATTACAACTTTAAATAATATTTTTAATGAATATATTACAATAGTTATAAACAGTGTAATAAAGTTTATTACAACGGTGGAAAACAGTTGTAAAATATACATTTCACAACGGTGCAAAAAAGTTGTAAAAGATTTTAGTCTATTATACAACTTCTTAATAGACGACGGTGGCCCCACCGTTGTAAAAAGTATTTTACAACTTTTTTCACCGTTGTAATATGGTCATTTTGTTGTAGTGGTGGGTTGGTTAAGTCGCGAGGCTAACCGCTAAATCAGTTCTGAGGTACTGCTGTTATGCCATGGTAGCAGGCTAGCCATTAGTTGTTGAGGACCCATAACAATTGGTATCAGAGCATAGGTTTTCAAAAAGTTCATAATCTGATTTTTGGAAATATTAAATAGCAAAATTTGAAATAAATCTAGTATCAATTCATGAATTTCATCAATGTTGAAAGAGTATACATTCAATTGTGTTGAAAATTCAAGTGATCTACTAAAGTATTGTCCAATATAGGAAAAGATGTGTTACACGGCTGTCGGAAATTCAAAATTTGAAAAGATATGTGACATGTCAGTTGAAATTCAAATTCCGAAATGGTGTGTTACATGGCTGTTGAGAATTCAAATTCTGGTAAACAAATGGTGGAAATCAAAAAGGACAAATGGATACTAGATAGTGGCTATTCGAGACATATGACGGAAAATCCTGAATTAGTTAATAATCTGGTATATGAAGATGGTGGAATGGTCAACTTCGAAGATAACTCTAAAGGATATATTGTTGGCATCGACAATGTCGGTAATTCTGAAATCCCTACTATTTCTGATGTTTTATTGGTTAGGAATCTAAAAAATAATTTACTAAGTATAAGTCAACTTTACGATAAGGGCTATAAAATAAACTTTGAAAAAGATAAATTCTTTATAGAAGATAGGAATATAAAAGTAATATTCGAAGGAGATAGAAAGAAAAATATCTATATATTGAGTATGAAAATCTCCAACAATAATCTATGCCTTATGGCTAATACAAGTGACCCTTGGATCTGGCATAAGAGATTTGGTCATATAAATTTCAAACACATCTCTAGGATTTCTAAATTAGATTCAATTAGGGGATTAACCAAAAGAAATTTAATTTAATAATTTATGCGAAGCTTGTCAGTTCGGAAAATTAAAAAGAAGTTCATTTAAATCAAAAGAGGAAATTACAACATCGAAACCATTAGAGTTAATTCTTATGGATTTATTTGGTCCACCCCAAACCTAATCAATAAATCACAATGGATATGTTTACGTAATAATCGATGATTTTCTAGATTTACTTGGACCCTATTATTAAAAATAAAAGTGATGCTTTTGATCAATTAATTTTTTTACTAAAAGAAGTCAAAATTTAATATCTTTAAAAATCAAAACAATACGTAAGGACCATAGTGGAGAATTTGAAAAGTTTTGTAATAAAAAAGAATAACCCATAATTTTTCCTTCTCTAGATCTCCTCAACAAAAACGGAGTAGTTGAACATGAAAATAGGTTGATACAGGATTGTGCGAGAACTATGTTATCTGATAGTAACTTACCAAGAAATTTTTGGGCTGAGGCAGTTGCAACAGCTTGTTATATTTTAAATATAATTTCAATCAGACCCTTAACTCGTAAAACACCATATGAACTTTTATATAATAAGAAACCAAAAGTATCATATTTTGAAACGTTTGGAAGTAAATGTTTTATTCTTAATACTAAAGAAAATCTAGATAAATTTAACTCAAAATCCGATTAAGGAATATTTATTGGATATTCAAAGAGAAGTAAGGCATATAGAGTTTTCAATTCAAGAACCAACACTATAGAAGACACATTAAATGTGTCCTTTGGTGAAAACTATAAAAATATAGCATAACACAACAAAGGTGAATGTGAAAGTGAGATTAATGAAACAAATAACGAAGATAGTCAACTAAATAAAAGGATTAGATTACTAAGCGACCATTTTGTAGAAAATATCTTAGGGGATATTGAATATGTCGTTAGGACTTGTAACCAATTAAATAATATGAGTAATTCGACATTTATTTCTACTATAGAACCTAAGAATCCAAAGGAAGCATCATCTGACGATTCATGGATCCTTGCTATTCAAGAGGAATTGAATCAATTTACCAGGAATGATGTATGGGAACTTGTTCCTAGACCAGAGGATAAAACTGTAACAGGAACTAAATGGGTATATAAAAATAAAATGAATGAACATGATGAGGTCGCAAGAAATAAGGCACGATTAGTAGCGCAAGATTATACTCAAGAAAAAGGAATAGATTACGATGAAATGTTTGCCGCTGTTGCAAGATTAGAAGCAATTAGGATATTATTAGCCTTTTCTAATCATAACAATTTTAAATTATATCAAATGGATGTTAAAAGTACTTTTTTAAATGGATATGTTAAAGAAGATGTATATGTAGAGTAACCACCTCTTTTTAAAGATGAAAATTACCAAATTATGTATATAAACTAAAGAAAGCGTTATAAGGATTAAAACAGATTCCTAGGGCTTGGTATGATAGACTAAGAAATTAATTATTACAATCTAACTTCGAAATAGGAAAACCAGATAATACTTTGTTTATTAAAAGAAATAATAAAGATATACAATAGTGCAAATATATGTTGACGATATAATCTTTGGATCGATGAATAATAAGATGAATAAAGAATTTTCAGATATTATGACCCAAGAATTTGAGATGAGTCACATGGGAGAACTAACATTCTTCTTAGGCTTACAAATTCGTCAACTAAAGAATGAACTATTTGTTAATTAAGAAAAATATGCAAGAGATTTAATTAATAAGCATAATTTAACAACAACTAATGGTCGACAAACACCAATGGTAACTAATATAGCCTTAAATAAAGATGATTGATCAAAAGACGTTGATCAAAAATTATATAGAGATATGACATGATCACTATTGTATATAACTGCTAGTATACCAGATATAATGCATAGTGTATGTCTCTGTGCAAGATATCAATTGCAACATAAGGAAACACATTTAAAAGCCGTAAAACATATACTAAGATATGTAAAACATACATCAGACTTTGGATTATTTTATCCTAAGAATATTTCATTTGATTTAATTTCTTATTGTGATGCTGATTATGCGAGATGTAAATCCAATCGTAAAAGCACTAGCGGAACATGTCATTTCTAGGAAATTTACTAGTCTCGTGGTTTAGTAAAAAGTAAAACATAGTATCTTCCTCTACAACTAAAGCAGAATATATCTCTGTTGCTTTGGCTTGTTCACAAGTAATATATATGCAACAAACTCTAAATGATTTGGGATTAAAAATAAATAAATCACCAATATACTACAATAATACGAGCACTATAAATATATCTAAAAATCCAACTCATTATTCAAGAACTAAACAAATTGATATATAACATCATTTTCTAAGAGATAACATATGCAAAGAAAAAATTTCACTAGAATTTACAGAAATAGAAAAACAAATAGCAGATATATTAACAAAACTGTTAAACGAAGCAACATTTACTAAACTTGGGAGAGAATTAGGTATTTGCTCATTAAGTGAATTAGAATAATTAAATATATTAATATCTATAAGAATAATAAGAAAAATTAGAAAAATAAAATGAAAAATGCATGTATGTCGACATACATATATGCCTATGTCGACATATAACTGCCAAATTTCAAAAATTAATTCCCACCATAAGTTTGTTACAATAACCATTTAAACTTTCTACTTTGAATTTTCTTCTTCATTCTCTCATTCACTTCTGGAAAAACTCAAAACTTAAATAAATATGACCTCCACTAATTCTAATGATCAAATCAACCCTGAATCATTTGCTGGACCATCCAAAGGTCCATTTCAAAACTCTACTCACACTCGAGTGATAAAACTAGAAGAGAAGATGGAGTATGTTCTTCAAATGCTTGCTGAGATACAAGTTCTACAAATTAGAATGAATCAAGAGCAAGTAAAGCAAGGGAAAATCATGACAAACCTACAAAAGTTTATTATGGATAATCAAGCAAATCTGATTATCATCGAAGATGATAATCCAGTAATAGAGGAGGAAGAAGAGGAAGAGATGTTAGAAAAAGAAGAATCAGAAGAAGCACAACAAGAGGGCATGGAAAAGGATGATCAAGTCGTATGCGTTGGTGAAGTTACGTTCGATCGAGATGGGAATATAATTGAACTAATGGGGATTTTTGTTTCCATTACCCCAATTGTATAATTCATAAGTCTTTTATCGTGAAGAATCACTAAACATTAGGTTTCTTTCGTTTATTTGATATTAAACGTACATAGTATTCCATATTTTTGTGTAGTATTGAAAATTGTTTTGGATTGTATTGTTTGAATTGTAATACAATGATTAAATTATTTACTTCTTACAATATTTGTCTCTCTTAAATTTAGGATTTAGTATTAGAATATATTAGCATAAGGATATAATATAGGCACAAATCTAGGGGGAGTTATATATATTATTAAATTAGTACAGAATCAAATATTATAATCATAGAATATATAGATAGATATAGAATATAGAGGGAGTACTTTTAGAACTTCTTTTCGATAATGAAAAAGGAGGATAAATTTACAATAAGGAATAGTTAGACTTAGTTTAAGGAAGAATATACGGAGTTCATGTGTAATGATACGGATTTCGCTCGGACCTAATCGATCGCTAAATCGACAAAGACCGTTCGAATAACATATACACTAACTCTGGGCATACAACACATCAGAACAAATAAAAGAAGACTTTTATAAATATCATAATAATGTTACATCAGAGTACAGAAATATCAGAGTACGAATAAATAAAATAATACAGCGGAATATAATTTTACAATAAATGTAATACAATGCACAACGGAAGACTATAAATGTCTGGACACAGCTTCAAGCTTCAATCCAGAATCCTGCTCAATATATCTGCAAAATAAAACAACTCGACTGCCCATGTGGGAAATAAGGGCACCCGAGTTTGCAAGGGAAAAACAAACTACAGGTCAGTCATGGGACTGGTGTGAGAAACTCTACAGTTAAAATTAACTTATTAAATCATAAGACAAATCACAGGACCACGCTGCTAATACGGAACGGGTTTACCCCCATTTGTGCCAGTGTATAAACAACAATCAGTAATATAGATATGGATCTATTATGCATCAATCAACATGCAATATCCCAATCTACCCATTTAGATTAATCACCACACTTAGATTTTCCAAATCCAATTCAATTTACAGAAATTAGTCCTTTGGAATTTATTTCCCGATTTCCATTTCAAAACATTTGAAATACATATCTAGCTTTTATATCAAAGTAGATTTCACTTCGGGATCTCAAATCAAATCATTTGGAAATATGAATTCCAAATCATAACAATGCATACAAACAAGAATGCAACCAAATATCGGCCTCCCCCTAGACAAGGCAATGGGCGCGCACCTAAGCAACTATATATATATATCTGTGTGTGTGTGTGTGTGTGCGTGCGTGTGTGTGTGTGCGCACCTCCCACTATGGAGTAGGCTACACCGACGATGCACCTCCTACGCATGGAAGCATACACCGCCCATCTCACCCATACTTTTAGTCGTCCGGGTTACCAGAATCTTTAGCCACACACTAAATCATTTTTATATCCTGAAGTAGGGAAAATCATTTCACAACATAGTAATCACAAGTACTTTCAAACTATAGTACTTCACATCAGTAATTCACACATATGATCAGTCACTATTAATCACATAACCCTTGAGCTCGTACGTCTCAAAGAAGGGTGTTAAGCAAGAGAATAAATTCTCAGCCACCAAATAGATATGTTATCAATAGCAACTAATCGAATACGCGATGAACCACAATGTAAAACATAATACATTTCTAAATCATTTCGAAATCATCGGGTTCTAGCCCTTGAAATCTTTTCTATTTTATAAAACATTTTTATAAAACATTCCCTGTCCAAAATCGGGGATACATTTCTTTTCACTTAAGAAAAATATCATTTCAAAATCATTCATTAAATTTGAAATGAACACATCGCTAAACACCTTATCGTCAAATCGGGAAGTGTTTTATAAGGCATTAGCACACAGATATTTCTAACTAGACCAATGGTAAATGTAAAAGTATATTTTGCTCATAAACTGGTCGAGCACAATCCAAACAATCAATCAATCCAATTTGACATTAAATATAAGGTTTTGAATAGAGATAGTATCGACTTATATTCAACATTAAATCCTAAAACCTACAGATATCATACCGGGAATAACGATATCGATATCTTCCAAGTTCCCATCACAATATCTGTATAATCACAGAATCCAATATCGAAATATTCCGAATATTATTTCCATTCGAAACCATTCCAATTTATTTGTTGGAAAACTCTAGTTATTTAAAACCATTTCTCAATCCAATTTATTTATTTAAAAATAATCGGATTATAATTCGAATAAATAACTAGTTCATTTCGATAAAAATATATTTTTATCTTTCCAAATGTGGAATTTTTCATCCTAATTCTTTCCAAATCATTTATTATGATTTTACACAAATTATTAATATTTTTAATAATTTTATCAAGGCCCGTACAGTCGATTTCCATAAATGGTCATCGAACTGTACTTACAACGACCTTTTCCTATTTTGATATGGACATAATTCCAAATCCAACTGTTAGATTTCAAATCTCTAATATTCGTTAGAAAGCTCTTTTTGATACAAACCCAAAGGTTTCGGTTTTAGGAGAATCCGATGGTCGGGTCTCCCGTAATGTCCATTCGAAGTCAATGGTCGAAATTCGCGAACGGTCGCGGCGCGACGTGTTCTATTCATGCCATATAATATATATAATATATATATTTCGTCGATTTCAATTCAAAATATATTTTATAAATCGTTTTAAATTCGTTTAAAAATGATTTCAATTTCTATTCTGGCTCAAGTTCTTCAACTTTTCAGTTTCTAAGAACTTTCTAATTTTTCAAAAATTTGGCTAACACCCTAAATTTTCAAAAAATTTCGCCATAACCTCCCCTGCAGGGGAGCACCGGGAAAAACCAGAAATCGCCATACAGGCCTCTCCAATCCAAAAAGAAACAGCCAAGCGGCTAGCCAATCTGCTCATAAAATCATCATACCCCAAACAAAACAGTAAATATGTACCTATTTGTCGGGCATACAATTTTATTCTTCTTCTCTAGCCTCCTTGCTATGACCTGTTCAATATATCGTATATGTATATTTTCATACAACGCCTATATATACATTTTCATATGACACTTTCATATATTCATTCAACGCATATATAATTTCACACAACCCATATATAAGCTAAAAATAATATTATTAGCGAACTAATAATATTTTCATCATATGACAATTTTGTATGTTCCATATATACGCTAAAAATGATAATTTTAGCAAACTAATATTTATTTCAAGGGGTGACTATTTTATATACTCATATATGTGTTAAAAATGTTATTTTTTAACAAACTAGAATTCATTTCAACATATGACTATTTTTATTACTTCACATACATGATAAAAATGTTATTTTTATCGTTCAAAGAATTCTTTTCAACACATGAATATTTCTTATACTTCATACGTACAATAAAATGTTATTTTTTTTGTTCAAACAATTTATTCAACATATGAATGTTTTATTTACTTCATATATATGATAAAATGTGAATTTTATCGTTCAAACAATTTATTCAACATATGAATATTTTATTTACTTCATTTATACGACAAAATGTGAATTTTATCGCTCAAACAATTTATTCAACACATGAATATTTTTAACACTTCATATACATGATAAATATGTTATTTTTATCGTTCAAAGAATTTATTCAACACACGAATATTTTTATATACTTCATTTCACATCACAAACCAAACTCACACAAACGAATCTATCCAAACACACAACCAAACAAACAAGTCGTCCATGGTCTGTGGACGACGGAGAGTAGTTTATATATGCAGTTATAAAATAAATAACTGAACAGAAAAATTTAGTGAGGAGTTCTCACCGTGGGTTCCACTCCGTCGTGCTTTGATTGTCGATCTATGTAGTGTACCTACGTTAAAAATTATATTTTTAACCAATCAATAATTATTTCTTTGTATGCTTATTCTATAAATAACATACATAGGCTAAAAATTATATTTTTATCTTTCTAAAATAATTTCATGTTTTCATAACCACGCTACATAGTTAAAAATCACATTTTTCTATCGCTACTATGTAGATGAAAATCAAATATTTCTATCGCTAAAGAATATATAAAAATCACAATTTTACATTGTCATTCAAATGATAAAAATCATATTTTTACTTTGTTACATATATGATAAAAACCACATTTTTATATCGTCACTTCATATATAAAAATCAAATTTTTATATTGCTCCATCTATTAAAAGATCACATTTTTATATTGCTTCATACATATAAAAGATCACATTTTTATATTGCTTCTTACATATAAAAGATCACATTTTTATATTGCTTCATACATATAAAAGATCACATTTTTATTTTGCTTCATACATATAAAATATCACATTTTTATCGTTACTTGATACAGATAAAAATCACATTTTTGTTTTTGCTATTCTTGTAAAAAAAACTGATTTTTCCTTTTGTACTGTTCATGAAAAAAACTGATTTTTCCTTTTGTGCTATTCATGAAAAAAAAAACTGATTTTTCCTTTTGTGCTATTCATGAAAAAAAACTGATTTTTTTCTACTTGCATAAAAATTTAAAATACTTACATCGAAAGAAGAAAAGGGGTTTTCAGTTGAAGAAGAAGGAGAAGAAGAGGGAGGCGGCGTTGGTCTATGAAGGTCGGGGTGGGCCCTACAGTCGCGGCGATGGGCAGATGGGGCTTGGGTTTCGTTTGGGAGAAAGGGGAGAGGAGGAGGGCGAGGGTGTGTAGCGGTTGACTGGAGGGGGGGATCGTAGGTGGAGGCGCGGAGGTCGGCGGTGAGCGCGGTGGGCTGGCGAGCGGGATCCGTCGTTCTTTTTATTTATTCGTTTCTGTTTTTGAACGGTGGGTAGAAAGTGAGAGGGAGAGAGAGAGAATAAAGGGGGAGGGGGTTTGACTTTTATTTACAATTATTTATTTTATTTTATTTTGTACCAAAAAGTAACTTTTTCATTTGAACTCCAAACAAAACCCACCGACTGTCGTCTATAACTAATTACCCCCATTCCGAACACCATGGAATATGTTTCATAAGACAATTCCCCTGTTATGATCAGTTTTCATCAAAATTAAAATATAAATCATTATATTGAATTTGAACGCACATTTCAATTTACCGGAGCCACATACGGACTCTAAAAATTCCCAAAAATATTTTCTATCTTCGTATTGATGATACGGTTCTAACAAAATGAATTTTGTCAATTTTGGAGACTGTTTAAAAAATGACCATTTTCTGGTCGATCCAAATTGATTGAAACTGTCAAAACACGTTTTCCTTCGCCACACTCACATATTAATCCCAAAAATTATGAATTTTGGAATCTACCAATAACTTGACATTCCGGATCCAACAAAAGTGGTTTCGTCGAAAACGGAGGTCGTTCACAAAATGGCTATTTTTATGGGCTATATTTTCCATAGCAACTATTCTGAATTTTCAATTGGGAATAACTTTTTATTCCCGCAATGAAATTTTGATTTTTCAGATTCGCTGGAAAGATATTTTTGAATAGATCCCAATATTTCTGGTTTCACTAAAATCCGGTTTATTTTGAATCATGTACATTCATCTGAAATTTGAAATCAAATTTTCGAACTACCACGCCATTTCAGGCTCATTATATAATTAAAATAAAATTATTGTTTTAACTTCGTTGAAAATAAATTTTATGTCATTATTATTTAAAATAAACCATTTTAAATATTCAAAATCCGTTAAAATCGCCAAAATAATTTTTTTAAATTGGTTCTGATTTTCCGGGTTGTTACAATCTCGCCCACTTAAAATCTTTTCATCCTCCAAAAGGAACAGAGCTAAAAGTTGTTTAACTAACCAACTCAACTTTCAGTTTGGCTTTCATTTTTGGGCATTTCTAACCCCATCTCTAACGAGTTTCTCATTCTAGGATACTACTGATCCTATCTCTAATGAGTTTTCTTTCATAGGATATTACTAATCCAATCTCTGATGAGTCTTTTGTCCAGTTCTAACGAATTACCCCAAAGATTTGAGATAACCAAAGCTATGATACCAGCTATAACGATTGTGACAACAAGGAATCTCGCTCGATCCGAATCAGTCGATAAACCGACCCAGACCATTCAAAATGCCTGATTGTTTTGAGAACACGACAAAATAGAACGCAGACGGAAGAACATTTCATTGTATATTACAACAATTCCATCAGAATACAAGAATATACAGAGTATAAATGAATATTACATAGAAATATCAGAGATTTAAATTACATTTAAATACATAGCAGCGGAAAATAATACAAAATAGAACTGAAGGAGATATACGGATACAAAGCTTTTCGGATATCGTTCCAGCTGTAAACCAGGATCCTGTGGATATAAATCTGCAAAACCAAAACTACTAGCTGCCCGTGTCAAAATAAGGGCACCCAGAGTTTAGGTTAAAACAATAAACTCCAGGTCAGTCATGGGACTGGTGTGAGAACTAAAACAGTTATTAATCTTTATTTCAAAGTTAGGTAAATCAAGGGACCACGCCGTATAACACGGAACGGGTTTCCTCCCAAGAATACCAGTGCATAAAACAACAGCGCAATGCTAAATAAAGAACAATGAAGCTATTATAAGACCCAGTTCCCATCACACAATGCAACGCAAGCCGGAGGATAGGGGCTTTACCTTATAATAGCCAAGAATGCTTGATATGTTTAAAACAAATCATTTGATACTATTATAAGTGCATAGTCTATAAAACAATTTCAAATCATAAGTATCAATCATAGACGGCATGGGCACCATATATCATGTCGCCATACTAGTTCTACAATTAAAATCGCAAATGTCACGTATTTGGAAAATGGATTTCCATCTATGAACCGAGGCAAAAGATAGTCCTCAACCGATTCGAGACAATCTAGCCTACCATCTCTCAGGATCAGAACGCATCGACCCTTGGAGCGACAGGGCCGGTCCACCGATGTGGATTAGACGAAATCCTGAACACTGCGTCTCCCCGCCCTATGGGGCGCAAATGAGCCAACAAATGACTCCATCGGACCCGGATCGTCCGATCAAACCGAGGCGCCTCGCAATAGCAACAACCACATAAGTCAAACTCGTCAGGGCGTGTAAAACCACTGACGCCACTTCTAGCTAGAAAGAAACGCAGGTCCTCCCTGAGGTCCTTCTCCCGTTTTTGGTTCACCACCGGGGTGTGAGGCGCGCGAATCAACGTTACACAAAGCTACGCCACACAGGCCGTGCTTTGATCATCAACCACAAGACTTTGCTTTTCAACAGAAGCCTTGATCATTTGCATCTTAGCATGCCACACAGGCAAACCACTCTATGCAACCGATATCAGTCACACAGAATGAAATCCAATGTCAGACACACAGTCCATTTACAAGTCCGTTCTGGGTCTGAACGAAACCGGAGGCACCTAGTACCCCGCATATCCATCGATCTCCAAGTACGTCTGGACGACCACCAACTGTTTCCATCTTCTTGGGTGTACATCCCAATCAAGATCATCAGTAATCACCCAAACGATGTGATGACCTCCGGTCTTCGACCACCGTCTTCATCTTCGACTTATCGTCGTATCAGTTATTCAGAATGGGATAAACCCGGTCTTCCCGAATAACTCGCGTATATAATAAACATGTGTTACACAAACACAACATACGCCTCATTCCAATTTATCAGTCACTAACCGTAAATTAACAAGAGAATAATTCTCCAAATATTAACCCCGAAGGCCGAAACCAACATCAGATCAATATCCAGAAAACCTTTCTTCTTAGCTAACCGACAGTTAGTTTCTAAATTTCACATTCATAGGGAAAGGCTCCCATTAATTTTATCAAAGATAAATTCCTTGAATTTATTCTTTAATCTTCTTTTGAATTTCGATTCAACTAGTCGGGATTAACGAACCTTACCGAAGTAATCATTTGTTTTAATTTCTCAATCCCAACCTATTCATCCCATGAAGTAAAACTGGTAATACTTCATATCTAACACCACGGTGTTATTGGTAAATTCAATTACCATTTCACGTTCAAATCTAATTAAAGATTTAACTATCGCTTGGAGCAAAACTGGTGATACTCCATTCTCGATCATTTCAATCTAATTAAAGATTCATTAAAACTCCACTTAGTTTTAATCTTTGACTGGGTTAAAGAATCAATGTCATTTAAAACACGATTCACGATAAACCTAAAATCACATCACATTTCAATCAGTCCCCGACCGTAAATTAGCAAGTGAGCAATTCCCTAAGTATTAACCCCGAAGGCCGAAACCAACATCAGATCAATACCCCAGAAACCATTCAACTTAACTAATCTCCAGTTAGTTTCTGATTTTCTTAACTCTTTTGGGTCTAAGAACAGTATTATTGAAGATACCGTTCACGACAACCCAAAATCACGTTCCATTAATTATCAGGTTAAAGAACAGGTGTTATTTAAAACACTGTTCACGATAAACCCAAAAATCAATACCAATTCAATTCCAATTAAATATTATTTAATTGGTACACTTCATTAAATCTAAATAAAAAGATTTAATCTTTTCTCAACTGGGTTCAAGAACAATGTTAATAAAGACACCATTCACGACAAACCCAAATCACATTTGATACTAAATACAAGGCTCTGAATAGAAAATATATCGGCTTATATTCAATATCAAATTCTACGACCAACAAATATCGTATTGGAAATAATGATATAGATATATCTTTTAAATTTCCATAACAATATCTGTATAATCACGAAATCCAACATCGAAATAATCCAAAGACAATTTCGATTCAAATCCATTCCAATGAAATTATTGGGAATTCTGATTATTTTCAAAACCATTTCAAATCCAATTTATTTATTTAAAAATAAATAGAATTATAATTCTAGTTCAAAACTAGTCCATTTCGATAAAAATCTATTTTTATCTTTTCAAATATGGAGTTTTTCATCCCGATTCTTCACAAATCATTTCTTATGATTTTACACAAATTATTGATATTTTTAATAATTTTATCAAGGCCCGTACAGTCGATATCCATCAACAGCCATCGAACTGCACTTACAGCGACCTTTTCCAAATTTGATTTGGACATAATTCCAAATCCAACCGTTAGATTTCTAATTTCTAATATTCGTTAGAAAGCTCTTTTCGATACGAACCCAACGGTTCCGGTTTTAGGAGAATCCGACGGTCGGATCTCCCGTAATATCCGTTCGAAGTCAATGGTCGAAATTCGCGAACTGCCGCTGCGCGGCGCGTTTTATTCAGGACATTATATTATATATAATATATACTTCGTCGATTTCAATTCAAAACGTGCTTTATAAATCGTTTTAAATTCGTTGTCAAAACAGTTTCAACATCATATTCAATTTCAAATCAAAATTGAATATTCCAATATAAATTCGTTTTAAATTCATTTCAAATTGATTTCAATTCAATTTCAATTTAATTCGAATTTCTTTTCAATTTCAATTTGAATTCAATTCCTTTCGATTTCAATTCGGATTCAATTCTATTCAATTTAATTCGGATCTCAACTCTATTCGAATTTCAAATCATTTCAGTGTATTTCGAATTCCAAACCAATTCAGTTTAATTCGAATTTCAAATCAATTCAGTTTAATTCGAATTTCAATTCACTTTAAATATAATTCGAATTTCAATTCATTTCAATATAATTCGAATTTCAAATCTATTCGATTTCAAATCTATTCAACTTAATTCGAATTTCAAATCTATTTCAATTATTCATTGAAAAATGAATAAAATCGATATAAATATCGTTCACGTCAAAATGGCGTCAATCTAATCAACACGGCTTCATATATTTCTATTTTCAAATATTCTATTTCAAATATTTCTATTTCAAATATTTCTATTTCAAATATGGAATGAGGCCCAATCAATTACCATATAATGTTAATTATATGGATTTTCTACAACACAGGTACGTATCAACAACGATGAATAATCAACCATCATCCGAAGTGCATTCCACACTATATAAGCATCAAATATAAATATATAACGCTCATACTTTTCTGTCAATCAATCGATCGACATACAACTAAACAATTGGGATTAGTGTACGTCAAATATCATCCCAATACCCGTGTGGGGTTTCAAACAATCAAACACAGATTTTATTTGTGCAGTTGGGCGATGTGTAAAATTTATCGTCCCAATCAATATCAGTCAAATGTGTGTATATAAACAAATCGTCCGATTTGTTTATTTTTATTTCATTTCATATACACGTTAAAAATTCTATTTTTAACTATAAAATATTTTAACTATATAAATATTTTATTTCATTCCATATCACATCACACAATCAACCACACATCAAAATCAAACAAACAAGCATACAAGCCGTCCATGGTCTGTGTACGACGGGTGTCGGGTGCTACTAAACACCGTCTGCATCCTAGTATATATTTTAACTAGAAAACAAAATTTAAAAGGTGAGAAATTCTCACAGAATTGCTAATCCAACGCCACGACTCTTCTTAGGTAGAAATCTTCGCCGTTCTTGCCTCTTGTCACTTTTCACTGCCCGTATTCTCTACATATATAAAAATCACATTTTTACTTCGCTATTCAATATATAAAAATCGAATTTTTACTTTGCTATTCAATATATAAAAATCGAATTTTTACTTTGCTATTCAATATATAAAAATCAAATTTTTTACTTTGCTATTCAATATATAAAAATCGAATTTTTACTTTGCTATTCAATATATAAAAATCGAATTTTTACTTTGCTATTCAGTATATAAAAATCGAATTTTTACTTTGCTATTCAGTATATAAAAATCGAATTTTTACTTTGCTATTCAATATATAAAAATCGAATTTTTACTGTGCTATTCAATATATAAAAATCAAATTTTTACTTTGCTATTCAATATATAAAAATAGAATTTTTACTTTGCTATTCAATATATAAAAATCGAATTTTTACTTCGCTAGTCAACATATAAAAATCGAATTTTTACTTTGCTATTCAATATATAAAAATCTAATATTTTACTTTCTCTATAATATAAAAATCATATCTTTTATCCACATTAAAAATCATGTCTTTATTTAATAAAAGATTATATTTTTATACTTCTACAATATAAAAGATTATATTTTTATACCTCTACAATATAAAAGATTATATTTTTAACCTTTTCTTCATATAAAAATTATATTTCTATTTCCACATATGATAAAAATCGAATTTTTATTCTTTCTATCATGTAAAAATTATATTTTTCCTACGCCTATCATATAAAAATTATATTTTTAATTGTCTACTAATATCAAAATCATATTTTTATCTCTAACAAACTAATTACTTTATAGATAAATAACCTAGACAATTAAATAAACCAAAGTAAGAATAAAAATAAAAGAAACTTACATTGTATCAGATTTTTCTGAGGGGGGGGGGGGGGTCTTCGGTCGGCAGCAGGAGGAAGGGGGGGTTGATCGCGGCAGAGGAGGAGGGGGGTGTCGATCGCGGCAGAGGAGGAGGGGGGTATCGATCGCGGCAGAGGAGGAGGGGGGGTGTCGATCGCGGCAGAGGAGGAGGGGGGTGTCGATCGCGGTAGAGGAGGAGGGGGGGTTCGCGCGGTGGCGCGCCGCCTTGGGGGGGGGGCTCGGCGGTAGTTTAGTTTTTTTTATTATTATTTTGTTTTCTGTAGTGAAAACTAACGGGGGGCCAAGTAAATAAAGGAGAGGGGGTGTTTATTTTTAATTATAGTTTTATTTTATTTTAATCCAAAAAGGTAACTTTTTCTTTCGACCTCGAAACAAGGCACACCGCATGTCGTCCATAGCTAATTACCCCCATTACGAACACAATGGGATATGTATCGCAAGCTGATTCGACTGTTTCGATCAGTTTGCGTTAAAATCAACATATAACTCTATATATTGAATTTGAACGCGCATTTCAATTTACCGGGGTCACATACTAACTCTTCAAATTCCAGAAAAATATTTTCTAGCTTCGTATTGACGATACGGTCCTAACAAAACTAATTTCATCGAATTCTGAGGCCGTTTGAAAAATGGCCATTTTCCAGTCGATTAAAATCAACTAAAACTGGTCAAACGCGTTTTCCTTTGCCACGCTCACATATTGACTCGAAAAATTATGAAATTTGGAATCTAGCAATAACTTGACATCGCGGATAGAACAAAAGTGGTTTCGTCGAAATCCGAGGTCGTTTGCAAAATTCCCATTTTCAAGGGCCTGAATTCCATAGCGACTATTCAGAATTTTCAACTGGACATATCTTTTAATTCCCGCTATGAAATTTCGATTTTTCGGATCCGTTGGAAAGGTATTCACAAATAGATCCTATTATCCTTGGTTTCACAAAAATCCGGATTGTTTTGCACCCGGTACGTTCAATTGAAGTTTGAAATCGAATTATCAAACTACCGCGCCATTTTCAATTCCTCGTCGATATTATTTAAAATAATTCATTTTAAATAATCAAAATTCGCTAAAATTGCCAAAATAAAAATTTTAAACTGGCCCAGATTTCCGGGTTATTACAACGATACGGATTTCGCTCGGACCTAATCGATCGCTAAATCGAGTCGAATCCCATATACGCTAATTCTGGGCATACAACACATCAAATTAAATAACAGAAGACTTTTATAAACATCATAATAATGTTACATCAGAGTACAGAAATATCATAGTACGAATAAATATAATAATACAGCAGAATATAATTTTACAATAAATGTAATACAATGCACAGTGGAAGACTATAAATGTCTGGACACAACATAAAGCTTCAATCCAGAACCATGCTCAATATATCTGCAAAATAAAACAACTCGACTGCCCGTGTGGAAAATAAGGGCACCCAAGTTTGCAAGGGAAAAACAAACTACAGGTCAGTCATGGGACTGGTGTGAGAAACTCTATAGTTAAAATTAACTTATTAAATCATAAGACAAATCACAGGACCACGCCGCTAACGTAGAACGGGTTTTACCCCCATGAATGCCAGTGTATAAACAACAATCAGTAATATAGATATGGAACTACTATGCATCAATCAACATGCAATATCCCAATTTACCCATTTAGATTAATCACCACACTTAGATTTTCCAAATCCAATTCAATTTACAGAAATTATTCCTTTGGACTTTATTTCCCGATTTCCATTTCAAAACATTTGAAATACATATCTAGCTTTTATATCAAAGTAGATTTCACTTCGGGATCTCAAATCAAATCATTTGGAAATATGGATTCCAAATCATAACAATGCATACAAACAAGTATGCAACTAAATATCGGGCTCCCCCAGACAAGGCGAAGGGCATGCACCTAAGAAACTCGATATATATATATACATATATGTGTGTGTATGTGTGTGTGTGTGTGCGCGCGCACACCTCCCACTATGGAGCAGGCTACACCGACGATGCACCTCCCACGCATGGAAGCATACACCGCCTATCTCACCCATACTTTTATTCGTCCGGATTACCAGAATCTTTAGCCACACACTAAATCATTTTTATATCCTGAAGTGGGGAAAATCATTTCACAACATAATAATCACAAGTACTTTCAAACTATAGTACTTCACATCAGTAATTCACACATATGATCAGTAACTATTAATCACATAACCTTTGAGCTTGTACGTCTCAAAGAAGGGTGTTAAGCAAGAGAATAAATTCTCCGCCACTAAACAGATATGTTATCAATAGCAGCTAATCGAATACGCGATGAACCACAATGTAAAACATAATACATTTCTAAATCATTTCGAAATCATCGGGTTCTAGCCCTCGAAATCTTTTCTGTTTTATAAAACATTTTTATAAAAAATTCCCTGTCCAAATCGGGGATACATTTCTTTTCACTTAAGAAAAATATCATTTCAAAATCATTCATTAAATTTGTAATGAACACATCGCTAAACACCTTATCGTCAAATCGTGAAGTGTTTGACAAGGCATTAGCACACAGATATTTCTACCTAGCCCAATGCTAAATGTGAAAGCATATTTTGCTCATAAACTGGTCGAGCACAATCCAAACAATCAATCAATCCAATTTGACATTAAATATAAGGTTTTGAATAGAGATAGTATCGACTTATATTCAACATCAAATCCTGAAACCAACAGATATCATATCGGGGAATAACGATATCGATATCTTCCAAGTTCCCATCACAATATCTGTATAATCACATAATCCAATATCGAAATATTCTAAAGATTATTTCCATTCCAAACCATTCCAATTTATTCGTTGGAAAATTCTGGTTATTTAAAACCATTTCTCTATCCAATTTATTTATTTAAAAATAATCGGATTATAATTCGAGTTAATAACTAGTTCATTTCGATAAAAATATATTTTTATCTTTCCAAATGTAGAATTTTTCATCCCAATTCTTTCCAAATCATTTATTATGATTTTACACAAATTATTAATATTTTTGATAATTTTATCAAGGCCCGTACAGTCAATTTCCATAAACGGTCATCAAACTGTACTTACAACGACCTTTTCCTATTTTGATTTGGACATAATTCCAAATCCAACCGTTAGATTTCAAATCTCTAATATTCGTTAGAAAGCTCTTTTCGATACGAACCCAAAGGTTCCGGTTTTAGGAGAATCTGACGGTCGGATTTCCCGTAATGTCCATTCGAAGTCAATGGTCGAAATTCACGAACTACCGCGGTGCGGCGTGTTCTATTCAGGCCATATAATATATAATATATATTATATATATTTCGTTGATTTCAATTCAAAATGTATTTTATAAATCATTTTAAATTCGTTTGAAAACGATTTCAATTTCTATTCTGGCTCAAGTTCTTCAACATTTCAGTTTCTACGAACTTTCTAATTTTTCAAACATTTGGCTAACACCCTAAATTTTTGAAAAATTTCGCCATAATCTCTCCTGCATGGGAGCACCAGGAAAATCTCGAAATCGCCATATAGGTCTCTTCAATCCAAAAAGAAAAAGAAATAGTCAAGCGGCTAGCCAATCGGCTCATAAAATCATCATACCCCAAACAAAACAATAAATATGTACCTATTTGTCGGGCATACAATTTTATTCCTCTTCTCTAGCCTCCTTACTATGACCTGTTCAATATGGTATATGTATATTTTCATACAACGCCTATATATACATTTTCATATGACGCTTTCATATATTCATTCAACGCATATATAATTTCACACAACCCATATATAAGCCAAAAATAATATTATTAGCGAACTAATAATATTTCCATCATATGGCAATTTTATATATTCCGTATATACGCTAAAAATGATAATTTTAGCGAACTAATATTTATTTCAAGGAGGACTATTTTATATGCTCATATATGTGTTAAAAATGTTATTTTTTAAAAAACTAGAATTCGTTTCAACGTATGACTATTTTTATTACTTCACATACATGATAAAAATGTTATTTTTATCGTTCAAAGAATTTTTTTCAACACATGAATATTTCATATACTTCATACGTATAATAAAAATGTTATTTTTATTGTTCAAACAATTTATTCAACATATGAATGTTTTATTTACTTCATATATACGATAAAATGTGAATTTTATCGTTCAAACAATATATTCAACATATGAATATTTTATTTACTTCATATATACGACAAAATGTGAATTTGTCGTTCAAACAATTTATTCAACACATGAATATTTTTAACACTTCATATACATGATAGATATGTTATTTTTATTGTTCAAAAAATTTATTCAACACAAGAATATTTTTATATACTTATATTCACATCACAAACCAAACTTACACAAACGAATCTATCCAAATACACAACCAAACAAACAAGTTGTCCATGGTATGTGGACGACGGGGAGCAGTTTATATATGCAGCTATAAAATAAATAACTGAACAGAAAAATTTAGTGAGGAGTTCTCACCGTGGGTTCCACTCCGCCGTGCTTTGATTGTCGATCTATGTAGTATACCTACGTTAAAAATTATATTTTTAACTAATCAATAATTATTTCTTTGTATGCTTATTCTATAAATAACATACATAGGCTAAAAATTATATTTTTATCTTTCTAAAATAATTTCATAACCACGCTACATAGTTAAAAATCACATTTTTCTATCGCTGCTATGTAGATGAAAATCAAATCTTTCTATCGCTAAAGAATATATAAAAATCACATTTTTACATTGTCATTCAAACGATAAAAATCATATTTTTACTTTGTTAAATATATGATAAAAACCACATTTTTATATTGTAACTTCATATATAAAAATCAAAATTTTATATTGCTCCATCTATAAAAAGATCACATTTTTATATTGCTTCATACATATAAAAGATAACATTTTTATATTGCTTCATACATAAAAAAGATCGCATTTTTATATTGCTTCATACATATAAAAGATCACATTTTTATTTTGCTTCATACATATAAAAGGTTACATTTTTATCACTAGTTGATATAGATAAAAAATCACATTTTTTTTTTTGCTATTCATGTAAAAAAAATCTGATTTTTCCTTTTGTGCTATTCATGAAAAAAACTGATTTTTCCTTTTGTGCTATTCATGAAAAAAACTGATTTTTCCTTTTGTGCTATTCATGAAAAAAAACTGATTTTTCCTTTTGTGCTATTCATGAAAAAAACTGATTTTTTTCTACTTGCATAAAAATCTAAAAAACTTATATCAAAAGAAGAAAAAGGGGTTTTCAGTCGAAGAAGAAGGAGAAGAAGAGAGAGGCGGCGCTGGTCTCTAAAGGTCGGGGTGGGCCCTAACGTCGCGGCGATGGGCGGATGGGGCTTGGGTTTCGTTTGGGGGAAATGGGAGAGGAGGAGGGCGAGGGGGTGTAGCGGTTGGCCGGAGGAGGAGGGATTGTAGGTGGAGGCACGGCAGGAGAGGCGGAGGTCGGCGGTGAGCGCGGTGGGCTGGCGAGCGGGATTCGTTGTTCTTTTTTTTATTCGTTTCTGCTTTGAACGGCGGGTAGAAAGTGAGAGAGAGAGAATAAAGGGGGTGGGGGTTTGACTTTTATTTATAATTATTTATTTTATTTTATTTTGTACCAAAAAGTAACTTTTTCGTTCGAACTCCGAACAAAATCCACCGACTGTCGTCTATAGTTAATTACCCTCATTCCGAACACAATGGAATATGTTTCGTAAGACAATTCCCCTGTTACGATTAGTTTTCATCAAAATTAAAATATAAATCCTTAAATTGAATTTGTACGTACATTTCAATTTACCGGGGCCACATACGGACTCTAAAAATTCCCGAAAAATATTTTCTATCTTTGTATTGACGATTCGGTTCTAACAAAACTAATTTTGTCAAATTTGGACACATTTTGAAAATTTGTCATTTTCTAGTTGATCCAAATTCACTTAAACTGTCAAAACACGTTTTCCTTCGTCACGCTCACATATTAATCCCAAAAATTATGAATTTTGGAATCCCCCAATAACTTGACATCCCAGATCCAATAAAAGTGGTTTCGTCGAAAACGGAGGTCATTTGCAAAATGGCTATTTTTAAGGGCTATATTTTCCATTACGACTATTCTGAATTTTCAACTGGGAATAACTTTTTATTCCCGCTATGAAATTTTGATTTTTCAGATTCATTGGAAAGATATTTTCAAATAGATCCCAATATTTCTGGTTTCACTAAAATCCGGTTTATTTTGAATCCTGTACATTCATCTGAAATTTGAAATCAAATTTTCGAACTACCGCGCCATTTCAGGCTCGTTATATAATTAAAATAAAATTATTCATTTTAACTTCGTCGAAAATAAATTTTACGTCGTTATTATTTAAAATAAACCATTTTATATATTTAGAACCGTTAAAATCGCCAAAATAAAAATTTTAAATTGGTTCTGATTTTCCGGGTTGTTACATCATGATGACAAGGGGAGTTTTAGAAGGATCAGAATCAACATGTATGAACAGGTATGAATATTTTATAAACTAAGGTTGTCATCATCAAAAAGGGGAGATTGTTAGAGAATTGAGTTTTGATGAGAACAACGTTAATTCAATTATCATTGATTATAAAATATATACTAACATCTCTATCTATAATATATATACATATATGCAGGATTTGTGTACAAGACTTAAATACTAAAGACTGTACAGTTTTAGAGTTTCAAGAGATTCAGAATTCAAAGAAGATTCAAGACTCATGAGTAACCAAGTTATCAAGAGTTCAAGAGCTCAAGAAAAATATAGTAATAGAGTCTAGTTTATATGTAAGACTCTGAATAGCACTCCTGGTTCAAATTCAAATTCTGTTTTTCAAATTTCAAAATCTGATTTTCAACATTCAAATTCTAATTTCAAATAGTTTATTGTCTTACTTTTGATCTCCAATATATGTTTTAAAGTTTATATAAGTTTATATATATTTATATAGTTATATATTTTTATAGTTTTATATTTACATACTTTTAAACCTTATAATTTTATAAATATGTTTATATAATATATATTTATGTTTTCATATGATTTTTTAATTTAGAATACTCATTTATATCACTAAGTTTTAATTCAAGAATTTTCAGAATAATATATATGTTTAAACAGTTGAAAAGGTTCAAAATTCAAAATTTACACATGACTATGTCAACATACATATATGTTTATGTCAACATATAATTGTTAGAAATTCAATTTTCAAAGGAAGTGTCTTTTCACTATTTGTAACGTTCCATGAAACGTTGCAACCTTTCAAATCTTATACATAGGGGTTGAATTCGAAGTTTTTAACCGTTCTTCTTCTCTATCTTCACCCCTCTTCATCCCACCATTAATATTTCTTATTTTATTGATTTCTACACTTCTACTTTGTTGATTTCTATTCTAGTTACATAAAACTTCTTTTCTCTCTCTACTCATTACTCTCTGAACTGAAGTGCTATTGAAAAGTTATAGGGCTATTGTTATCGTTTGGTAAGTGTTAGGGAAGGGGCGTGTTCCTTATAGCCCTAAAATCAAGGAAAGGGTGCGGTGGTAATCTTGTAGCCGTGAAATCAAGAGTGGTTGGAGCGGTGTTAACCTTGTAGCCATGAAATCAAGGGGATTGTACTTAGATAGTGATATTAATAAAACTATTGTACTTAGATAGTGATATTAATAAAACTCTATGCAATATAGCGTTGCATGGGATTGGATGTAGGAGTAATCCGAACCAGTATAAAATCCGGTGGGTTCTTTCCTTTTTCTGCATTTTATATTTATCTGTTTCTGTATTTGATTCTATGTCTATGATCATCTCTGTGGTGTGTGATTCATATAGTGGTTCATATAAGTTTTAGTTTTTCTTAAATTCCTTGAAAACACTATTCACCGCCCCTCTAGTGTTAGTCTTGCCTTAAGATCCGCATTCCGCGCTCCCTAATAAAGAACACCATCTGAGAGCTGGCCGAGTGAGGGGTCGACATAAAACTATGCTTCATATTTGTATGAAACCAGCTAAAAGTTCAAGTTCAACCAATATTATTTCATGTCTCTCAAATGATAAGACAACTAATTAAAACATCACTAGAACCAGGCAACAAGCACAAAGGGAGGCCCCACAAAGGATCCTGTCCAACCTTCCTCTTTATGATGGATTTGTATCGACCCTAATAATAGGGATTACCAATCTTTGTCTTTGATGATCTATAGGCTGCGCTCCCCTCATGGACTCCGTCAATGTCCTCCAACTTTTTAGAGATATTTCAGGAGGCCTATATCTATAAATAACAATCGCCAAAGAGCGAAATGGATTGTTTGGCTTAATGTTCACTTTATTATTATATATGCTCGGATTCCTACCTATCCAAGACCTTGTAATCATTATACAACAATAAAGTAACAAAACCTTCAAAGTGGACATATATCATACAACGTTGAACTACTATAAATCTCTATGTTCTCATTTTTACAACATTTCTATTGTTACATTCCTCTTTTTTTACATTTATTTTCTTCACTTTAGTTCTCTGTCGAACTCTTGGGTGTTTGTGCCAAATTTTGATGCAAACATTCTAGTGCTTTCACTGAGAGCAACTCAAGTTCTCTATCTTTTACCCCCTTAAGTTTTCACCCATCTTAAGATCTGAAAAGATCTACAGACGAAGCTTGAATAATTTGGTAGAAAGAAGGCTTCTGCCTCTCATGCAGCTGCTACTGCCCATGATGATCGTGGAGATGAATTTATCTATCAAATTCATTCAAATAATCAAAATATTTCCTCTCCCAACATACCTACTAATTCCCACGCTAACGGTCTGGTTACTAGAGTCTAACGAGATGACATGATTAAAAACTGGACGGAGATTTCGCGGAGCTAAACGCTCAAACTCAACAAAAACATTGATCTTGCGTACTGCAACGAGCAGCTCAAGATAATATCGAACGCCTTAAGAGAAACATGAGGACTCATACTCCTGTCAACTACATATCAGACAACTCCTCATCTTCGTCGCTATAGAATAAAACGAACCAACATTGAAGAATGAACAATGGCGCAGGCATAACCCACTATGGAAGTGACGAACCTTCCTGGTCGTCCTCGGGTCATTACTAGTCCATCTGAAGGGTTCAGTCCTGATCTCCCGCATAGGGCACCCATGCCACTACCCAAAACCTAACCCCCAAACTTCCTACTACCGATGGAAACTAAATCACAGTGCGCCTCCTTCAAGAATTAGCATAATAACGTCGTTCAACCAAGGATTCCATCATGTACACACAATTCTGAGTTGGATCACGACTGCCGTCAATCGATGGATATCAAAGCTCCCAACCTTACCACTACGATCCAACAGATCCTGAGAGAGTCGCAAGGATAAGCCAACGATGACCAGAATACCAGATCAAGGCGAAATCCTTTTATAATACGTTCTAAATGTCGAGTGACCCAAGCAATTCCACATGCCAAAATTATATGTTTATTAAGGAAAAATTGATCCACAATAGTTTTTAAATAAATACGAGTCGTATATGGTCTCTATCTGCACTATTGATGCAGTGAAGTGCATGTGCTTTCATGTATTCCTTGAAGGCATGGAACTTCTATGGTTCTTTGGACTTCCTCCGAGAACCATATCGACCTAACATGCTAGGAAGTTGGTAGAACAATTTCATATGCATGCCTCCAGATCGAAGGATAACTTGTCTATCTCCACCATCTTCCAGAGGGCTAGAGAGTTACTCAAGAGATTTTTGGAACACTTTAACAATACCCTGATGGAGGTTGAAAACCCTCAAAAGGACATAATCCTCATGAAACTCATTTAAGGCATTCACCCCAAAAATTTCTTTAGTGAATGGCTTGATGGGAAATCTTCAGAGACATTGAAATGCTTTTACGAAAAGGCAAACCAATATATGTGTTAGGAGGAAGTGGGCAGGAACAGAGTGACCCAAGGACATCCTCACAAGTAGCAAGTGATATTGTTCAGAGCAATGTTACGATCAACAAAAGTAGATAAAGCTTTAGTAAAAGTTAATGTTTAGAACAAGCCCAAACAAAGCAGCAATGGTGCTAATGGCCACGATAAAAAAAGGAATGGAAGAAATGACAATCATTCCCCTCCTACGATAGCTATACTCCACTCAGTGAACCACTGGAAAAAAATTACCTTAAAACTTGTAGTATAGCCCAATACCAAAATCCAGTCCTAGAGAATCATCATGAAAGTGAAAATAATTTGGAAAATATTGTTGATGTAACAACCCGCATTATATATATCGGAGGATCGTAAAATATTTTTATTTAATTACTAAGGGTTGGAGCATTCTCATATTTTGATATGTTGGTTATGGGGATGTAGGGCTGTCAATGGATACCCGAAATATCTGAAATCCGTCCACATTCGCATCTGAAAAGCGGATAAATATCTGATATCCGCAAAAACGGATGCGGATGTGGATATAGGCACATCCACATCCGAAAATTAACCGTCCGTCTTTTTCATGATTATGGCTTAAATTATGTGTATTTTAACATAATTAAATATACCAATTTATTATTTTTTAAAGTTGAAAGTCTACTAAACGCATGATAATTGCTCAAAATTATATGTTATCATCATATTTATTTATTTTTAGCATTTTAGTAATCAGTTGGGTGGAAAAAGCTCAACATTATGCTAATTTTTTTTATTTATGTTCATTGATTTGTTGACCGTTAGCGGAGCGGATAATTATCCGATATCCGTTCGTATCTGCGGATGCGGATATCCGATATCTGAAAATGATTTCGGATGCAGATATGGATAAGGCATTATCCGTGTTCGAAAGTATCCGTTGACAGCCCTGTGGGGATGTGAGACATGTCCATAATTTTTATCAATGTTATTTGTGACCATTTTGCCCCTGTCAGTCTTGTATAGGGATAACTTTTGACTGGGATCAAATCAGGTGCCGAGATTGATTTCATTGGGAAGGAAATGGTGTTTCCAATTCCATAGAGTGGTTACATTAAAGATTTGGTTCAGCGGTTTGGGAGGAATCGCTGTTTTTGTGTTTTACAATTTTTGTTTAGGTTTTTAGAGCCATTGATAGGCTGATTTGAGGAGGCCCATTAGTGGGCTGGTGGGAGGGTATAAATAAGGGGTTAAAGGCATGGAGAATAGATTACTTTCTTCATTCCCTCATTTGGTTGAGCTCGTGGTTCTCCTTGCTCAATCAGATAGACCATTCCACCATTAAAATCTAGATTGACATGTGAAGATTGAAGATCTACATCAAGCAAAGCTAGATCTACACCAATTGAAGAGGGATTTCATCAAATCAAGGGGTTTGAAGATAATTCTTCGCTGTTGGATCAAAAATTTAGTGTTTTCTTATTGTTTTGAAGATATGGTGAGTGATAAGCATCTCTCACACAGATTCAATCAAGTACATGGGTTGTTTGATCTAATTTACATCATTTTTAGTTGTTTTCACCAAGATCTATATCATGGTAAGTATATTTTCATTTGAATCACCATAAGATCTAATCTAGCAACTTAAAACCGGTAATTCATATATTAATTCATATGTTTATGCAAGTTAGATCCATTGTTTTGTTTATTCATTCATTTATCATGATTTTGGTGAATTTTATATGATTATCGATGAATAATTGCCATTTTGATGTTGTTAATGATTTCGTAAAGTGTTTATAGTTGAATTGGATGATTTGAATGAGTTGTTTGCATCGATGTTGTCGTTTGGTGATGATTTGGTCAAGTTTGTAGCTATTTTGGTCAGATTTGGAGCTAGGTCATTTTTCTTAAGTCGTTGATGATGTGGCATGAAGTTCAGGTCGTCTGGATTGTGCTCCAAGAAATGAAGCTTAAGTCGTTTGGAGATTGGTCAGCTCGTAGGATCAAATGACCCAAACTCGCCCTTAGCTAATTACCCCTATTCCGGACACAATGTGATATGTTTCGCAAGCCAATTCAACCGTTTCAATCAGTTTTCATCAAAATTAAAATATAAGTTATTATATAATTAATTTGAACACACATTTTAATTTATCCGGGCCACATACTGACTCCAAAAATCCCAGAAAAATAAATTTATCTATGTTTTGACGATACGGTCCTAACAAAACTAATTTCGTCGAATTTGGAGACCGTTTGAAAAATGATCATTTTCCAGTCGATTAAATTCAAACTAAATTGACCAAACGCGTTTTCCTTTGCCACGCTCACATATTAATTCCAAAAATTATGAAAATTGGAATCTAACAATAACTTGACATTCCGGATCCAAAGAAAGTGGTTTCGTCGAAAATGGAGGTCATTTGCAAAATGGATATTTTTAAGGGCTATATATTATATAAAATATATATAAATTCCATAGCGACTATTTTGACTTTTAAACTGGATATAACTTTTAATTTTTAAAGTGAAACCTCATTTACAAACATTCGTTAGAAAGTTATTGTTAAACAGATTCAAATTTTATTGATTTTACTGAAATCCGATTTATTTTGAATCCTGTACATTCATTTGAAATTTAAAATCGAATTTTCAAACTATCGCGCCCTTTTCGGCTCGTTTTATAATTAAAATAAATTTATTCGTTCTGACTTCATTTAAAATAATTTTTTAGTCGTTATTATTTAAATTAAATCATTTTAAACATTCAAAATCCATTAAAATTGCTAAAATAAAAATTTTAAATTAGTTCCGATTTTCCGGATTGTTACACAGGAGCTCCTCTAGAATTAGGTCATTGGTCTTATGGATAAAATCGGGTCGTTGGGTGACCCAAGAAGTCAGGTCATGGGTAGCCCATAAAGTCGGGTCTTTGGGTGACCCATGAAGTTAGGTCATGGGTGACCTATAAAGTCTGGTCGTTAGATGACCCAGGAAGTTAGGTTGTGGGTAACCCATAAAGTCGGATCGTTGGGTGACCCATGAAGTTAGGTCATGAGATGACCCATAAAGCCGGATCGTTGGGCGACCTGATGAGTCGGACTGAAACACCAAGAATCGAATATAGACCAGATGATGTATGTTTTTGGCTCGATGGTGGTTATGACTTCGAAGTGAATTCAAGAGGGAATGTCGAAGTGATGTGATGTGTTCGTTGATCATCGTAATACAACAAATGTGAAGACGACACCAGGGGGTGAGTTCGTGGATAATGATTACTTAGGAACTGAACTTGATCAGCTTATGAACAATCATCAGGCTAGATGGCTAGAGATATCTAAGGCCAAGAAATTATCGTTGTCGTGGGTTCTAGTGGATTCGAAGCACGGATATAATAGGGATGCCCAAAAGACTAGAATTGATTGGCCGAGTACCCTGGGCCGCTCGACGGGCCTAAATACGTTTCATCATATGGCGTATGGAGTTTTGCTAGAACCAGGGTTACCATTAGCCCTCGACAATTGATGACAAATTGTTTAGCTGGTCATACGATTAACGATGGTTTCAAAGTGGATTGGAAGTGATAGCCAGAGTTAGGATGATGATTGTTTTGCTTGTGTTGTCTTGTGTAGGTTATTCGACGTTGGAGGTGATATTGTTGGGTGCTTGTCTGATGTTGGTTTAGGCCTTCGGGGCTTGTGCTTGAGAAATGTCGATATCGAATAGGTTGGTCTATGCTTGATAACTAATTGTTATGGATGTGTTGTTCTTTCTATATTCTTGTTTTGTAATGGCTATCACTGTCGGATGTAGGGAAGATGAGTTTGGGTTTCTTCTATGGTGTATTGGTAGATTGGTTGATTAATCTACTTATTCTCGTATACTTTATCGATGGCGTTAGTTAGTTGTTTTATTGCTCATTAAGACTATTGTCTGACTCTAGGTTTTATGTTTCCCTCTTATTACCTTGGGTTGTTCATCCATTTGTTGGATGGGTAGACCGAGTAGTAGGTGACAGGTGATATCTTGATGAGGATGATGTTGCTAAGCGGTGATGAGCAGGAGGCTTTCGTATTAGTTTATACTATTTTTTGTGTTCAGCTATCTGATGTTTATTCTGAGTATTGTAGTAAGGCGAATTTGTAGAGACACTTATGTTGCAATCCAAAGGTGTGTGGATATTCTTTCTAGTTGTTATGAAAGTTCAAGTTTCTGCTCAAATATGCTTCACTATTACTGCCTGTTGTATATGTCCTATTATATTTTATCCTTGAGCTGTGAGTTATACGATAAATTCTGCTTGTGTTATCTTATCCCGATGACCATCCATGGCTGTCTGGCACGTTTCTTAGTGCATTATTCCTCTTGTTTAGTGAAGGAGTTGTCGGCGATCGTCACAGTAGATTGCACATGATATACATTCGTGACATCGGAGATTGTCTTTATTTAAGGGTATTATAGAAAAGCTTATCCTCCAAAAGAAATTGAAACAGTACAAGTAGACTTCCCAGATGGAACACCAGAGACTTCCAATCCCATCTTAGAGCGATGACCTAAAGAGGCCTTGATCATAAACCAGAACCTCAAGGGAAACTCCTAACTGGAAAAAGATAAAGAGAAGTAAAGTGGCTTAGATAATCAATGTCATGCATTTTTATTTCATTTACTTAGACTTTTATGTAGCATAGAATTTTTTGTTTATCTTGTTTCAAGAAATTCTTTTAGTTATGAATTTTGTTTTTACATATTTTTGGGCTATTGACATGACCGGATTAAATAAACTTTTTTGTGAAACATGAAGGCACCTAGATATAGCTTCGAATAAAACCTCCTTGGTCCACCTTCGGGACCTTAGAGCATCAATGAAGCAAGTTCAAACAAATTGTATGACACTTAACTTTTCCCTTTACACTAGTGGCAATAGTATGACCCAAGATGGATGCGACTCCACCTTCTTATGTCCTCACATACTTAGAAGTCCATCCCTCACACCAGCCTTCAACTCATCCGGCATAGTACAAAATAAAGAGGATGTGATCTGTCCATCCACTCGCTAGTTTACTGCTAAGATCCCAGCATCGGTGCATATTAAATATTTAAATGTTTCATCATCCTATGAAGTCTCTGTAATGGAGCCAAATCTTGGCACACATAGGATTTAGTGGTTGGGATAACTTGAGTTGTTGTCGGGCGCTTCACTGCTAGTATACCTACGAAGGGGAGACCAAGCATAGTTTATTTCCTTTTATTCTCTATATATTCCAAGGAAGTCTTTGTGGCTTATTAGCAAGCGATAAACACTTATTTAGAGATCAAACTGATATATCTTTAGTGCTGCGCTCTTCATATTTCGTTGGAGTATCTCTCTCCTATGTAGGAGTGAACATGGATTTGGTTGTGAGGATGTGGTACTCAAGGTCATATCCCCGCAAGTTGAAGTCAACTGAGAAAATAAGTCCTAAGCAATATCGGTTGGCACAATAGGAGCTTGAGCAAATATGTCTTGGCTTGATAATTGGCCTTCCAAACCAACATCATGGGTAACAACGATATTATCACTCGCTATTGCTTTTCCTTTATCCTGATTTAACTCTACTATCCTTTATTCTTCCTCTTCTTCCATCAAGATGAGCCGACTCTCTTCTACAATCCTCAATTTATCTTCTTAAAATACATCTTCATCTACCTCATCACTTTTTGTGTAAAACTTCTCATCCACAATAAAATGCTCCTAAGCCTTAGCGAGCAATCTTGAATAGCTCTTTAACTATGATATTCCCTAACGGCGAAGGACCTAAGCATAAAATCCCACTATTATGGAGTCAAAGTTTATCCTCTCCTCCTTCGCCCCATTCACTTTAGCTTTGAGATCTTTGATTTCATCTTCAATTTTTTTTCCCACTCGTAAAGATTGATCCAAAATGGTCTTTGTAATTTCATATGTATTTCTTAGCTTTCTTCATCGCTTCTTGCTTGGCCTCAAGATCAGTAACTTTCTTGGGGAGAGTTCTTTACCATTTCTTAGCTTTTCATTCCCTTTCATCACTCCCTCATTCTCCGTCAAGAGTGCTTTATTATAATCCTCTAAGGAAGAGTATTTGTGGGATGCATGATCTGATTCCCTATAAAACGTTTCCAGGTAGGTTCGGTGTCATTCATTATGCCAATGATTACATTTTCCATCTATGGTAACTGCAGCTTGAGGTCGACTACCTCTTTCACTACAAGAAAAACTGAGATTAGCGACAAATTTTTAGCGGTGGAAAATTCTGTCGCTAATTAGTGGCGGATTTCCATGGGATTTGTAAGAGAAAATATTTTGGATTTTATATGTCATCTTGTTATAAATTATTACCGTCAAATACTAATTTTGTCGCTAAATCAATGAAAATTGCAGCTCTTTACCATCATATAATATTTGACGCTAAATTCTGTTGCTAATAGAGTCAGATTACCATCGACATAATTTTGAAGCAATTTTCCTGCAGTTTACTAAGAGATTTGAAACGAATTTTTATATTTTTTGTTTATTAGATGTTTTAAATTTGTGTTATTACTTAGTAATTAATTAGTAAATTTAAAATTTAAATGATTAATGTTAATAATACATTAGTATTTAATAATACATAATAACTATTAGAAGTAAATAAAATTCAATAGTTAATGCTGATTTTTTTTTTTGAAAATTAATGCTAATTAGAAATAAATAAATTATAACTATTAGAAGTAATTAAAATTCAATAGTTAATGCTGATTAATTTTCATAATATGTTTTACTTTTATGTTTTTAATAATTATTTGATAAATAGAAATAAATTTTAGATAGTTAATCTTAATAATAATATACTAATATGGATAATAAAAAATTACTATTAACATTTAATTTGTTATACCAATTAAAATTAATAATAAAATGTAATAATTAATAAATAAGAAATGACATTGATCTAGCAATTATTATTATTAATAATAATTAATTAACAGTTATTACCATACTCCAAAAAGTTAATAAAATTAATCAGTACCACTCACACCTCATCAATCCGCATCCTAATAGAAGAAAAATCACAACCGTCAATCCAAACTGGTCAATCTGCGGCATCTGCCATCTTCCCCTAATTCCTGCTAACATTTTCATTAGGGCTTTTTTTTTCATTTCATCCCCACTCCAAATCTTCTTGCTTCAAACAAAAATGGCGAACTTCAATGATAGAAATCTATCCTACGTGTTCACCAATTGCTGCGCTACTTTTCCAATTTTGGGTATAGATTTTGATATCGAAATCGTTTTCGGTTTTTGATTTTCGATTTTGATTTCGATTTTGATAACGAAATTGTTTTCGTTTTCGATTGTGTGTGTTTATATAGATATACGATTCCATTTTTTGTTATATTGTATTTTAGGGTTTAGTGATTGACTTTGGTTTTTTGATTATAGATATATTGATTTTAGGCATATCGAAATTAAGCACTAGAAGATGAGTAACCTGATGTTAAACTAAGTTGAAAGCTTGAAATCCTGATATAACTAGATAGTCTATGTCTTTGATTGATGGTAACAGGGTTTAAGTCATTTTATGATTCAGTTTATGATTCAAGAACTATAAACATTCTGATATAGTTTATGATTCAGAAACTATAATAGCTTTGTGATTAATCTGCTAATTGTTCTGTTGATTCCTTGCAGACATGGATTTGATGAAGGAGAAGCTCAAGAGCTGCTAGTAGGAGCATTGAGACTCAGAAGCATCGAGCATGATATGCAATGTGGTTGGTACTCCATTAGGCCTAATTGTATAACTTGGTTTATGAAAAGAACCAACTATGCTTGAATTTTGGTAATTGTCTCTACCACTTCAAAATTTCCCTCTACCACTTCTCCTATGCATTTCTTATTTCCAGCTTCAGCTCACAGAAGGACTATATGCTGATATTAATGGAGATGGTGTTCTCGATCATGTCAGGTGTAACAATTTTTTTTCTGTATATCAATTTTTACCAAAATTTATGCCAAGTACGACGTTCTTAATTCATGGTGCAACGATAAACAATTGAACTTTTATAGTTGACTTTTAGAAGTGCTTAAACTTTTTGAATCTACTCACTCGGTCATTTTAGTATTTTAATATGATAGATATTATCACAAAGTTTGTGCACAAAGAGAGAGTGAAAGCAATAGTCGGACCGGACAGGGCATTCATAATATTCAACAACAGTTTGTATGTGATATGTGCCGGAAGTGATGATGTTGCAAGTACATATTTTAATACTCCGGATCATGCTTAGGAGCTCGCAAGCTAGAGGAAGTAAAGATATTTATGTAGAGGAAGTTGGCTACAGGTGGCCAAAGGTAGAGGAGATGCACAATGTGTCGAGAAGCTACAGAATAGGAGCTTGTATCGCAGGTTGAACCACAATCTGGAAATGTATTGGAGTGCATCTCAGGCTAGCTTAAAGAAGCTTCTCTTACAGTTCATGATGCTGGTAAGGTAATGGTAGTTTAACTTGCTTTTGATTATATTTAAGGCAAGTCAAACACTAGAGCTCATGTCCATATATTATACAATACTATAAGTTATGAAATAGGTGTATATATGCATGATATATGATAAATATATATTGATATGGTAAAAGTGAGAAAGTTGCTGAGTTATTTGAAAATTGAAAATGTAGATGCACCAATTTTATTTAAGACTATTATGTTATAACCAGTTGGATTAGCGTTTCTGATGTACATTACATTTAAACTAACATAAATTGGTTGATATTACATTTCCAGACAAGCAAGTATTTTTATACTATCATGTCCCAAGCATATATTTCTTAATCATGGCAGTCTTAAATCATAGCACCTCCAAACTTGATTTGCTTCCTTTTTCCTGCTATCTTCTACCATCTTTTGCTCGCTCTCGAGATATTTAAGTATATGTGCTGACCGAATAACTGCTTGCACTAAAATTTAAAACTTGTGTTGAGTTCAATGTTGGATGAAGCATATGTTAACCCATTTTTATGTAGGACTGTGGCATATGCTAACATATTCCATTTATGTATTGATCACCAACAGATAACAAAAAGCTCTATATTAAGAAAAAATGCTTGATGAATGCGTTGTTTGATTAGTTAAACTTCTTTCTCTGTCAATAAACAATGGGTTTCACTTCCTTTAAACAAAGAAGATGAAGCATGCAAGCATGTTTAGTTAAATGTAATTAATTAGTTTGATTAAGAAGAAAAGACATTTCATATATATATATATATATATATATATGTATGTATGTATGTATGTATGTATGTAAAACTTCATACTGAATACTTTTAAATTGTCTAGGTTTTATTTGATTTTGATAATCAAATGAGAAGCTGTACCAAGTGTAAGCACCCGCTCACATTGATAACATATATGTTGCAATATTCATCTAATTTTATACAGTAATGCGGTTCAACATTATCTATCTACCATAATTAACAAAACTCGGTTTTCTGTACTGATTGAATTTCAAAGTCAAATAGACTATTTAATTTATTGTGATAGTTAAAATTACAGTTCTACTTTTGACCAATTAATCGATTGAATTCCACAAAAATTTCAGGATAGGTAATGATATATCAGGTTACATCCTACTGTTAATTTAATGATATATTAAGTTTATCATAGTTAAATTATTATTTTCAGAGGTTTGAGTTGAAGTTATAATGTGGATAGTTTTGTCGAAACGTGGCCACCTGGGTAGAAAATGGCTTTACTATCATTCCAAGACTGATGTAAGGCGACTGTGGAAGAAGAGAGATTTCCCATGGTCACAAGGGCTAAGATGCTCAAGTATAACATATTTTTTTGTACTTGATTTAATATAAAATTTGCATATTTCTTTCTATTCTTAGCTGATGTGAAAATTCAACATAGTCAAAGCCAAACAAAAATTAGCAGTCATATTCGATTAATTTTCCTTGAAATAACATTTTAATTATGTCACAGATTTTATTTCTTTGCATAAAATTTCTAATTTAGACTAAGTATTTATTTATCATTCTCATAATTAAGTTGATTATATTGTCTGTTTATTGCTTTATTAGGCTAACTATACCAACTGTTCAATGTTTTTTGTCAACTTTGTAATTAATGGGGTAACTTTTAATGACAATTGTTATAGTACATTATTAATGCAAGTACTATGATGCTACAAAAATAAATAAATTGGTTGGTTACAGGATTGGATACAAATGATACCTCATACCTGTTATTCCATGGAATAAATTCTTACCTAAGTTTTCCAATTTCTAAATAAAGAAACTATCGATTTTTATGTATGCAGAAATTTTAGATTATATTTCTGTTTTTACCTCACTAAGACCTAAATAAAAAACTGTTGATTTCATATGAGATTGTTTTGGATTAAATTTCAATTTTTGCCTCATATGACTTTTAATTTAGTGTTAATTGATTTGAATATGGAACATATGAAATAGCTGTATTTTGGAATATGGGACCTATACTTAAAAAAGATTCTTAACAATAGTAGTATCTAATTAAGTATATAAACTGTCATGTTACAATTTATTAGCCAATTTGTATAGATGTTTATTTTCCCATTTTGAGCATTCTGAGTTTGGTTTTACTTTCCTTTATTTCAATATTTGCATTAGTTTCCTTTAGTTTTTTTTTAATTTGTTTGTCCTATTAAATTATCTTATTTTTTTACCAATATCATTTTCATTCATACAAGTGTTGTGACAAGTTGGATTTTCGAATTCTTAGACCCAAATGAGAACTTACAAAAGAAATGTTGGTTCTGATTGCCAACTTGGCTCACTGTTCAGTTACAGTTTTTATTGTTATCATTCCAAACTATGCTAGGAGGACTCGATGAGGCTGTTAGGTGTTTGAACAAAACTTTATACCCTTTTTTGCCAAATTTATAGTAAATTTGTATCAAATCAGTGACATCTTAGTACATTCCCTATTACTATAATTAAAGATATCAATACATAAGAAAGTTTCTTTTCTTAGTTCAACTTGATAAAGTTACCCATTTGTTTTTAATTATAAGACTAACCTTTTTGATCGAATTTGGATATCATGTATTTTCCTTTTGTCATGTTCCTTGATGTTTAGTTACGATTTTGATTTCTCTTATTTTACAGACCTTTTAGAAACTTGGATTTTGTGTATTTTTGTCGACATGCTTAGAAATAAATATGAATTCTTTAATTGTAGCATGGATCTTCTTGTTGAGATATTATTATTGTTTTATAATATTGATTTTGAGTTTTTCATGTCACATTGATATGTGCAATTATTTTTAATGTGGTTATTTCTCATCAATAAGGCCTACAAGCCTAGGATGTGGATGAAGGCCTGGACTGGATGGCCACCACTGCTCTGTCTCAATTAATGTGACTAAATTCAATACTTTGTTCTTTTTTTAGGTGTACTGATATAGTTTGCACTACGTATATGATACATTTCAGTGGTGCAGTTCCATACAAACCAGCTGAAAAAATGGCTTTTGCAGCCCGCAATACTCATACAGAAAGGCATGTCATTAATCAATTGTTATATGGTAAAATAAAATTTTACTCAATTGTAAGTTTGCCCATATAATTTCGACAGTGGTCATTTGGTTAATGTAGTACCATAGAGGAACTAACTTTGACCAAACAAGCGACCCTTTATATAACACAACTAGCTATGATTATGATGCCTCAATTGATGAATATGGTATATAATTTAATTTCTTCTCTAAAATTAAGAGAATTGCCAACCTTTCCATATTAATTGTTGTTTTGTAGACTTGCAGTTTTCTGTTTGCAGCTCATTGTCACCAATATAAAACTCCATATTTAGTCACCTTCTAGGTTCCCTTTCTTTATACAGTTAAATTCAGTAGTTGCTCCTAATCTTCCTATTCATTTCATTTCATCTGTAATGTTCCCGTAGTTGAATTCACGATCTTTAAACTTTTTCACGTAAACTCATCTGTCGCAGCATTTGTTTGCAATGATAAGTTTGATCATATCTATTGATAAGTTGATAATTTGCAATACAACTTTGTTGCTTTGTAAACTTAGTTGATTAAGGCAATACTTAAAAAAAAAATTGATGTGTTCTAAATTCTAATGACCCTTTATATATTTGTGATGCATATTTGATTTTGGTACTTAATGATTTGTTGACTCATATATGCCAAAAAAAAATGCGTTTGCATGGGAAGCAGGGAAGCCTCTTGTAGTTGAAGAGGTGGAGGTAGCACCACCACAGGCTAACGAAGTTCGTATTAAGATCCTTTTCACTGCACTTTGCCACAATGATGTTTATTTCTGGGAAGCTAAAGTGACTTATTAGTACTTTGCTTTTTATTTATTCTTCCTTTGTCTCCCTTTCTCAATTAATGGAAGGACAGAATTCTAAGACTATAACCTGTTGATGTACTCCTACTTTCTCTGTTCTGTGTAGTGAACATATTGTCTTCTTTTTTCTATAACATGGAGTTATATGTTATAAGTTTTAACATAAGTATAACCTTTGACAATTATATTGTGTGCTGTTTGAATTACAGGGTTAGACCCCATTGTTTCCCAGGATCTTGGGTCATGAAGCAGGAGGGTAAGGCCTTCCTGTCATTCAACCTTTTTTGTTATAAAATCTAGCAAATTATATAATAAGTTTCATTTGATGTGAAATAATCTAAGGATTGTGGAAAGTGTCAGAGGAGTAACCGAAATAGCTCCAGGAGACCATGTTCTTCCAATTTTCACAGGTGAATGCAAAGAATGCAAGCACTGCAAATTAGAAGAGAGCAATTTATGTGATCTTCTAAGGATCAACTCTGATAGAGGAGTCATGATCAACGATGGAAAATCAAGATTTTCTATTAACGGAGAGCCCATCAATCATTTTCTTGGATCTTCTACTTTTAGTGAATATACAGTTGTGCATGTAGGTTGTATTGCAAAGATCAATCTAGAAGCTCTTCTTGACGAGGTTTGCGTTCTTAGTTGCGGCATTTCTACTGGTACACCATCGTTTCATATTTTAGGTCAAAATTTAATTTAATCTCTTATGTCATGCATTGAATATACTCAATGTGGCACATACGTATAAGTTTTGTATGCTATATTTATTTAAAAATAAAATGAACCTCAAATGAAACAGTCGACTGGCTTGGGTTTTAGGACTTGGTGCTGCATTGAATGTTGCAAAACCAGCAAAGGGGTTGACTGTGGCTGTTTTTGGACTGGGGGTTGTTGGTCTTGTTGTATGTGTATCTTCTTTATCTAGTAATGTTTGATATAATGCTTATTTTTTGCTTTCATTGATACATTTTTGTGTTTGTATGAATATATTTAGGCTGCTGAAGGAGCAAGAATTGCTGGTGCATCCAGGATCATCGGTGTAGATGTCAATCCTTCTAGGTTTGAACAAGGTAAAATTATTTCGGTTTCAAAATTATTTTCAGTACTGACCACTAAACATTTTTCATGTTCAAATATATGTACAGTACTGTATATATAGTTATCCGATCAGTTTTATTCTATTTTGTTACTTATAACTATAGATATTATCATATTCAAATATATGGTTTTGTTATATAATGCCTTAATGTTATTTTTACAATGCAGCTTCCATCGTCTTCTCAGCAATCAAAACGTCATCTTGTTAGCAACGAAGATGACGTCCACGAGCTACAAAAAACTGTCGAGGAGATGCGCATCGAGCTTGAGAGTGAGAGAGCAGAACGAGCAAGACTCTCAGAACAACAGAAGGCAAATAAGGAGGCCTTTGAAGCACAACTGGCAAAGGTGACGACAATACTCAAGGGTCAAGAAAGAGTTTCACGTTCGCCTTTGCCATCTATGTCTCGTTCGCGCTCGCCATCAGCGTAGCTTGATTGGTATGTTATGACTTATTTTGTAGTGATGTGGTTGTAGTACAACTATGGACATGTTTGTTATTTTGATAGTTATGGGTTTTAGTACTGTTGTGATGGTCATGGGTTGTATGTGGTTTAACGTTCACACCAGCTGAATAATTTTGTTCATAATTCAACTTGGTGCATGAAATGAAGGATTGTGGATGTTTTTTATGTGATATATTAATATTATCTACGTTGTGTTGTTGCTTAAGAGTGTTATTTGTACGTGGATGACAATTTTATACTATTTTTTGCTTGCTTTTAATATAAATATTTGTAACTGAATAAGCAGAATCAAATTAATTTGGAAAGCTGAAAGAGCAGGATGCTAAAAACAGTTAACGCCATATCAGAAAGGGAATACCGACGTATTAGTATCAAAATAGGAAAGCAAAATAACTATGTTCACAACGTTCCGTTGTAAATTCGACACTAATTTGAAAGATTTTGTCGTCAAATTACCAACAAAAATAATAAAAAGGTAATGTACACCAATTTATTTCCGTCGCTAAACCTTTGCTGAATAGTAAGGGTTTACCGACAAATAAAAAAAGGCAGATTTTTTTGTCAGAACTTTTTGTCGCTAATCCCTTGGTAATTAGTAAGGGTTTACCGACTGATTTTGTAAATATTATTTTATCCTAAATTAATAATCCGTCAGTAAGTCGTCGGTATACAAATAAAAATTAAAATAGAAGTAAATTAATAAATAATATTTATTTTTGTTATAAAATTAGTAAAATGACGGTAAATTGTCGGTAAATTTATGATAAATTCCGTCGCAAAATCTGACACAAATACCGTCATGGTTTTTACCAACCATACCTTTATGTAGGAAATCCGTCACTAATGTCTGTTTAACGACGGATTAGCAGTGTTTTCTGCTGCTGCTATTTGCTGTTTTTCTTGTAGTGTTTATCTAAGTGTTTTGCCTTGTCTCTATCCATATGGGCTTCAAACCTCATATTTTCCAATCCTAACTCCATCACCCTTTATCAACTCCTCTCGACATACTTCATTGTTTACATATGCCGGAAGTATATGTCGAACACCCGATCTGCTGTCTTTTTATCAACTTATGGCAGAATTGGGTGCTTTTTTGGCATAACATCGCTCTATCGATAGGAAATAAAGCTTTAACTTCCCACATTCGCTCTTTAAGGGTTAGGGGTGGATTTGGAGTTATAATCTCCTGACATTTTCTTCTTTGACTCCTTGAAATGATGATTCCTTATAAGAGACTGAGATTTCTCCAGCCAGTGGTGGTAGAGGAAGCTTAAGAGGAGCCAGCGGGGGCAATACAGACTATTCTGTAACTCTGGACTCCTGATGGTGACTGGGAGACTTTTCATGTTCTTTTCGATGGGAGGACCTCGACCGAGGGTGGCGTTCGATATCAAGATCATACCACTCCTTACTCTTATAGTCTAGACTATCATGCCATTGATAGTCTAAACTTTTATGGCGTTTGGGATATGAGGATCACTACCATCTAAGTGTTTGATATGGTTGACCCTTACACTTTCCAATGTACCTCTACAAAGGAATAACCTAAACCAAAATCAATTTACTAACATTTGAGTAAGTGTTGTCTCATGTAGCATTTTTGTTCTGTGCATGTCCTATCCCCCAAATGGACCAGTTTTCGGTTTACTCAAAGGAGTAACCTCCCTAATGCCTGTAGACGTTGCTAATCCCTTGATGCTCAGGAAGAAGCTTTCCATGTTAATGTCACTGAAGTCAAACATAGAGGTCTCAAGAGGGATATCTTTGAGCCTTTTATATAATTCCTTGGCACTCTACATATTTTACTTTTCAGTAGTAGATGTAGGTTTTGAACTTGCCCTTTTCCAAGTCTAACTAGCATGAAAGGAAGAGGGGTAGGTGTTACTTCTTCTTCTTGCCTAGGTTCGTCTCTACCAGCCACCTCTCCGCCTTTGATGTCACCTTAAGCCCCTCTGGTTCTTTTTTGCATAGCAATGAGCACAACAGGGTGAATGCCATGAACCACCTTCTTCTTCCTCTTCTCCCTCGCCCTTGGTTGCGACCTCCTCTTCCTTGACACCATTACGATCGATTATTCAATTGTTGTCTAATAAAAAACTGTCAAAGAGGAGATCATCAGAAATCAATAACTTAACATACGAAAATATCAAGTCAGTAGCCTTCATGGTAACTACCCTATTTTGATACTCCTAGATGTCAAGTCTCAGAGGATTGCTTGTATAATTCAAACATTGCATTAGTCTAGAGCTTATGCCTCAATTGACGTGAAATCACCTAAGTAAATAAGCCCTACACTTGCATCCTTCAATCCAACGTCAGGCGATTCTTGAAGGAAAGCGTACTAAAACTAGTCATGCTTAAAATTGCGAAGCTCATTTCATACCCTGACTATGATGTAAGAGTTTGGTGAGGGTTCCAAAAAAAAAAGCGATGCAGTCATTTGGCACTTAAAGTTGTAAACGTATTTGATGTCCTGTCTTGTTGGCTTGTGATATTAATTCTCTAAAAATATCACACATATGTGCATAGCAGAAACACATATGTGTTTGGATGCATATGAGTTGCGGCCAATCTCATATAGTATAAATCTCCCATATAAAGGAGTAGGGATGGATTTGATTCGTTACCGGAACTTTGTATTTAAAACCATTACCGTACCGACTTATATGGTAATTGGAAAAAACATACCATTAACAGCCAAAAAAATTAGTTACCAACAGTTCAGTGCATGGTTGGTAGAGGTCGATAATAATTTTTTCCCATTGACTACTATATAGTCTTTTTATTTACAACATTTCACGTTAAAATATTAAATATTAAAATTGATTTTTTTTTGTTATTATATTATTATTTATCTAACTTATTTTACGTAGCAAAACATGCAAGAAAACATTATGGATGAACTAAAATATCATATAGATTATAATGTTTCTGAGATTTATAATGAAAATTGCATTCAATCTTGTATCATAATAGCATTTTCCAAGGTATTTTATTAAATCATTACATATTAGAAGTTTGACGTTGTGTTATAAAAATATACGATGAAATATAAGAACATACATATGTACTGTTTATGATATGTGGTAGGTATGGTAATTACCATTGTTAACGCTCAATTACCATTATCGTACCGTATATTTTCATGTGGTTTGACACACCGTACCAATCAAATCGATTACCAATTGTTCGGTACCACTTTCATTGGTAGCGATTGGTAATGGTTGGTAAGTAGTAAAATGGTAAAAATGTCCATCCCTATAAAGCAGTTATATGGTAGAGTGCACCTTACTGAGCAAATATATCTGTTATATGCAGTGTGTTCCTCCAGTGACATGTGAGCTCTATCCTCTTAACCTAGAACATACACATCTTCATATGGGATATTACAAACAATGCATATCCTCCTTAGCATCGGGTCACCGATCCTTAACGAGACCGAATCAAGTAGACCCTCTAAGATTGCAACTCCTAATGTGTTCAGAGATGGAGGTAGGGCTTTAGTTTCTACTTCTACAGCCTCTTGGAGGACCTCTTGAATTTGCTACAACCCTTTAGCTAGGTCGTACTATTATTGAGTTAGGCTTGAACTTTTGAACATTGTAGATCGATTCAGCGTTCGAATCATCCTGACATCGAATTGATTAAGAAATTTCAGATAATCTTTTAGCTTCAATAGCCTTAGTAGGTATATTATGCGCGTAAAATAACTGCAGTTAGCGCGATTAATCCCACTTGCTTAGTGTAAACTAGTGCATTATATGGTATTCTACGCATGTACATGTAATTTAGAAATTCATCGGTAAGTGGTGACGAGATTCTGTTTTTGACTGGAGCGACCATCAGCGGTCAAGTCTCACCTGCTTTCAGATCGGTGATCATGGAGTTTCATTGGATCTAAGGATTGGATATCGGCATTCAAAATTTCATGTTTTCAGTCATATATCCATTGTTAAAAATATATGCTCTAATCCTATATGCATGTCCAAGTCTCGTATCAGTTCCAAAGTTCATTTTCATACGCATAATTGTTATAACGTCTTTGTGACAAAAGTGGGATTAGAAAATTCCCTAAGTTAGTGATTCTCTTAATCCTTGATTTGAATATTTCCAATCGCTTTGAAATAATTAAGCCAGTCTGACCCCTTTGATACCCTTGAAACGACCCGAATCCATGCTTCCTCCCTCTTCCCTGGTCTAAACTTTCAAACTAATTTCTCCTACTTCATTATAAGAGAACCTACTTCATATCTCATTCTCCCCTACTTTGTGTATTTCTTCCAACGTTACCATGAACAATGATGGATTCTCCTCTAATACCTCTGCTTCCACGATAAGGCCCCCAAGAATCGAACTACCCTTTCAAACAATCGAATCTCATCACACACAAAAGTATAGGAACGCACCTTTTCAAAATCATGAATCGTGGTGGAACTTGTGGTAAGAAAGAAGGATGATGAAATTCGAAATAATAAGAGGGGTTTATGAAGCCTAATTTGGTATGGGTCCAATATTCCTAAGTATGTGAATGTGATCTATGGTTCGGTTCATGATGTTAAGTGAAGAAGTGAAATGGAAGTGATGTATTTATATATAAAAGGACCTCTCATATCCCTCCCAAGTTTCCCGTAGAAACTGTTAAGTGAGGAATCGGTTCACTGGAAACGACATACTTACACTTAGGTGTGCTTAGGAGCCAATAATTAACAAACCAATTTCTTGATTTGACAAAGGTTGGACGTTTACCCATCAGTTCGAGAGAGAATCCACTCTAGATTGCTGAAATATGACAATTCAATTAATTCTCTTAGCAAAATCAAGTAAATTAAACTGCCGATAAGCTGAAGTCCCACACCTTATCATAGCATCTTCTAAAATATAACCCAGATAGACATAAAAAACTAAAACAATTAAATAGTAATAAGTCAAAATACCGATATTTAATGGAATTTACCAATGAAAATTATATTGTTACATTCATGGCAAGAATTTGATCCATTTTCATATATAGATTATTGAAAATGGAGTCCGTATGAAATATCTATAGATAAATCAATTTTTGGAATTTAAACTAAATAAAGCTAAAATTTTGAAATTGAATTAATGGATAAGCATGAAAATTATTTCAGATTTTAAATTTAAACTTGTGTGTGTATATATAAGAAAAGGATAACATTAAATATATTAAATAGTAACTAAATAGCATTAAATATTAATAAATGAAAATACATGCACTATTATTCACTACACCTTATAATAGAAGGGCAGTTAACCTCCCTATCCCGTAGGGGTCGACCGCCCTATAAAGGGAAGATCATTAGCAGCTACAGTTTTCTAGTTTATTTTTAGGATTTGATTCTGCCAATGGTTCAAATTTTATTATTTGAATCAAATTGTTCCTACTCACTTTAGCATACATAAGTAGGACCCTACACCCCCGGTCCAAATCACATACCCTTGTGGATACATTCCTTCATTTCGATCTCTATTAAGATACAGATTTAGTGTAAGGTTAGTCTTCACTTTCTTCTCTCCTCCTTTATTTTATTAAACTAGTTCTGATCAAACTTATATATATTGTTTTTTTGAAAATGGGTATAATTTTTATTAGGCATTTCAGCCCATGATGCTTTAAGTAAAAAATGCACCCGATACCCATTAGCTAAGCCACACATTAAAAAGGAAATAATAATCCAGCTAGCTTCAACTAATAGAAACATTCCCCAAATTAACTCGCAAACTAATCCCTAGTTTCATGGCGGTTGGTAACAATTCAACCTATCAGGGATTCCAGCGCTTGTCTCCCTTCGATCCGCGAGTATCTTATCACCTTCACTATGTGCCAGGGGCGATGTAAGTTTGTTCCTTATTTTGATTCTCTTCGTATTGTTAATGTCCTTTGTTATGAGTCGATTGATACTTTCCACTGTTTTACTTCCTACTTGATAAACTCTACTGTTACGTTCTTTCCAAATCCACCATGTAATAGTTGTGAAGACGATGCAATTTACCTCGGTCATTGTAACATCCCATAAGACACTATAATGATAAATTAAGAATACTTAATTTAATATTGAGAATTAAGTAAAATGGACTGCGACAATGCGTTCGTCTCGGAATTCTGCTTAAGATAGACCCTAAGTTTGCGTAAAACGGACATCGTATAAAGAAGATATTGAGGTTAGAAGTTTGTATACACACAACAGAATTATATATATTCAAAACAACTCAAAACTTTCAAAATAATTCGAAGTCAAAAGACGCGGATTAGGGTGGGAGTTCGGACCGTTGGGGTCGACCCCATCCTAGGGGTGTCGATCCATGGGTCGACACCACAACAGGGTTGTTGACACCCCCTAGATCTGAGGAAGATTCAGTTCTGCACATGTAGACTTGTTTTTTGACCAGATTCGTGGACCCTAGGCCATAAATAAGACCTTAGTCCCATTGTTTTATTCACCTAAATCAATGGCGACAACGAGGTGCTGTCCCAACATAGTTTGATCTAGCCTACTTCTTCAACAAACAAGTTATTCATATTCAGAGATCTGTGCTGCAACATCTGCAATTAATTCTCTGTTCTTTAAGATACAATCACAGTGAGTCTATGTTATTTTTAGATGTAAACACTTAAAAGTTATTTTGACATGTCTACAAATTGGATCTAAGCCTGTGACAATTTAAATCATATCAGATCTACCATTACTTGTGTATCTAACTTACTATTTAGATCTCATATGTCTATTCATGATATCCCCATTTTGCTAGTTTGCCTAATCATGTCACCTTATGCTTATTATGCTAGTTTGCCTAATCATGTCACCTTATGCCTATTATGCTAGTTTGCCAAATTTTGCATCTTATGCCATTTTTATTTACTGTGCATGTTCTTATTCTCTTCTCTCACTTCTTCCCTTTTTGTTTTATGGTCAGGCTACCTTCGAGCCTAGGCCTATCACTGAAATACGTGAACGTACGAAATTGGGAACGATTAATTTGGGGAATAATTCTTGTTGTAAAACATGACTGAGAATTTTGGGCATAACTTGTACCTTGAGCCAATAATTAGGATGTGGGGGCATAATCTAGATCTTGATCTAAATTTGGGGCATAACTTGTATTGTAGAACAGACGGAGAATTAGGGCATAATGAACATGATAATTGGTTAATAATGAAAATGCCTAGATTTACAGTAATTAAAAACTGTAACGGTGCTTAGACACGAGGTTAGATTACGCTTGTGTTAGAAGTTTTCCTGGAACCACCCGACAGATCCAGCTTCCACAAGCGGTAAATCTAATGTGAGGGGTTAAGTGCATAAACACGTAACGTGCTAAGATTCAAGGTTAAGTCCAACTAATGGAAGAAGTCTGCCCAGACCCGACATATCCAGCTTTCACAAGTGGCAGGCTTAATGTGGGAGGTCTAACGCATTATAACCATAAATGAATAAATGGTAATGTACTTGTAATACTAACCTATTTGAATCCATAAGGATTACATGTAATAACCCGGAAATCCGAGCCAATTCAAATTTTTTTATTTTGGCAATTTTAGCGAATTTTGATTATTTAAAATGAATTATTTTAAATAATAACGACGAGAAATTTATTTTGAATAGAATTCGAACGTATATATTTATATAGCTCAACGTTAGAATATAAATATTTATTTACAATTATAAAAGAAATTGAAAATGGCGCGGTAGTTCGATAATTCGATTTCAAACTTCAAATGAACGTACCGGGTGCAAAATAAACCGGATTTTAGTGAAACCAAAAATATTAGAATCTATTTGAGAATATCTTTCCAACGAATCCGAAAAATCAAAATTTCATAGCGGGAATCAAAAGATATGTCCAGTTGAAAATTCAGAATAGTCGCTATGGAATTCAGGCCCTTAAAAATGGAAATTTTGCAAACGACCTCGGTTTTCGACGAAACCACTTTTGTTGGATCCGTGATGTCAAGTTATTGCTGGGTTTCAAATTTCATAATTTTTCGAATCAATAAGTGAGCGTGGCAAAGGAAAACGCGTTGACCAGTTTCAGTTGATTTTAATCGACTGGAAATTGGCCATTTTTCAAATGGTCTCAGAATTCGATGAAACTGGCTTTGTTAGGACCGTATTGTCAATACGAAGTTAGAAAATATTTTTCTGGAATTTTTCGAGTTAGTATGTGGCCCTGGTAAAATATAATGTGCGTTCAAATTCAATATATAGAGTTATATGTTGGTTTTGACGAAAACTGATCGAAACGATCGAATCGGCCTGCGATACATATCCCATTGTGTTCGGAATGAGGGTAATTAGCTATGGACGGCAGGCGGTAGGTCTCGTTTAGAGTTCGAAATATAAAGTTGCTTTTTGAAATCAATAAATAATTAAATATATATATTTTATATAAAAGCCCCTACCCATCCCTTATCTCCTCAGCCCCTTCCTCATTCATTTTAAAATTGAAAAAAAAAACCTAAAACCTAAAAACCGCTCAGTCGACGCCCCCCCCCCCCTCGACGTTCGTCGTCGCGCCGCCCAGGCGATGGCCGCGCCACCACGCAGCCTTTAGCCCCCCCTCGCGTCTTTCTCCTCTCCTCTCTCCTGCCTCATTTTAAACCCTCGACTGCAGCGAAGACCACCACCACGGGGACCCAATCCGCCGCTCCAGATCTCCCCTGACCCACAGCGCCTTGTGCCAACTCCAACGCGCTTCCTCCCCTCCCGACCGCCTGCTGTTACGCCACCAGAATCCCCCCTTTCCTCCAATAACTCGGTGAGTTCTTTTACTGATTTTAATTTAGTTTAAAAACTAATTTTAATTTAGTTTAAAAACTGGTTTTAATTTAGTTTAATAACTGATTTTAATTTAGTTTAAAAACTGATTTTAATTTAGTTTAAAAACCGATTTTAATTTAGTTTAAAAACTGATTTTTTGTTGGCTTTATAAAACTGATTTTTTGTTGGCTTTATAAAATGATTTTTTTGTTGGTTTTATAAACTGATTTTTTTTGTATAGTTAAAAAACCGAAAAAGATTGATTTTTAAAAAAACTGAAAATGATTTGATTTTTATCTATATAGAAGTGAATAAAAATATAATTTTTATATGATGTAGAAAAAAAATATAATTTTTATATAGGATGAAGCGTTAAAATATATATATATATACATATATATATACATATATATACATATATATATATATATATAAAGAAGAAATAAAAATGTGATTTTTATTTATTGAAATGAAGTGATAAAAATATAATTTTTATTGTGAACAGCGAGACAATAACTGAATTGGAATTTCAAACCGATCTAGATGGTTCAGCAGTTCAACAGCAAAGCACGGCGGAGTGGAACCCTCTGTGAGAACTTCTCACTTTTAATTTTATTTCTAGTGGAAATATATACTAGGATGCAGACGGTGTTTAGTAGCACCCGACACCCGTCGTCCACAGACCATGGATGACTTGTATGCTTGTTTGTTTGATTTTGATGTGTAGCTGATTGTGTGATGTGATGTGAAATGAAATCAAATATTTTATAGTGGAAAATATTTTATAGTTAAAAATATAATTTTTAACGTGTATATGAAATGAATATTTATAAACAAATCGACGATTTGTTTATATACACACATTTAACTGATATTGGTTGGGACGATAAATTTTACACATCGCCCAACTGCACAAATAAAATTTGTGTTTGATTGATTGAAACCCCACACGGGTATTGATATGATATATGACATACACTAATCCCAATAATTAGTTGTATGTCGATCGATTGATTGACAGACTGTTATAAGCGTTAAATATTTATATTTGATGCTTATACAGTGTAGAATGCACTTTTGATGATGGTTGATTATTTGTCGTTGTCGATGTATACATGCGTTGTATGTAAATCCATAGAAATAAAATCTATAGTAATTGATTGGGCCTCATTCCAGTTTAGAAATAGAATATTCGAAAAAGAATATTTGGAAAGAGAAGTATATGAAGTCGTGTTGATTAGATTGACGCCATTTTGACGTGAACGATATTTATATCGATTTTATTCATTTTTATAATGAATATAGAAAAGGAAGTGATTTCAAATTCTGATATTTTGAAACGATTTGAAATTTGAATTAAAATTGAATAGAATTGAATTCGAATTGAAATCAAATAGAGATGAATTCAAATTGAATAGAAATTGAATAGAAATCGATTTGAAATAAATTCAAAATCGAATAGAAATTGAATCGAATTGAAAACGAACTGAAATTGAATTAAAAATCGATTTGAATAAAAATCAATTTGAAATGAATTTAAAACGAATTTATATTGGAAAATTCAATTTTGATTTGAATTTGAGATGGAAGTTGAAATCGTTTTGAAAACAAATTTAAAACGATTTATAAAATACGTTTTAAAAGGAAGACGACGAAGTATATATTATACATATAATATAATGGCCTGAATAGAACGCGCCGCGCTGCGGCAGTTCGCGAATTTCGACCATTGACTTCGAATTGATGTTGCGGGAGATCCGACCGTCGGATTCTCCTAAAACTGGAACTGTTGGGTTCGTATCGAAAATTTATTTCTAAGGAATATTAGAAATTAGAAACCTAACGGTTGGATTTGGAATTATGTCCAAATCAATTTGGAAAAGGTCGCTGTAAATGCAGTTCGATGGCCGTTGATGGAAATCGACTGTACGGGCCTTGATAAAATTATTAAAAATAGTAATAATTTGTGTAAAATCATAAGAAATGGTTTGGGAAGAATTGGGATGAAAAACTCCATATTTGAAAAGATAAAAATAGATTTTTATCGAAATAAACTAGTTTTGAACTAGAATTATAATTCTATTTATTTTTAAATAAATAAATTGAATTTGAAAAGGCTTTTAAAAGTAACCAGAATTTCCAATAATTGAATTGGAAGGGATGTGAATCGAAATTATCTTTGGAATATTTCGATGTTGGATTTCGTGATTATACATATATTGTTATGGGAATTTGAAAGATATATTGATTCGTTATTTCCAGTACGATATTTGTTTGTTGTAGAATTTGATATTGAATACAAGCCGATATATTTTCTATTCAGAGCCTTGTATTTAATATCAAATGTGATTTGGGTTTGTCGTGAATGGTGTCTTCATTAACACTGTTCTTAAGCCCAATTGAGAAAAAGATTAAATCTTTTTATTTATATTTAATGAAGTGTACCAATTAAATAATATTTAATTGGAATTGAATTGGTATTGATTTTTGGGTTTATCATGAACAGTGTTTTAAATAACACTTGTTCTTTAACCCGATAATTAATGGAATGTGATTTTGGGTTTATCGTGAACCGTGTTTTAAATGACACTGATTCTTTAACCCAATTAAGGATTAAAACTAACTGGAGTTTTAATGAATCTTTAATTAGATTGAAAAGATCGAGAATGGAGTATCACCAGTTTTACTCCAGGCGATAGTTAAATCTTTAATTAGGTTTGAACGTGAAATGGTAATTGAATTTACCGATAACACCGTGGTGTTAGATATGAAGTATTACCAGTTTTACTTCATGGGATGAATAGGTTGGGATTGGGAAATAAAATAAATTATTACTTCGGTGTGGTTCGCTAATCCCGACTAGTTTTGAATTGATATTCAAAAGTAGATTAAAGAATAAAATTAATGGGAACCTTTCCCAAAGTGTAGGAATATTTGAATAAAAGAATATTCTGAATTGGAATGAGGCGTATGTTGTGTTTGTGTAACACCTATATATTATATACGCGAGTTATTCAGAAAGACCGGGTTTATCCCATTCTGGATAACTGATTCGACGTGGTGTCGAAGATGAAGACGGTGGTTGAAGACCGGAGGTCTTCACGTCATTTGGGTGATTACTGATGATCTTGATTGGGCCGTACACCCAAGAGGAGGGAATCAGTTAGTGGTCGTCCAGACGTACTTGGAGATCGATGGATATGCGGGGTACTAGGTGCCCTCGGTTTCGTTCAGACCCAGAACGAACTAGTAAATCGACTGTGTGTCTGACATTGGAATTCAGTCTGTGTGATTGATTTATATTAAATATATATCTGTTTGGCGGTGGAGAATTTATTCTCTTGCTTAACTCCCTTCTCTGAGATGTACGAGCTCAGGGGTTATATACTGATGGATATCAAACGCATAGAGTGAATTGCCTGTGTGGCATGCCTAAGTGGCAAATGAACAAGGCTTCTGTTGAAAAGCAAAGTCTTGTGGTGGATGATCAAAGCACCGCCTGTGTGGCATAGCTTTGTGTGACGTGAATTCGCGAGCCTCACACCCCAGTTGTGAACCAAAAACGGGAGAGGACATCAGGGAGGACATGCGTTTCTTTCTAGCTAGAAGTGGCGTCAGTGGTTTTACACGCCCTGACGAGTTTGACTTATGTGGTTGTTGTTGTTGCGAGGCGCCTCGGATATATCGGTCGATCCGGGACCGATGGAGTCATTTGTTGGCTCATTTACGCCCCAAAGGGCGGGGAAACGTAATGTTCAGGCATAATAATCCACATCGGTGGACCGGCCCTGACGATCCAAAGGGTTGATGCGTTCTGATCCTGAGGCTCGGACTAGAGAGTCTCGAACTCGGTAGAGGATTATCTTTTGCCTCGGTTCACAGATGGAAATCTAACTTCCAAATACGTGACATTTGTGGTTTTGATTGTAGAGCCTAGTATGGCGACATGATATATGGTACCCATGTCGTCTATGATTGATATTTATGATTGAAATTGTTTTGACACTATACACTTATATCAAATGATTTGTTTTTAACGTATCAAGCATGCTTTGGCTATTATAAGAGAAAACCCTATCCTCCGACTTGTGTTGCATTGTGTGATGGGACCTGGGTCTTATAATAGCTTCATTTTTATTTATTTAGCATTGCGCTGTTTGTTTTATGCACTGGTATTCTTGGGAGGAAACCCGTTCTGTGTTATACGACGCGGCCCCTTGATTTACCTAACTTTAAAAATAAAGATTAATAATCGTTTTAGTTCTCACACCAGTCCCATGACTGACCTGGAGTTTATTGTTTTAACCTAAACTCTGGGTGCCCTTATTTTGACATGGGCAGCTAGTAGTTTTGGTTTTGCAGATTTATATTCACAAGATCCTGGTTTACAGCTGGAATGATATCCGGAAAGCTTTGTATCCGTGTATCTCCTTCAGTTGTGTATTGTATTATTTTCCGTTGCTATGTAATTTATTATAATCTCTGATATTTGGTAAATGTGTAATATTGATTTATACTCTGTATATTCTTGTATTCTGATGGAATTGTTGTAATATACAATGAAATGTTCTTCTGTCTGCGTTCTATTTTGTCATGTTCTCTATACAATTCGTTCTTTCTCTTCTCTTCGGAGACCGGGGAAGTTCGGGTCGTAACATTACATGAACATATTAACTTGAGTAGAGGTTAAGTAAACTTGCTGAATCAATGGGAGGGTTAAGTAAATTTTTGTGTAGTGGGTAATAATTACATATAGGCCCACAAACTTAACCTGTGGGTTTATGCAATCTTGTTAAACTGGTAAGCATAACCTGTTGAAATCCTATTAGTTGGGATGCAAGTCTAGGGGGAAGCTTGTATCATCTGGTGGATGGGATCCATTTCAGTCAGTAACCCATACATGTATCAAACGAGTAATCCGAACTAGGTCGGAGTCAGGGCACGCTTACTGAGCTGATTATAAGAGGTCATTTGAGAAAAGGTGTCTGACGGCGCGTTCCATTGGGGTCATATACATGCGTGAGTCCGCCTGCTCGGGAAGATAAGACGTTGTGACATCAGTAGATATGGTTTTACATCTTGTTAACAACAGGTTGCCACTTTAGGAAGAGATACATCCTACTGTGGGGACAACACCGGGTATCTACTGAGTTAGGGGAGCCAATCTATTGGGATAGTGATTAGGGCACATCTATTCTCGCTTGTTTAGGTACCTGTTATTATCCTTAAGGATAACACCGGTAAGTTCAGTTGGGCTACCTGTTATTGTATGGGGTAAAACCTCTCACTAGAGTACGCCTAAGTCTAACATCTTGTACTTGTTGGGGATCATCTTGTTCTTGTTATACTAGTGATGGTGTAGAGAAAAGTAGTAGAGAAGCACATTGCATGTTCTGTTTCGTTTATCCTGTTTACCATGTTATACCTGCCTTATGACACTGTTATCTCTCTCCAACTTATATATCTGTCATGATGCTTTTTCTTATTTATATTCTAAAAGTAACTGGACTCGCCAGACTTTATGTCTGGCCCATTTTGTTTCCTCTTCTTTCTCTTCTGTTTCCCCACAGGTTCTCACGGTGGGAATACCCAAGCTTGATCAAGACTCTTCTTTCCATCTGCTTGGAGCTGTTTAGATGTACTGCCTGATTTCGTATCTTCTCTATTATGGCTATATTTTGGGGATTATGCTCTTTTATGTATTATTGTACTCTGATGATAATTTTTGTGCAAGTCAGACGTTTTATGTTTTCAAACTAATTATGTAACCATGTTTTGGGACCACGATGTTTTATATTCAATAAAGTTTTAAATTCCACTGTTATTTTACATCTGTCTTATAATGTTTATGTTCATGTTTACCTTTAGCGCTTCACGAAACTTGATGCATTCTGATAAAGAGTGATATTAACAGACGTGGGGTGTCACATTTGGTATCAGAGTTGGAGGTTACTAGATCGGATAAAAGATTTTGAATTTTTTTTTCAAAAAGTTTTTAAAAAGAAAGCATTTTCAAAAGAAAATTTTGTTTTGAAAAATATATTCCCCAAAGCCATATGAAATATCTTTCGGTTCTTTGTTTGAATCCCTTTTTCCTTTTCTTTTCAGCATGTCTGGGGAACCTAATATTCCTAAGGTGTTATGATACTGGGATGGTTCCGTAGGTATCTTGAGGCCGTGTCGCTTGCCGAAGGTCAAGCGGACGTTCCTCCCCCAGCTACACCCGCTGTTCCTCCTCCCCCTCCTCCTCCGTGTGCCGATAATTTCTCTAAGATATGCAAAGATTTATGTGTTATAGGCGGGAAGCCATTCCGAGGAACTAAGACTTTTGTAGAAGCAAGGAATTGGCTTAAAAGAGACGGAGGATTTGTTTGGAATTTTTGAGGTTGACAATCGTAGGAAGATTCAGTTGGTCGTTTGGCAGTAGAAAGATGAGGCCTCGTTCTGGTGGGAAGTGACGCAAGCAGGGCATCTAGTGGAGACTTGGAATGATTTCTGTCAGAGATTCGAAATGAAGTTTCTTTCACAAGCCGAGCGAAGCATGAAAATGGAAAGGTTTTTGGCGCTTAAGCAAGGAAGCATGTATGTGAAAAAATATGTTAATAAATTCAATCAATTAGCGAGGTTTGGTTTAGAGCTAGTGAATACCCCATACAAGAAGGCTTTGAGATTTGCTACACGATTTAGTGAACCTCACTATGGGTTGGCTATGTCTCATATTCCGATGGTAGCAACTTTTGAGAAACTCGTTGATATGGCACTGATGCATGATGAAGATAAAGGCGAAAAGAAAGAAGCTAAGGTTGAGGAAATACAAAATAAGATAATGTGACCCAAGAAAGAACAACAACAAAAGAAGGGCGGGAAGAACGACAAAGCTCGGGACAAGAGGAAGTGTGATAATTGCGGACGCGAGGGTCACTTGATCAAGGACTGTAAAAGAAAGAAGAACGCTTGTTTCAATTGTTGAGAGGTTGGACACTTTTCTAAGGAGTGTCGGAAGAAGCAAGGACAAGGTCAAAGGGAAGGATCTTCGGGAGGGCAGGTGCATGCTCTCGTGGCTGGTGCGCCAGATAGAGGTAGGAAAGTTTCCATTGATGGCTTGATTTCTCTTTCCAATCATCATGTTATAACTCTTTTGGATTCGGGCGCTTTGCATTCATTTATATCTGATTCTATGGTTGAGTCTCTGCACCTTACTACTAGTATGGTTTTGGATCTCGTTGTTGTCTCAAACCCCATTGGGGGTACAACTCATCTGTCTATGATTTGTCGGGGTTTGAGAATATTTGTGTTGTGCGTCGAGTTTGAGTGCGATGCATACGTGCTTAGTTTCATGGGTTATGGTTCAATTATAGGGATGGATTGGCTAGCCATGTATGGTGCCATTCTGGATTGTGAGAGGAGGGTCGTTAGACTTTTGACTTACCACGAGAGGACCCTCGAGATTTCTTGTGACCCTAAAGAGTCTGTCATGCTTAGTTTCCTAGAGTCACTTGATGCATTTATTGATGATATACAATCTGTGCCAGTAGTCTGTGAGTATCCGGATGTTTTTGAGGAGGTTTGGGGATTACCTCCGAGGCACGAGATCGATTTTCGTATATACTTGGTGGACAATGAAAAACCAGTTGCATTGCCTATGCGCCACATAGCTCCAAGAGAAAGGAGGGAGCTTAGTAAGCAAGTAGGGGAGCTACTTGAGAAAGGGTTTATTAGGAGAAGCATATCTGAAAGGGGTGCTCCGGTAGTATTCGCCACTAAGGCGGATGGTTCGCTTTGCATATGTGTGGATTATAGGGAGTTGAATAAACTCACTAAGAAGAATAGGCACCCACTTCCAAGGATAGATGACCTGTTTGACCAGCTTGTTGGCGCATTTGTTTTCTCTTAATTAGACCTGGCCATGAGGTTTCATTAGTTGAGGAAGACCGAGGACAGTATAAACAAGACTGCTTTTAGAACTCAAGATGGTTTCTTCGAGTGGCTCGTCATGCCTTTTGGGTTGACGAATGCACCCGCCTATTTTGTTGATCTGATGAGTAGGGTCTTTCAAGAGTTTCTAAATAAGTTCATTGTGGTCTTTGTTGATGACATCTTGATTTTATCGAAGAGCGAGGAAGATCATGCGCAACATTTGAGGGAGGTTTTGAAAACTCTTTGTGCACACCAAATTAAGGCGAAGTTCTCCAAATGTCATTTTTGGAGAAAAGAAGTGATATTTTTAGGACATGTTGTCTCTAAAGATGGGATAGCAGTGGATCCCATGAAGGTAGTTGCAATTTAAGATTGGAAGATCCCAAAGAATGCAACGAAGGTGAGGAGTTTTCTTGGTTTAGCGGTTTATTATAGGAAGTTCATTAAGGACTTCGCAAAAATATCAGCTCCACTCACCAGACTAATGAAGAAGAATATGACATTTTCGTGGGATATAGATTGTGACGATGCTTTCCAATGATTGAAGAGGGCTCAGACAACAGCCCCAGTCTTGACCTTTCCTGATGGGAACAGGGTGTTCACAGTATACACCGATGCATGTGGTATAGGGATTGGTGCGGATCTGATGCAAGAGGGAAGGGTAGTATGTTATGGAGGTAGACAACTAAGAGTCCATGAGAAGAACTACCCCACCCATGACTTGGATTTAGCTGCCATAGAATTTGCGCTCAAGACTTGGTGCCATTATCTACTTGGAAAGAATTTCGAGTTGTACACCAATCATAAGTCTCTCATATACTTGTTCTGGCAGAAGGATCTTAATTTAAGGCAACAAAGATGGATGGAGTTCCTAGCGTCCTATGATTTTGAGATTGCTTATACCCCTAGCAAGGGTAATGTGGGGGCAGACACGTTATATTGAGTAGGCAGAGGATGACTTTGAGTCCTCTATTTGTGGAGAGGAAAAGCTTGGAGTTTATATTGACTTTAGACCCTCCACCGAGTTTACACCTGGTTTACTGGCATCGTTAGAGGTGCGACTTACTCTTTTGGACCATATAGGTACTTTACAGCGAGAGGACCCATAGCTTGCAGATATCTTGGATAGGCATAGTAAAGGGGAGACTTCCAGTCACCTCAGTAGATATTCCACAGATGATAGAGGGTGGTTGTGACAAGATGGAAGGCCTTGTATTCCCCGAGCTGGGAGTTTGTTGAAGATAGTCCTTGAGGAAGCCCATCATTCTTAGATGACTATCATTCAGGCGGTGGTAAGATGTATAGAGATATGAAGAAGGTTTCTTTTGGGTTGGGATGAAGAAAGATGTTGCAGAGTTTGTTTCTCGATGTTTGATTTGTCAGCAAGTTAAACCTGAGCAAAAGAAGCCCGGTGGTTTACTTCATCCTTCGGAGGTCCCACAGTGGAAGTGGGAGTGCGTCTCGTTGGATTTCATTGATGGGTTGCCTAGATGGAGGAATGGAAACACCATCATTTGGGTTACAGTGGACAGGCTTACTAAGAGCACTCATTTCATTCCTGTCAAGAGCAAGAGAATGGCAGCATGGTTGGCAGCAGTTTATCTTCGCGAGATTGTCCGTATACATAGAGTACCTTCCAGTATCGTAAGTGATCATGACCCCATTTTCACTAGTGAATTTTGGAGAGCTTGCAAGAAGCATTAGTATACAGTTGTGTTTGAGTACCGCTTATCACCCTCAGACCGATGGACAGACGGAGAGGGTAAATGAGTTCTTGAGGATCTTTTAAGTCTGTTTATCCTAGACTTCAGAGGGACTTGGGAAGAGCATCTTTCTTTAGTAGAGTTCGCCTACAAGAACAGTTATCATGCTAGTATTGGCATGGCACCCTTCGAAGCATTGTATGGGCGACCCTGTAGATCACCGAATTATTGGTGGGAGTCTAGAAATACTTCTACTTGGACCTGAGATGATTAGGGAAACTTCAGAAAAGATTGATCTTATCCGTAGGCGCATGAAGACAACTCGGGAAAGGAAGAAGTCCTACGCGGAAAGGAGAAAGACTGATATTGAGTTTGAGGTAGGAGACATGGTTATCATCTAGGTACCCCCATTGAGGAATGTAGTTCGTTTTGAATCTGTAAGGAAATTGGCACCAAGGTTTGTAGGGTCGTTTCTCATAACAGAAAGGATTGGCCAAATGGCCTATAGTTTAAAGCTACCAGAGAGACTATCCAGTGTTCATGATGTGCCTCACGTTTCCCATTTAAGGAAATGTTTGCATGATACCGCAGAATTAGTTGAGCCGAGCATGCTTGAGGAGGTGGAGGTGGAACGAGAGGCAACAGTTAGACGAGTTCCTGCCCGTATTCTTGGATCAGAAGTTAAGAACCTACGCAACCGAGAAGTCAAGTTGATAAAAGTTCAGTGGGGAGATAACCAAGAGGATGCAACTTGGGAGACTGAAGACAAGATTTGCTCTTCGTACCCTTTTCTTTTCAAGGATATATTCTTAACTTCCTTTCCAAAGCTTCTATTCATGCTTGTTTCTATCATTTAAGTGTCCTATCGATCGAACCTTCGACCTTTAGGTTGGAATCCCATGGATGTAAATATGTGTTTGGGACATGTTATGTTTGATGAATGCAAGTGGATGCAAGTGTTTGCTAGTGGTTACTCGTGGATGCATACACACACACATACACACACATTAGACACTAGATTGGCTTAGTCACTCACATACTACATATGAATGTGTGTTCATTTTCTTCTTTTTAAAGATTGAAATGGGCGTATCGTCATATGGATGTTGCATTTGAATGAATGATTACGCACACATGTAGAACTTACATGTTATAATAGGATTATTTGCATACATGTTGGATTCATGACACCAACATACATTGCATTAAGGAGGTCAACTGAACCAGTAGACCGCCTGATCTTTCACAATAGTATAGGGACAAAAACACACACCTTTGCATATGTTCATAAAAGCATTAGAAATCTTTAAAGACAATGAATGCCTGTGACTGGCGGATGAGTAGATGAACGATGGATGTTCGGATATACATTCTTCTTAACTTGGAGATTTCGAGGACGAAATCCTTCAAGTAGGGGAGAATGTAAGCCCCATAATTTTTAAAAGACAATATAATGATAAATTAAGAATACTTAATTTAATATTAAGAATTAAGTAAAATGGACTGCGCCAATGCGTTCGACTCGGAATTCTGCTTGAGATAGACCCCAAGTTTGCGTAAAACGGACATCGTATGAAAAAGATATTGAGGTTAGAAGTTTGTGTATGCACAAGAGAATTATATATATACAAAACAACTCAGAACTTTCAAAATAATGCGAAATCATAAAACGCGGACTAGGGAGGGAGTTCGGACCATTGGGGGCCGACCCCACCCAACGGGTGTCGACCCATGGGTCGACACTACTACAGGGGTGTCGACGCCCATGTCGACACCCCCCAGATCCGAGCCAGATTCAGTTCTGCATATGTAGACTTGTTTTCTGACCAGATTCATTGACCTCAGGCTATAAATAAGACCTAAGTCCCATTGTTTTATTCATCTAAATCAATGGCGACAACGAGGTGTTGCCCCCAACATAGTTTGATCTAGCCTACTTCTTCTTCAACAAACAAGTTATTTATATTCAGAGATATACGCTGCAACATCTACGATTAATTCTTTGTTCTTTAAAATCCAATCACAGTATGTTATTTTTAGATGTAAACACTTAAAAGTTATTTTGACATGTCTATGAATTGGATCTAAGTCTATGACTATTTGAATCATATCAGATCTACCATTACTTGTGTATCTAACTTATTGTTTAGATCTCATATGTCTATTCATGATGTCTCCATTATGCTAGTTTGCCTAATCATGTCACCTTATGCCTACTATGATAGTTTGCTTAATCATGTCACCTTATGCCTATTATGCTAGTTTGCCTAATTATGTCATTTGATTCCATTTTTATTTACTATGTCTGATCTTGTTCTATTCTCTCCCTTCTTCCCTTTTTGTTTTATAGCCAGGCTACCTTCGAGCCTAGACCTATCACTGAAATATGCGAACGCGCAAAATTGAGAACCCTTGGGAATGATTAATTTGGGGCATAATTCTTGTTGTAAACCATAATTGGGAATTTTGGGCGTAACTTGTACCTTGAGCCAAAACTTAGGATTTAGGGGCATAATCTAGATCTTAATCTAAATTTGGGGCATAACTTGTAGAGTAGAACGAATAGGGAAGTGGGGCATAATGAACATGAAAATTGTTTGGTAATCAAAATGCCTAAATTTACAGTAATTAGAAACTGTAATGGCGCATAGACACGAGTTTAGATTACACTTGTGATAGAAGTCTACTTGGAACCATCTAGCATATTCAGTGTCCACAAGTGGTAAATCTTATGTAAGGGATCTAAGTGCATAAACACGTAACATGCTAAGACACGAGGTTAAGTTTGACTTGTGGAAGAAGTCTGTCCGGATCCGAGCGACATATCCAGCAACCACAAGTGGTTGGGTTAATGTGGGAGGTCTAGCGCAGTAAAACCATAAATGAATAAATGGTAATGAACTTGTAATACTTAACCTATTTGAATCCATAAGGATTACATGAACATGTTAACTTGAGTAGGGGTTAAGTAAACTTGTTGAATCAGTGGGAGGGTTAAGTAAATCTTGGGGCAGTGGGTAATATTTATATGTAAGCCCACAAACTTAACCTATGGGGTTATGCAATCTTGTTAAACTGGTAAGCATAACCTGTTGAAATCCTAGTAGTGAAGATGCAATTCTATAGGGAAGCTTGTATCATTTGGTGGGTGGGATCCGTTTAAGTCAGCAACCCATATAGGTATCAAACGAGTACTTCGAACTAGGTCGAAGTCGGGGCACGCTTAATGAGCTGATTATAAGAGGTCACTTGGTAAAAGGTGTCTAACGGCACGTTCCATTGGGGTCATGTGCATGCATGAGTCCGCCTTGGGAAGATAAAACGCTGTGATATTAATAGATATAATTGTGCACATCTTGTTAACAACGAATTTCCACTTTAGGAAGTGATACATCCTACTGTGAGGCCAACACTGGGTATCTATGGAGTTAGGGAATTGATTGATTGGAGTAGTGATTGGGGTACATCTAGTCTCTCTTGTTTAGGAGCCCGTTATTATCCTTAGGGGTAACACCGGTAAGTTCAGTTGGGCTACCTGTTATTGCATGGGGTAAAACCTCTCACTAGAAGTACGCCTAAGTCTACCAGCATGTACTTGTTGGGGATCATCTTGTTCTTGTTATACTAGTGATGGTGCAGAGAAAAGTAGTAGATAAGTGCATTGCTTGTTTTGTTCTGTTTATCCTATTTACTATTATACCTGCCTTATGACACTGTTATCTCTCTCCAACTTATATGCATGTCATGATGCTTTTATTTATTTATATGCTAGAAGTAACTAGACTCGCCAGACTTTATGTCTGACCCGTTTTGTTTCCTCTTCTTTCTCTTCCGTTTGCGCCTCCCCCTAAGGTTCTCAGCGTGGAAGTACTCAAGATTGACCAGGATTCTTCTTTTTTTCTTCTTGGAGCTGCTTAAATGTACTGCTTGATTTTGTGTCTTCTCTATTCTGGCTATATTTTGAGAATTTTGCTCTTTTATGTATTATTGTATTCTGATAATGATTTTTGTACAAGGCAGAAATTTTATGTTTTCAAACTAATTATATAACCATGTTTTGGGACCACGATGTTTTTTATTCAATAAAGTTCTAAATTCCGCTGTTATTTTACATCTGTCTTGTAATGTTTATGTTCCTGTTTACCTATAACGCTTCATGAAACTTAATGCATTCTAATAAAGAGTGGCATTAACGGATGTGGGGTGTCACGGTCATCACGTCTTTGTGCTTCCAGATGCTGAGCAGGTGAGAAATATTTCCTCCATACTATATCTTGAGTTTTGTTCACCGTATATGTTTTGAATTATTTGTTTGGAGTAAGTACACTGAAAAAACAAGCGTGTGTGAGATTCTTCCAAAGTATTGCAAAGCTTACATACTGGGTCAACGTTGACACCCTATTTGCATAGCCTATCCTTGGTAGGTAGTCGTTGCATAACAGCCTTATAAGTAGTGCTAGCCATTTTGGGAACATTGGCTCTATTCCACACTAGTTTTGACCATTCAACTATAAGATTTTGAGTTCTAATATTATCGTAAGCCTTAGGCATTATAAAGTTGTCATCTTGATTTCAAGTCCATATATCATTGCTTCGAAGGTTAAAAATAGGGGTCAACAATATATCATTTCAAATATCTGTAGTGATAGGAAGATGGTTAATTTGCCAAGTACCATTGTTGATAATTTCATTTACCGATTTTACTAGGCAGCCATACGCCGAGTAAGTATCCCATCCTATACGTTCAATAAGAGATTTGCCATGAAACCAAGGATCACGCCATAAATCTGTATCATTTCCATTGGCTATTTCTTCATGTGGTTGGAAGAAAGTATGTCTCGTGACTTCAAAATTGCTTTCCAAGTAGCAGAAGAATTGTTATCAGCTCCCACTGTCCAGACATTATCTTTAATATACCTCTTTCTCATCCAACTAGCCCATAAGCCTTGTGAATTAATGATTTTCCATCCCAATTTAGTAGCAAAAGTGTCTCTCATGACTCTTAATTTTCTTAATTCAAGTCCTCCTTCTTTCTTTGGCCTGCACAAATCAGTGTACTTAATCTTGTGTATACCCCAACTCGGCACACACACTTTCAATCTTATTTATTGTGGCATTAGGTAATTGGAATGTTTGCAACCAAAAGTATATCTTAGCTTGTATCACTATATGTACTAGCTCAACTCTACTGACAAAAGAGAGCAACTTAGAGCTCCAACCTTGAAGTTTGCCTCTAATAGCATAAACTAGTGTAGCACACTCTCCGTTCGTAATTTTGTTAGATGACAGAGGAACCCCAAATATTTAACTGGTAGAACACCTTCAAAGACATTAAGAATTTTTAAAATATCGTATCTTCTACAGTTAAAAGAATTAAAATAACATTTGGATATATATATATATATATATGAAATTAGTCTAAAGGAAAAACCTGTGAATAATTTTAGTCCGAAGGATCTAAGTTTTGAAGTTTAGTATGAAAGGCAACAAAATGATATATTCATGTAGCATTATGAAAACATAATGTTATATTCATATAGCATTTCATATATATGATGTTATGAATTATGTAATGTTATATGAATATACATATATAATGATATACGAATATAGCTAGAATGTTTTCTAAGTCGTAATATGGTATATTTGTTGTAGTGTTTTAAGTGTTGATGGTTGTTTAAAATAAAAATATATGTAAAATACAAAAGATAAATTAAGTGAACTGTATACTGTTTTGGTTAAAATGGCTAACTAGGCTTGGTTTGTAACAACCATGGTTTGAAATTTCGTCCGAAACAGCGAGATCTCGTCCCGATCCCGACACTCATTGGGACGAAACGTTGGCAAAGTCTCGTTCCGGTTCTTCAAGATTAAAAAAAACCCTAAACCGAGCAGCAGTAAAAAAATCGTGAATTCAGAAGAAGAGAAGAAACGGAAGAAAAAACACAAAACATAGATTAATTGAAAAAGGAAAACCCTATTCGAGCGAAAACCCCAATTCGACATAGTGTTTGATCTCAGTAACGTCAAGAACAGTAAATTCCAACATAGGGAAAACCCTAATTCGAGCATAGTAGGCTGTTCGATCTTCGTATTCGGTCTCGCAGCGGAAGTTTTTTTTCCTGCCTTTTCCTGCTTCGTATTTGGTTTTTTTTGTTTTTTTCCCTATTTTGTGGCTGCGTGATGTGGCTGTTGTTTGCTAATTAGGGTTATCATTTGTATGGGCTTGACTTGGGGATGGGCTTTGGGTTACTTTTTAAGCTGCTAAGAATTGGTATGGGCCTGAATATTAATACATATGCTAAAAGTTTGATTTCTGAACTGAAACCGAAACGAAAACCGAAAACGCCGAAATCGGCGAAACCGACCGAAACTCGTAAATTTTCAAATGACCGAAAACGAAAACGATTTTTCAAACCTTGGTAACAACTCCTACATGTCTACCATTATTTAAATACTCAGTTGTTCTATGCGTGTATGTGGGAATCAATTTCGATCATTGGGACTATTGGTCACTTTATAGAATATGTTGGTTTTAGCACTTATATTCTAAGCATATAATTATAACACGTATTATTTTACTTATACTGCTTATGCATAAGGTACATCAAATACATGTAATTACAGTTAGTAAATATTATAAGTTAAAATGGTAATCTACCTTTTATTTTATACATCAGAATATATTTTTACAAGGAAATTGCAAAACAGTAGATATTTTGAAATTTTTTATACCATTTTTCCAACTGGGTATTGAATATTGATTTCTTCATGAATAATTTATCCTAAAATACTATAAAAAAAAAGTATGCAGTTTTTGTGAAATAACTCACTACTGAATGTTGCATAAAAACAATGGTTCTTCTTACAGTAAAAATGGCATAAATAATGGTTTTAACAAACTAATAAACAAAACAATAATGAAAATGGTACCCTATGTATGAAGCACATATAAATACCAGCATTTTTATGTGAGCTAACTATAATTAATTTTGAATATAGTTCCAAAAAATTATATTAGCAAGAAATCAACTACATGGAATAACAAGGTATAATATATCGATCTTTATATTATAATTAGAGTACGAACTACGAAGAGAAAAATGTATGATCTATAAATCATTGCAATTAATTTTAAATATACAATGTTATGAATTTTGTAATGCTATATAAATGTACATGTATAATTTTATATAAATAGATCATTTTACTACCCATCAATCCATATTTTAAAATGTGTGCCCTTCAACCTAAAATTATTCTCAGGTTTTTCCTTTAGCCTAATTCCCTTTGTATATACATGATTTTTTCTATGATTATTCATATGTTGATAGAAAAGAGATGAGATTTGTATTCGATTCGTGTGGCAACAAATCCAAAAAATGATTCTATCTAGGGTTAAACACAACTTCAACCTTCAAAGGATATGAGTGGGATCTTTACAAATTTCTTTTTATCTGTACTTGTCAGGTTAATAATATGGATTATGTATGTTTAAGGGGTTTCAAGATTGTGAAAAACCAAATTAAAACCCCCATAAATCTCTAAATAAAAAGGAAGTGTTGATATATGTTGTTTATATGGATTTTAGGTTACGGATGTAAATTAAAGAGATTTTTGTGTTCTTATTTATGAATTTCAAACAAATCTAGTCTATTTTACTTACTTTCCTTTACTTATACAAAGCCCAGATTTATATAAAATACTGGATTAAAAACCAATAAATTATATGTAGTTCAAATCCCTGTTTTACTCGGAAAATGGTAGATATAAAGGCTATAAACAACATGTAATTTAAAGACTTATTTTTATGTGAAGTTTACAGAAATGAAATAGGGCTAGAATAAAAGTATGAATAAGTTATTTATAAATAAGTCCCTTTGGTTTACTAAAGAAATCAATGGCCCAAGATTATAAGACTATTTGTGGTATATGTTGTTATTGTAACCCTATTTATTTATGCTAATCCTATTTTGGATCTTTTATGTTGTGATAAAAATTGTAGGGAAAAGAACTTGTAAATCTATAATCATGTATAGGTTGACATCTCTCACGCTATTTTATAAGTACTTATATGTTTGCGATCTACTAGGAATTAGGTATTAAGTGGATGGGTCTGCAGTTGGATATCAAGTGATCACAGGAATCTGCCCTTGAGTATTAAGTGATCACTGGAATCAGCCATTATTTTATATAGTATTAATTAACTATATGATCTACCTCTTTCCAATATAGTAATAGACAAATATTCGTATATGTGTGTGATATTGCATACGTACGCTTGATAGTTTTGATGCTACCTAGTTATAGGTAAAATGGGTTTAAACTTAAAGATTTTATTCACCAAAACTTGTTGTTCTAACCCTCCACGTAACAACACAGGTTAGGTAGGATGGCCTCAAAGTTCAAGATGGACGGTGTTGTTCATGGCGATGATCACTGTTAACTTTTATTTATTATGATAATTATCTGTGACATTAGTTTAATATTTATACCTGTATTTCTAACTCAACATTTATGACTCTATGGCTATTAGGTATTTTGACATTTTAATGGTTTTATGAAATGGTACATCTACTTTAGTAATATACTTTGTCTATCCCCTGTGAGTTCTGGTTCATGCTAGTTTGGCTTTGTGAAATTTCTTAGAAACTAATGACCAATTTAAAGTGTTTCCAAGTTCCAATTGGCCTTTTCTGGATTGGGATTTAGGCTCATTCTGGATGGGTTGTTACATTTTTTATTAGAGTCTAAGTTACCCAATTACAGGGAAAATGTTATGTATGAGAAACATATTTGTTATATAAAGATTTTCATATATATATATATATATATATATATATATATGTATGTATGTATGTATGTATGTATGTATATCCCTAAGACATACGCTTTTATACCAGGTGGTATTTCTTTCTTTTTTCTTTTTCCATATATACTATTTTGGGAAGTCACCGTAAATATTTCCACTTACATATAGTAGACAATACTGAAAATCAACCCGATTAAAGTAACCACAATCTATGGGGACTTTGGCATGCACCCAAGTAGTTTCGACGATACCTTAGGATTGTGGAACAAGTCCATGTTCCTCCAACTGCCCCAACAAAACCCGTAGCCCAACCTTTGAAGTAGTTTTCAACTTCCCTTGCTTGTGTAAAGACTTCATAAATATTGGAGGTAAAGCTTTCTACGGAACGAAGGGATTTTTGGGAGTTAAATAATGTTATCTTAGTGTGACTGCATCTTTGAAGTTACTGGATGTGAAGACTAACTGAAAAAGAGGATATTGGCATGACATCTAAAGGGAGAAGCAATGTAGTGGTCGAGCATGGTCTTTGAGGAAGATGCATGAAGGACATTTTCATGGAATGAGTTCAAGGCACAATTTGAGATCAAATTTCCGATGAATGCTGAGGTGAGCCTACAAAAGAAAAAGTTTATATAGCTCCAGCAAGGGGATTCTACTCTGAGTGAACATATTGCTAAGTATATCGGAATAGATAAGTCTGAAAGAGGATTGGTGGATATGCCTATGAATAAGGCATTAAGATTTGTGAAAATATTGATTTCTCCTTTTAGAGAGACATTACTCGCGCAAGTTCCCTTTGGGGAAATGTTCACAGTTTTGGTTGAAAATGTTATTCTCTATACTACAAAAGAAGAGATCAAAGAGGTAAAAGAATAAAAGGGTGAGAGTAATGCAAAGCAAGGGGAAAATAAGAAAGGAAACTTCTATCTCAAGAAGAAAATATGAAAGGCAAGTTCAACAAGAAAGCTACAATTTGTGGAAGATGTCTCAAGAAAGGCCATAAGGATAAAGGTTTCCGGATAAGTCTGATAAGAGAAGGTTTCGAAAGGGAGTGTTACAACTGCCAATAGAAAGGATATTATATAAAGTAGTGCCCAAAACTTTCTATAAATGGGTCAAGTGGTCAAAAGTATGCTTTGGAAGCTACTTCTCTCATTTGTCAGCTGCCGAGAGATCAAGGAAAAGTTGTTCTTAAAATTTATTATTTTAGGAGTTCCTATCTACTTCTTACTCGACTTCGGGGAACTGAAATGTGGTAAATTTCTTAAAACTCTCTATTTTGATCGTTAATAATCCGATATTATCAGAGGTTCGGCTTTAGATATCGATATGTTGAATTTTTATGTTATGGACTTATTTTGGGTATGGATTAGTTATCATATTATAGAGTCGTCCTCCATTAGGGTAGGAGAGTTGTTTGTCTGAGGAGTTGTAAAGGCCATAATCTTGAAATCCCTTTTAAAGTCAAAGACCCGAGGGATGCGGCCCTATTACACTTATTGAAATCTTCGGATTGCGATGGATATATTTCACATTTTATTGTTTGCGAGTTTCTATGTGTCTTCGTGGAAGTATATGGACTCATGCCCTACATATAAATTGAACTTAGGATTGATCTTGAGAAAGAGGCTAGAATTATTGCTTTTCCTCTAAGGCACATGGACCTAAAGGAAAACGAGAGTTAGACAAGAAGATCTATGAATTGTTCAGAAAGGATTAATTTAAAGAAGTACTTCTGAGTGGAGAGCACTCGTAGTTTTTTCCATCAAAGTAGGTGGATCATTGGGACTACGCATGGACTATAGGGAACTCAATAAGCTTACCAGGAAGAATAGGTATCCCCTGCCTCAGATAGATTGCCTATTCAATCATCTAAGAGATGCTATAGTCTTTTCTTAGTTGGATTTAGCCAATGGATTTCATTGATTGAAGATTTCTGGGGAAGTAAGCCCAAGATGGAATTTAGGACACCAGATGGATTATTCGAGTGGGAAGTAATGTCGTTTGGTTTGACCAATGCTCAAATCATATTTGTAGATTTGATAAGTAGAGTGTTTAAGGGCAATTCTATAAGATTGACATGATATTTATGGACGATATTTTTTTCTCAATGACTATAAGGACCACAAGGATCACCTAAGGGAAGTCCTAGGAACTTTGAGAAAACATCAGCTCAAAGCCAAATTTTCCAAGTGTCACTTCTGGAAAGAGGAAGTCATTTTTTTTGAATGTATAGCCTTGGGGAAAGGATTAGCAATAGACCAAATAAAAGTGGAGCTGTTCAAAATGGAGAGTTCCAAACGAAGTTAGAAGCTTTTTAGAGTAACGGGCTATTATAGGAAATTTACAAAAGACTTTGCTAGAATCATAACCTCTCTGCCCCCATTCGACCAAGAAGAGTTTGTATACACTAACAGCTGCAATAATGATTTTGAGAAGTTAAAGGAATCTCTTATGAGTGCATCGTTACTCACTATTCACGACGAGGGTAAGTTGTTTACTGTTTTTACGGATGCTTGCTATACAGGATTAGGAGTTATATGCATGCAAGAAAGGGGAGTAATTTCTACGCAAGTAGATAACTAAAGGAACATAAGAAGAGATATCCCGTGCATAATTTAGAATTGGAAGCTATAATGGCCGCCCTCAAGTTGTGGAGGTACTATCTCTTAGGGGAAAAGTTTGAGCTTTATACGCATCATATATATCTTAAGTATTCATTTTCCTAAAGAGGCCTGAATTTCAGACAATAATGGTAGATGGAGTATATGTCATCCTTTCGGTTTTGATATTCAGTATACTCTCAAAAAGGGTAATGCTGTTGCGGACACTTTGAGTAGAAGGTACGCTACCTTAAGTACGATATCCAAGTGGAAACGTTTGGAGTTTCTTTCGAATTTTAGCCTTTAACCATCATCATAACCGTCTCGGGATTTCTTAGTACTCTGTAAATGATATCATCCCTTATAGATCAGATTAAGTTTAAATAAAGTAATGATGAAGAGTTAAGAGAATTTATAAGAAGCTGAAGATTGGGGAATGCTTTCCCTATGACGATAGGTACTCAATAGATGGTGATGGAAACATTTGGGGGGATGGACATATTTGTGTCCCTATGACTGGAGAGTTGAGAAACGAAGTACTTAAAGAATGCCATCATTCTAAAATGGCAATACATCCTAAAGGATATTAAATGTACACGGATATGAAGAGAACTTTCTTTTGGAATGGAATGAAGAAAGATATGGTGGAATTTGTTGCGAAGTGCTTAATATGTCAAATGGTTAAAGCTAAGAAAGGTAATCCTAGAGGGTTTCTACTACCTCTAGAAATTCCCACTTGGAAATAGGAACATATTTCAATGGATTTCGTAGGTGGTCTACTTATAAGTGAGAAAGGAAATAAAGTGAGTTGGGTTGTAGTGAAACGATTGGCGAAGAGTGCACACTTCCTTCCAATCAAGAAGAGTAGAACCGCAACTTCATTAGCTAAGTTGTATGTCTAGGAGATAGTTCGACTTCATAAAATACTAGAAAGTATAGTAACTGACCGAGACCTATTTACGAGTAATTTTTGGAGGATCCTACATATAGTTTTAGGGACATCTCTCAATCTGAGCACTGCTGACCACCCTTAAACCGCCAGATAGACCAAAGAGTTAACCAAATTCTTAAAGATCTATTGAGAGCTTGCATTATAGATCTCAGAGGATCATGAGGGCAACATTTATCTTTGGTTGATTTCTCATACAATAATACTTTTCAAACAATGGTTGGTCTGGCCCTTTTAAACCACATTATGGGATGCGTTGCAATTCACCGAGTTGTTGGTGGCAAACTACCAATAAAAATTTACAAAATTTGAACTATGATTCCATTGAGAAAATTATTCTAGTTAGGAAAAGAATAAAGGCAGCTCGAGACCAGCAGTTGTATGCTTAGAGCAGATGAAAGGAATTTGAGTTTAGTGTAGATGATATGGTATTTGTAAAAGTCTCTCCTCTTAGAAAGATTATTATATTTTGCTAAGGCGGTAAATTATCTCTTAGGTTTATTGGACCATTCAAGATTTTAAAAAGGACTGAAAACTAACTATCGTGCAGAACTCCTAGAGAAACTGGAATAGGTCCATAATGTTTTCAACATTTCTCATTTAAGGAAGTGCCTTCATGATTCTTCCATTACTTGAGATAGATCAAATTGAGGACTCAGAGATGGAGTCTAGAGTACCTCGTGCTACCACACGCATTATAGAGTATGGAATAAAAAGGCTTCGCAATAAAGTCATTAGTCTAGTCCGAGTTGAATGAGGGGAAACCCTGCGAAAAGCACATGGAAAATAAAAGAAGGGATGAAAATCACTCGTCCCGAGCTTTGCATGTATAATTATTTCCTCCAAATTTTTTAATTCTATGGTTGCATTGTGATTGCTACACTGGATAATAGGAATTGGTTGCAACACAAATACACCAACACAGTACATTCATAAAAAATGCATTGCAGAGTGTTTTGCATGCATATAACATCACAGATTACACTTTCACTTTAGGATTGAGTTCATCTTAGCATGTATGTAGTACATAATCAAATTCAAACTTGGTTACTTAATGGATGTGTAAATAAATAACTTGGTTGTATAACATGTTTGTTAGAGAAAGTTGTTTTTTGGCCCGTTAGAAATGATTTTGGGATGAAATCCCCTTTAAGGGGTGAAAAATGTAACATCCCATAAAATATACCCTAAGTACACTAAGGAAAATTAAAATAATTAAATTTAAATGTTAAAGTATGGATATTTAATAGCTTATGTAATTTGGACATGAAAGTTATATTATTACATGCGTAGCAAGATTCTGATCTGTTTTCATATATAAATTTCTGCAAATGAAGTCTGTATGAAAAAGTTACGAATAAATCAAACTTTGGAATTAAAGTGAGTAAATTAAAAATTTGAGTTTGAATTTGAACTAATGGATGAACGTGAAAAATATTCTAGATTTGAAGTATAAACTTGTGTTGTGTATGCATATATGAAGGGGATAACGTTAAGGATATTAAATAATAATTAAATGGTATTAAGTATTAATAAATGAAAACTCATACAATAGTATTTGTTGTTCCTTAGGACAGAAAGGAGGTTGACCCCCCCCCCCCCATAGGTAGGGGTGGGCATAAACTGCACCGCAATGCGAAAACGACCCAGACCGAACCGCGTAAACAGTGCAGAAAACCGCACCGGATTCTCTCTCTAAAGCGTACAACCCAAACCGAACCAACTCGCAATGGTACGGTTCGGTTGCGGTTTGAACTTTTAGCAAACCATATTAGACTGAACCGAACCGCATTGCTATACTGACAATGTTATGATAAAAAAATTAACAAATTCCTATCTAACTTTTAATTTAACGATATATATTCTATTTTCAACGTATGTTGTAGTTATATTAATTAAAGATAACACTATGTGTTTTAACCTTTAGGTGACACAATGTCATACAATCGTAAATTGATTGTTGATGGAAGTAATTTTCTTGTTTCATATTTAATACGGGTTCAAACCGGACCGAACCAAAACCGGACCGTATTACATCGAAACCGAACCGTTTGAACGGTTAGTATAATGGTTTGTATTTTTGATCAACCGTTTGATGCGGTGAGGAAGCGGTTTGAGCTTCAAACCGCACTGAACCGAACCGCGCCCACCCCTACTCATAGGGGTGGATTGCCAGGTCGATCTTCCTATAAAGGGGAAGTCGACCACTTTGTAGTGAAAACTGGAAGGTGACTAGGGTTTTCTAGGTTATTTATTTTAGGATTTGATGCTATAAATGGTTCTTTTTTTTTTTTGCATTGTCGACTAGTTTTTATAGTGGACCGGCCACTTAGGTTCATATTTATTATTTGTATCTAATGGCTCATATTTACTCTAGCATTTATAAGTAAGGTTTTAGACCCTCCCTCCAAATCACATTCTCGTATGGATGCATTTCTCCATTCACATCTCTTTTTAGTTCTAGATTTAGTGTAAGGTTAGTCTTCTCTTTCTTCTTTCATCCTTATATATTTATTTAGTTAGAACTGGACTAACTTAAATATATGTATACGATTCTTTCTTAAAAATACATGTCCAAATTAAAAAAAAGAGAAGATTTGGATTCGATTTTTGTGGTTGCAAATTCGAAGAAGGACCATTCAGTGTTAAACATAGCTTCAGCCTCCAAAGCCTGTGAGTGAGATCTTTATAATTTTTTTAATATGTACTTCTTTAGTTTAAAAATATGGATTCATATGCCTAAGGTAATTGATGATTGCCAAAACCAAATTAAAACTCCCTTGGATCTCTAAATAAAACAAAAGTGGCAATCTATGTTGTTTACATGGATTTTGGGTTATGAATGTAAATTAAGCGGATTTTTGTGTTCTTGTTTCTGAATCACAAACAAATCTAGTTTGTTTTACTTTATTTCCTCCACTTGTTTAAAGCCTAGCTTCACCTTATAGTATTTATAGTGTATCACTACAAATATTATAAGTTTTTCTTTTTGAAAAAACGTGTATTTATATTACAGAAATGAGATTACAAAGGGATATTTGGACTGGAAACGAATTACAACAACAATACAACGAATATTATACACCCACAAAACAATTCTAGTCCAAACCAAAAACTCAGAGAAAACCCCATACAAGCATACACAGTGCATCAACAATACAAACACTACACAACTCAAAACAGATCAACATAAATGGAAGCACTGAAACTCTAGAACGATAACACCCAAAGTAGCAGACAAACGCAAAGATAGATCCAGCAAAGCACTCCAAAAGCCAAAAGCATTCAATAGAAGATCACCACCATTAAGGAATAGCATCCTGGCAAATGAAAGGCATAGCATCTCCAAAAGCGTGATGGCAACCAAATGAAACAGCAGAAGACAACAAACCAGAGAACAAAAATTCCAGAACTAAAAAGGCACTGAAGCTGATCTTACAACAAAAGCAAATGAAAGCAGGCAACCTAAGGAAAGAACAAGCACAATAACCACTAGACGAAGAACAAATCCTTAGAAAAACTGCTCATAACCTCCCAAAATTGTTGATTATCCTTTTGTAATTCCACCATTAAGAACGCCTCCTAAAGATACTCCTTCCTCTTTTATTTTTCTAGATTTGGATCTGGTTTGTATTTGGGACATTAGCTTAACCCATTCCGGATTGACTTCAACTAATGGTTCACCTTCAAAAATTTTCTTACCTCCTTTAAATATGCAGGACTTGGTTTTGCTCTTTCTCTTCCTAAAACTACTAGTCGAACTATCTGATTCATTGAAGACAGAATCATACATTGCGGTCCCAAACCATAGAAGCTTTACAAACATTGTTAGAATGACTAAATATTTTACAAGTAAAACAAGCCACTAGAACCCAGTCATATATAACTTTTTGCCACACGATCTTTCCATTACCACACTGAATTGGGATTGACTCAGGGAATTTGCAATTAACATCAAGTTCAACTAACACTTTAACATATGAAATTCAAACTATTTCCTCCGTAACACTATCTAATTTAATATGATGACCTATTGTTGAAACAATTCTGCAAATTGCCTCTACTGACCAAAAATTCAAATCTAAGTTTGGGAGACGGATCCAAATAGATATTGTGTGCATTGATTCCCCAGACAGTTCCATACCCGCGTGCCATTTCTTCATATATATTAATCTTTAATTATAGAAGTATGGATCAAAACTTAAAATTCTTTCACAGTCATCTAAAGATTCACACTTGATAATGAAGAAACCGGTTTCCCTAGAGTATAACTGGTATCTACCATTTAAATTCCAGTTTCGATCAATATATTCTTTTAAACACCGAAAATAGGGCTTACTTCCATATACATAAAAAACTATTGAGATACTCCATTCTCTCTTGCCTTATTTACGGATCTTCATTAATTACTGCCACTCTAAGGTTATCCTTAATCAAAGGTTCAAAATACTTTAGTTGTATTGATTTTTGATGATAATTGTTTTCTGAAATCACATCTATCCAAGCCCTTGATTCAAAGCGTCGGCTTTGTTTAAAACTCCCTGATTTTCAGAAATTAAATCTGGGAAATCTGACCCAGATTCAAGATTGGGGTGATTAGATATACCTTGAAACGAAACTCCCTTCCGCTTTGCATGTTGTGTAGAAGCATGAAATGAAACTATTGAGATAAGTCATTCGAGCACTTATATATATATATGCATATTTTTCCATATCTAGAAAGATGAAGAGAAACACATCCAAAAACTGTAATAAGTAAAAATTCAAAATTAAATTTATATTTGAATATTAAGTTTATTTATTTTTCACTTTACTACGTTATTTTATTTGATAACTATAATGGATGACTGAAAAAATCTTGAAGCACACAATAATAAGAATACAAGCAACTGTGAGGGAGAGTTATATTATACATATGAGTGTGTAGTGAAGATATGCATGAACAAATATGATAGTTTGAAATGTGAATGTGAATTGTACAATAGTGAGAATAGAAATGCGTATTAATCTAGAATGTAAGAAAATATTTCTTTGATATCTATTCAAAATTAAAATTTTGAGCTTAAATATTTTGTTCTTACATATATTTATTTATAGAAAATAGAATAGTACATTAGAAAACATGTTTATCAAATATATATAAATATAATCATCAAATGAAAATTGTGTCAGTGTACTCAAAAGAACGGATATGCACGTTTGCGTGGAAATAAGTGGCCTAAAAAAGATGAGGATTGGAGGAAGTGCATCATAACAATGTTCGAGCATGCAAAAATCGAAGCATGAAATAAAATTCTTTAGACTCTCAAGCGCAAACACACACACACACACACACACATATATATATATATATATATATATATATACACACACAAACAAATATATAGGAAGCTTTGGAGCTAAGAGACCACAACAGAGTGCCCCGTCCTAACGATGTTTGTATAGGTGGATTCTGGTTAGTTTAAGAGGCATTAGGCTACTACATAAAAGAGAGGTAAACAACATTTTCGTTGAGTCAATACGTGAAATTGTGTTTTGTGGTCTACTTTAGGTGTTGTAGAATAGTTGAGGATAAAGGTCAGATAGGCTAACTATCAGGTAGACTAGACATGACTTTTAAAGTGCAAATTTTATGGTGCAAGACAATCGTTTTAAAGAAGCACAAACACAGAACCTTCGTGACATCTAGACAAGTTTTGAGACTATTATCACTTGATCTTTCTCTTTCCAGTAGTTTACTTCTTATTCACCAAATTTTTATGTGTTACCCATTCCATTTTCCTTTCCCCCGCCTTAGGCACACAACGAAGCAGTTGACTCTTGGAGGATTTGGAGCATAGCTAGAGAGCTCCAACTTTCTTTATGTTCTTTTTATCTTTATCTTAAATTTGATTGGATGCATTTGGATTTGATAATGATGTTTTTATGTACTCTGATTTGTGTTTTGAGAATAAGTGGTTTTTTATGATGTCTAAAATGATGACTTTATGATAAGTCTTAAACCTATTATATTTTTTCATTGTAGTATTTTATATTTATGTCATGTTATCTTGTTCTCTGTAAATACTTCAAATAATCATGGTAGAAAAATAGGTGGACACGCATGCGCATAACTCCACATTTCCTACATAATCCAAACCGCTTGAACCACCATCGAAATACGCCGCTATCTCATCATCGAACTCGCCTAGTAAACCACCTTCATCTTCAAGAACCTATGCTGAAACCGTCAATCAATCAACATATGCTACTGCGTCTGCCTCAGATCGTAAACTTTGCTTCACCAGACAACCAGAATCAAATTTTTACATCCCTCAAGAAACATTCAACAAATCGAAAAAGGCATGGACTGATATTGTAGTTCTTCATTCCAATCGAATTCAGATTTTCTATTCATAAGTTGAAGGAGTAAAAAAAAAATTTGGGAAGTCAAGAGTCTTATTCCATATTCTTATTAATCCATATTATCATTACACTATGCAGCTTGAGGACCATGGAGATTTTGCTAATGTTCTTGAGACAACTACCTACTTATACTTTGGTACGCTTCTTATAGTTGATGTTTGATCACCCAGAAATGGTTACAACATGATTAATTCAGAAACATTTTATATATCGGTTCATTTACATAATCTAAACGTGGATTTATGGACAAATAATGCATTGTGTTTAATTGCTAGCATTATAGCTAAACCAATTCAACTTGACGCAAAAACAGCCGAAGAAAGTTTCACACAGTACGCACAGCTTTAGCTTTCCATTAATACAACAACTGATTTAATTACAAAAATTCCTATCTTGCTTCACAATAGGGTTAGAAAGGAAATTTGAGTGAAGTGTGAATTTTTCCATCTAATTGTGAAAACGTAAATTGTTTGGTTATAAAACATATGTTCATGACAAATAAGTTGAACCCATATGGATGCCAAGTAAGAGAGCAGATGTACGGACTTCATCCACAAGTGCAGGCGTGCCTAAAGCAGCACGAATAGAGGACTCTATTGAACATGTTAATGTATCTGACCAGACTGCAAATGATGGCGACACTAATACCTATGTTATATTAAGCGCTAAGGGAGGCAAGGCGATGGAAGCCTCGCTACGTTTAATGGCGCTTAAGTGACGCTTAAGCACTGCTTAAGCGCTAGATTCATTGGAGTCCAACTAGGCCAATGGCTCTTTAATAACTTCTAAGTAGTTTTTAAGCAACAACTAAGCAATTCTTAAGTAATGCTTAATTATTATAAGTAATTCACCACATAATACTATATAGAAATGCTGAACTTTAGGCGAGGCGCTACTAAGTGCTAAAAAAATGTGCTTAAGCGCTAAAAAAGCACGTTTAAGCACTAGTCGCTTAATGCCTTCCGCTTTTTAAAAGTTAAGCGATGTATTTGCCAAAATCGGTTAAACGCTACTTAAGCGTCACTTAAGCGCGCTTTTCATAACACAGACTAATACTGATCAACTAAACTTCCTTAACTGGGATTCCATCAGATATCCTTCCAGAAGATCTCCACTATGTTGTCGATGCAATTTCAGTAGATCAACCAATGGAGAAACCTGTTACTCTATCAAAGTTTGTTAACAAGAATGAAGATTATTTAACTCATTGAAAAGGTAAAATGAATTAGTGTGGTTTTTATTCCCACTTAAAGGAATTTGAGGAGCAGCTCCTCAAATAAATGACTTTTCTATCATGGAATATCAGGGGTATGGATTCATTAGAAAGAATTTATGATGTTCTCAAACTCATGACTAAATTTGAATTTTGTCAAGAATAAGTTTACTGCTAGTATTTTTTCAAACAAAAAAAATCCCAAGAAAATGGGATTCTACTACTAATAATTCAACTCAGTGCTTAGGTAGAATTTTGTTAATGTAGGATGCAACTGTTTAGGCTATTACTACAATTTCTATCTCAACACAACATATAACAGTTGTTGTTGATAGTTAGGGTCTGGCATTAGTTTTCACTTTTATTTATGCAAGCAACTCCTTTCAGGAAAGATAGTCATTGTGGCAACAATCAATTAAAGAATCTACTAACATCACTGAGTCTTGGATACTCGTACGGGATTTTAACAATGTTGCATCATTTTCAGACAAAAAAGTGGCATTCCGTACCTTTTTCAACACTTAAGAGCCTTTAATAACGACTTGTATCAATCGGGTTTGGTTGAAATTAAGCCTCTTGGTTTCAACTATATATGGAAAGGAGGGGATTAGCAACCAATATTGATAAGATACTGGTTAATGGTAGTTGCTTACAAAAATCTATTAACATGATGTAACGACCTGTATTTTACGTATCGGCCGGTCGTAAACCATCACATTTTATTCTTTAGTGGTCGGATCATTCTCAGATTTTAGTATGTTGTTCACGGGGATGTGAGACATGCTCACGATTTTTACCGAATTCAAATATAACCATTTTTTCCTTAAAATTTACTATTTGGAACATAAATTTTGATAGAAATCAAATCAGGTGCTAAGATCAGTTCCATTGGATCAGAATGGTGGTTTACGATTCTGTAGAGTGGTCATATTAAGAATTTGGTTCAACAGTCGCTATTTTAAGTTTCAGCTTGTGTTTAGGCAGATGGTCAACATCTAATGGGCTGATTAGTCAAACTCATTAGACCTATGACCAACAGGTATAAATAGGGGAACTTAGGGAGAGATATAGGGATACTCTCTTCATTCTAAATTTTAATTTGGGTGTATGTGATTCTCCGGTTCAACCTAAAGCTGTATTTCTCCATTGTTTTCAATCAAATTCATTGTAGATTGCATCTAGAAGGTAGATCACCATCAAAGAAGAGTAGATCAACATCAAAGGGGATTAGATCACATTAGATTGCATTATATTAAGGGGATTTCATTGCTTTCCAGACCTAAATTTATCAAGTTTTCATCGGATCTAGAAATTGATGAGTGATAGATATCGCTCACACGGAAACTACGTATTGTATGGGTAAATTAGGGTAATATTCGTATGTTTTATATTAAAATCACCTTAGATCTGATCATATATGGTTAACTCATACTTAGAAGCCCTAGGAAACCTAATTTGGTCATATTAACTAGATAATTGTTAATTAATCATGTTTATTCATAAGTTTAGATCCAAATCATGTTAGATCTCGTAATTATGGTATGTGTATGTTTTAATTGGAATTTGCTCATGTTTGTATGATCATGTATTGTTGAATTTCTATTTGTTTTGATTGAATGAATTGCATTGCTTGAGTTGCATCTTAGCTTGTTTGTCGTAGAATCATAGGATTGAAGAACAGAGCAAATCGGAGGTTCAAATGATAGGATTCAGATGAAACCTGGCGCAAGCACTCTGCAAGATGGGGGAATTGAGCATACAAGTTTTAGTGCACAAATACCCTAAGTGCATGGGTCGGCACCTGCCCATGTGGATGGCTCGTGTGGCAATGATTCTTTTAGGGGTAACACTGTGTTGATGAGTATAGGCCATATGCAAATTTTCGTGACATTCGAAATTGATTTGGGATGGGTCGAAGGTTGATTGCTCGAGGAATGAATAGACCATCAGAAGCTTCAATACGAATATCGAAATGATTGAATAATGGGTCAGAGGGATGTACTCGAGGTGATGAAGGATCGGAACTAGACACTTAGCCAAAATTGGCTAAGTGCATGGGTCGACACGACCCATATAGAGAGGTCGTGTGAACTTGTGTTTTGGGAAGCATAAGGATAGTGGATTCCTGAGGTTGCTGGTGGAGCTTGGATTGAAATAGACTTCAGAAGATGGGATTGAAACTCAAAGATGGATGGTGCTTTGATTGTGAACTAATGATGGAGTGGTCGAAGCCGGATTGATGTGAAAATGGTCATCATTCGATATACAGTCTAGTATGATGATAGGTTGACAGAATGTGAGTTAATCATGGAATGGTTCGAGAAATGGATAGAGCCACCGAACCAAAAGGCTATACACATTTGATTTTCCAAGGAATCATTGGTTATCGAAGGGTTCTAGCAGACTAAAAGCAGGGATATCGTAGGGATGCCCATTAGGATCAGATTCGGGAGATCGCGTAACTTAGGTAGTCATGATGGGCCTAGTTGTCCAGAATGGAAAAGACAAATATACGAGTCACGATGGCGTATGGTAGTTTGTCTAGAAACGGGGTTTTCCATTATCCCTTTTGAATGTTGAAAAGAAAATTTGTTAACCAGTGGATTCACGGCTGTAAACAGTGATAGCTAGGATATTGGATGTTATGGATGTTATAGTTGATTCTATGCGCTTTCTTCTCTGTTTTCTCCAGGTAGACTATCATCATAGGTTGTCGTAGAGAAGCGGGATCAGGGTTATCCTTGTTGAATATGTGTTTTCTTTATGAAAACAAACATATTTTATTTTACAAATGTGTTTGAAATTGTATTATTCTCCATTTTTACATCATACAGAATTAGAAATAGTTTTCGAATGATAATACTTCTACACATAATTAAAATATTCACACAAGTATTTATTAGTCAAAAATAAATTTTATTTCAAAAAAATAATAGTACAATTTTTCTAAACTCTCATATATACAGTTAAATCTTTACATTCAATATTGTACATTTGTTCCTCACTACAATATCTCACTCAATTACATTTATCTGTTCACTCTTACTATGTCTACATCTTTTTCTGATCTTTCCCTATCATTTGGAAACCTGTCACAGAACGAAAACACACAATAGACTGGAACTAAACAAATATAAAACTGAAAAAATATTTTTTTTTTTTTAAATTTTATTTGCCTCAGATTTTTTGGTGTGTTTCTTAACATATTTCATGACCTGATCTGATTAATATAATCATTCATCTGTATCTATACGACTTGTGATATTCACAGTGATTCACTATAAATACCACAAGATAGACATTTCCTCTTTTGATCTCTCTCCCTCTCACACACACACACACACACACATATATATATATATATATATATATATATACGGCCTAAACATACATGCATATACATATATGTATATACACATTTTTCTCTGACATCAGGGACAAATATGGTCAAAATTCAATCTTAGCTTGGCAAAATCCTTTTCTGAATGATTTATACAATTTTATATATATACATGTGTGTGTGTGTGCGCGCGCATGTGTGCGTATATGCATATATGTATATGTGGTGAAAAATGGACAGTTCGGACAAATGAGCATACACAGGCGAGCAACAAGGTCAAAATGAAGCCATGGATGCTACTGAAACATTTGAACACATGGACACTGCAAGTCAAATATGACTGAGCCATGCAAGCATACAAGACTTAAAACAAGCTAGGGTGACTCAAAGCAATTCAAATAATTCAGAATTAACAAGCCACAATCACATAACAGAATTTCAAATGCTTGACACACTTTGTCCTCTAGTCCAAGTTAGGACAGAATGCATCAGGTGATAGAATACAAGCAATAGATACAAGTTTGTGTAAATAGGGGTACACAATAGCAGTGCACATGCACTTTGCATAATTCATGCAAAAATAGTTCAAAAGCAAATGTTTCAACAAAAATGGCAGCTGCAAGTTCATGGGTAAACAAGACCAATTTCTTAAATTCAACAGATATGCACAAACAAGCCCAGAATGTACAGAATTGTTCACAAAAAGGGAAAGTGGCCAAACACATGTTTTCAAGAAAAAAATTCTTTCAAATGCCTACTTCCAAAGGATCAAGATAGCCAAGAAATAAAGCAGGAAGGTATTAATATTGACAGGAAATTTCAAATTCCCAAATCAAATGTCAAAGAATTTCAAAGCAGGAAAGCAGGGGGAAACAAGTAAATCATATGTCTCTTTTCAGCAACACATATATATTCAAGGAGAATGTTGTATATATAGTCAATTAATGCCAAAAGATTTTCTTTAGAAAGAAATAAATTCAGTTTTTAAAATGTCTCAAGAGACACTTCAGATTTCTTTTTCTGGAATATATCTATTATTTGTATGAAAGTAAATTTGCATTCCAGTAATATATACTTTTTGGCAAAGTTTTAAATGTGTCCAGTTTAGGCAAGAATGAAACAGTTTTTTTTGGCAAGAAATTAATTATTTATTTCCAGAACATCAATCATGTAAGGTACCGGAGATCAAATTTCAAGATTCATTGAAGGCCAGAAACAAGTCTGGATACATCGCATAAATCTCGCAATTCAATTCTCAAAGAAAATGTTTTTCTAGAAACATTTTATTCTATGTTAAATAATATTTTTAGATTTGTTCAATTCCTTTTTTAGAGGGCTAGAAAACCGAATTATATCTTTCCAGAATTGGTCAACATGTTTCAGAAGGCAACAAATCAATTCAACAAATTCCACGATTTCAAAAATCAACTCAGGCAAGCAGTCATTCGAAATCAGAGAATATGGTTTCATTAACCCTATAAATATACCTACTTCTTCATCGGCAAAAATGCATCAAACACACAGAAAAGCAAATTGAGGCCTCAAATAAAATCAGAAATCTTACAGTGTATAATCGAGCAAGAATTTGATTCAAGATTGAGAAAACAAGCAGAGATCATCAAGTGGAAGATTGCACAAAACCATGAACTGTTTTCTTAAGCCAATTTGAAGAATTCCCTAGATCGCTTGGACAACCTTTTTTATGTGTTTATTTTTATTTTGTGTTTACCTTGTATTGCATTTGTTTTCTTTTTTAACCATTTAAATGTTTCTAGTTTAATTTAAACTAGAGTGCTTTAACTACAGGTTGTTGTAGTTAAGAAAATCACTGCTTAGATTTTAAGTCATGTCCAGTTTTTAAGCTTAGGGTTAAAAAAATAGCGGAAGTCGCAAGTTTACAAGGTCTTGTAAGCTAGAGTCTGTTTTTTAATAGTACAAAACTTGTGAATGCAGCAGTAGGCAGGGTCTTGCCGAAACTGGGAGTCTTGTGTATGATTTTTATTTCTGCAGTTTTTGTATTATCTGTGCTTTTATTTTTCAATAAACCCAATTTACCCTCCCTCTAGGGTTAATTTAGATCCAACAATTGGTATTAGGGCCAATATCTAATTAGCTCTAGGATCATAAATTCAAATAATGCTTTTTCTGAGGGACAATCCATTGCTAAGCCTCTTATGTTCAATGGTAGTGATTATGCTTATTCGAAGGCTAAGAAGAACATTTATCTTGTATCTGTTGATTATGATGCTTGGAATACTATTGAAATAGGATATAAATCTCCCATAACAATTATTAATGAAGTTGAATTTCCTAAACAAAGGATAAGTGAGATAGTAATGATAAGAAGTTGTTCTCAACTAATGTTAAAGCGATGAATGCCTTAAATTTTTGCTCTTGACAAAACTGAATTTAATAGAATTTCTCATTGTAATACTGCATTGGAAATTTGGCACACTTTGGAGTCACCTATGAAGGAACATCTCAAGTAAAGGAATCACATCTTGCTTTATTCAGCAATGAATACGAGACTTCACGATGCTAAAAGACAAGAGTGTAAAAGACATGTATAGTCACTTCTCAGTGCTGGTGTATAATGCTAGAGCTCTTGGACTGGTCTACACTGAAGTAGAACATATAAAAAAGGCCTTACGAATTCTACCATTGAACTTTGAAGCTAAAGTCATGGCAACCCAAGAATCTAAAGTCCTGAGCAAGTTTAGCATGGAAGAGCTGATTGAAAATCTTATGACTTAAGCACGACAAGATCACACCCACTCAGTATCAAAGAAGAAATCAATTGCTTTGACCAACACAATTGACAACGATGATGAAGATCCTATCAAACAACTTGTTATGGCCATCAGATATCTCAACAAGTGGAAGAAATTCAAACCTCAAAGAAGCAAGCCCAAAGCAAACAAATCAAAAAACTCTGATGAGGAACCAACCTGCTACAAATGAAAGAAGCTTAGACATATCAAACCAAATCGCCCACTGCTTCAGAACAACAAAGGAAGCAAAAAGAAGAAGAAAGCATTTGCAATAACATGGGATGATGAGGAAGGAGAAGAATTTTTTGACAACAGCGAGGAAGAGGCTGCAAATCTATGTCTTATGGCTCAATCTTATGGAGAAGAATCTAGTGAGGTATACAAATTTAAAAATCATCTTTTGATGTGTCAAGATCTTACTAAAACTATTGATGCTCTTAAACTAAAAGTGAAGAAACTAAAATCTGATAGATTGAAGTTAATTCATAACAAAAATAGGTTAAAATCTGAACTTGAAAAAGTTTAAAATATTCAAAACCTAAGATGTGAAAAATGTATCTGTTTGAATCTAGAGTTATCACAACTTAAGTCTAACATTAAAGATCATGAAAAGGAAAATCCGTTTCTGAAAGAGAATGATGAGATTAGAAAGAAGAATTTCACAGACAGATGTACCTCACTTAATTGTGACTGAAAACACAACACTTAGAACCAATGTCCTAGATCTTGAGATTACCTTAAATAAGTTTTCAGTTAGTCAAACTTCTTTTAAAATGTTGGTAGAAATCAACTGTTTGCTAACAATAGAAAAGGACTAGGTTATGGAAAGACGGAGTATGCTGGAAATGATAATGCAAATGGTAGAAGCATATTTCCTATGTGTAAGAAATGTGGGAAAATTGGACATAGCCTTGAAAATTATTTGAGTAAGAACAAACAAAAAAAATTTATCCAAGTTTGGATGCTTGAACACTTGACGTGGAAGTATCATAATCATTGGAACACAAATAAGAGGACAAAACAAATATGGATTCCAAAAGGTTCTTTCATTGTTAACTCTTCTATCACTAATGCTCTTGGACCTAGAAGCTTCTATGGGTCATCCTCTTCTTTTCTTATGTAGGTACGTTGACGGGCTAAGGAGCAACAGAAATGGTACTTGGGTTCAGGTAGCTTTAGACATATGACAAGAGATAAGAAATTGTTCCTTAGCCAAGGAAAATATAAAGGTGGGAATGTGACTTTAGGTGACAATAGCAAATGTATGATTATTGGTAAAGGTAAAGTAGGTAATAGTACTTTTGCTTTAACTAATGACTTATATGTTGACAATTTAATTACATCACAATCTCATCTCTATAAGCTAACTGTGTGATAAAGGAATGAATGTAGTCTTTGATAGTGAGATTTGCAAAATCATTGTATCATCCACTGGTAACATTATTTTCACAAGGAAACGAAAGGAAAATGTTTACACACTTTTCTTTTATGATCTAACTATTTCTAAATGTTTGGTAGCCACAGATGAAGAGGCAGTTTTATAGCATAAAGACTAGCATATGCTAGTATGGGCCTTATGGAAAAATTGGAATCAAAAGGGCTTGTTTGGGGTCTGTTACGTCAAAATTTCGAAAACAACAAAGTATTTAAAGCATGCTCTGTGGGAAAACTTAATCGATCATCATTTCACTCTAAAAACGTTGTTAGCACTAGCTCGGGTTCTTGAACTAATTCATATGGATTTGTTTGGACCAAATGATATTGCAAGTTTAAATGGGAAATGTTATTGTTATGTATTGGTTGATGATTATTCTAGATTCACATGGGTTTATTTTCTAGCCAAAATATCTGAAACATTTGATTATTTTTCAATGTATTCAAATTTAGTTCAAAATAAAAAAGTTGTTTCAAGAAAGACTTTGAGAAGTGATCATGGAGGTGAATTTGAAATTTTTTGTGAAGAAAATGGTTTTAAACATGATTTTTCCGCACCTCGAACACCTTAACAAAATGGGGTGGTCGAAAGGAAAAATTGTATAGTACAAGAGATGGCTAGATCCATGTTATGTGAGGATAAATTGCCTCAAACTTTCTGGGTTGAGGCAGTTAATACTGCTTGCTATGTAATGAATGCAGTTATGATTAGACCAATACTTAATAGAATGTCATATAAATTACGGTGTAACAAAAAGCCTAACATCTCATGTTTCAGAGATTTTGGATGTCCCTGTTATATTCCCAATACAGGTAATCAACTTGGAAAATTTGAATCGAAAGCTAATGAAGAATTTTCGTGGGTTATTCATCAAGGAGCGAAGCGTACAAAATCTTCAACAAGCGATCAGGAACAATTGTTGAAACCATTAATGTGAAGTTTGATGAATCAGGGTTGGAAATAGCTTGTGGAAAAGATGATGGGGTTGTACAAGGAAGTGGAAAGGAAAGCAATGAAGATGAAACTGGCAGTGATGAGGTCACAGAATAAATTGTTGAAGCTGAGAAGTTGAAGTTTAAATACAATCATCCTCCAAATTTGGTAATTGGAAGTCCAACAATTGGTGTTTGCACTCGTTCCTCTCTCAATAAAATGTTTGTGCTTTTTGTAATCATAATGCTTTTATTTTTCAAATGGAACCAAACTCTTATGATGTTGTTCTTAATGATGAATGTTGGGTTTTAGCTATGCAAGATGAACTCAACTAGTTTGAGAGAAATAAGGTCTGGAAACTGGTTCCTAGACCAAGTGACTATCCAATTGTTGGAACAAAATGGGTGTTTAAAAATAAACTTGATGAATATGGAAATGTAATTAGAAACAAAGCTAGGTTGGTTGAAAAAGGATACAATCAAATTGAAGGCATTGATTTTGATGAAGCATTTGTCCCGGTTTCTAGGTTAGAAGCAATTAGAATATTGCTAAGTTTTGCTTGTTTTAAAGGTTTCAAACTTAAGAAAATAGATGTTAAAGAGTGCCTTTTTGAATGAAGAGCTGAAAGAAGAATTTTCTATTAAACAACTCCCTGGTTTTGAGAGTCATGATTTTCCAAATCATATGTACAAATTGGAAAAAGCATTATATGGTCTTAAACAAGCTCCTTGAGCTTGGTATGAATGTATTTGTACATACCTTTTGGAAAATGGTTTTAAAAAAGGATGTGCTGACACTACCTTATTTCTCTTACATGATGGTTGATTTCTTGATTGTTCAGATTTATGTTGATGATATCATTTATGGTGCTATTAATGAAATTTTGTGTGAGAAATTTGAAAAAGTTATGCTGGACAAACTTGAGATAAGCTTGGTTGGCAAACTGAAGTATTTTCTTGGGTTTCAAATCAAACAAAGTAGCAAGGGAATCTTCATTTCTCAAACAAAATATGTGATGGAGCTGCTTAAAAAATTTGGGATTGAAGATGTAAAACCAATGAGAACACCAATGAGCCCAACAACCAAGCTTGACAAAGAAGAAAAAGGTGTTGCTATGGATCAGAAAAACTATCGCGGTATAATCGGTTTACTTCTCTATCTCTTTGCTTCTAGACTCGACATTATGGTTTATGTTTGGTTGTGTTCCCATTTTCAGTCTAATCCAAAAGGAACTCGTTTAAAAGCCACAAGACGGATTTTGATATATCTTTTGCACCCATAAAAACTTGGCTTATGGTGTCCCTCTTGTGATATTTTTGATTTAGTTGGTTTTTCTGATGCTGATTATGCTGGTTCACTCACTGATAGGAAGAGCACTAGTGGAACTTGTTTCATGTTAGGACATTCTCTTGTTTCTTGGTCAAGTCGTAAACAAAATTGTGTTGCTTTGTCCACTACTGAAGCTTAATATATTGCCTTAGGAAATTGTTGTGCAGAGTTTTTGTGGATGATGCAAACTCTCTCTGATTTTGGGCTAATTTATGAACAAGTTCCTTTGAAATGTGACAGTAAAAGTATAATAGATTTATCAAATAATCTTGTCCATCATTCATGCACAAAACACATTGATGTGAGACACCATTTCATTTGAGATCATATTGCTAGTGAGGACATTTGTATTGAATTTATTCCAACTGAATCTCAAATTGCTGATATTTTTACTAAAGCCCTTCCTGAAGATAGATTTTCTAGATTACGATTGGATTTGGGGATTATAGAAATTGATTAACTTCTCTGCATTTTTGGTTAAATTTTTTCTTTGGTGTTTTTGTTATCAATTTCATTTTCTGACAAATCAAACCATTCTTTGCAATCATTGGGAAAATAATAGTTTTCTGTGGATATCTGTGATAAAATTATGACTGTAATATGTTTTGGTATATGAGATAGTTGAAAGATTCTCAATAATCCTGTTGATTGAATATATTACATAATATGATTAATTTAGGAATTTACTTCACATTCATCTCTATTTCTATCATCCTTCTATCACCCATTATGGTTTTATATATTAAGGGGATTTTGTGTATAACGAGTGGAAACCCGTGCGATGCACGGGAGCATAGACTTTAAGTGTTTTAGTTTGCATGTATCAATAAGCGGTGAGAGCGTATTATATAGTGGCAAAATACATAATGTAAGTGATATATGTATGTGTTAGGATTCTGCTGTGTAAACTAAATTTTGCAGCAAAAAGTAAATAATGCATGTATAGGGAGTAGGGACAGGTTGCACGTAAGGTAAACAGTATAAAATTTTGTGTGTCTCTATTGAGTTGACAAAAAGATATATGCATTAATTGATGAATTAAGCAACATTATGCGATTGCTGGCAAGTAATGAAACTAAACTCAGGGTACAAAATATGTATCTCAACATATTGGTACAAAGTTTATAGCAATGTTATCCATAATAACATACTGGTACAAAATATAAGATTTGATTTTTGTTGGCTTGCTGGCAAGTAATTAAACTAACAGAGTTATCAGTACCATTAGTGAAATGGTAGAGCTTTGCAATTCTTGGCATTTCTGTATTTAACATCCATATGAACATCAGATTGCTTCAACTACAGCATTTTTGTCTAGCATTTCATCGAAGGAATTTATAATCTTTTGGCTAGCATGTCTGAAGCGTTCACATCATATGATACTTCATTTTAGCCTTCAACCTCTATCTTACCACCATCTTCTTCATATCTTGCTCACGTACTCATTTTATTTGATATCATTTGATGATAGTTCTTTCTTTTATTTGCTTTAGATTTATTATCCCATCTTATTCGCTGTTCCCCGTGCTTGCAATCTCTTTTCCTCCAATTATTTTATATCCCTTTACATAAGAGGGGGAAAAATCACATAATTATTACTGATTCTTTGAGGCATGCACCATTCAGGCACTAAAGATCTTGTTTTTAATTATGTAAATCATTATTAGAATGTAAATAGTACTTCGTCAAACTAACACCACTGGCAATTACCACCTAATGACAAACGTGTAGATTGTTTCTCATATTTAGCAAATGTAATAAATTGGCTAACAAATAAAATGACAACACAAACTCATCAACTGCAATATCAGAACTACAATTATTAATTTTTTTGAAAATGCAATCTTTTCTTCAATTTAACGGTTCAAGAGGAGGCTTGAATTTAAAAATGTGGACAAATATGCCAGTTATATAAGCTATAACAGTTATATAGCTATAACAGTTCCACTGGATGCAATGATGCACAAAAAGGTTAGTTTGCTACTCTTGAGATGTGGTTGTCATAAATTCGGTATGAATGAATGAATCGCCATATAATTATATTGAAAGAGACAAATCTATATGCCAAATAATTAGTGGATATGGTTTTACGTGGTTGAAGTAGCAAAAAATACCCCTTTCAATTATCTTGGTTAAATCAAAGCAATCCGCCCAGTAGTGTTTTTTTTACCTTATATAGGGAATTACTCACTTGAAAATTTGATGCTTCTTTAGATAATTATGTATGTAAATATCTAAAATAAATCAGTAAATAAATATTAGGACTGTTGGAAATGAACCAATAAATTGATGAATTGACGATGCTTTGACAGAAACTAAAAAAACGATAAATGACTGTTGTGATATTAGGAAAAGAATTATAAAAGAGAAAAAATATGGATGAAATCGAAGAGGGAATTCTAGGCAGGATCAAAATTATAATGGAAAGAAATCATTGGAAAATTAAAGGAAATGAAGATAATAAGAAAAGAATGAAAAACAGTAGATGTAATAAGGAAAGTTGTGAGGTTCCGTATGAGCATTAAAGATTTAGGAATGATCCTGTTTTTTCTTAAATTACAATTTTGAATAAGCCATACTTAAACCACTAATATAAATATAAATTTATATAAATGAGCTATATATTAGGCAAGTGGCACGGATATGTACAATTCACTATAAAAAGAGAATACAGCAGTCCAACTATGGAAATTTATTTAATAAGATTGAAATCATGACAATTATAGCTAGTTTTGAAACCATGTGCTTAAAATTGCATCAATCAAGCCAATTTCCAAATGAACTCTAGGGTACTATTTAATATTTCTAGAAGTTTATTTGGCGTTCTCTTAGCTTCATCAATATCAATAGACTAAGAGAAAGATCATACCATTAATATATCAATTTATTTTATATGTGGTACATAAAATAGATCATACCATTAAACTATCACCCTTTGTTGGATACTCCTTTTCTGGTCAACATCAGCATTTTCATTGAGTAGCAGCCTAAGTGCAAACATATTGAAAAGATCACTGAGCTGGCAATTAATTCGTACTACTAAATATCACTAATTTAAGTTATAATATTGTAGGAATTGGCTTTAACTCTCAATAAATACATAGTTATGGGTAAGCATGTATAGAAAGGATAAATTTACAAAACATCTTGTACAGAGACCATTGCTTGCTTTCTCACTACCATTAATATATCAATTTATTGAAGAAACTGGCAAGTAATAACATTGCTATAAACATTGGTTAGTTTCATTACCTACCAATTAAGCAACATTATGTATCTCAATATTTAAATTTATGGTACCATTATGCAGCTCAACATATCAAATAATAGTAGTTACCATATATTGCGACTGCTAGAGCACAAATCTATGTGTACAAATGCGAAAACATATTCCAATATAACTGATTTCTAACACATCAGATATGAACACCCCATTTGGGTACATTATTGAAGAAATTGGGTAAGGAACTAAACTGATAGAGTACGGATCTAGGCTTTATGAGTTTCATGCATTCAGCTTAAATCAAAAGCATAGGGTATAATAAAATATTATTTGCATAATTTACATAAAATAGTAGTAGCCTCAGAACGACCAAGCCATACACACATATTTTAAAAAATAAATAGATTACTAAAAGGAAAGTATCTCAAGAATCTTACCTGGTTGACAGTCTCAGTACGAAATGAAGTTTGACTTCGTTGTGAAACTCATATGTGATATCAAAGTAAAAAAAAAAATTCATCAGTATTAATAACCTGGTAGAAAGACAAATACATGGCCATATTTAAATTTCATAATTGTGCCAAAAATATATTACATATTCATGATTTTACCTCAAATTCTTCAACTTTAATCTCCATGATTTTGTAGTCAAACTCTTGATCCTCCAAAACTACACCCGACCTGAAGGAATGAAAAAATGGATGTTTAATTAGTCACATGTTGAAAATAATAAGAAAATGAGCTTTTAATGTGTTAAAACATGTTTGATATTTTTACAACCTTTTTCAGTAGCATTTTCTTCCCTACAAAATAAATAGTTACTAAAAGGAGAGTATCTCAAGAATCTTACCTGGTTGACAGTCTCAGTACGAAATGAAGTTTGACTTCGTCGTGAACCTCATATGTGATATCAAACTAAAAAAAAATCATCAATATTAATAACCTGGTAGAAAGACAAATACATGGCCATATTTAAATTTCATAATTGTGCCAAAAATATATTACATGTTCATGATTTTACCTCGTATTCTTCGACTTTAATCTCCATGATTTTGTAGTCAAACTCTTGATCCTCCAAAACTACACCCGACCTGAAGGAATGAAAGAAATGGATGTTTAATTAGTCACTCAATTACTGTCATGGCTATTCAAATTATGAAATTCTTAATTCTTAATTCGAACGTTAATGGATTTAAAAGAATTAAAAACGTACATACTTTGTAATTAATTATTATTTTCCAAATTTTATTCCTTTTTAAATAAAATTAATTGTGTGAAATTAATTGTGTTTATAGATAAGGGTTGAAATATTCAATTCGAAATGAAGGTATATGTAGTAACAGTCATGTCTATTCAAATTTTATTCCTTTTTTAATGTTAATAAGTTACCTTAATTGCCAAATTAATGCGATGATGTGTCATAAGCTTTTCAAATAAGATATTTTTTAAAAGGAATGAGAGCATTAACTTTTAAACGTTATTAATGTTTCCCATTTACTGTCAATAAATTCTTAATTCGAACGTTAACAGATTTAAAAGAATAAAAAACGTACATACTTTGTAATTAATTAATTTTTTCCAATTTCACCTCCAATTACATAAAATAAATTGTGTGAAATTAATTGTGTTTATAGATAAGGGTTGAAATATTCAATTCGAAACGAAGGTATGTGTAGTAACAGTCATGGCTATTCAAATTTTATTCCTTTTTTAACGTTAATAAATTACCTTAATTACCAAATTAATGCGCTGATGTGTCATAAGCTTTTCAAATAAGATATAATTACCAAATTAAGGCGGGTGGAATTAAATCAACCTATTCAATGCTCATGCAAGAATAATGACATGTTTATGGGATGTGTTTAAATTAGGACGGTGGATTTGTTTTTGCGGGATTAAATCTGAACCGTTCTTTGTCTTGTTGTTTGTCTCCTGATTTGTCTAGGGGGGATTGAAATTAATTGTGTTTATAGATAAGGGTTGAAATATTCAATTCGAAATGAAGGTATATGTAGTAACAGTCATGTCTATTCAAATTTTATTCCTTTTTTAACGGTAATAAATTACCTTAATTACCAAATTAATGCGCTGATGTGTCATAAGCTTTTCAAATAAGATCTAATTACCAAATTAAGGCGGGTGGAATTAAATCAACCTATTCAATGCTCATGCAAGAATAATGACATGTTTATGGGATGTGTTTAAATTAGGATGGTGGATTTGTTTTTGCGGGATTAAATCTCAGCCGCTCTTTGTCTCCTTGTTTGTCTAAGGGTTTGTCTAGGGGGGGAATTTTATTATATAGATAACAATAAATGTTTCTCTAACCTCATTTAAAAATCCAAGATCTGGTCATGCATAATTATGAGATTACTTATTTTTCCCATTTAAAAATCCAAGATCTGGTTATGCGTAATTAATGTGCTCTTGAAATAAATAAATTAAAAAAAGGGTATTAGAAAAGAAGAAGTAAATAATAATAAGGGGATTGTTAAAGGGACTCCATTTTTTGTTAAGGGGAGGATAAATTTAAGGGGACTCCATCCTATTTTTATTTGTTAAGGGGGGGGGGGGTTTGGAATTTTAAAAATAAAATAAAACATAGACTAAAGTACCCCAGCCTCATCATCCCTTAAACCCTATCGATCAAAACTCAATCTCAGTTCGATCCAAACACGTTGCGAGGTGAAAAAATATATTCAAATGTTGATAAATCCGTTTTTGAAATTTTAGATTTTGTTGAAAAGGATGAATGCAATTTGTAGAAAGCAGATGAATTTCGTTCATTTGCACGAACGATGAATATAGTTCGTAATGGAAAGTTTGGATTTTGTTCGAAGGTGAATACAGTGAGTTACGGTTTAGATCTTATAGTTTGATAAGAAAAACAACCTCGCTGTGAGATGATTTGTCAAAGTAATTAAGTTAAAACAGTGTACATATTTCAACATTAAAACAAATGTTTGTTAAGTGAATTTATGCTTATGTTCATGCTGTGTTAAGCGTATGTGTATGTTGTGGCTAGTGTGTTTTTTATGTGTTTATTTGTTGTTATTGTGTTTAATGCTTACTTTGATAGTGAAAACTAAAGTAAGCAATGCTTGAATATGTTATTTTCATGTGTGCAGAACGTTTATGTTTCATGTATTATTATTTTTCTATGTGAAGAATTAAATTTGAGTTTATGTTTTAAGGTTGTTGAAGTGTATAGGGTTATGAAACGACCCGAACTTCCCCGGTCTCCGAAGAGAAGAGAAAGGACGAATTGTTTTGAGAACACGACAAAACAGAACGCAGATGGAAGAACATTTCATTGTATATTACAACAATACCATCAGATTACAAGAATATACAGAGTATAAATGAATGTTACACAGAAACATCAGAGATTTAAATTACATTTAAATACATAGCAGCGGAAAATAATACAATACACAACTAGAGATATACGGATACAAAGCTTTCCGGATATCATTCCAGCTGTAAACCAGGATCCTGTGAATAAAAATCTGGAAAACCAAAACTACTGGCTGGCCGTGTCAAAATAGGGGCACCCAGAGTTTAGGTTAAAACAATAAACTCCAGGTCAATCATGGGACTGGTGTGAGAACTAAAACAGTTATTAATCTTTATTTTAAAGTTCGGTAAATCAAGGGACCACGCCGTATAACACGGAACGGGTTTCCTCCCAAGAATACCAGTGCATAAAACAGCAGCGCAATGCTAAATAAAGAAAAATGAAGCTATTATAAGACCCAGGTCCTATCACACAATGCAACGCAAGCCGGGGGATAGGGTTTTTACCTTATAATAGCCAAGAATGCTTGATACGTTTAAAAGAAATCATTTGATACTATTGTAAGTGTATAGTGTATAAAACAACTTCAAATCATAAGTATCAATCATAGGCGACATGAATGCCCCATACCACTATGTCGCCATATATAGGTTATACAATCAAAATCGCAAAGTCACGTATTTGGAAATTGGGTTTCCATCTATGAACCGAGGCAAAAGATAGTCCTCAACCGATTCGAGATGCTCTAGTCCGCCCCTCAGGAACAGCCGCAACTGGCCCTTGGATCGTCAGGGCCGGTCCACCGATGTGGATTATAATGCCTGAACACTACGTTTCTCCGCCCTTTAGGGCGTAAATGAGCCAACGAATGACTCCATCGGACCCGGATCGTCCGATCAAACCGAGGCGCCTCGCAACAGCAACAACCACACAGGTGAAAATAATATAAATGTCAGGGCTGGTAGGTCCCTGACACCACCCTAGCTAGAAAAAAAACGCATGTCCCCCCTGAGGTCCGTCTCCCGTTTTTGGTTCACCACCGGGGTGTGAGGCTCGCGAATTCATGTTACACAAAGTTGTGCCACACAGGCTGTGCTTTGATCATCACCACAAGACTTTGCTTTTCAACAGAAGCCTTGATCATTTGCATCTTAGCATGCCATATAGGCAAACCACTCTATGCAACCGATATCAGTCACACAGAATGAAATCCAATGTCAGACATACAGTCCATTTACAAGTTCGTTCTGGGTCTGAACGAAACCGGAGGCACCTAGTACCCCGCATATCCATCGATCTCCAAGTATGTCTGGACGATCACCAACTGTTTCCATCTTCTTGGGTGTACAGCCCAATCAAGATCATCAGTAATTACCCAAACGACGTGAAGACCTCCGGTCTTTGACCATCGTCTTCATCTTCGACTTATCGTCGTATCAGTTATTCAGAATGGGATAAACCCGATCTTCCCGAATAACTCGCGTATATTTTAAAATAAGTGTTACACAAACCCAACATACGCCTCATTCCAATTCATCAGTCACTAACCGTAAATTAATCAAGAGAATAATTCCCCAAATATTAACCCCGAAGGCCGAAACCAACATCAGATCAATATCCAGGAAACCATTCTGCTTAGCTAACCGACAGTTAGTTTCTAAATTTCACATTCATAGGGAAAGGTTCTCATTAATTTTATCAAAGATAAATCCTTTAAATTTATTCTTTAATCTATTTTTGAATATCAATTTAAACTAGTCGGGATTAACGAACCTTACCGAATTGTTTTAATTTCCCAATCCCAACCTATTCATCCCATGAAGTAAAACTGGTTATACTTCATATCTAACACGACGGTGTTATCGGTAAATTCAATTACCATTTCACGTTTAAATCTAATTAAAGATTTAACCATCGCCTGGAGCAAAACTGGTGATACTCCATTATCGATCATTTCAATCTAATTAAAGATTCATTAAAACTCCACTTAGTTTTAATCTGTGACTGGGTTAAAGAATCAGTGTCATTTAAAACACGGTTCACGATAAACCCAAATTCACATTAAATCTCAATCAGTCCCTAACCGTAAATTAGCAAGTGAGCAGTTCCCTAAGTATTAACCCCGAAGGCCGAAACCAACATCAGACCAATACCTCTGAAACCATTCAACTTAACTAATCTCCAGTTAGTTTCTGATTTTCTTAACTCCTTTAGGTCTAAGAACAGTATTATTGAAGATACCGTTCACAACAACCCAAAATCACGTTCCATTAATTATCGGGTTAAAGAACAAGTGTTACTTAAAACACTGTTCACAATAAACCCAAAAATCAATACCAATTCAATTCCAATTAAATATTATTTAATTGGTACACTTCATTAAATCTAAAGAAAAAGATTTAATCTTTTCTCAACTGGGTTCAAGAAGAGTGTTAATGAAGACACCATTCACGACAAACCCAAATCACATTTGATATTAAACACAAGGCTCTGAATAGAAAATATACCGGCTTATATTCAATATCAAATTCTACGACTAACAAATATCTTATTGGAAATAACGATATATATATATATCCTTCAAATTCCCATAACAATATCTGTATCATCACAAAATCCAACATCGAAATAATCCAAAGACAATTTCGATTCAAATCCATTCCAATATAATTATTGGAAATTCTGGTTATTTTCAAGACCATTTCTAATCCAGTTTATTTATTTCAAAAATAAATAGAGTTATAATTCTAGTTCAAAAGTAGTTCCTTTCGATAAAAATCTATTTTTATCTTTTCAAATATGGAGTTTTTCATCCCAATTTTTCCCAAATCATTTCTTATGATTTTACATAAATTATTACTATTTTTAATAATTTTATCAAGGCCCGTACAGTCGATTTCCATCAACGGCCATCGAACTGCACTTACAGCGACCTTTTTCAAATTTGATTTGGACATAATTCCAAATCCAACCGTTAGATTTCTAATATTCGTTAGAAAGCTCTTTTCGATACGAACCCAACGGTTCCGGTATCAGGAGAATCCGACGGTCGGATCTCCCGCAATATCCGTTCGAAGTCAATGGTCGAAATTCGCGAACTATCGCGGCGCGGTGCGTTCTATTCAGGCCATTATATTATATATATAATATATACTTCATCGATTTCAATTCAAAATGTGCTTTATAAATCGTTTTTAATTCGTTTTCAAAACGGTTTCAACTTTATATTCAATTTCAAATCAAAATTGAATATTCCAATATAAATTTGTTTTAAATTCATTTCAAATCGATTTCAATTCAAATTGATTTCTAATTCAATTTCAGTTCGCTTTCAATTCAATTTCAATTCGAATTCATTTATATTCAATTTAATTCGAATTCATTTATATTCAATTTAATTTGAATTTCAATTCTTTTCAAAATATCAGATTTTGAAATCACTTTCGATATTCATTATAAAATGAATAAAATCGATATAAATATCGTTCACGTCAAAATGGCGTCAATCTAATCAACATGGCTTCATATATTTCTATTTTCAAATATTCTATTTCGAATATTTCTATTTCAAAACTTTCTTTTTCAAAACTGGAATGAGGCCCAATCAATTACCATATAATGTTAATTATATGGATTTTCTACAACACATGTATACAATAACAATGATGAATAATCAACCATCATCCAAAGTGCATTCTACACTGTATAAGCATCAAATATAAATATCTCGCTTATAACAGTCTGTCAATCAATCGATCGACATACAGCTAATTATTGGGGCTAGTGTATGTCATATATCATCCCAATACCCGTGTGGGGTTTCAAACAATCAAACACAGATTTTATTTGTGTAGTTGGGCGATGTGTAAAATTTATCGTCCCAATCAATATCAGTCAATGTGTGTATATAAACAAATCGTACGATCTGTTTATTTTTATTTCATTTCATATACACGTTAAATTTTTTATTTTTAACCATAAAATATTTTTAACTATATAAATATTTTACTCCATTTCACTTCACATCACACAATCAACTACACATCAAAATCAAACAAACAAGCATACAAGCCGTCCATGGTCTGTGGACGACGGGTGTCGGGTGCTACTAAACACCGTCTGCATCCTAGTATATATATATATAACTAGAAAATTAAATTAAAGAGTGAGAAATTCTCACATATTAGCTAATCCAATCCCACGACTCTTCTTAGGTAGAAATCTTCGTCGTTCTTGCCTCTTGTCACTTCCTTTGCCCGTATTCTCTACATATGTAAAAATCACATTTTTACTTTGCTACTCAATATTGAAAAATCGAATTTTTTACTTCACTGTTCAATATAGAAAAATCGAATTTTTACTTCACTATTCAATATAGAAAAATCGAATTTTTACTTCACTATTTAGTATATAAAAATCATATTTTTACTTCGCTATTCAATATATAAAAATCATATTTTTACTTCGATATTCAATATATAAAAATCATATTTTTACTTCGATATTCAATATATAAAAATCATATTTTTACTTCGATATTCAATATATAAAAATCATATTTTTACTTCGCTATTCAATATATAAAAATCATATTTTTATTTCGCTATTCAATATATAAAAATCAAAATTTTACTACATTAAAAACTGAAAATAAGTCTAACGCTCCTTATATATAAATTAGATTTTTATTTGAAGATTATTACACAAAACAAAAACGAAAACTGAAATAAAAATAATTAAAACAAAGAAAACTTACTGTGGTTGATCGAACGGGGAGGAGAGCGTCGCTGGGGGGGTGGGGGTCTTCGGTCGGCAGTAGGAGGAAGGGGGGTCTCGATCGCGGTGGCCCATAGGGTAGGGGGTTTCGATCGCGCAGCAGGGTAGGGGGTTTTCGATCGAGCAGCAGGGTTGGGGGTATCGATCGCGCAGAGGAGGAGGGGGGTCGATCGACGCGGCAGGCGTCGCTGATGGGGTTGGCGCGGCGCGATTTGCATAGGTTTTTTTTCTTTTTTCGTTCAAAAATGAATCGGGGGGGGGGGGGGGGGGGCAGAAAGGTAATAGGGAGAGGAAAGAGAAAAGGGTTTTCATTTAATTATTTTATTTTTCCACCCAAAAGCAACTTTTATTTTCGACCTCAAAACGAGGCCCACCGCCTGTCGTCCATAGCTAATTACCCCCATTCCGAACACAATGGGATATGTATCGTAAGCTGATTCGACTGTTACAATCAGTTTTCGTCAAAATCAACATATACTTCTATATATTGAATTTAAATGCGCATTTCAATTTACCGGGGCTGCATATTAACTCGAAAAATTCCAGAAAAATATTTTATAGCTTCGTATTGACGATACGGTCCTAACAAAACTAGTTTCATCGAATTCTGAGACCGTTGGAAAAATGGCCATTTTCCAGTCGATTAAAATCAACTTAAACTGGTCAAACACGTTTTCCTTTGCCACGCTCACATATTGATTCGGAAAATTATGAAATTTGGAATCTAGCAATAATTTGACATCATGGATCCAACAAAAGTGGTTTCGTCGAAATCCGAGGTCGTTTGCAAAATTTCCATTTTTAAGGGCCTGAATTCCATAGCGACTATTCAGAATTTTCAACTGGACATATCTTTTGATTCCCGCTATGAAATTTCAATTTTTCAGATTCGTTGGAAAGATATTTTCAATTAGATTCCATTATTTTTGGTTTCACTAAAATCCGGTTTATTTTGCACCCGGTACATTCATTTGAAGTTTGAAATCGAATTATCGAACTACCGCGCCATTTTCAATTCCTTTTTATAAATATAAATAAATATTTATATTCTATCGTCGATTCAAACGAATATATACATTCGATTTATATTCAAAATAAATTTCTCGTCGATATTATTTAAAATAATTCATTTTAAATAATCAAAATTCGCTAAAATTGCCAAAATAAAAATTTTAAACTGGCCCAGATTTCTGGGTTATTACAGGTTAGTATTGGAAATTTTATTAATATGTTTAAGGGGAGGCTAACTTATTTTAACCCCCCTTAACAATTTTAAAATAAAACTAGAATGGTACTCCTCTTAACCAAAAGTGGAGTCTCTTTAACAATCCCCAATAATAATATTTGTGAAATCCTCCCTGGTATGTAATAACTATTCTTCCAATCCACCTTCTATATTGTGAAATGTGTTCCTATTTTATGGATTATTATGATTTTTTGTTTCATTGTCAAACACATTTTCTATACTCAAAATCTTAAGTATGATTGTCATCATCAAAAGGGGGAGATCTTGAATATGTGATTTTTTGTTTGACGGTATTAAACATATTTTATTTTACAAATGTGTTTGAAATTATATTATTCTCTATTTTTACATCATACATAAATAGAAATTGTTTTTGACTGGTAATACTTCTACACAGAATTAAAATATTCACACAAGTATTTATTAGTCAAAATAAATTTTATTTCACAAACAGAACAGTACAATTTTTCTGAACTCTCATATATACAGTCAAATCTTTACATTCAGTATCGTACATTTGTTCCTCACTACAGTATCTCTCTCAGTCAGTTACATTTATCTGTTCACTCTTACTATATTTACATCTTGTTATGATCTTTCCTCATCATTTGGAAACTTGTCACAGAATGAAAACACACAGTAGGCTGGAACTAAACAAATGTAAATCTGAACAAATACAATTTTTTTTAATTTTTATTTACCTCAGATTTTCTAGTGTGTTTCTCATCATATTTCATGACTTGATCTGATTAATATAATCATCTATCTATGTCTAGACATCCTGTGATATTCATAGTGATTCACTGTAACTACCACAAGATAGGCATTTCCTTTAGTACTCACATATATATCTATAGAACACTTGCTGTTGCCGAGATGTTTGTTTTCCTGAAGACCTGACATGTCATCTTCTCACGGCTGTTGCGTAAGACAAACAATTTATCGAAACGAAGTTCGACAATTCAATTCTTACTCCCAAAAATTAAAGCAACTGTCTCCGTTACCCAGTTCTCCACCCCAAAATTGACCAATTTTATACAACAGTTCTCATATCTCTAAATTCGCTTTACCCAATCCCAATTATCCACCCCTAGATTGACCAATTTTATACGACTTCTCTCAGACCACAAAATTCGCTCACCCAATTTGATAGCTACAATGTTTGCCGGGTATATGCTCGGTTAGACCATCTTCTGTCCGTACTTCGGTTAGTCAGTTGCTGGCATCTATTTTGTTCATCCACCATCGTCAACAAGACCATTTTTTGACGCAGTTGCAGGCAATGATTTTTTTTGGCCATTGTCATTATCAAGGTTTTCAGAAATTAAAGTCTTCTAGGTTTTTGATTTCTTCTTATCCAAATCATTTCGGTTTATTACAATTCATTATCTATGAACTTCTGTTTTGGGTAGTTTACATCCAACGACTGTCAAATGTGATAGTTATTGTGATGTTATGTTTTTGCTTCTATTTTTTGGTTTTGAAAAACCATCACGTAGTTTGTTATCTCTGTCATTTTGCAGTTGAACCACATCAACTAATTGTCATCAGGGATGGAGGCATGTCGAGCATAGCGAGGTAACGTAACCTCACTAGAAATGGTAAAAGAAGAAGAAAAACACTCTGTATCGTTTGTTCTCACACATCATATTTTTGCTTTCTTTTCTGCTACCGCGTGAGATTTTCACCACAAGCAGGTTTTTGCATCCCTCCAATACAGATTCTTGCGCTCCATCTCGCACCATCTTCCTCCATTCCAAGCATCACTTCAACAGTAGTGGGTAATATCTTGAACCTTTTTGTTTGTACTATTTTGAATTTATTTATTTAGGGTTTAATTAGTGTAGTTATTGATATGGATGGAGCTATTAATTTGAACATGGCTATTCTTTTTCTTTTTGTTGATTTGAATGAATTGAATTTGCTAAATTTGGATTGAAATGAATTTTTTGATGCAGCCATACCCTTTTCCACATTGATTTGCTGAAATATCAATGAATTTTGTTAATATGCATAACAATGAATCTACTAAATGGAACGATAATGAATCTTCTTCAGTTATCGATAGTTGATCATTTTATAGTAAAATAATATTTTATCAAACAATGCTTATGCCTATTAATTGATTGAGGGTTGCAGTTTGCACCAGAAATATAATATGAATGCCCATTAGTTTTTATAGAAGAAATTTAATTGCATCATTACAATCGGCAACAAGCTATGGATCAAAATGAACAATGGTCGACAATTTGATACCAATTGAAAAAGAATAATATTTGGATAATTTGTAGTGAATTTATGGGTGAAAAGAAAAACACTTAATTGATTTGTTATCCTTCTTTATAACTATTCAAATTATCGTCTGTTTAAGGGCTATCACCCCTAAACCCCCATGTTTTTCCATACTGTAACCTCAACAATGCCAATTTCTGGCTACACCACTCACTGTCAGTGACTAACAAGCTAGAGGTATTTTTCAACCAAGCAATATATAAAACATTTTCTTTTTGATAAAACAAAGAGTCCTTATTCATAGAATTGTTTGGAATTGTTTTAATTTCAAACATTTGGTTATTTACTTCAGTATTTACATTATATTGAAATTTCTTTTATTGTATGACTTTCGATATATGCTTCTCATTTTAACATAGAAAATGTATGCTCTTTTATTAACTTCTATATAGTAATCCTGGTTACAGGTTTGTGTATTATTCTTATTTTAAATCTCTACAGTATTCGGTAATATTTTAATCACTCTTATGTTACTTCCACTCAAGCTTATTTTATTATAGATTATACGGCCAGTCCTTATTGCTAAATAGCGGTCACCCTTTTGCTTTCCTTACATGTGTACCTTATATGGAAATATAGGAGACCGATGTATAATTTCCAACATTTTTATAATATGGTAGGTGGTTTACACGAAACAAACAATGGTAAATATATATATTATGGAAGGCTAATGGCTTTTTTATACCTTTTTCTATATATACTTCAATATAAGTAGTTTTTACTTCGTTAACTACTTTTTGGCTTTTGCAGATTGCAAGTAAACCCAGATCATAAAAATTATAAATGAACCAAGTTTTCACTGCTGTAGTTATGAATCCAGTTATGTACTTCTGCTGTATCATATATATGTTCTAGAAAATTTGAACAGATTTTTTCTAATGTTCTTTACTTTTGAACTATTTTGACTGACTGTAAACAAGTAGAGACTCTGTGATATGTTTAAATTAACAACTTAACAAATAATTTATCTGATACTGATAAATATTATGGAAGACGACTACTACATCATCAAGATTTGTTTTCCTGTATCTTTAACACTGAAATTATTGAACATAAAAACAATTAATTGCCAGTAATTATATAACTATCATTTGTATTATGATGGTCATTTTTCTCCTTTTCCTGCTGAGAAACACGTTTACTAGCATGAATGTAATAACATAATCAGATTGGTTCAAATGATATGTGTCCAATATATGTGCTAATCAGATTTATATCCCAAATCCATTTGTTTCCCACCTTTCAAATTCTATAACCACACTCACTTTACCAAATTTCATTCGAAAATACTTTTTGTTTTGTCATAAACAAAACTATTTTGATCTTCTTCCTTATTAAACTTATGCTCCATAATAGACCTACTCCCTATCCTTTATTTACAATATCGATGCTGTTAGTTACATACTTACGTGATGCCAACATTAAGGATTGTAAAAATAGGAAAGGTGAGGGATTGATAGCTTAAAAACAGCGAGATCCAATGGTACTACTCATTTACCTTTAGTGATTCACTAATCACTCACAATTTATGAGCTCTCTTTCCATTCGTTTATCATAATTTTGATCAAGTTTTGTATAATTACTCCTATACTTCAAGCTTAAGTGATCACTAGATCTCAGCTTAATTTTAACTGAAAGTAATGGTAAATCCATTATCTCAATACTGTTTTTTCTAGGTATACTGTAAATTTTGTGTAGTGATAAAAATATAATGATGTACATTTTGTTATAACTTCTTAACTTTCCCAATTCACATATGTTTGCCTTGGATCTTTATAAACGTCATAAGTGTTGGTTCTTCCAATCAAAGTGACATTAGATTTTATTAGTTTCATGTTAGTTATTTTCATATGATAAAAATTGATATTTTCATATGAAAAAAAATGTTTTATGTGGTTGGCACTACAACTTAAATAAAAATTTAATTATTGAAAACACGTACTGTTATGTTTATTTAAATCGTGGATTCATGATTCATATCTCTTTGTATTTGATCCAATAATGGACATAATCTCCCTAGTAGCCACACATCCTGTATAAGTTTACTACATTGAATCTATGATATTACTATGGATATGAAATATAGACAGTTTTGGAGTCATAAATGGAACAATATATTTACACCTAACCACATAATTTATTCTTATTGCCAAATTTGAGAAATGAGAACATGTTATAGGATGTACATTATGTAATGTATAAAGGCGATAATTCTTTAACACAAATTTTATCAATGCTTTTGTACTAAATACCCACCTTTTGAGAAACAAATAGTAGGAACAATTTTTTTTTGAAAAACCTTAACTATTGCATAAGCTTGTTCTCACAATATAAAACTCTTATGGTTTCTTATTATATTTTATCAACCATGGTGAGGAGAAGTATTTAAATATTCCCAAATTTATTTTGAAATTTTATAAATCAGCTAATTCAATAATGGCGCAAAACCATGTTTTCAAACCACTGTTCGAGTTTTGGTGCAGTAGCTTTGTGTATGTCATTAGGAAACTCACTGTTGGCTAGCTTTTGGACCAAGCCACCAAGATTCACACATATGTTCACTATTGAATTTTACTTGTAGACGTCATCAAACTCTGATCGTGGTCACCAAGCCTTCACCGTATCGCGATGCTGCTGCTACTCTCCCCCCGTTCGCGACCATCATGGGTGATCTGATCCATCCTCTCACGAGCCCCACGATCTGATCCCTGAAGTTGAGAAATGAAGACTACGACTAAGTCCACCACGATCCAAAAATGCAGGATCTCGTGACACCTTTCCACAACTGTCATATTGACTATTTCTCCATCAAGCTACGAAGCAGTTCGAGATTCTCGGGATTTGTGGCACGTATGACCACGATCCGTCTGCAAATATCATCTATAATTAGCCCTACACTTGGCATTTTTGAGGATCTTTTTGGCAATTCAGAGCTCTGATTCCACCTTAATCATATCTCCATTATTTTTACTCAGATTTATCTTGAATTTACCGAGTGAATCAATATTGTAAAAGTGAGGTTGAGAGATAAATCATTGGTTGTACTCGAATCTTAAGTATAATTATTGAGATAAAGTGGACGTAGGCTCTTTAACGCCGAACCACTATAAACCCTGTGTCTTTTCTGTTTTTCCTTGCATTTATTCTGATATTAATCTCCCCCAAATTATAACAACTCGGGTGTTAGGCCAAATTTTAGATCTAACATTTTGGTGCTTTCACTGAGAACGAAGTCTCATCATATTGGATTGTAGTTCTATTGTTTGGATAGTCAAGTCCGAAGAAAATAGTCCAAAACTCCACTATTTCAATTTTTGAAGATTTCAGCAAAACTCAGATATCATGGCTAGAAAGAAGTCTAAGGAAGTATGAACTTCGCAAGCGAATGAAGCTGCGAACGAAGCAATTGAAGAAAGCATGCAAGAATAGGTCGAGGAAGAGCTCTCGGATCATGGTAACGTTGGGGCGATCCGATCCAGTGATGGAGCAACGAAGCAGACAGTTGAAGGGGTTACTACCCGATCGCAGGACCATACCGCAATCCCTCATGCACCTATCATCACGACCCGACGTCAAGGGGGTACCACGAGCCACCAGCCTAGGAGGACCACGATCCGAACTGACTATCGGACTACTACCCGGCCTAGGAAGGAAATTATGGCTCATTTTGCTCGTGCTGGTACTTCCTCTCAACCTGGTTCAAGTTCCTTGCATATAAGAGAAGATGAAGATGACCAGTTCGACCCTTCTGCTCCAGTTACCGAAGGACATCTAACTCGAATACTTGAAGCATTGGACAGGCAAACTAATGAATTGTCCGCCTAAAGGCAGGAGAGCTCATTGTTGCGTCAGAATATTACTGCCTTAGGCAGACGAATTGATGATATTCAAAGGCAGGTTTTGCCACCTCCATCTTACCCTTTATCCCCGGAACATACATCCTCATTTGAAGAACCTCGGAGAAACTGGCGATGGCCTCCATTGGAAAGGACTGAGAATATAGAAGTGCTTAATCAGGAAACCAACAACCGTAACTTAAACGAGCCTATACTACCACCTAGGAATGGAGGCGTTGTTGATCCTGCTCAGAATCGACCTGTTCCCCCTGCTCGTCGTGCGACTGATCACGGCAATAAGGGGCAAGGGAGTTCTGTCCAGGGCCCAGACCTTGCAGTAACACATTAAAGAAATGCTGGAGGAGCTCGCCGGGCAAGAAGTGCTAATCCCGAATCCACTCTGACCCATGCGGATGTCGAAGCCATGATCAGGCAAATGATGGTGGAAAGTCGTGGACAAAGAGCCGAAAATTGGGGTATAGGCCATAGTCATTCGCATTTTACAGATGATATTTTAGAGGCCCGATTCCCGAGGAAATTTAACATGCCATCCATGAACCGTTATGTGGGAAAGGCTGATCCAGTTCAACACCTGATTAGATATTCATGGTACATGAACGCAGCTTCCGCCTCCGCTGCTGTGAAGAGTAAGGCATTCCCGATATTCCTGGAGGACACGGCGCTAATGTGGTTCACTCGGTTGCCAGCGCGATCGATCTCCAGTTTCAGGAAATTAAGTGAACAGTTTGTAAATCAGTTCCGATTACATACCCAGAGAACTAAGAATGTCATTGAGTTGTCCCTCATTAAACAACGTCTGGACAAATCCTTGAGGTCCTATTTAGATCGCTTCAATTTAGCGGTCACGGAGATTAGAGATCCCATGAACAAACTGTTTTGATGGCTCTAATTGACGGAGTGGATAAGAATACTGAGTTTAGAAGATACCTGGCCGGTAAACCCCCATTAACCAGAGAGATATTCTACGAAAAGGCTAACATCTGCATGTGTTAGGACGAAATTTACGCCAACCGAAAGAGGAAGGCAGCTAATAACGAGGATATCCCAACTAATGTGACCATTAAGCAAATGGGAGATAGCTCAGGAAAAGTTGAAGTTAATGTCGGGAACAAGAATCAAGGCAGTAGTCGCCAATCGGGGAAGAGTAATAACAATAATTGGAAAAGAAATCGAGGAAATGACTCTCAGAGATGATCCCAGCCCAGACCGTTTGAGAGCTTCACATCGTTAAATGATACGTTGGAAAACATCTTTTTGGATACATACAATGTCCTCCAATACAAAAGGCCTCCTCCGAGAAATTCTACAAAAAAAGAGCGTGAAACTGGGAAATTCTGTCTTTTTCATCAGGTCCATGGTCATTCCACAAACGAATGTCATCATTTGAGAGATGTGATTGAAAAACTGCTCCGAGAAGGGAAGCTTGATGAATATAAGGTGACTCCTAGGGACAAGGGGCAAACCGTGTAAGCCCCGAACCAAAGCCAACCTGCTGCTAAACCGACGGCTCAGCAAAAAGAAAAAAAATATCATTATCAATACCATAGTTGGTGGGCTTCACCTGGCAGGGCACAGTTTCAGAGCTATGGATCAATACGTGAATGTAGCTAAACAGCATTTTGAAGTGGGGGAATGTAGCAACCCCGAGGATAACGCCCCGGTTAAGCAACAAAAGACAATGTCAAATGATGTCATATTTCGCGAGCGAGAGAGTATTGGGGTTCACTCCCCTACTGAAGACCCATTAGTGATCATCGTTACCATCGGTCCAGCTATAGTTCATAAAGTCTTAGTAGATAACGGGAGTTTGGTCAACATTCTGTTCAAGAAAACATTTGACCAAATGAAACTCGAGCCGAAGGATTTGAAACCATGCGAGGGTTGGATACATGGATTTAATGGGGCCTCGACCGCTCCAATGGGATACTTGGAATTATCAGTAACCCTTAATGAAGGAGAACGCCAGAAAGTGAGAATTCTCCCCTTTGTAGTCCTGGACATCGAGTCACCATACAATGCCTTCTTGGGCCGGCCAGCCCTAGCCAAATTCAGGGCATGTATTGCACCCTGGTGCCTGTTGTTGAAGTTCTCGATGGATGCCGACATAGGCATAGTCAGAGGAGATCAAGTTGTTGCACAAGCATGCTACATTGCAGAGTTAAAATTGCTCCGCAAGGGGAAAAATGTAGAAACAAAAGGTGGTTCTTCCCCTCCGAGGGAGGAATCGTCGTAGCAACTAAAGAAAATACCTCCAGGAGGGTCGCCCAGAGAGTTGCCCGAGGACATAGATCCCAGAGAGGATGAAAAGCCTGGGGGCAGAATGGCAACTCCCAATGAAGCGACTGTGGATGTACCAATCGATGATAGTGACCCAGAGAAGGTCCTGAAGATTGGATCTCAGTTGGATCCTGTTCGAGCCAAAGAATTAACAAGTTTCCTGAAAGCTAACTTGGATGTATTCGCCCGAACCCATGCGGACATGTGTGGGATATCTCCCTTGATTATGAGTCATTCGTTAAGCATCAACCCGAAACATCCTCCTGTCAAGCAGAAAAGGTGAATGCTTGGCCCAGAGAGGTTTGCAGCCTTGAAGGAAGAAGTTGAAAAGCTGAGGAGTAATGGATTTATTAAAGATTCAACATACCCTGACTGGATATCAAACCCGGTTTTGGTAAAAAAAAAGACCAATGGAAAGTGGCATACATGCATCGACTTTTCAGATCTAAACAAAGCCTGCCCAAAAGACAGCTTTCCATTACCTCAAATCGATCAGTTGGTAGATTCAACCGAGGGTCATGAACTTCTTTCTTTTATAAACGCATACTCGGTGTACAATCAAATCCCCATGCATGTCCCAGACCAAGAGCATACCAGTTTCATTACAGATTTGGGATTATACTGCTATGTGGTGATGCCTTTCGGTTTGAAGAATGCCGGCGCTACATATCAGTGATTGGTGAATAGAATGTTCTACAACCAAATCGGGAAAACGATGGAGGTATACGTTGATGACTTGTTGGTAAATTACAAACAATCTTCAGATCATACTAACGATTTAGCAGAGATGTTTGAGATTCTCCAAAAATATGGGATGAAACTGAATCCTTTGAAGTGTTCATTTGGGGTAGCATCAGGAAAATTCCTAGCATTCATCGTCAGCTCGCGTGGAATCGAAATCAATCCAGACCAAATTACAGCAATCCGAAATATCCAAGAACCAAAGCAAATTAAGGAAGTCCAGAGCCTCACTGGAAAGGTGGTGGCGCTGAGTAGTTTCATCCCCAAAGCTACAGATAAATGCATCCCGTTTTTCAAGCTGATAAAGCGAGGCAAGCACAACTTTAAATGGACTCCCGATTGTATAGAAGCATTCCAGAATCTGTTGAACCATTTGGAAAGACCCCCAATACTGTCTAAGCCTGTGGATCACGAGGATTTATTTGTGTACCTGGCAGTGTCATCTCATGCAATCAGTTCGTCTTTGGTAAGAAAAGAGGATAAGATATAAAGACTGATGTACTATGTGAGTAAAAAATTGGCGGCCGCAAAACGAAATTATCCAAAAGTAGAAAATCTAGCGTATAGCTTACTAATTGCATCTAGCAAACTTTGCCACTACTTCCAAGCTCATCCCATCACTGTGTACACCGATCACCCGCTTAAACAGGTTCTGCAAAGGCCAGAAGCATCAGGAAAGCTACTCAAGTGGAACATTGAGCTAAGTCAGTTCGATTTGAATTTCCAGCCCTGAAAGTCGATAAGGGGGCAAGTGCTTGCGGACTTCATAGCAGAGTTCACTATCCCAGAAGATGATGTAGTAACTGAGGAGGACGATTTGCCAAAGCTACTCCTTGACCCTAATGCCTGGAAACTATACACATATGGAGTTAAAAATGATAGACGGTCTGGTGCTGGAGTAGTTCTCGAAACACCAGAGAAACGATTAATTTATTACGCTCTTAGACTGGAGTTCCATGCCACTAATAATGACTCCGAGTACGAAGCCCTAATTGTCGGGCTGGAACTCGCAATGGAATTGGATATTACAAAGCTAGACATCTTTTGCGATTCAAAGATAGTCGTAAACCAGGTCACTGGAAAGTTTCAGGCCAAGAGTCCAAGACTGATATCGTACTTGGAAAAAGTGAAGAAGTTACTAGATGGTTTTGACCACCATAGCATATCTCATATTCCCCGAACGGAGAATCAAAAGGCAGACAAGTTAGCAAAAATGGCTAGTTCAGATAATCCTCAGGATACGGAGCTGGTCCCAATTGAAGTACTACAGTCTCCTAGCATAGATCAGATGTAAGTTGATCTAGTACTAGAGATTGAGCCTGAGAGAGAGTAATGGATGATTCCTCTAAAGAAGATTTTGATAAATGGAACACTTCCAATAAAGAAAAGTGAGAGGCATGCAGTTATACGAAAAGCTTCCCGATATGTGTTGCAAGGCAATGTCCTATACAGACAAGGTTTTTCGATGCCCCTCCTTCGATGTATCGCCCATGATGACATCAAGTGTGTGCTGAAAGAGGTCCATGAAGGCGAATGTGGCGACTACACTGGAGGTCAAACGTTGGCAAAGAAGATCTTGCAATATGGCTATTTCTGGCCTACCATAAACAAGGATGCAGCCAAGTATGCACGACGTTGTTATGCTTGTCAAAAATTCTCCAAGATTCCTAGGGTGCCGCCTAGCCAGTTGATGACAATGACAAGCCCGTGGCCTTTTGCTATGTGGGGAATTGACATTATTGGGAGCCGTCCCATAGCAAAGGGCAGAGAAAAGTTCGCTGTTGTGGTCGTGGATTATTTCACTAAATGGGTAGAAGCAGAGCCTTTGACCACGATCACAACCAAGCGAGTGATCACTTTTGTCGTTAAGAACATTATATGTCGGTTTGGGATTCCAAAAGTCATCGTAACCGATAATGGGACCCAATTCGATAGTACCGAGTTTCGAGATTTCTGTCAGAAATATCACATTGAGAAAAGATACACCTCTGTGGCACATCCGCAATCGAACGGACAAGTTAAAGCGGCAAACAAGGTGATCAAATCCATTCTAAAGAAAAGATTGAAGAGGGGCAAAGCCATGTGGGTTGATGAATTACCCCTGGCACTATGGGCCTATAGGACAACATACAAGTCGGCAACGGGTCATACCCCGTTTTCCCTTGCTTTTGGAGCTGAAGCGGTCACCCCGGTCGAGTTGGAAGTACCATCTCATCGAACCACTTATTACGATCCGATGACCAACAATGAGCTGCTCCTTGAATCCTTGGACATGGTTGAAGAAAAAAGGGACGAAGCCGACTTACGTGCCCTGAGGTATAAACAACAAATAGCTCGGTATTACAACAAAAGAGTCCGAGCTCAAACATTTGAACCCGAAGACTTGGTTCTAAAGCGCGTCTTTCCATCCCCAGTACATATGGACCCGAAATGGGAAGGAACGTACTCCATTTTACGAAGGCTTGATAATGGAACTTTCAAGCTAGCAACGGTGGATGGAGATGAAATCCCCAGAGTGTGGAATGCCCAGCATTTGCGGCCTTATCTGAAATTGTCAGTTTTATTCTTTTGTTTTTTAGGACCATGTAAAAAGGCTCGACTTGCCTAAGAACGGTCTGGTTACTTGAAACAAAAGATTATAAAGTGGACGTAGGTCATGATTCGACAGAACCACTATAAAAATATCGTGTGTCATTTATCTTTACCGCACTGTTTTTTATCTGCTCTTTTATTTTGATTAATATATTATTACCATTTTGAAGTTTGTTTTAAATTATGTAGTAATCTCAAAACAGCTGATTCAAAATGCCACCTATCAGATCGGAAGGCTAACGGTAACTAAAACTCTAAAAGGTGTTGCGAGGTAAATCACACTATTGCTTGCACTCAAACTCTCGAAATTAGGGAGAGAGTATAAACGACGCGAATATAACGTCCCCAAGGCGTGAAGGTGCACCGTGATAAAACCACCTTGATAACACTCTAACCCGCTGAAGGAACGAGAGAGTATAAAGGTGCTATAGACTTAGCGTCCCCTGAACTTCTGCCCCGCTAAAGGATCGGTGACAGACCAGGAACCGAGCTTGAACTCTAACCCACTGAAGGATCGGGAGAGTGTAAAGGTGCTAGAGACTTAGCGCCAAGAGAAATCTTACCCCGTTGAAGGATCGGGAGAATATTAAGGCACAGTGACATGTGCCACTCAAGGGCTCCCATCCCACCACACAAGAATGAAAAAAGGGGCCCGAACCCCTCGTTTCTGGACGTTGGGGGGAAGTACAAACATAATCCTAATCAATCGCCTATAAGCTCTGGCCAGGCACTATAATGACGATTGACTGGGGGGATATACGTACACCACTACTCATTTACTTAGCACACGAACTTCTCAATGATTGTTACTCATGACTTCAGTATTTAGTTATGATTGTTTCAGTTATGATTAATGATTGTTACTCATGACTCAGTATTTAATTATGATTGTTTCGGTTATGATTATTTAAACTCTGCAAACATGATGAACTTGTAGGAACGCAATGGTGCAAAAGAAATAGATTTTCATTTACTGAAAGCAGATTTACAAGAACGAGAAGCTAAAAAAAAGTGAGGGCCGCTCTCACAACTACATTTTTTGGCCAAAGGAAATCCTAAAAGCTAAAATATGAGCTAATAAGTGCATTCTATTTACGCTTGGGAGACAATTTTGATTTCTTTTCCTTCTGTTTCTCCAACCCCCCTTGTCAGCATCAGAGCCGTCACTTTTCTTCCTCTTCCTTTTATCAACAGGAGGCTCCAGAGGAGGACTAGAAGGTTGGGAGGCAAGTTGTGAAGTTATTGATTTGGAAGAGAATCTTATAACCAACCCAGTCTTAGGGTCAATTTCGGAAATAGGGGGCACGAATACAGGGTCCTGTTCCCCCTTCTTAAGAACCAACTGCTTTTCTTTCCTAGCTTGCATGTCAGCCAAGGTTTCACTATCATCATCCTTGGCCTCATCTATGATGACAACTTCCTCTTCCTCATCTCCGTGACCACCATCTGTGTCTTGTAAAGCCGCAATAACCTCAGCGTCTGCAGGAGTGTCGCTGCCGGATTCCGCGGGTGCTACCGTGACTCTCTCACTTGTTGTAGCCTCGGTTTGCTTTGGAATCTCAGAAACTTCAACACCAGTACCCGGAGGGACATTAACTTTATTTGCCACTACCTTCTCCTCTGCGTCTTTCTCGACCAATTTGGTACCTACACCATGAGAAGCAAATGTTAGTGAATCAAGAGAAGATGTGGCCATGTCAGTTGTCTGTCGCGTGAGACGACGACAAGCTAAGACCGCTTTGATGAATTGCGGAGAGAATATGGAGATACTTTTAGCCGACTCATCTCCTAGATTTGTGTGGTGGTTCCAACAACTGGAGGGGTTGGAGCTAAGGGAATCAACAGATCATCAGGGTTATATTCCTCAACTTCAGAGGTTTTGGGCTCCACCACCGAGCTCAAGCCTTCGTCAATCTTATCCTTGCCCTTGAGCTTAATCTTCTCCCTCTTGATCTCTTCATGGATTAGGCATCTACCTTTCTCCAAAGCCTCGGGTTCTTCACCTCTGAGAAAGGTCTGCATCAGCTGGTTTTCGTCAATCTCGTCGACCATCAATCGTTGCTTCTCGCCTTCGACAATTGCATCCCATACATTGGCCAGAGTAACATGATAGTCGGGAATCCAAGAGATGTCTCAAGTCTTGATGACTTGACCAAAGAAGTCGAACAGCAGTTCCTCAAAACCAGCTATATCTTTCTCTTTTTCAGCAAGCTTATCAATAGTAGCAGTGGCCGATTCAAGAGCATTATTGGCGTTACTTCCAGCGAGAGTTGCACGCTCCTCAGCTTGGGCAAGTTGATCATTTAAAACCTCTTTTTCCTTTTTGTAAAGAGTGAGGTCGTCTTTTAAGCTCGCCCTCCCTTTCTCCCAAGCAGCTTTCTCAGTAGCAAAGCATTCCTGTGCTATCTTCAGTTCAGTATTAATTGCCCTAAGATCTTCCACCTCCTTCCTCAGAGCCACCCGTTCCTGGCTGTTTGAATCAAGCTTACTGCGAAAACGCTCCTTAGCACTTTCCAGCTCAGACTTGTAATTCTATGCATCTCACCGAGCTAAAGCCAGTTGGGCCTGTGGATCCTTTAGTTCTTTTTCCATTTTTTCCTAGCCTTGGCATCATTCTCAATTTTCACTCGGGACTTGGTCGCGTCCGTCTCTTGGCGACGGATGGCATCTGAAAGACGAATAGCATGCCTCTTCATTACCCCATATTGTTTAGCCACATGGCATACGTACCCTATCACCTCTGTGTCCCAATCCTCGGGAACCGGCTCAAGATCCAGGACAAACATCATCCTCTCAAAGAAAATATTAGGAAATTGCTTTCGCAAGTGCTCCAACCTGGCTTGAATCTCGGAATTAGGAACAATATTCTATGCAGCGGTGGTATCTAAGTCGTGCTCACTAGAGGAAACATGAGATGTCTTTATGTTCTCCACGATCTTGCCCTCATCCCTGTTTTTTCCCTCCGGCTTGTTGTGTTTTTTAGAAGACTGGACATGAGAAGGCGTACTCTTCGAAGGGGTCAAATCTCTAGGAATTTGCTTGCCCCCAGCCGGTAGCGATGTACGATTGTGAGGCTTTTCAGAACCTCGCTTCGATGGAGATCGAGATCATGTAGAATAAGATTGATGAGAATCCTAGGGCCAATGACTATCTCTTCCCCGACTATCACTACGGACATGCTCGAGATCTGGAAGGAGGCTTGGTGTGCCCTCACGAAGGGAACGATAAGAATAAGACCGTTTGCTAGACATTTCCCCTGCAAAAGAAACAGGTGCATGTTAAAACTATGAATGACAGTGGTATAAAAGTGTTATGGTAAATGGTGCATGTGATTTGTGCATCCCGTGTAATCCCCTTTTAACGGGCCAGGGCCCAGAGTTAGGCTCGTTTGGATGACTCCTTTTTCTCCAACTGGGACATTCGTCTCTTCAGAGATGGGAAAAATTGGTTCCCCTCCAAAGTCTTCCTGAGTATAGATATCGTCCGGTAAAGGAATCTTATTCAATTCCCTGAGTATCTGTTCCTCCGTTAACTCATCCTGAGTGACAGACTCAAGAAGTTCTTAAGGGAGACCGCCCCTCAAAGGTCGGGGCCTCCTTTGATTCATCAACTTGACCCTCGTCTCCTTTGTATACGTTTAAATCCTCGTCATCCTGATTAATCATCGGCGAAGGACTCTTGCGAAGAGTAGTTGTCTCTACAGCTTGAGAAGTTCCTTCTCCCTCAGTCGGAGGTATATACTTGTAAAGTTTACCGCCCGCTCCAAGTCCGAATCTTATATCTAAAAGACGGTGTTTGTGAAGGTTCTCATCGGTGATGCATTTCTTAATCCTTAAGAAATCTGAGTTACTCTTGAGAAGGCAGGACATTCGGTCTTCATATATCGATCCTTCTGTTCTCTTAAAGTTGTGATCTATATGGAAAAAATGATTCATTAGCGCTGAAATTATGCAATCGAAGTAAACGCGGGAAAGTTGAAAACATACTTGCTTGTAGACGCTTCCTCGTGCATCCAGCTTGATGCTTTATATAAAACAAGTCAGATTTGATATCCCCTATATTACTATAACCATCCGTCACGACTTTTCTGTTGGCAACTGATACGAAGAAAGAAAAATTGGGAGCCCCTGCGGAACGATGCTTGAAATGGTAATAGAATTTCAGATCTTTAAGGGTAAGTTCAGTTTGCAGAATCTCCATATAAGCAATATACAGAGTATACAGAGCCGCATAGGCATTCAGATGGAGTTGCATGGGGGCAATGTGTAACTGTCTTAAGAGATTGACAACAGGTGGAGGAAAAGGAGGAATAGCTCCTACCCAGCATATGAGTCAACTAACAGTCATGTACCTCTTTGGGGGCAGAATGAGGTCTATCTTTGCTTTCTGGAATTTTCCCCATCGTCTTAGGGAATTCCATGTCTTAAACATATCTTCTTAAGTTTTATATCGTCTAACTTGGAGGGCAAAGAATCGGTGAGCTTCTCTATTTCCTTAAGACCTGGAATTTCATCAGGAGCTCGATCATCCTCATCTTCAAGGGATGTACTCTCAGAAGTCGTTGACTCTATATCGGTATCCGTTTCATAATCAGGGTCGGATTTTTCCTCCTCTGAATCTGAGGGAAGCACATCAGGGACGTGATATACCGATGTCTCTGATTCGGTACTTTCATTCGATGTCTCAGTCACTTGTTTATCCGGCATAGCTGTGTTGGCAAGTAAAAATTAGACACAAGTTACCCGTTCCCCATGTGTGTAAGTGCAAGTGTGAGCTTGTGCGTACATATAAGAAAAGCATGAAGTTAGTTAAATGAATAGGATATTGGTCGTGATATGCCATCAAGATAAGTTGTTCAGTCCAGAAAGTTCATCTTGAAGGCTCTAACCTAACTGTCCATTGGAATATCAGAATTAAATCGCATTATTTGGCCAACATATGCATCGTTCATTGAATTGGCTCGTGGGACAGGGTTTGGATCATTATGCATCGTCGGTTCGTGAAGCGGATCAGATCATGGAGAAGCTTCAGATCGCGGAACGTTGGAATTCCTGACCCCTTATGATTTACCTGAACGGATCGTGATAACCCCCCTGATCCACTTTACTTCATGTCTCCATGAACCGATGCTCCTCCGTATCCACGACCCGATCTGCTAGTCAAATTAACACTTCATCTTCATCCCTTCTCCCATCATTTGTGACGGCCGGGAATTTCGCTCGATCCGAATCAGTCGTTAAACTGATCTAGATCGTTCGAAACGCCTGATCGTTTTGAGAACAAGACAAAATCAGAACACAAACAGAAGAACATTTCATTGTTATTACAACAATCCCATCAGATACAAGAATATACAGAGTATAAATGAATAAATTACATTCGATAAATATCAGAGATTACAATATATTACATAGCAGTGGAAAATAATACAAAGCACAACTGAAGGTGATATACGGATACAGAGCTTTCCAGATATCATTCCAGCTGTAAATCGGGATCCTGTGAATATATAAATCTGCAAAACCAAAACTACTAGCTGCCCGTGCGGAAAATAGGGGCACCCAGAGTTTAGGTTAAAACAATAAACTCCAGGTCAGTCATGTGACTGGTGTGATAACTAAAACAGTTATTTAAAGCTTTACTTTAAAAGAGAGTAATTCAAGGGACCACGTCGTATAACACGGAACGGGTTTCCTCCCAAGAATACCAGTGCATAGAAAAGACAACGCAATGCTTTTTCGAAAAATGAAGCTATTATAAGACCCAGGTCCCATCACACAATGCAACGCAAGCCGTAGGATAGGGTTTTCCCTTATAATAGCCAAACATGCTTGGTACATTTAAAACAAATCATTTGATACTATAATAAGTGTATAGTGTCAAAACAATTTCAATCATAAATATAAATCATAAACGACATGGGTACCATATATCATGTCGCCATACTAGTACTACAATTAAAACCGCAATACACGTATTGGAAATTGGATTTCCGTCATGAGTCGAGGCAAGGGGCAAGCTCCTCTCCGCGTTCGAGACACTCTAGCAAATGTCTCAGGACTACACACTCTGGGCAATCCTGGATGCTTCAGGGCCGGTCCTCACTTACGTTAGAGGATTGGCAATTCCTGAACACACGTTTCCCGGTCCTTACAGACCTATAATCGAGGCGCCTCGCATTCCAACAACCACATAGGTGAAAAGTATATAAATGTCAGGGCTGGTAAGTCACTGACACCACCAAAGCTAGAAAGAAACGTCGTGCTCTCCCTACAGTCCGTATCCTGTTTTTGACTCATACCGAGGTGCGAGGCTCGCGAATTCACATTATACACAAAGATGCCACGTAGGCCGTGCTTTGATCGTCAACCACAAGACTCTGCTTTTCAACAAAAGCCTTGATCATTGCATCTCAGCGTGCCACACAGGCAATTCATGCCATGCGATTGATATCTATCGATATATAACCTCTAAGCTCGTACGTCTCAGAGAAGGGCGTTAAGCAAGAGAATAAATTCTCTGCCGCCAAATAGATATATATTTAACAGAAATCAATCAACACAGAATAAAATCCAACGTCAGACACACAATCCATTTACAAGTTCGTTCTGGGTCTGAACGAAACCGGAGGCACTCTCCTCACATATCCATCTCCAAGTACGTTTGGACGACCACCAACTATTTCCATCCTCTTGCGTGTACAGCCCAATCAAGATCGTCAGTAATTATCCAAACGATGTGAAGACTTCCGGTCTTCAGCCACCGTCTTCATCCTCGACTTATCGTCGAATCGGTTACTCAGAATGGGCAAAAACCCGGTCTTTCCAAACAACCCGCGTGTATTAAAAACAAATGTTACACAAACACAACATACGCCTCATTCCAATTCTTAGGGAAAGGTTCCCATTAATTTTATCCAAGATAAAATCTTTGAATTTTATCCTTTAATCTTCCTTTGGATGTCATTTCAAACTAGTCGGGATTAGCGAACCACACCGAAGTAATTATTTATTTTATTTCCTAATCCCAACCTATTCATCCCATGAAGTAAAACTGGTAATACTCCATATCTAACACCACGGTGCTATCGGTAAAATTAATTACCATTTCCCGTTCAAATCTAATTAAAGATTTAACTATCGCTTTGGAGCAAAACTGGTGATACTCCATTCTCGCTCATTGCCAAATTTGATAATTTAGATTATCAATTCATATTTCAATCTAATTGCAGATTCATAAAAACTTCTTTTTCTGCGTTAAAGAACCAATGTCATTTAAAACACAGTTCACGATAAACCCAAATCACATTTTATTTATTAACGAGTTAAAGAACTAGTGTTATTTAAAACACAGTTCACGATAAACCCATGAATCAATTCTATTTAAACCCGTTTCAAATCCAATTTATTTAAAAATAAATGGGTTTTAATTTCAGTTCAAAACTAGTTCATTTCGATAAAAATCTATTTTTATCTTTTCAAATATGGAGTTTTTCATCCCAATTTTTCCAAATCATTTCTTATGATTTTACACAAATTATTGATATTTTTAATAATTTTATCAAGGCCCGTACAGTCGATTTCCATCAACGGCCATCAAACTGCACTTACAACGACCTTTTTCAAATTTGATTTGGACGTATATCCGAATCCAACCGTTAGATTTCAAATTTCTAATATTTGTTAGAAATCTCTTTTCGATACGAACCCAACGGTTCCGGTTTTAGTAGAATCCGACGGTCGGATCTCCCGTAATGTCCGTTTGAAATAAATGGTCGAAATTCACGAACTGCCATGGCGCGGCGCGTTCTATTCAGGATATTATATATATAATATACATATACATTGTATTTTGTCGATTTCTATTTAAAAACGAATTTTATAAATCGTTTTAAATTCGTTTCAAAAACAATTTCAACTTTTATTTCAAATTCAAATCGAAATTGAATTTTCTATTCTAAATCCTTTTTACTTTCATTTCTATTTGATTCAGATTCAAATCGATTTTAATTCGATTCGAATTCATTTCCTTTTTAATTCAATTCAAATTCATTTTCTATTCAATTCAATTCATTTTCGTTATATATTCAATTCAAATCAAATTCGTTATATATTCAATTGAAATCAAATTCGTTATATATTCAATTGAAATCAAATTCGTTATATATTCAATTCAATTCTTTTTAAATTCAAAAATCGAATATAATCGATATAAATATCGTTCACGTCAAAATAGCGCATCTCTAATCAACACGGCTTTATATTCAACAAATGGATCTATATTTCTTTCAATACACGACTCTATATCTTTGTCAACACACGACTAATCTCAGCGAATGAGTACTGTCCACGTGTGACTATTTTTGTTATTTAATATATTTATGAAAATTAAGGTATCTATCGTTTGTTTTAAAATTAGACTCCAACCGTAAACTAGTAAGAGAACAATTCCCTGAATATTAACCCCGAAGGCCGAAACCAACATCAGATCAATATCCAGGAGACCACTCATCTCATCTATTTTCCTGTTGATTTCTAATTCTATATATGATAAAGATGTAAATTTTATTATTAAAATATTTCGTTCAACACATGACTAATCTCAACGGATGAGTATAGTCAACACATGAACCTTTATTTTATAGTGATAAAGATATAAATTTTATTGTTAAAATATTTCGTTCAACACATGACTAATCTCAACGGATGAGTACAGTCAACACATGAACCTTTATTTTATAATATTCTTTATCTTCTAAATTGGAATGAGGCCCAATCAATCACCATATAATATTAATTATATGGATTTTCATACATCACACGTATATAATAGCATTGAAAAATAATCAACCATCAACCAAAGTGCACTACACTGTATAAGCATCAAATATAGATATCTAACGCTTATAACAGCATGTCAATCAATCGATCGACATATTAAATCAATCAGGATGAGTGAACTTCAAATTTCATCCCAACACCCGTGTGGGGTTTCAAATCAACAAACACAGATTTTATTTGTGCAGTTGGGCGATGTGTAAAATTTATCGTCCCAATCAATGTCAGTCAAATAGGTGTACATAAACAAACCGTCCGGTTTATAAATGAATATTTATTTATTCACATTCACGTTAAAAATTATATTTTTAACGATAAAACATTTTATTCAACCTATGAATGTTCTATTCAGTTCATTTATTCAATAAAATGATATTTTTATTTTTCTAACATATTTTAGAAAATTTCGGCGGCATAACGGCACGATACTAGAAACGGGACGAGGCCTAGCCTTATCCCCGGTCTAGTGAAGGCCCACGCCATTCACACATCAATCAAATCCATTCATTTCACCAAACAATTTAATTCAAACCAAATAATCTAACCAACTACACAACCAAACAATTTAACAAACAAGCCATCCATGGTCTGTGGATGATGGGTGTCGGGTGCTACTAAACACCATCTGCATCCTAGTGTATATATATATAACTAGAAAAGAAATTGAAAGGTGAGAAATTCTCACCTATAGCTATACCACTACCACGACTCTTCATTGATAGAAATCTTCATTGCCCGTATTCTCTACATATGTAAAAATAGAATTTTCACTTTGCTATTCAATATATAAAAATCGAATTTTTATTATGCTATTCCATATATAAAAATCAAATTTTTATTATGCTATTCAATATATAAAAATCGAATTTTTATTATGCTATTCAATATATAAAAATCGAATTTTTATTATGCTATTCAATATATAAAAATCGAATTTTTATTATGCTATTCAATATATAAAAATCGAATTTTTATTATGCTATTCAATATATAAAAATCGAATTTTTATTATGCTATTCAATATATAAAAATCTAATTTTTGTTATGCTATTATATGTATAAAAATCACTTCTTTATTCGATTAAAAATCCAACCTTTTCATTGCTAAAAATCTCGTCTTTACATCGTTAAAAATCTAATCTTTCCTCTCATAAAAATCGAACCTTCCCTTGTTTAAAAATCTAAACTTTTCTCATTTAAAGATCTAAACTTTATATAAATAAAACTTATAGTTAAAATCTAATCTTTATTTAAATTCAAAATCAAAGCTTTGTTCTAACCCGTGAAAAGAACCCACCAAAAACAAGAAAGACAGTGCTTTTAAATAAATAAATAAAATAAATTACCCATATTTTTGGTAAAAATTGAATCTTGATCCGGAGGAGGGGGTTCACGTCGGTCCTGGGGGATGCAGGCCATCCGAGAAGTGGCTGGGGCGTCGCAGCTCCGTTGATGGACTCAGGAGGGGGTGGCAGCAGCTATTTAGGGTGTAAGGCTTTAAAATTAGAGGAGAAGAGAGAGGAGGTCGGCGGGGGAATGAGGGCGATGATGGTGTCAGGGCGCGGTGGGGGGAGGGGTCCTCAGGCGGCGGCGGCGGTGAGGCCAAAGGCGGTGGGAAGAAAAGGGGCTGAGCGATTTAGGGGGGAAGAGAGGGGCGATTGACGTGGCAGAAGGGTCGGGAAGGGGGAGCGGAGGTCGGGCGGTGGTGGGGCTGGACATCGGTGGTGGCGGAGGGTACGGGGAGCGGCGGAAAAGGGGAACGACGGGTTTAAAAAGGTGGAGGCGCGGTTTTCCTTCTGATTAGGTTTAGAGGGATAAAATAAAAAGGGGGAGGGGTTTGTGGTATTATATATATATATATTTAATTAATTATTGTTTTTCAAAAGTAACTTTTTATCTCGAACCCCAATCGAGACCCACCGACTGTTGCCCCTAGCTAATTAACCCTATTCCGAACACAATAGGATATGTATCGTAGGCCAATTCGATCGTTTCGACCAGATTCCGTTAAAATCAACATATAACTCTATATATTGAATTTAAACGCGCATTTCAATTTACCGGGGTCACGTACGAACTCTAAAAATTCTAGAAAAATATTTTCTAGCTTCGTATTGACGATACGGTCCTAACAAAACTAGTTTCGTCGAATTCTAAGACCGTTGGAAAAATGGCCATTTTCCAGTCGATTAAAATCAACTAAAACTGGTCAAACGCGTTTTCCTTTTCCACACTCACATATTGATTCGAAAAATTATGAAATTTGAAACCTAGCAATAATTTGACATCACGGACCCAACAAAAGTGGTTTCGTCGAAATCCGAGGTCGTTTGCAAAATATCTATTTTTAAGGGCCTGAATTCCATAGCGACTATTCAGAATTTTCAACTGGACATATCTTTTGATTCCCGCTATGAAATCTCAATTTTTCGGATTCGTTGGAAAGATATCCTCAATTAGATCCTAATGTTTTTGGTTTCACTAAAATCCGGACTGTTTTGCACCCGGTACATTCAATTGAAGTTTGAAATCGAATTATCGAACTACCGCGCCATTTTCAATTCTATTAATAATTATATATAATTATTTATATTCTAACGACGACGTATATAATATATACGTTCGAATTATATTCAAAATAAACTTCTCGTCGATTTTATTTAAAATAATCTATTTTAAATAATCAAAATTCGTTAAAATTGCCAAAATAAAAATTTTAAACTGGCCCAGATTTTCGGGTTATTACAATCTCCCCCACTTAAAACTTTTCATCCCCGAAAAGGAACAAAGTCGAAAGTGGTTTGATTAATCAACTCTATGTTCGATCTGGTTTCCATTCTCCAACTTTTCTGTTTCTGAGAATTCTCAAATTTTCAAAAATTTGGCTAACACCGTAAATTTTCGAAAAATTTCGCCATAACCTCCCCTGCACCGGGAGCCACGGGAAAATCCCGAAATTGCCATACAGGCCTTCTGATCTCAAAAAGAAAAAGAAAAGCCAAGCGGCTAGCCAATAGGCTCATAAAATCATCATCACCCAAATAAAACAGTAAATTATATAGTAAACATGTACCTATTTGTCGGGCAAACAAATTTTATTCTCTGCTCTAGCCTCCTTGCTATGACCTGTTCAATGTAAGTATATGTATATGCAAGCAAATGCGACCAATTTTCAATACAGTTCAATATTTGGTGCCATTAGGCATAATATTTCAAAATTATCAAACAAATAATCAAACATCAATCAATTAGTGAATTAACGTTTCAAATTCATAATTTTGATATGTATACTGAAAATCATGTTTTTGATGCCAATTCACAACAATAAACCTATCTATATTAGTTTTGGTTCTCACACCAGTCTAATGGAAATATATAGATATCATACCTTCGAAACACGAACATAAATATTGGTGATGGAGCTCCATCATCAAAATCATCTCCGAGCGACTAGAGTATAATCCTATATCTATCTAGTATATTGAAACTTCGAATATACGTTCATGACGCGTATATGCAAAATCTTTATATATTGGATTGTCCAAATTCAAAATAAATAAATAATCAAATACGTTTAAAACGAATTAAATTTCAAAACAAAATTGTTTTCATTTGAAAAATATACTCTTCACACTCGTTCTAGGATACTACTGATCCTATCTCTAACGAGTCATTCTAATTGGATATTACTAATCCAATATCTGATGAATTCTTTCGTATGGTTCTAATGTGTCTTGTTCTCGAGCTCTGTAAACCAAAGCTCTGATACCAAATGTGACGGCCGGGAATTTTGCTCGATCCGAATCAGTCGTTAAACCGATTTAGATCGTTCGAAATGCCTGATCGTTTTGAGAACAAGACAAAATCAGAACACAAATAGAAGAACATTTCATTGCTATTACAACAATCCCATCAGATACAAGAATATACAGAGTATAAATGAATAAATTACATTCGATAAATATCAGAGATTACAATATATTACATAGCAGCGGAAAATAATACAAAGCACAACTGAAGGTGATATACGGATACAGAGCTTTCCGGATATCATTCCAGCTGTAAATTAGGATCCTGTGAATATATAAATCTGCAAAACCAAAACTACTAGCTACCCGTGCGGAAAATAGCGGCACCCAGAGTTTAGGTTAAAACAATAAACTCCAGGTCAGTCATGTGACTGGTGTGAGAACTAAAACAGTTATTTAAAGCTTTACTTTAAAAAAGAATAATTCAAGGGACCACGCCGTATAACACGGAACGGGTTTCCTCCCAAGAATACCAGTGCATAGAAAAGACAACGCAATGCTTTTTCGAAAAATGAAGCTATTATAAGACCCAGGTCCCATCACACAATGCAACGCAAGCCGGAGGATAGGGTTTACCCTTATAATAGCCAAACATGCTTGGTAAGTTTAAAACAAATCATTTGATACTATAATAAGTGTATAGTGTCAAAACAATTTCAATCAAAAATATAAATCATAGACGGCATGGGTACCATATATCATGTCGCCATACTAGTTCTACAATTAAAACCGCAATACACGTATTGGAAATTGGATTTCCATCATGAGTCGAGGCAAGGGGCAAGCTCCTCTCCGCGTTCGAGACACTCTAGCAAATGTCTCAGGACTACACACTCTGGGCAATCCTGGATGCTTCAGGCCGGTCCTCACTTAAGTTAGAGGATTGGCAATTCCTGAACACACGTTTCCCGGTCCTTACAGACCTATAATCGAGGCGCCTCGCATTCCAACAACCACATAGGTGAAAAGTATATAAATGTCAGGGCTGGTAAGTCACTGACACCACCAAAGCTAGAAAGAAACGTTGTGCTCTCCCTGCAGTCCGTATCCCGTTTTTGACTCATACCGAGGTGTGAGGCTCGCGAATTCACGTTGTACACAAAGCTGCCACGTAGGTCGTGCTTTGATCGTCAACCACAAGACTCTGCTTTTCAACAAAAGCCTTGATCATTGCATCTCAGCGTGCCACACAGGCAATTCATGCCATGCGATTGATATCTATCGATATATAACCTCTAAGCTCGTACGTCTCAGAGAAGGGCGTTAAGCAAGAGAATAAATTCTCCGCCGCCAAACAGATATATATTTAACAGAAATCAATCAACACAGAATAAAATCCAATGTCAGACACACAATCCATTTACAAGTTCGTTCTGGGTCTGAACGAAACCGGAGGCACTTTCCTCGCATATCCATCCATCTCCAAGTACGTCTGGACGACCACCAACTATTTCCATCCTCTTGGGTGTACAACCCAATCAAGATCGTCAGTAATTATCCAAACGATGTGAAGACTTCCGGTCTTCAGCCACCGTCTTCATCCTCGACTTATCGTCGAATCGGTTATTCAGAATGGGCAAAAACCCGGTCTTTCCAAACAACCCGCGTGTATTAAAAACAAATGTTACACAAACACAACATACGCCTCATTCCAATTCTTAAGGAAAGGTTCCCATTAATTTTATCCAAGATAAATTCTTTGAATTTTATCCTTTAATCTTCCTTTGGATGTCATTTCAGACTAGTCGGGATTAGCGAACCACACCGAAGTAATTATTTATTTTATTTCCCAATCCCAACCTTTTCATCCCATGAAGTAAAACTGGTAATACTCCATATCTAACACCACGGTGCTATCGGTAAAATTAATTACCATTTCCCGTTCAAATCTAATTAAAGATTTAACTATCGCTTTGGAGCAAAACTGGTGGTACTCCATTCTCGCTCATTGCCAAATTTGATAATTTAGATTATCAATTCATATTTCAATCTAATTGCAGATTCATTAGAACTTCTTTTTCTGGGTTAAAGAACCAATGTCATTTAAAACACAGTTCACGATAAACCCAAATCACATTTTATTTATTATCGAGTTAAAGAACTAGTGTTATTTAAAACACAGTTCACGATAAACCCATGAATCAATTCTATTTAAACCCATTTCAAATCCAATTTATTTATTTAAAAATAAATGGGTTTTAATTTCAGTTCAAAACTAGTTCATTTCGATAAAAATCTATTTTTATCTTTTCAAATAAGGAGTTTTTCATCCCAATTTTTCCCAAATCATTTCTTATGATTTTACACAAATTATTGATATTTTTAATAATTTTTTCAAGGCCCGTACAGTCGATTTCCATCAACGGCCATCGAACTGCACTTACAACGACCTTTTTCAAATTTGATTTGGACGTATCTCCAAATCCAACCGTTAGATTTCAAATTTCTAATATTTGTTAGAAAGCTCTTTTCGATACGAACTCAACGGTTCCGGTTTTAGGAGAATTCGACGGTCGGATCTCCCGTAATGTCCGTTTGAAATAAATGGTCGAAATTCACGAACTGCCACGGTGCGGCGCGTTCTACTCAGGCCATTATATATATATATATTGTATTTCGTCGATTTCTATTTAAAAACGAATTTTATAAATCGTTTTAATTCGTTTCAAAAACAATTTCAACTTTTATTTCAAATTCAAATCGAAATTGAATTTTATATTCTAAATCCTTTTTACTTTCGTTTCTATTTGATTCAGATTCAAATCGATTTTAATTCGATTCGAATTCATTTCCTTTTTAATTCAATTCAAATTCATTTTCTATTCAATTCAATTCATTTTCGTTATATATTCAATTCAAATCAAATTCGTTATATATTCAATTGAAATCAAATTCGTTATATATTCAATTGAAATCAAATTCGTTATATATTCAATTCAATTCGTTTTAAATTCAAAAACCGAATATAATCGATATAAATATCGTTCACGTCAAAATAGCGCATCACTAATCAACACGGCTTTATATTCAACAAATGGATCTATATTTCTTTCAATACACGACTCTATATCTTTGTCAACACACGACTAATCTCAGCGAATGAGTACTGTCCACGTGTGACTATTTTTGTTATTTAATATATTTATGAAAATTAAGGTATCTATCGTTTGTTTTAAAATTAGACTCCAACCGTAAACTAGTAAGAGAACAATTCCCTGAATATTAACCCCAAAGGTTGAAACCAACATCAGATCAATATCCAGGAGACCACTCATCTCATCTATATTCCAGTTGATTTCTAATTCTATATATGATAAAGATGTAAATTTTATTATTAAAATATTTCGTTCAACACATGACTAATCTCAATGGATGAGTACAGTCAACACATGAACCTTTATTTTATAGTGATAAAGATATAAATTTTATTGTTAAAATATTTCGTTCAACACATGACTAATCTCAACGGATGAGTACAGTCAACACATGAACCTTTATTTTATAATATTCTTTATCTTCTAAATTGGAATGATGCCCAATCAATCACCATATAATATTAATTATATGGATTTTCATACATCACACGTATATAATAGCATTGAAAAATAATCAACCATCAACCAAAGTGCACTACACTGTATAAGCATCAAATATAGGTATCTAACGCTTATAACAGCATGTCAATCAATCGATCGACATATTAAATCAATCAGGATGAGTGAACTTCAAATTTCATCTCAACACCCGTGTGGGGTTTCAAATCAACAAACACAGATTTTATTTGTGCAGTTGGGCGATGTGTAAAATTTATCGTCCCAATCAATGTCAGTCAAATAGGTGTACATAAACAAACCGTCCGGTTTGTAAATGAATATTTATTTATTCACATTCACGTTAAAAATTATATTTTTAACGATAAAACATTTTATTCAACCTATGAATGTTCTATTCAGTTCATTTATTCAATAAAATGATATTTTTATTTTTCTAACATATTTTAGAAAATTTCGGCGGCATAACGGCACGATACTAGAAACGGGACGAGGCCTAGCCTTATCCCCGATCTAGTGAAGGCCCACGCCATTCACACATCAATCAAATCCATTCATTTCACCAAACAATTCAATTCAAACCAAATAATCTAACCAACTACATAACCAAACAATTTAACAAACAAGCCATCCATGGTCTGTGGATGACGGGTGTCGGGTGCTACTAAACACCGTCTGCATCCTAGAATATATATATATATAACTAGAAAAGAAATTAAAAGGTGATAAATTCTCACCGATAGCTATCCCACTACCACGACTCTTCATTGATAGAAATCTTCATTGCCCGTATTCTCTACATATGTAAAAATAGAATTTTCACTTCGCTATTCAATATATAAAAATCGAATTTTTATTATGCTATTCAATATATAAAAATCGAATTTTTATTATGCTATTCAATATATAAAAATCAAATTTTTATTATGCTATTCAATATATAAAAATCGAATTTTTATTATGTTATTCAATATTTAAAAATCGAATTTTTATTATGCTATTCAATATTTAAAAATCGAATTTTTATTATGCTATTCAATATATAAAAATCGAATATTTATTATGCTATTGTATGTATAAAAATCACTTCTTTATTCGATTAAAAATCCAACCTTTTCATTGCTAAAAACCTCGTCTTTACATCGTTAAAAATATAATCTTTCCTCTCATAAAAATCGAACCTTCCCTTGTTTAAAAATATAAACTTTTCTCGTTTAAAGATCTAAACTTTATATAAATAAAACTTATAGCTAAAATCTAATCTTTATTTAAATTCAAAATCAAAGCTTTGTTCTAACCCGTGAAAAGAACCCACCAAAAACAAGAAAGACAGTGCTTTTAAATAAATAAATAAAAGAAATTACCCATATTTTTGGTAAAAATTGAATCTTGATCCGGAGGAGGGGGTTCACTTCGGTCCTGGGGGATGCAGGCCATCCGAGAAGTGGCTGGGGCGTCGCAGCTCCTTTGATGGACTCAGGAGGGGGTGGCAGCAGCTATTTAGGGTGTAAGGCTTTAAAATTAGAGGAGAAGAGAGAGGAGGTCGGCGAGGGAATGTGGGCGACGATGGTGTCAGGGCGCGGTAGGGGGGGTCCTCAGGTGGCGGCGGCGGTGAGGCCAAAGGCGGTGGGAAGAAAAGGGGCTGAGCGATTTAGGGGGGGGAAGAGAGGGGCGATTGACGTGGCAGAAGGGTCGGGAAGGGGGAGCGGAGGTCGGGCGGTGGTGGGGCTGGACATCGGTGGTGGCGGAGGGTACGGGGAGCGACGGAAAAGGGGAACGACGGGTTTAAAAAGGTAGAGGCGCGGTTTTCCTTCTGATTAGGTTTAGAGGGAGAAAATAAAAAGGGGGAGGGGTTTGTGATATTATATATATATATATTTAATTAATTATTGTTTTTCAAAAGTAACTTTTTATCTCGAACCCCAATCGAGACCCACCGACTGTCGCCCCTAGCTAATTAATCCTATTCCAAACACAATAGGATATGTATCGTAGGCCAATTCGATCGTTTCGATCAGATTCCGTTAAAATCAACATATAACTCTATATATTGAATTTAAACGCGCATTTCAATTTACCGGGGTCACGTACGAACTCTAAAAATTCTAGAAAAATATTTTCTAGCTTCGTATTGACGATACGGTCCTAACAAAACTAGTTTCGTCGAATTCTGAGACCGTTGGAAAAATGGCCATTTTCCAGTCGATTAAAATCAACTGAAACTGGTCAAACGCGTTTTCCTTTGCCACGCTCACATATTGATTCGAAAAATTATGAAATTTGAAACCTAGCAATAATTTGACATCACGGACCCAACAAAAGTGGTTTCGTCGAAATCTGAGGTCGTTTGCAAAATGTCTATTTTTAAGCGTCTGAATTCCATAGCGACTATTCAGAATTTTCAACTGGACATATCTTTTGATTCCCGCTATGAAATCTCAATTTTTCGGATTCGTTGGAAAGATATCCTCAATTAGATCCTAATGTTTTTGGTTTCACTAAAATCCGGACTGTTTTGCACCCGGTACATTCAATTGAAGTTTGAAATCGAATTATCGAACTACCGCGCCATTTTCAATTCTATTAATAATTATTTATATTCTAACGACGATGTATATAATATATACATTCAAATTATATTCAAAATAAATTTATCGTCGATTTTATTTAAAATAATCTATTTTAAATAATCAAAATTCGTTAAAATTGCCAAAATAAAAATTTTAAACTGGCCCAGATTTTCGGGTTATTACATCATTTCTCCGTCACCACGAAGCGACTCGAGCCAAAGCTTCGCCTACGAACCAACCCGACCCGCTCCTCCTCCCTTCTCGCTCCTCCTCTCCTTCCATGAACAAACTCAGTACCATCGCCACTCTCAGGCTTCAACGCCGCTAACTCCACCATTACCCACGGAAATTGAACTCGAATCGATATTCAATAAGAAGGAAAGAGTTACACGCGAAATTATCCTTATTATTACCATTTTAATTTGATTAATTGGCCTCGAGAGCGCTTGAATTCGATGGCAAGCAAACTAGGGTTAGGAATTAAAGAGGAAAGGGCGACAATAATGAGGAAAAGAAGAGGAGCGGATGGGAAGAAAAGGGCCGGCTTATATAATATGAGAAGAGGCATTTAATCTTCCCCTTTTTGTCCTATGTGGCTCGTGAAGCCTGATGGGCCGCGAGCGCCGAGGGATCCCACCATAATTCACGAATGGGCCATCCAGGGTGACGATCCGTGACATATCAAACTGCTCTACACGAACGTGTCTAATGATCCACGGCAAATGGTGGTGAGAAATGGCGATCCAAGCCTAAATGTGGCCGATGGATCAGAAAGGCAGATTTGCATACTTGCAGGAATACGAAAGTTATTAATGCTACCTATCACAAAAAGTTTTAAAAACTTACTTGGTAACTTGATAATAATATCTTCAGGAGTTCAAGAAATGAAAGTCGCTCGATGAATTGAGAAGTGGTTGATGATTCAATCTGATATTTATATCAGTCAAGGAGCGCAACTTTCTGAAGCAGTATGACATTTCCGACAGTCACAACCACTGATCCACATCGTTTCATGAAAAGATAGCTCATTAATTTCGAAGCATGTTCCATTCTCGATAAAACATACTTCGAGGGGGCAAAATATTGGCTAGCTTTTGGACCAAGCCACAAAGATTCACACATATGTTCACTATTGAATTTTACTTGTAGATGTCATCAAACTCTGATCGTGGTCACCAAGCCTTCAACGGATCATGACGCTGCTGCTACTCTCCCCCCGTTCACGATCATCATGGGCGATCTGATCCATCCTCTCACGAGCCCCACGATCTGATCCCTGAAGTTGAGAAATGAAGACTACGACTAAGTCTACCACGATCCAAAAATGCAGGATCTCGCGACACCTTCACACAACTGTCATATTGACTATTTCTCCATCAAGCTACGAACCAGTTCGAGATTCTCGGGATTTGTGACACGTATGACCATGATCCGTCTACAAATATCATTTATAAAAGCCCCAGACTTGGCATTTTTAAGGATCTTTTTGGCAATTCAGATCTCTGATTCCACCATAATCATATCCCCATTATTTTTTACTTAGAGTTATCTTGAATTTACTAAGTGAATCAATATTGTAAAAGTGAGGTTGAGAGATAAATCATTGGTGGTACTCGAATCTTAAGTATAATCATTGAGATAAAGTGGACATAGGCTCTTTAACGCCGAACCACTATAAACCCTATGTCTTTTCTGTTTTTCCTTGCATTTATTCTAATATTAATCTCCCCCAAATTATAACAACTCGGGTGTTAGGACCAATTTTGGATCTAACACTAAAAAAAATTGAAAACTACAAACCGTAATTCATTCATCTATATAAAAAAATTAAACTAGTGTTGTAATTTTAATCTTATTTGAATTATATGTATTATGTTCTCCTAATTTTTTGAACCATTCGTATCAGACAGATTTATAGTTTATTCCCCTTATATTTTAGGACAGTTGTTCTTCTTTTTTATTGATTGTTAGAGGCAATAATTTATGGTATAAGTTTATTGCTGGAACAAACTATAAATCAGGCCCAACATAATCAATGGAAATTATTATAATAATTTAACATAAAAACATATTTAGCTTCATATACTAACTTAGCATAACTAATCTCTATTGAAAATTAGCTCTTTGGCTAATGTCTTCATTAAAAAAAAAATCAATTTTGAACTTAATTAATATCAAATTTGATAAGAAATGGTAACTAATATATTTTTATGGTCAAAAATGAGCATACACTTATAATGTGTACAAATAACCATTATTTTACATAAAATTGGGATATGAAACAATTAAACATGTTTTGGCATAATAGTAATATAGTGCTAATGTAATGTAGTATTTTTAGACATATAAATAGTTATAGTGCTTTGGGTAATAAATATATAATCTTTTTTACAAATAAATGGTGACTATTATTAGTACTAATGCACTTCACCATTAGTTCTTGAATTCATAGACATAATCTTTAATATTTTGAGTATCAATTATTTCCGTATTTCAATATTTTGCTTCCTATACTTTTGTGAGAAAATAAATTCCTTTAAAAATAACCATTTATCCCAAATTTCTGCTGCACAATTGACCCTTTTGGTAATGACATATCTTTATTTATTTTCCAATATTTTTACCACTACTGTTTGGATTATGATATGGTAGTCTTGCACCCATGTTTTATATTTGTTTCAACAGCTATGGAAAAAAATACCTTTAATGATAAAAGAACACTTGAGTTTCAATTTGAATATGCTTATTCCACGTTGTCCTTTAAAACAAATTTTCCACCGAGAATATGGTATTATCTCACTAAATATTAACATGTCGTGAATTTTTTCTCTTTGGAAAATAAATTCTGATTTGTTGCATTAGTTTCCATACAATTGCTTTTTTAATAATAATAAAAATGAAAAAGTGCTACATAGAACAATTTATGCTCAAAATAGTGGGTCTTTTGAATTGTTTACATTGTGTAATTATGCAAATCATTCAAGTTACAATATTCATGTATGGTTGAATGATGGGGTTTCCCTAGATATATGGTATATGCCAATATATTACAAAACATGCACAATTATGTGATGATAATGACATAAATGTTATATACTTCATATGTTATATGCATCTTTTAGGGAATGCATAATGCTTGTGTAACGAACCGGGGATTTTCGACTCCGAAAATCGACACAAATACCAATGTCGACTATACAGACATCAGAAATACCAGATCATTAATTGAAAGAAGTTAGAGGGTGAGAAATAGAAAGAAAGAAAATTGGAATAGAAGCAAGAAGAACACAACAGAATCAGAGTAACTACGAATCTCACAGCGGAACGAATAAAATATATTATAACATAACTTTGAAATACAAAACCATAACTGTATATACATACCATTGTAATATAACACCACAGTGGAAATAAAACTCTTTATGTAACTAATGTCGAAGCCTCCTGCTCTGAGCTCCTTCAAGTAAACCTGTAAAATCCTGACTACTTGACTGCCCGTACAAATTTGGGCACCGAAGAGTTTAAGGAAAACAAAACAAAATAAACTCTGGGTCAGTCATGGGACTGGTGTGAGTAAACTCTAACCATTTGGTTTAACTTTTCAAAAATCCTTTTCAAAGAAATGATAATTGTAAGACCGATCCACACATAAATACAGATGGTTTTTACCTTACGATAAACCAAAACATTTTCAAAATCAATACTTTTCTGATATTATAATAATGTCTAGTCACAAATACTTAACAATTTAGCAGAATGCTTACATCTCACGCTCCACATATATATAGTATACAATCAAAAATGTAGGCACTTATTGAAGATTGGATTCTGACTATGACAAGGTGTGGAACCATCTTTCGATAGTGTATCTCTAGAGAGGAATACACTGGGTTCAACAAGAACGTCTTGCAACCCGACCACACATGACCGACCACTCATTTCTCTTGAGTGTATCAAATATATTGTCACCTACAGTTGCTAGCAACATAACCGCTCCCAGGAGATACAGAAGCAAAAAGAAGCGAAAAGAAGTAACAAATATGAATATTCTCTAGATGGTGACAATACACCCTAATGGAGGCGACCCACATAGCCATGTTGCCTGCCTGATTTTTGTCATTTCCCGGTTGATGAGGCTTGAGGTCATAACGTATCTTTTGACAGATTATACATTCATTTATTTTGAATGCCACATTGTCATACCCGCCAAATCACAAATTGATTTCCACAAAAATACCATGGGTATAAAGCTAAGAGAAACGAATTCCTCCGCCACCAAACGTGGATACGTTTGAAGCGATCAACTTACGTAATCCATTAGATATACTGTCGGACATTCATCCACACACGTTGTCCTGGGTCTGGACAAACAGAAGACACGATTCTGTAAATCCATCTTGGGCAATTTCTAGCTAGGATCGCCAGAATAGTCCTTGCACAACTCTGTCTTCAATTATCTTCATCATATTTGATTAGCAACGCTAATGCCCATACGGAGTGGTTTTCAGAAAATGAATCTGATCCCGGTATCTCCATATTGACAATGGAAAATGGTCAAAACTTTGATAGTCGGTGATTTAACTATCAAAGGAAAACATGTGTACAAACAACGGTCGTATTTCCAAATGGAAATCTTACCGAGCAAATCATCAATCAACACTGATCCCCTTTTAATTTAATTTGTCATTCAGTTATTCATTTCCCTATCCCGTTTCCATATATTCGTAAATTCTTATTTTCTACATTTAGAAAAATATACGTTATTAACACTAGAAAACATTTCCATATTTACGCCTATTTCTTATTTTCTATATTAGAAACATTTATGATTCTTATTTGGAAAACATTCCCAAAACTCCTTCATTCGATTTAGACAAATGTTTAAATAAAACATCGCTATGCCAACTTGAACCATCAACACTTATTATCTAAATTCAATTAACTAACCTTCACAATCGAACATTAGCCATTTCTTAGTTAAAAATAAAGTCAACCAAGTTGGGGTATAACTACCTCTCGGACCTTAACTGAACAACATTTTTAACCTCGAAATAACAAAGTTCACCTTTTAAATCTTCAACAAACTTCCTTACGTAACTCTCGGATTCTATTTACGAATCCACTTCCTTTATAGAATTCATTTGATTATAATAATAGTGTTATAATTCCATACTTCCGAAATATAATAACTTTAATATAAATTTTATTTCTTAATTTAAATAAATAAACAAAGGGTTTATTAAATAAATAAATCTTGATTTAAAAACTAGAAAGTTAATAATACTTTCCTACATTCGATATAGTCAATTCCCAATGTATAATTCTCCCTCGAATAATCTCTATTCGATAACTCTTTTTCGAATAAACTAGATTCAATTATTTCTCTTTCGAATAAACTACATTCGATAATCTCTCTTTCGGATAACTTATATACGATAATCTCTCTTCGAATAACTTATATTCGATAATCTCTCTTCAAATAAACTATATTCTATAACTCCCTTTTTTTGAGTAATCTATATTCGATAATTTCTCTTCTTCAAATAAATTATATTCGATTATCCCTTTTTCGAATAAACTACATTTGATTATCTCTCTTCCAATAATTCTAATTCGAATAACTAATATTCAACTAACCCTATTCGATCAACTAATATTCGAATAACTCTATTCGAATAACTAATATTCGATTAACTTTAATTCGATTAACTCTAATTCGATTAACTCTAATCGATTGACTCTACTTCTTATCTCATTCAAATTCCCATTTGAATTCCTGTTTCAAAACCCAATTTTCCTTATAAATGTTATAATTTATAAAATATCTATTTTAATCCATTATTCACAACGAATGTGAATAATATTTCTTATATATATCAATTCAGTTTGATTTCGTATTTTAAAATAATATCCCATTTCCAAATTCTATTTGTACTTCCATTTATAGAATTACTCATACGAAATCTCCTTTTTATTCTAAAACTTAAATCTCATTTATAATTCCCTTTATAAATGCTGAGTTCACATTTTATTTAAGTTATCATTGTCAACACTGATTTCTACTTCTATATATAAGTTTAGACTTATATATTCCATTTATCAAATGATAAATAATTTACTTAATTTATAAAACATTGTTTATAAATTAATCTTCTCTAATTTATCTATTAAAATAAATTTCTATTTATTTCTACTTTAAATTTATCTTTTCCATTTATCTGTTAAAACATATTTCCATTTAATATTTATTTTCCACTTATTTTCTTTTATAAAATTTTATTCATTTTACAAATACTTCCTTTTATAATTCCTATTTATTTCATATAAATATTTCCTTTTATAATTATCCTATTCATTTCATATAAATATTCCCTTTTCCAGTACTATTTGTTTCCAAATATTTCTATTTCACTTCCATTTGTTTTCCAATCAATTCTTTTTATAAAATCCATTGATTTTATAAAATCCTTAAATTCCATATCCACTTTGAAATTCCTTTGTATAATTCTACTTATTCTTCAAATAACTATTTCTTCTTACAATTCTATTTATTTTGCTAAATAATTATTCCTTTTATAAAATCCTTTGATTTTATAAATACTTTATTTTCAAAATACACTTTGAAAATTCCGTTTTTACATTCCAGTATCACTTATGGTATTGAAATACCAAATCAATAGGATCAATCATCATCCAAACACACATAATCAATAACAAATTATATACCACACCATGTATCACAATATATGGGAAACAAAATTATAAATATTGAGGAATCCAGTTGGATCCCTCCAACCTGTTTCCCTACATCCACAGATGTTAAACAATACAATTAACATCAATTTCATTTCAATATTAAATATTCTAATAAACAGAATCAATATTTGATTTGCAATTTATATATATAAATATATCGATATTTTTAACTAATCAATTAGCAGTTCAACCAATCAACACATAGCAATCAACCAATATTTATCAACTCTAAAAATATGTTATGAAAATATAAACTGAGCAGAGTTAGTGAGATTTACATACATTGGACGATCATTGTTAAATAACGATAAATATCGGTTGATTCTGACAGACAATTTATTTTGAAATAAATTGTAATGAGCTCCAATTCACTCCCAATCAATTCCAATGTGTAGCCACCGTCCATACGATCACAACGGATCTTGTTTTTCTGAATTTCGTTTCCGTATGACCAAGTTATGATATTTAGAAGTTAGTATACATTTTATATCAATTAAACTAGGATTTAATTATATTTAGACGGGCGTTACTCTTTTAAATGTCAGCCCAACTACCCAATACAACAGCCCACCCGTGCACCCCTTCTTCCCCAAACACCAAACCAGTGTGCTCCTCCCATTTCCATGGACATTGCAACCACTTTGCACTCCTCTATCTCCACCATCTCTCAACTAAACTCACAACTGAAAACACCATCGATCTTCTCTTCGAAATCTCCTTCTTCCCAACACCATCATAACCAACTCAAGCTCACCACCAAATTTCTGTCGATCAGCATTTCCCTTCGTTGTACACAATGGAGATCGACACCAAAATCACCGAATCGCCTCAGAAACTCACATGACATGCTATTCAACCTCCTGAACTCAAAAATGATAATGAAAACGTGAATTGATTCCTGTATTCACCAAAAAATCCAACCCTGGGATAATTCTAACGTGTTGTACATATTTTAACCGATCCCAAACTTTCCCAAATCCATCAACTTGTACATGGAATCGAAGAGCATAATGCAAGGATCATATAGATATAAAGTTTGGAATTTATAGAATTTATTTTGAATTAATTTGATTTTTGGAAAGAGGATGTTTACTGTTGGAATTTTAGTCCGGGGGTGGCGGATGATATTTGATAGAGGAATGGAAAGGGTTAGGGTTAGGAATGTTAGTGGGTATTTATAGGTAGGTTAAATATTTTTTTATTTGATTTTAATATTTTATTTAAGTCATTTTCTAATTTATTCGTCTTCTAAAAATTCCTATGATCGCATAAAATATCCAAAAATCATGTAAATTGACATGCAGCTAGAGTTTGACATTACAGACCCAACGAAACTTGTTTCGTCGAATTCTGACTCCGTTTGCTCAAACAACGTATTTTTAATCGGCAAAATATCTGCTGTTTTTCACATTAAAATCCGTATGGCCACATACGGATTCCAAAAATCACGAAAATTGAAATCTAACAATAATTTGACATTATGGATCCAACAAAACTGGTTTCTTCGATTTTGGGGGTCGTTTGCAAAAATGGCTATTTTTAATGCTCCAAATAGACCGTTTAAATATAAATATATTTAAAAATAATCAAATTAAAATATTAATAAATAAATATTATCGTATAGATATCTACATACAATATTATATAACTCCAAAATGAATATATCAGGATTTATAACTCGATATTTCAAATCCAAATTAAATCAGTATTCAATTTATAATGAAAATCCATTTGTAATATAAATAAACCGTTATAAATTATAAAGGAATTCCATAGCGATATTCCAAAATTTTGACTTGATCATAAATCAAAATCTACCCGATGAAATCCCAATTTTTCTCTTCCATTAGAAAAATATACTTCACTAGCTCCGAATGTTTCTTGTTTCACAGAAATCTGGCTAAAAACAGATTCTGTATATTCGTTTAAAGTTCGAATCGCCAAATTACGAACTGCAACGCCATTTCGAGCTCGATTATAATTATAATATAAATTATACATTCAAACTTAGTTTAAATAATAAATTCGTTATTATAATTCAATTCTAAGCTGAATTAAATCCCATATACTATTCAATTCACACAGTATCGTGAATTCATCTATTTTTGACTATTTTAGAATTTAAATATATTATTCTATTATTTATATTAATTAAATATTCAATATTATTTAATTAAATGACCATTTAATTCTCTAATTCACTATTTAAATAATTAAATAAATTAATTATTATACCGTAAAAATACGGGACATTACAGCTTGGTAGATATTGTCATCCCTAAAATGGAAGCTTCAGAAATTGTATAATGTAAAAGTAGAAATATTTTCATCCGAATTATGTTTTTTAAGTTATTTCATATTGTAAAAATTTGATAAATAAGAAATTCTATTTAGTAACTGTTATTTAAAAAAATTCAATGCAAACGGGACTGAGCAAGGAGAGGATGAGTGAGGAAGTAGCAAGACTTGCAAGTTAGAAAAATAGAAGGAAAGAAAACTAACAAGAATGTATAATTTCTATATTTACTGACATTTGGAATGCACGGTTTATGATAGTTTGGTCACCTGTTATCAATATCATCATAAAGATGAAATATATTATTTTTATATTTTTGTCCTTTATTGTTAAAAATGCAGTCAACTATATAACGAACTAACCTGAAAATTTTACATTTTATGGTCAGGATATATCAAATTTATTCATCCTGCCAAACTGCCCATTATCAGCAATGGTCAGTTCACTACGTTTTTGGAATGTTATCTTAACAATCTTTAGCATTAAATCTAGCCTCTGCCTTTCTAAAGCCAAAATGTTCTCTTTGGGACCGTCCTAGACCTGCACAAGGATCAGGATGCTACCACGATTACTACAGCAGCGTCCACTCTACTGTGTCATCTATTGAACCAATCCCCCTCGGTATATGAAGCCTGTGTTGAGGCCTGGTGGGATCGATCTTAATGATGTCCCTTTATTTCCTGCCGTTGTTGCAAAAACGCAAGGGAAGAGTGTTGGTATTCCAAAATGGGAGGGAGCTGCTACCACAAAGTCACCTTAAAATGCTCCTGAATTTTTTTGATTTATCCGTTCTGGATGGTGAATCGCTAAGACAATGGCTTTTTTTTATAAACCAAAAGAGTATTTAAAAGTGGTAGCTGGAAACAAAGGTATATATCTACCAAACTATGCCGGTCGAGGTTGACATGAATCAAGAAAGCAAATAATGAAAGATTTTAGAGGATTAAAAAGGTCATATTACATGGATTCACAACCATTACGCAAGTAGGAGTGACATCTCTATGAACATAAGCTCAAACTGTGATGTTTATGCTCTGTAGCTACTTGAGTTAAAGTTTATGCATTCAAAAAACAGTTCAAAGTCGAAGGGTGATGATTGATACCTTAGTTGATACGCAGCAACAAATGGGAAGGTAGAACGCAGAAAACACTGTGGATGACGGCCGATGCTAAACAGAGCGTGCAAAAGCTAACCAATGAGATTAGACAGTCAATTAATGAAATTACTTGGTCGTGTGGTTAATTGTCTACTATCTAACTTATGATTGGTATTTCTTAATTTTCTGTATTTTTTGGTTTGTTTAAATATTTGGCAAATCTGTGATTAGTTTAATGCAGTCTTGGATGTTCCCGTGATTTTCTGTGGTAAATAAGTAAGATGATTATTATTCTATTACATAAATATGATACAAGTGACCAATTTTGATTCATCATTTTTGTAACTGTTTGGCATGTAGTGTATAAGATTTACAAAAACTTATATAGCTATTTCTATTTCTATAACTAATTTTGCTTTCCATTCACCATAAACTATAATAAAAAATTATACACCATTTTTTTTACTTTACTAACACCCGTTTTTTTTCCCCCCCATTTTAGCCCTAAGCTAGATTTTACATTCAAGTATCTTCTTCATCCGTGCTTCTTTTGCTTATCCAAACCTTAACTTCTATTTCAAGTGATCAAGAGATCAAACGCATGTTAAATGCTAATTGACTAAATTTTATTCTATTGATGGGTTCCTGGCAATGGTAAAAAAGCTTCAGTTTTTTTTTACCAAAACCTCGTGCTGATGCTGTGACCTGAAAATATGTGTCCGGTTGTGCTGATACATTATGCGATTTTATTCAAGTTTGGCCGATGCACATGCTGGAATGAAATTCAAGTAGCAGTGGCCAATCCAGAGTATGTACCACGTAGTGACCAAGGCTTGGAAGCAAACTCCTTAACTTCATGTAAGCACAATTTTTTATGAGTATTTATATCGTATGCAATCCAATCTTCTTCTTTTTGTCATTTTATGACACATTATTGAATAACTCGTTCAAGGTAAACAGCAAGACATGCAGTAGATCAAAAGAAATTTCAGCAAATCTGCAAAATTCATGATTAAGAGTAAAGCAACTACATTGGCTCCCTCAAAGAACAATCAAGAAGATGATAGCATTGATTGAGAAATTGGAATGAATGAAAGCATGGATGCTATATAAATAAAACGTCTTAGGGGGTAAAAATACTATTGCTTTGCTTCTGTTGTTTCATGTGTCCAGGATTCGTTCATTTTTGGGATTACTTGCCTGTGAATTTTGTTTACATTTCAGTCAGTTTTTGATCCAATAGTTTTTTTAGTAGAAATGGAGTTTTGATCCAATAGTTTTTTAGTAGAAATGGAGTTCAAAGTTGAAGGTGACAATTGATACCTTAGTTGATATGCAGCAACAAATGGGAAAGTAGAACACAGAAAACACTGTGGATGACGGCTGATGCTAAATAGAGCGTGCAAAAGCTAACCAATGAGATTAGACAGTCGATTAATGAAATCACTTGGTCGTGTGGTTAATTGTCTACTATCTAATTTATGATCGGTATTTCTTAATTTTCTGTATTTTTCGGTTTGTTTAAATATTTTGCAAATTTGTGATTAGTTTAATGCAGTCTTGCATGCTCCCCTGATTTGCTGTGGTAAATAAGTAAGATGATTGTTATTCCATTACATAAATATGATACAAGTGACCAATTTTGATTCATCATTTTTGTAACTGTTTGGCATGTAGTGTATAAGATTTACAAAAGCTTATATGGCTAATTCTATTTCTATAACTAATTTTACTTTCCATACACCAAAAACTGTCATAAAAAATTATACACCATATTTTTACTTTACTAATACCTGTTTTTTCCCATTTCAGCCCTAAGCTAAATTTTCCATTCAAGTATCTTCTTCATCCGTGCTTCTTTTGCTCATCCAAACCTTAACTGCTATTTCAAGTAATCAAGAGATCAAATGCATGTTAAATGCTAATTGACTAAATTTTATTCTGTTGATGGGTTCCTGGCAATGGTAAAAAAGCTTCAAATTTTTTATGAACCTTGTGCTGATGCTGTGACCTAAAAATATGTGTCCCGTTGTGCTGATACATTATGCGATTTTATTCAAGTTCGGCCGATGCATGTGCTAGAATGAAATTCAAGTAGCAGTGGGCAACCCAGAGTATGTACCACGTAGTGACCAAGGCTTTGAAGCAAACTCCTTAACTTCATGTAAGCACATTTTTTTTATGAGTATTTATATCGTATGCGATCCAATCTTCTTCTTTTTGTCATTTTATGAAACATTATTGAATAATTCGTTCAAGGTAAACATCAAGACATGCAGTGGATCAAAAGAAGTTTCAGCAAATCTGCAAAATTCATGATTAAGAGTAAAGCAACTGTTGAAAGTTTTTTCCAAAACCTTTGTCGAATATGATCCCCTACAGAGGGGGGATCTAGGGGGTGGCAACCCCCCTAGGTGGGGGTGCGGGGGCAACGCCCCCGCTAACGGGGTTCGACCTGCCCGATCAGGTCGCGGGGGTCCAGGGGCAGCGCCCTGTCTGAAACGGTATATTTTATGTGCTGTTGAATTCAAATTCAACAGCCAATGGGAATGACCGTTAGACAACGGTCACTACCGTTTAAATCCAATGGACGCACCTGTAGATGAACGGATGTTTCATCGCCTATATAACAGAGCGTTCCCTCATCACGACTTCACTTTTAATCCTCTTTCTCGAATTCACTTTTAATTCTCTTTCTCGAATTCCTCTATCTTCTACATCATCAAATTAATTCTAAGTGCTTCTTCTGATCTGTGCAAGTAATCACAACTTGCATAGATAATCTCCATTGTATCCTGAAAGAAGGTTTTCAATCAACCCATTGTGATTTACAAAGGGGAAAACATTCTTGAAAGACAGTGAATCTTTCGTGCCTTGGAGCGAATTTTAATCATAATTATCAACAGCAACTACATTGGCTCCCTCAAAGAACAATCTAGAAGATGATAGCATTGATTGAGAAATTGGAATGAATGAAAGCATGGAGTTATAGAAATAAAACGTCTTAGGGGGTAAAAATACTATTGCTTTGCTTCTATTGTTTCATGTGTCCAGGATTCGTTCATTTTTGGGATTACTTGCCTGTGAATTTTGTTTACATTTCAATCAGTTTTTGATCCAATAGTTTTTTAGTAGAAATGGAGTTTTGGTCCATATTGAAACTAAAAGGGAAATAACTTGAATCTTGGTGTTTCATAGAAACATATAAACATGCCACATAAGCAATCAATGTTCTCCAAGAAAACCATGTTCCTCTATGTCATATGTTGTGTGACCTATCACATAATTCATAGAACTTGGTTATTGACAACCGTGCACATCTATAAATTTCTTAGTAATATTTTTTAAGATTTTTGTCTACACAATGAATTTATCATTTGTTTTGCAGCATGAAAAAAATATTACAACTTGGTCATGTTTTCATTAGAGGTATCAAAGTTAGGTGAGTTTATCTTGAATTGTTATTTTATTTATGCAAGGCAATGAATCGTGATTTTTCATCACTTGCAATAATATATTTTAGGTCTTGGTGATATACTGCCAAAATCAAAATGTATCGATGGTCTTTTCTAGATTCATGGTCATACCCAGTATGAGGAAAATTGCTCATATATTCAAAATATTGGATGCTAGAGTAAAGTTATGCAATGTAAGCTTGCATTTTTATTTTTGAAAGGGACCTTTTTAAACTCTTCATGGCCTTATGCAGGGAAAAGGTTCAGCTTTTGGCGTTGGTTGTGCAACTTCCACCCATGGAACGGTAAAATCAGTTTAGTTAAATTATATGTTTGATTTTCGTATACTATTTTGCTAAATACTTGCAGCAAATAGAGTGCATTATAAAGAGATTATTTATTCATTCGAAAAAGATTGGTGTATGCTATGTAAACCAATAAAACAGATTACTTTGTAATACAATAGCATTATGGTATGCAAACCAATTAGGAGATGAAATCCAAGGGTGCACTGAGTCTGTGTTTTGCTGTATCGTCCATCAGCCTCGGTGGCTTCTAATAATATAATTTTAGTCAAAGGCCCTTTTTTGCTGTGCTATGACTTCATTTCTGATCAAACTGTATGTTTAGTTCCCTTTCTCTAAGAGTGATTCACTGGTACCAGTAGTTCTATTTTGTTAGTCTGACAAGTGTTTGATGTTCCTCTGTTATGAAGCATATAAATGCATTTTGTTCTTGGAATGTTGATCAATTTCGCAAATTTTGGGATCACTTCAGGATCAAACAAGTGTTATGTATTTCCACATATAGAAGCTGCAACCTAGGGATCAAACCATGAACTTTACAAGATCTGACGAGTATTACATATTTTGTTCATTCATGAGTATTAGAAGATTAAACTATGAATGTTATTCAACTAGATCTGGTCCCTTTTTTATGCATACATGCCACGCCATAAACATATTTCCCTTCTTAACAGTTGGCAACATTGTTGTATTAGTTGTATTAGCTGCTGCAGTCGTGAATGTGATGCTATATGGAAAACAAGACTAAGGGTCCGTTTGATTTTGAACGGGAAGGGATATTTGGAAGATGAATTTGAAAGGGGTATTTGAAGGGGAATTGTTGCGAACGGGGAATGTGTTTTTTTTCACGAAACGGGCATTTTGGAAGGGGCAGATGTATCATTTTATTGTTTGTGTATATATTATTTTTAATTATTTGTGTTTATGTGTGTTTATTGCTGAATGGAATAGTAGATTGCAGAATTTAAATTGCAGAATTAAAATTACATAATTGCGAATACAAATTGCAGAATTTAAAATACTAATATAACATACAGAATACAATGAAACTTTTTAATACATTCCCGCGTCAGCTATTTCGTTTCATATATTGTCTCGTACAACCACCATGGTGGATGTTGTTCTGGTTCTTTGAACGGGTTCTCGATCTCTGTTTCCGGGTTTTGATATACTGTAATATTCTTCGAGATATTCGTCTGGCACTAAATCAGGGTCGTCATCATACGGCATAAAATCTGGATCGCCAGCATTATATTTTCTGATGTAGTTGTGAATAGCCATTGTAGCAGTAACAATTTGTACTTGAACATGGTATGGATACGTCTGCATGTTACATAAGATGGCAAATTTTTTCTTCCAAATACCAAATGTTCTTTCAATTGCCGTACGCCAACAAGAGTGATAGTAGTAGAAAATGTCATTTTCTGACTTTGGTTCATTCTGTGTGTCATTAAAGTCTGGTATATGATATCTCACGAATCAGTAAAGAGTTATACATTTTTCCAATAGTGGATATCCTGAATCCACTGAATAATACTGCCCGATAGGGGGATGAGGGAAATTAGGATCTGAATTATTTATAGCTTCCCGAAATACTTTAGCGTCCTGCGCAATTCCTTCCCATCCTGCTCTTACAAACGTAAAAGTTAAATCAAATGCACAAACAACCACAATATTTTGTATAGCAGATCCTTTCCGCCCTACAAAATGTTGCATGTCTTCTTGACCCACGTGAGCCATCACATGTGTCCCATCAACAATACAATTTTTAAAGAAAGGATAATATCAGTTTGAACGAATTTGTTCTGGGATTCAGTTAAATTGGGTATCGGCCGGTCTAATAATATCGACTGCCAATAAGAGAACCAAATCCAAAACTTTATGAAAAATGGCATTAATCGTACCATTTGATCGTTGAAACCGCTCGGCAACCTGCCTTGTAGGGATGGCCAATGCAATAGTATATAGGAATACATCCACCATTTCTTTGATTGTTATATGCGTTGAGCCTTTCAATCCGTAATTTGCTAACCATTCACACAAGGATCTGAAACATAATCGCTTCGTTCGAAAATTGCTATGACACTGATCTGCGTGTCCTGATAGTATTTCATGAACCTAAGCAAGGCCGAAACTTATAGAATTATGTATTCTGCTCCTTTCTCATGTTTGATTAGCCATAAGTTCTTGAACATCTAACAAATCTTGCAAATCTTCCAAATATTCACATTCAGATTCATCACTAGCTGCCATAATTTGTTAAAGAATAGGAGGAAAATGAAGAGTGGATATGGTGATGTAGTGTTGAAATGGGTGGAATATATATAGGGAGAGGGAAAAAAGAAGGGCAAAAAAATATCTATCGCGTCGGACGCGTCCGAAACGTCAGACGCGAAAGCTAACTTTTGAGCCGTTCAACTTGAAGGGGCAAATACATGGTTCCCATTGTTGACGCATCAGACGCGTCCGACGCAGACGTGAACATTAACTGCCCAGTTAGAAAATCAAATGGTACCTAAGCTATTACCTTTTGTTTTGGTTAATATCAATAAAGTGAAGTTCTTACTGAACATAATTAAACTGTGCCTGGCGAGGCATTTATATTCACTTCCTATGTTCCAGAAAATAGTCGGCAGTTTACGTTTCATGTTTCAGAGACAAAATTAGAGCTTGGTAATGCAAACCAACGCAGCTAACACAATACTAAACAAAATACTTTATTCCAAGGCATTTCACGTTTAACATTGATAACAGGATGTAGAAGAGGTGGACATCTCCTGTGGACATTTTTATTATTGTGAAAAAACAATGCAATGGGGAAGCTTGAATTCACCAATCCATTAAATATCAACCATCGTTGCATATCTGTTTTAATTTGTCATTTGTATGTTGTTTTACCGGTTGTAACCTAATATATCTCCATGTATATGAGTACTGTGTCTGCTACAGTTTATTTCACCCTACATACCGACTGCTGTAATCCATATTACTACTATATTTTAAGTCCACATTATAATTTCTGCTTCTATTGTTCTGTGGACGTCTGAGTTTCTCGCAAATGCTATGATGTCCTTTTCAATCAACTTAAAACTGATAACTAACAACTATTAAGACTATATATTAACCAAATCATCTACCAATTAATTGGCATACTATTGGTTAGTAATTGTGATGAAATAACCTCATTCAACCAACAACTCTAAAAAACAGAATTTCTAACAAAACAACCTCATCGTTCGCGCATGTGCGAAGCACGGGCTCCAATCTAGTATATATACACACATATATATGCTGCCTAAACACGTATACTCATATATATATGTATATACACAATTTTCTTGGGCATGCAGGGACAAATATGGTCAAGATTCAATCTTCGCATGGCAAAATCCTTTTTTGAATGATTTATACAAGAGAAGCGTTCAATGACACCCCAAATAGTGAGCACCCCATTTGCCCACCTCTCTCCACCTCTCATTTATTATAAATTATGCTAGTGGGAAGAGAGAGAAGTATTGGAGGGAGAGAGAAAGAAATGTGTAGTGGAAATCAGGGGGCATTTAAGGGTGCTGCACTATTTGGGGTGTCACTGAACGCTCGCCTTTATACTATATATATATATATGTGTGTAGAGAGAGAGATATGCACATGTGTGCATATATACACATATATATATATATATATATGTGGTGAAAAATGGATAGTTCGGACAAATGAGCATGCACAGGCAAGCAACAAGGTCAAAATAAAGCCATGGATGCTACTGAAACATTTAAACGCATGGACATTGCAAGCCAAATATGATTGAGCCATGCAAGCATACAAAACTCAAAACAAGCCAGGGTGACTCAAAGCAATTCAAATATGACTCAGAATTAACAAGCCACAATCACATAACAAAATTTCAAATGCAAGACACACTTTGTACTCTAGTGCAAGTCAGGACCGATCAGGTGATAAAATACAAGCAAGAGATACAAGTTTGCGTACACAGAGGTATACAATAGCAGTGCACATGCACTGTGCATAATTCATGCAAAAATCGTTCAAAAGCAAATGTTTCAACAAAAATGGTTGTTGCAAGTTCACGGGTAAACAAGATCAATTTCTTAAATTCAATACATATCCACAAACAAGCCCAAAATGTTTAGAATTGTTCCCAAAAAGGGAAAGGGACCAAACACATGTTTTCAGGAAAAAAATTCTTTCAAATGCCAACTTACAAAGGATCAAGATGGCTAAGAAATAAAGCAGGAAGGTAGTAATGCTGACAGGAAATTTCAAATGCCCAAATCAAATATCAGAGCATTTCAAAGCAGGAAAGCGAGAGAGACAAATAACTCGCATGTCACTTTTTGGCAACATCATACATATACAAGGAGAATGTCGTATATACAGGCAGCTAATGCCAAAAGAATTTTTTTTGGAAAGAAATGAATTCAGTTTTTAAAATGTCTCAAGAAACACTTCAATTTTTTTGGAAATATATCTATTGTTGGTATGAAGTAAATTTGCATTCTAGCAATATATACTTTTTCGCAAAGTTTTAAATGTTTCCAGAAATATTGTTTAGGGAAAAAATGAAATAATTATTTTTGCCGTGAAATTAATTATTTCTTTCCAGAATAACAATCACGCACAGGACCGAAGATCAAATTTAAGGATTCATTGAAGGCAAAAACAAGTCTAGATACAAGACATAAATCTTGCAAATCAGTTCTCAAAGAAAATGTTTTTCTAGAAACATTTTAATCTATGTTAAATATTATTTTTCAAATTTGTTCAATTTCTTTTTTGGAGGGCTAGAAAATCGAATTATACCTTTCCAGAATTGCTCAACATGTTTTCAGAAGGCAACAAATCAATTTAAAAAATTCCATGATTTCAAAAGCAAATCAAGCATGCAATCAATCAAAATCAGAGAATAGGGTTTTATTTACCCTGTAGATACACCTACTTCTCATCAGCAAAAAGCATCAAACATACAGAAAAACAAATCAAGGCCTCAAATAAAATCAGAAATCTTACGGTGTATAGTTGAGCAAGATTTTGATTCGAGATTGAGAAAACAAGCAGCGATCATCAACTAGAAAATTGCAAAAGCCATGAACTGTTTTCTTAAGCCGATTTGAATAAAACCCTAGATCGCATTTTCTCTGGAAACCATTAAATAGGGAGTCGACCGAGTTCTTTTAATAAATAAAAATGAAGGGGCCAACCTTTTTTATGTGTTTATTTTTATTTTGGGATTTACCTTTGTATTTAATTTGTTTTATTTTTTAACCATTTTATTTTTTCAGTTTAATTTAAGCTAGGGTGCTTTAACTATAGGTTGTTGTAAAGGCCCGTAAATCCGTACCAATTTGAGCTGACTAATATCCTACACATTCAACTCAAAGTGCACAAAAATACAGATCTTTAATAGAAAGAAATAAGAGGATGAGAAAGATAAGATAGAACTAATAGAATAGAAGAAGAAGAACACAACTAAACAGGATCCGAGTAAACATGAATCTCACAACGGAACGAATAAAATTTATTATACAACATATTTTTAAAATACAAAACTGAATTTGTATATACATACCATATCAGAATATAACTCATATATATCACAGCGGAAATAATCTCTAAATAACTAATAGTGAAGTCTCCTGCTTTGAGCTCCTCCAAGTGAATCTATAAAAGCCTGAAACACTTGAATGTCCGTACAAATTTGGGCACCCAAGAGTTTAGGGAAAACAAACAAAATAAACTATGGGTCGGTCATGAGACTGGTGTGAGTAAATTCCAACCATATCGTTTAACTTTGAAAATCCTTTTGAAACAAAAGGATAATAGTAAGACCAGCCCACACATAAACATGGACAATTTTTACCTTACTATAACCCAAAACATTTTGAAATCATATCTTATCTGATATTATGATAATGTCTAAATACAAATAAATAGAATCTAACGGAACGCTTGCATCTCACGCTCTACATATATAGTATACAATCAAAACCGCGACGCTTATTGGAGATTGGATTCCAACTATGACAAGGTATGGAACCACCTGCCGATAGTGCATCTCTAGAGAGGAATACACTGGGTTCAACAAGAATGTATTGCTACCTGGCCCACACATGACCGACCACTCATTTCTCTTGAGTGTATCGAATAGATTGCCACCTACAGTTGGGCCCACATAACCGTTATCCGAAGATACAGAAACGAAAGAAGAACAAATATGAATTTTCTCTAGATGGTGACAATACACCCTAATGGGAATGATCCACATAACCATGCTGCCTGCCCGATTTTTGTCATTTCCTGGTTGTGAGGCATGAGGTTATAATCGCTCCATAACATCTTATCACCATTCACTTTGAATGCCACATCGTCAAAACCGTCAATTCACTAATCGGTTTCCAAAAATATCATGGGTATAAAAAGCTAAGAGAAACGAATTCCTTCGCCACCAGACGTAATACCTTTAAGAGATCAACCATCCGTGATTTGTGAGGTATACTCTATCAAACACTTGTCCATACAAGTTGTCCTGGGACTGGACAAACATAAAGCACTATTCTGGAACAGAACAACCCTTGAATTTCACTCCGTCTTCAATTGTCTTCAACATAATCTAATTCGCAGCGCTTATGCTTATACGGAGTGGTTTCGAATAATACATCCAACTGGTCTCTCCGTATTGACATCGATGGTCAAAACACTTCTATAGTCGGTTATTTAACTATAGTAAAAAAACATTCATTTAAATGTACAACTAAACATCACAAAACCATGGGCACTTTTTATTTAACATTCATTTTTATTATTTAAATTCCCATATCTTACCAGATATTCTTCAAACCCCATTTTAGCCTTTTCACATTTCTTGGAAAACATTCCCAGTTACTATAAACTTCTATTCTCCTATGTTCTAGAAAATATATGTTATTAACATTCGAAACATTTCCATTCTTTTCACATTCCTTATTTTCTACACTTGGATAATATACCCTATCTACATTGGAAAAATATTTCCAATTTCATTATAAACATTTTAGTCTGCCAAATGTTCACTTTTAAAACATTATTCACTTTAAAATGTGAATATGATCCCTATAACTCTTTATTCAAGTAATACATACCTTTATCTTGTTTACTAAAATCCCTTTCATAATTTTATATTTCCATTCCACTTTATAAACATTTCCTAAGTCAACTTCTTGTTAAATCAATATCAAGTTTATAACTATATATTGATTACGTATCCTATTATAATTTATAGGTTTTAACCAAATATTAACTATCCTATCATATTATAATTCCTAAAAATAATTTACTTTAATACATTCGACATCGTCGAATTATAGTTCCAATTCCTGATAATGTTATATATAAAAATCACGCTTAAGCTTGGTCAACTACGTTAATTTATTGTTATAGTAAAAACTTGGAATACGCTGTAATATTCCCCTTTATAACTAATCTCGACATCATAGTCACGCTTAAGCCTAGTCAACAATGTTATTTTATCGTTATAATTCAAAAACTTGCAATACGCCGCTATATTTCACTTTATAACTAATCTCGACATATCTTTCCATTACAAACTAATACCATCCCTCGATAATAGTGAAGTCATTCAAGTTGAGGTATTTTATTTACCTCTCAGACCTTGATCGACAACGTTCTTATCTTAGAATATATATAAGTCTGTAACCTTAAACTCCTTATTACTTATAGTATCCCTCAAACTATATTTCTTGTTTTATTTGGAATATGGTTTTATAACACCATATTCATACTTCGAAACCTCTGTTGTTTATGACTATTTATATTAAACATTAACACCATATTCATACTTCGAAACCTCTGTTGTTTATGACTATTTATATTAAACATTAACTCTTCACTTTAACTTTATTACATAGTTCTATTTATAACTTCTTTACCAAGATTCATTGACGTTCTTTGTCTTCTAACGTTTTACTTTTATTTGAATCATTATATTTAATTCAAGTAACATCTTATTATAAACTCAATATCCTCTTAAATGAAATCCATTTTAAGAAACAATTATTTAATTAAAAATAATTAAATAATATTTACTTTATCATTGCTGAAGTAAACAGTTTACTTCATCATTAACATAAAATAGATTGGTTGCTTATTTTACAATAACTAAGTATCAATACTTCATTTAAAAGTAATTACTAATCAAGGAATCCTATTTATTTAAAAAATTAATTTCTAAACCATTATTATTTGATTAATTGAAGATTAATAAATCAAATAATCAATTTCTAACAAAGCAGTTGATTTAATCAACTTCAAACCATCAGTTAATTCGTTAACTGATTTTAATTACTTCTCTTCATTTGATTAATATAATTAATCCAATAATATTCTTTAACCGATTGTCTTAAAATAATTATCCAATATTTACTCACAGGATAATTACATCTTTATAAACTTATTTAAATGTTAAACAATCGTTTATATTTACTTTATAAAAACTAATTACAGAATGTTTATAATACAACTTCTATTATAATTTTAACTTCGCTTTAATTATAAAAAAATAATTTTTATAATTTAACTTCGTTGATTCGTCTGGCGATAATTCAACGTCTTAAGAAAAAAATGAATTTACGGTCGTCTACTGCCACTTTCTTAATTGATATCGTCTATTGATTAAATCAAAATAAATGTTGAATTTCCATTCAACATCAATATCCACAGAGGGTTTCAATGTCATTTGGGTTCAAACAGTGCATATATAAATGATATAAAACAAACAGTATATAAAAATATTGAGGAATCCGGTTGGATTCCTCCAACCGGTTTCTTGCATCCACAGATGTTAGTCAATACAATTAACACTAATTCCATACTAGGGAATATTATAGTCGATGGAATCAGTATCCAACTAATGATGTGTACATATGCAACGAGATATATATATATATATATTTATATTTCAACCAAATTAATTGTAATCTGCCTAAACGACCATCACATAGCATTCAACCAATATTAAAATATAATTATAATATTTTAAAATAGATCAGAGTTAGCGAATTTACTCATCTTTACGCGTTAACCGTTAAAAATGATTTGCATCAGTTGATTATACCCGGTGTTCAATTCTGCCATAAATTCAAACGTGCTTCCAATTGCTCCAACCGACTTCAAAGCGTCGCCAACTTCAGTGTGATTCCAAAATGACAAACATTCGTAGAACTTCCTTTAAACCCGGACCACATACATTTATTTTGCTCCATACCCGATCCATCTTGCAATATCATCTCCTCATCGTATTTACTTTGAACCTGGTTCCTTTATCATTTGCCGATCTTGATCCATTCTCGATCCATCGTCCCTAAATCACAATAGAACTTATAAACTATGACTGTCCCTTTTTGTAACTCGTCTTCAGGTCTATACCATGATTCATGAAGCCCCATACTTTTCCTTCATGCTCCGACCATCTTATGGAAAATGCGTCCATAATTAACAGTACACTATCATCACTCTTCTCTTACTGATCTATGTATTGCCATACACCTATGTTTTCACCAAAACAGTGCATCTCTTTCCATCCTTCACTTCCATGAGCTCCAATATGAACCATGCATGCCCTGTGTTTTCTTCGAAACAAGAAGGCTCTTGTTCTTTGTTTAAACAACATGATGGCTTGTACTTTCTTCCCTTATTAAACAAACGCTGCTCTGTTAAAAACACACCATTCAACCCCTCCAAGTGGCACGGTCCCCTCTCACAGACATGGTTTCACGCATGTATCCCATTCGCACTCCAGAGAGAATCCCGTCCCTCTTTACTGTGAACATTCCACTCTAAACTAAACTCCGTCTTTCTTTCTGGTATGCGCGCAACTTCAATGCCATATCTCTCCATTTTCCACTCCTACTCCTTTCTACTTTAATGACTAAAAAAACACGTCCACCGTAATGCATACCTCTCTTCAAAACTTGAAACAAAACTTCCATCTTCCCAAGAATTAAAACGTGCTACTGTCATTCATCACTTCAGCTCACTTCAAAAACTTCACATCTCCGATTCCTCATATTTTTCCACCTGCTAATGTGCCCTCTTCCATGTATTAACACTACCGTTAAACTGCTTCCCAGTTTACTTCTTACACACACACACACACACACACACACACACATATATATATATATATATATATTGAAGCATACCTGCACATACATTTTTCGCCGCCACCAACTTTTCAAAACACTTCACTTTTTCCACGTTTTAAACCAAAAGTTGCTCCCGTCCTCACTCCCTACCACCTCCGTTTTCAGCTCGCAGGTATAATCCTCCTCCTCGGTTTCAGACCGTACCTTCACGAACTTCGTCGCACCTCCAACCAAGACTCCTTGCAAAACTGAAACCGTGTACTCCTTATGCTCTTGCATAAGCACGACAGTGACTAGTAGTGGTTTAGTGAAGATTGGATGCTACAGCGCGTGTGGTGAAGCCTCCAAGAGCTCAATTGATCGAACGGTCCATGATTTTTATTAAGTAAATTGTTTTAGATTTTATTGTGGAATATGGAATTTGCTTGGGGTCTTTCACCCTTTCGTTTGGTTTTGTTGTAATAAAAATGACGAGAGCTAAACTATTTTTTGAAGTGCTTGGGGTGTATATTTATAGATTTATATAACTTAGTGGTTAAGGTAAACCAAGTACACAGGTCATTTCAAGAAAGGTTACGGTATTAAATGAAGACAGTCTAAAATAGTAGGTATGCAGAATTTTGCTTTCTTAGTTGTGAAGTATTAGGGTGTTGTCAGCATTATAGGTGACGGTGGAACAAGAAAATCCATGTGCGGGTGATGGTGGAACAAGAAAAGCCATGTGCGGTGGTATATTAACTAGGGTAGGCTTTGATGTACGCATCTTCACTTCGTAGCTCTTATATAATTATATAAACTTAGTTGTTAAGTCATTGAAATCGTACAGTGTATGGAAAAATCAACTTAGTGTAGTCTTAGCTAAAGTATGGTTTTAAATATGGTTCTTTTGCTTCACTTGGAAGGAATAGGCATGAAGGTACACGCAGGTTGTTTTTTTTATATGTATGTGTTTTGTTTTTCTGTCTACTTGTTTGGAAAAGTTCACGATATGTATTTTTAATTGTTTTTCAGATTGGTTTACCTCAGTTCCTAGAATTACGCTTACGTACGGACAGAATTAAGAGTACAGTCGTGCTCAATGAGGTGTCACGATCCCAAAAATATAATAATATCGGTAGGTTAACTCATATTGTGAAACCCTAAAATATTGATATAGGATGCAAAATACTACAAATAAAAAGTTGCGTGTTTAATTAATTAAAAGTTTTAGTAAAATTCTAAAAATTAAATTGTAACAGCGTCTCAAAAGAATCTTGTCCAGATTTGCAATTGGTATCTAGTTATATCAAATAAACTGTTGCGGTCGATAAACGATTCTATAGCGACTATTTGGAAATTTGATTTGGACATAACTCACAATTTGTAACACGAAATCTTGGTTTTTTACTTCTTTTATAAAAATACAGTTCAACAGATTCCAACGTTTCTTGTTTCAAAGAAATCCGACTAATAACGGATTCTGTACACTCAGTTGAAGTTCAAAATGTTAAATTACAAACTACCGCGATATTTTGGGCTCAATTATATTTAATATATATTTTTATACGTTCAACTTCGTTTTAATTAATATACAAAAATCCACTTATATTACGAATTCGATATTTACACTGATTTAAATATTCAAATACAAACCGATAAAAATGTGGGACGTCACATTCCTTCCCCCTTAAAAGAATTTCGTCCCCGAAATTACTAAGATAGGGAAAATGCTACAATCCATATTATAATCCGGTTAAAAATCTTTTGTTTTACTGCTCAGTTTTAGTTTTAATTGAACTAATTAATTATTTCAATTAAAATATTAATTCTCTTTTTATTAACAAATATTTTCAAAATTCTAAAAATTTCCTAACAACTTTAATTTTCAGAGAATTTTGCCAGCATCTCCTCTACACGGCTCATTCGGTACTACTACAACTTGCCTCTCTGGGCATTTCCTAATCCCAAACGAAAATCAAATAGCCTAATGGCCTGCAAACCAGCTCATAAATATCTCATATCCAATATAATATAAACGTGTACCTTTTTGTCGGGCATTCAACTTTATCTCTGCCATTTGCTATCACTTTAGCATATATCCAATTATCCTTGGTTGATCTCCCATCAATCCATTCTCAAACCAATCTCTCGCTTTTACTATGCCAAACTTTTAGATTAAATTTCAAATCCAATCTCGACTCCAGATCCTTACTCAACAATCCAATTTCATAACCAAATTTAGTTCTGTTCCAAATCTTATTTCACAAGTTCAATTACTTTGCCAAGTTAAATTCTGTTCCAATACGACTTCCATTTAACTGGCTTCAATTCAATTCCGATTTTATTTCAGTACCATTTTCCATCAAATTTAATTTCTCCTTAACTGTTTTTGTGAATCCCCATTTGCTTTGACAATCTTTACTTAACTTCTTAAGTAAAATTTATTTCCATTATTACAAACTCATCTTGTATACTTCTTTTAATTCAAAACAATATCGTCCCGGGAGTTTTTAAATAGCTTTGCCTTTCTAGAATAAATATTCCTTTTCAGGATTCAAAATAATTTGTTTTCTCAAAACAATTTCAAAACAATATCCTTTGGTAGTAATCTGTCACTTTAGAAACTCGAAAATGAATACTGATGATGTGGCCATCCATCGTCGGTATTATTTTCTGGCTGCCGAAGTGAGTTCAATATTATATCACATTCAAAACTTACTTTTCAAACACTTTTATCTTGAAATTTACGTCCAAATATCCTTTCCAAATGCTTGAAACAGATTTCCAAATCTCTCCCAGGATTTTAATTTTTCCATATGTTCAATTCAAAATTCATTTACAATTCCACATTTCTAGAGTTTTATTTAAATTCTGCTTTTAAATTCAGATTTAGTTCATCAGATTTTGCATATTATACTTATATAATATTTCGATTGGTTATTTATATAACCATCTCAATTACATATCTTATTTGATCATAATAACGATCAACACATCCAATATACTATAATAATCTCAAGAACATATACTTCTTTTTATATTAAAATATATTTTGGGTAAAATCATTTCATTTACCCAGCTTTTAAAACAATACTATGTCGAATTTCTCTATCCAAGCGTTTATAAATCCCTATAGGCTACGTCAGCTAAACGCGTCGATCTTGAATTAATATACCACTCAACAGATCAATCAACACAATACAAAATAGTCTTTATACATATCTACAAATATGTGCTCATATATATACATTCAAACTCAATCTAGAGTATTATTAACTCCATCTTTATTGAGTTACGCCACAGAGCCAAGTTAATCACTTAACCTGATGCTCTGATACCAACTGTAAAGGCCTGTAAATCCATACAAATTTGAGCTGACTAAAATCCTACAAATTCAATTCAAAGTGCATAAAAATACAGATCTTTAATAGAAAGAAATAAGAGGATGGGAAAGATAAGATAGAACTAATAGAATTTAAGAAGAAAAACACAACTAAACAGAATCAGAGTGAACATGAATCTCATAGCGGAACAAATAAAATTTATTATACAACATATTTTTAAAATATAAAACTGAATTTGTATATGCATACCATATCAAAATATAACTCATATACATCACATCGGAAATAATCTCTAAATAACTAACAGTGAAGTCTCCTACTTTGAGCTCCTCCAAGTGTATCTGTAAAAGCCTGAAACACTTGACCGTCCGTACAAATTTGGGGACCCAAGAGTTTAGGGAAAACAAACAAAATAAACTCTGGGCCAGTCATGGGACTGGTGTGAGTAAATTCCAACCATATCGTTTAACTTTGAAAATCCTTTTGAAACAAAAGGATAATAGTAAGACCAGCCCACACATAAACATGGACAATTTTTACCTTACTATAACCCTAAACATTTTGAAATCATATCTTATCTGATATTATGATAATGTCTAAATACAAATAAATAGAATCTAGCGGAACGCTTGCATCTCACGCTCCACATATATAGTATACAATCAAAACCGCAGCGCTTATTGTAGATTGGATTCCAACTATGACAATGTATGGAACCACCTACCGATAGTGTATCTCTAGAGAGGAATACACTTGGTTCAACAAGAACGTCTTGCAACCCGGCCCACACATGACCGACCACTCGTTTCTCTTGAGTGTATCGAATATATTGCCACCTTCGGTTGGGTCCACATAACCGTTATCAGAAGATACAGAAATGAAAGAAGAACAAATACGGATTTTATCTAGATGGTGACAGTACACCCTAATGGGAATGACCCACATAGCCATGTTGCCTGCCCGATTTTTGTCATTTCCCAGTTGTGAGGCTTGAGGTTATAATCGCTCCAGAACATCTGATCACCATTCACTTTGAATGCCACATCGTCAAACCCGTCAATTCACTAATCAATTTCCAAAAATATCACGGTTATAAAAAGCGAAGAGGAACGAATTCCTCTGCCACCAGACATAATACCTTTAAGAGACCAACCATCTGTGATTTGTCAGGTATACTCTATCAGACACTCGTCCATACAATTTGTCCTGAGACTAGACAAACATAAAGCACCATTCTGGAATAGAATGACCCTTGCATTTCACTCCGTCTTCAATTGTCTTCAGCATAATTTAATTCACAGCGCTTGTGCCTATACAGAGTGGTTTCAGATAATAAATCCAACCGGTCTCTCCGTATTGACACTGATGGTCAAAACACTTCGATAGTCGGTTATTTAACTATCGAAGTAAAAACAAACATTCATTTAAATGTACAACTAAACATCACAAAACCACGGGCACTTTTTATTTAACTTTCATTTTTATTATTTAAATTCCCATATCTGACCAGATATACCTCAAACCCCATTTTAGCCTTTTCACATTTATTGGAAAACATTCCCAGTTATTGTAAACTTTTATTCTCCTATGTTCTAGAAAATATGTGTATTAACGTTCAAAACATTTCCATTCTTTTCACATTCCTTATTTTCTACACTTGGATAATATACCCTATCTACATTGGAAAAATATTTCCAATTTCATTATAAACATCTTAATCTGCCAAACGTTCACTTTTAAAACATTATTCATTTTAAAATGTGAATATGATCCCTATAACTCTTTATTCGAGTAATACATACCCTTATCTTGTTTAGTGAAATCCCTTTCATAATTTTATATTTCCATTCCACTTTATAAACTATTTCTAAGTCAACTTCTTGTTAAATCAATAACAAGTTTATAACTAGATATTGATTACATATCCTATTATAATTTATAGGTTTAAACTAAATATTAACTATCCTATCATATTATAATTCCTAAAAGTTATTTACTTTAATACATTCGACATCGTCGAATTATAGTTCCAATTCCTAATAGTGCTATATATAAAAATCACGCTTAAGCTTGGTCAACTACGTTAATTTATCGTTATAGTAAAAACTTGCAATACGCTGTAATATTCCCCTTTATAACTAATCTCGACATCATAGTTACGCTTAAGCCTGGTCAACAACGCTATTTTATCGTTATAGTCCAAAAACTTACAATACGCTGCTATATTCCATTTTATAACTAATCTCGACATCTCTTTCCATTACAAACTAATACCATCCCTCGATAATAGTGAAGTCGTTCAAGTTGGGGTATTTTATTTACCTCTCAGACCTTGATCGACAACGTTCTTATCTTAGAATAGATATAAGTCCATAACTTTAAACCCCTTATTAATTATAGTGTCCCTCAAACCGTATTTCTTGTTTGATTTGGAATATGGTTTTATAACACCATATTCATACTTCGAAACCTCTGTTGTTTAAGACTATTTATATTAAACATTAACTCTTTGCTTTAACTTCATTCCACGGTTCTATTTATAACTTCTTTACCAAGATCCATTGACATTCTTTGTCTTATGACGTTTTACTTTTATTTGAATCATTATACTTAATTCAAGTAACATCTTATTATAAACTCAATATCCTCTTAAATGAAATCCATTTTAAAAAACAATTATTTAATTTAAAATAATTAAATAATATTTACTTTATCATTGCTGAAGTAAACAGTTTACTTCATCATTAACATAAAATAGATTGGTTGCTTATTTTGTAATAACTAAGTATCTTAGATCAATAATTATTTAATACTTCATTTAAAAGTAATTACTAATTAAGGAATCCTATTTATTTAAACAATTAATTTCTAAACCATTATTATTTGATTAATTGAAGATTAATAAATCAAATAATCAATTTCTAACAAAACAGTTGATTTAGTCAACTTCAAACCATCAATTAATTCGTTAACTGATTTTAATTACTTCTCTTCGTTTGATTAATATAATTAATCCAATAATATTCTTTAACCGATTATCTTAAAATAATTATCCAATATTTACTCGCAGGATAATTACATCTTTATAAACTTGGTTAAATGTTAAACAATCGTTTATATTTACTTTATAAAAACTAACTACAGAATGTTTATAATAGAACTTCTATTATAATTTTAACTTCACTTTAATTATAAAAATATAATTTTATAATTTAAATTCATTGATTCATCTGGCGATAATTCAACATCTTAAGAAAAAAATGAATTTACGGTCGTCTGCTGTCACTTTCTTAATCGATATCATCTATTGATTAAATCAAAATAAATGTTGAATTTGCATTCAACATCAATATCCACATAGGGTTTCAATGTCATTTGGGTTCAAACAGTGCATATATAAATGATATAAAACAAATAGTACATATAAATATTGAGGAATCTGGTTGGATTCCTCCAACCGCTTTCTTGCATCCACAGATGTTAGTCAACACAATTAACACTAATTCCATACTAGGGAATATTATAACCGATGGAATCCGTATCCAACCAATGATGTGTACATATGCAACAGTATATATATATATATATATGTATATATATATATGTGTGTGTATATATATATATATATTTCAACCAATTTAATTGTAATCTGCCTAAATGAGCATCACATAACATTCAACCAATATTAAAATATAATTATAATATTTTAAAATAGATCAGAGTTAGCGAATTTACTCACCTTTACGCGTTAACCGTTAAAAATGATTTACATCAGTTGATTATACCGACATTCAATTCTGCCATAAATTCAAACGTGCTTCCAATTGCTCCAGACCGACTTCAAAGCGTCGCCAGCTTCCGTGTGATTCCAAAATGAAAAACGGTTTGTAGAACTTCCTTTAAACCCGAACCACATACACTTATTTTGCTCCATACCCGATCCATCTTGCAATATCATCTCCTAACCGTATTTACTTTGAACCCGGTTCCTTCATCATTTGCCGATCTTGATCCATCATCCCTAATTCACAGTAGAACTTATGAACTATGACTGTCCCTTTTTGTTACTCGTCTTCAGGTCTGTACCATGTTTCATGAAGCCCCATCCTTTTTCTTTATGCTTGGACCACCTTATGGAAAACGCGTCCATAATTAACAGTACACTATCATCAATCTTCTCTAACTGATATATGTATTGCCATATACCCATCTTTTCACCAAAATAGTGCATCACTTTCCATCCTTCACTGCCATGAGCTCCAATACGAACCGCGCACGCCCTGTGTATTCTTTGAAACAAGAAGGCTCCCATTCTTTGTTTAAACAACACGCCGGCTTATACTTTCTTCACTTATTAAACAAAAGCTGCTCTGTTAAAAACATACCATTCACCCCCTCCAAGCGGCACGGTCTCCTCTCACAGACATGGTTTCATTCATGTATCCTATTCGCACTCCAGAGAGAATCCCGTCCCTCTTTACTTTGAACAATCCACTCTAAACAAAACACCATCTTTCTTTCTGATCTGCGCGCAACTTCAGTACCATATCTCCCCATTTTCTACTCCTACTCCTTTCTACTTTACTGACTAAAAAAAACACGTCCACCGTAATGCATACCCCTCTTGAAAAGTTGAAACAAAACTTCCATCTTCCCAAGAATTAAAACGTGCTACTGTCATTCATCGCTTCATCCCTCTTCGAAAACTTCACATCTCTGATTCCTCATATTTTCCACCTGCTAATGTGCCCTCTTCCATGTATTAACACTACCCTTAAACCGCTTCCCAGTTTACTTCTTATATATATATATATATATATATATATATATATATATTGAAGCATACCTGCACATACATTTTTCGCCCCCACCAACTTTTCAAAACACTTCCCTTTTTCCACGTTTTAAACCAAAAGTTGCTCCTTTCCTCACTCCCTACCACCTCCGTTTTCAGCTCGCATGTATAATCCTCCTCCTCGGTTTCAGACCGTACCTTCACGAACTTCGCCGCGCCTCTAACCAAGACTCCTTGCAAAACTGAAACCGTGTACATCCTTATGCTCTTGAATAAGCATGACAGTGACTAGTAGTGGTTCAGTGAAAATTGGATGCAACAGCACGTGTCGTTGAAGCCTCCAAGAGCTCAATGGATTGAACGGTCCACGATTTTTATTAAGTATATTGTTTTAGATCTTATTGTGGAATATGGAATTTGTTTGTGGTCTTTCACCCTTTCGTTTGGTTTTGTTGTAATGAAAATGACGAGAGCTAAACTTATTTTTGAAGTGCTTGGTGGTGTATATTTATAGATTTATATAACTTAGTGGTTAAGGTAAACCAAGTACACAGGTCATTTCAAGAAAGGTTACGGTATTAAATGAAGACAGTCTGAAATAGTAGGTATGCAGACTTTTGCTTTCTTAGTTGTGAAGTATTAGGGTTTTGTCAGCATTGTAGGTGACGTGGAACAAGAAAAGCCATGTGCGGGTGACGGTGGAACAAGAAAAGCCATGTGCGGTAGTATATTAACTAGGGTAGGCTTTGATGTACGCATCTTCACTTTGTAGCTCTTATATATTTATATAAACTTAGTTGTTAAGTCATTGAAATCGTGCGGTGTATGGAAAAATCAACTTAGTGTAGGCTTAGCTAAAGTATGGTTTTAAGTATGGTTCTTTTGCTTCACTTGGAAGGAATAGGCATCAAGGTACACGCAGGTTGTTTTTTTATATATATGTATTTTGTTTTTTAGTCTAATTGTTTGGAAAAGTTCACGATATTTTTTTTATTGTTTTAAAGATTTTTTTACCTCAGTTCCTAGAATTACACTTACGTACGGACAGAAGTAAGAGTACTGTCGTGCTCACTGAGGTGTCACGATTCCAAAAATATAATAATATCGGTAGGTTAACTCATATTGTGAAACCCCAAAATATTGATATAGGATGCATAATACTACAAATAAAAAGTTGCGTATTTAATTAATTAAAAATTTCAGTAAAATTCCAAAAATTAAATTGTAACTGCGTCTCAAAAGAATCTTATCCATATTTGCAACCGGTATCTAATTATATCAAATAAACTATTACGGTCGATAAACGATTTTATAGAGACTATTTGGAAATTTGATTTGGACATAACTCACAATCTGTAACACGAAATCTTGGTTTTCACTTCTGTTAGAAAAATACAGTTCAACAGATTCCAACGTTTCTTGTTTCGAAAAAATCCGACTAATAAGGGATCCTGTACACTTAGTTGAAGTTCAAAACATTAAATTACGAACTGCCTCGATATTTTGGGCTCGATTATATTTAATATATATTTTTATACATTCAACTTCATTTTAATTAATATATAAAAATCCGCTTATATTGCGAATTCAATATTTAAACTAATTTAAATATTCAAATACAAATTGATAAAAATGTGGGACATTACAGTTGTTGTGGCTAAGAATATCACTGCTTAGATTTTAAGTCATGTCAAGTTTTTAAGCTTAAGGCTAAAAAAACAGCGGGAGTCGCAAGTTTACAAGGTCTTGTAAGCGAGGGTTTGTTTTCTAATATATACAAAACTTGTGAATGCAGCAGTAGGCAGGGTCTTGCCGAAGCTGGGTAAATCTTGTGTGTGATTTTTATTTCTACAGTTTCTATATAATCTATGTTTTATTTTTCGATAAACCCTATTCACCCCCCTCTAGGGTTAATCTAGATCCAACAGTCCTTTCCTATTTCTGATGACATGTGGTGGATAGATTTCTCATGTTAACTTGATAGTTGTTGGGAAGGTCAGATAGGAGATCCTCATATACTCATATTGTCCTGTGTAACTATTGTTAGCTACTTTATCTCTCCCTATGACTGTTGTTTGACTCAAGGTTTTATGTTTCCCTCTTATTACCTTGGGTTGTTCACTAATTTGATGGTGGGCAGACTAAGTAGCAGGTTGCAAGTTTGGTGTCGTTGATGTTGTACGGTGACGAGAAGGAGGCTCGCATATTATTGTTGCCTACTATCTAGGTGTTTCTTTTCTATTTCCGTTGCATGTTAATGATTATTGAGACTTTGAGGGATGTATTGAGGCATATTGTATTTAGAGATTCATGTATTGAGATGTATTTTACTCAAAATCCTTTGTTTTTTTGGAAATTTGATTCTGTGTTCCGTTGTGCATTATTACTATATCTATTGTATATTTTATTATTATACATTATCCATCCGCTGTGAGTTATATGGCAAGTTCTGTTTTCGAGTTATTCTACCCTGATGATCGTCTCGTATTGGCCTAACACGTCATACAGCGCATCATTCCTTAGTTTGGTGCAGGAGTTACGGGGCGGTCGTCACAATTGGTATTAGAGGTTTGATTAAACGATTTTACCCAAAGTTGTGAGCATATAAACATACGAGAGACGTAGTTGTAATTTCTAATGGATGATTACTATATTATATATAGTATAATATAATTTATTAGTAAGAACTTGAACACCAATGCGGCTTTCTCTAATGTGAAATGACTCTCGTTTCAGGGTAAGGACGAGTCGACAAACTTCGAGACACGCTGCTAAGAATGAGCTTGCAACTGGAGAGGTAGGCGAGGATAGCTAGTCGGGAGCTGCAGTTGCTATTCCCAATTATCATGTTATGTTCGAGGCCATGATGGCAGCAATCATGAGAAGGATGCTGACTCTAGGAGCGGTAGTAAATCAAGGTGTTCCTGTGCAGGCACCTAAGGTTATTGATTTTGCGAAGCTCTGCAAGGACTACACTTCTCTTGGTGGCAAGCCATTTATGGGGACGGAATCTACTATTGAGATTCATAATTTGATGGATACTTGTGTTTCGATTTTTGGAGACTTGGGAATGGACAAAGCAACTAAGAGGAAGCTTGCATCGAGGTAGCTGTAAGGTCAAGCGATGGATTGATGGAATTCTGTTACCTTGGAGATACCAAAGGACCAAATCACTTGGGATCAGTTTAGAACTAAGTTTGAGGAGAAGTTCATTTCTACGGTCCAAAAATCGATGTTGTTTAAGAAGTTTGTTGAGCTTAAGTAAGGTGTTCGACTAGTGTTTGAGTATGTGGCCGAGTTCGAAGCTTTATTTAAGTATGCTCGTTCGTATATTGAGACTCCTTATCAAAAGAACAAGAAATTTATTTTGGGATTAGACGAGAATATTGGAAAACAATTGATTGACCATATTGATGAATCATTTGAGAAGTTAGTTGGGAAGGCTCTACGGAAGGAAATCTTGTTTTCGTTGAAGGTTATAGCTATTGTTGAAAATAAAAAGGAGGGTTTGAAATCACAGCAAGGTGGTGATTATAAGAAAAAGTGGAATCACAAATGAAAATAACAGCAAGGAAGTAATGTTTAGAAGAATCCAAAAGTTGAGATTACTTGTTATAATTGTCAACATAAGGGCCATCTTTCAAAGGATTGTAAGAACATAAAGTTGGAAAAGAAGTGCTTTAGCTGTGATAAGCTAGGGAATATGAAGAAGAATTGTCTAGAACAACCAAAAGATAAGCAAGTTGTGAGAGTGTATGCTTTAGATGTTATACCATCTTCCTCGAGAGGTCCGACTACGGAGGAGAAGGGGAAGAGTGTTGTTGTGCAAGATATGCTTTCTATCAGAGGTGTTCCAGTTCGAGTTATGTTTGACACTGGAGTATCACATTCTTTTATTTGTAATGGGCTTGTTTGCAAGTTAGGTTTAGAACCCAAAATCATTGATAGGCCATTAGTCTTGACTAATGCAGTAGGGGTTCATCTTATCATTATATGCTTTATCGTGGTCTAATTTTATCAAGTCACAGTTGCTCTTTTGTGTGCGATTGTTTTGTTTGAATTTTGCTGGATTTGGAATTATTCTAGGTATGGACTGGCTCAAGAAGTATGCAGCTATTGTGGATTGCGAGAAGGTCGAGGTGACAATCGAGAATGTGGAAGGGCGAACGATTGTGATATGTTGTCAACCAAAGGATGGAGTTTTGTTTGGATTTTTATATTCGCTTGTGATTCCACGAGATGGGTTGTCATCTGTGTCAATCACATGAAAGTTTTCTGATGCGTTTAATGAAGCTAGAGGTTGTCGTCGCACCGAGAGATCGAGTTTCGGATTGGTTTAGTCGATGGAGCCAGACCTATTGTTATTCCTCTTAAGCATATGACGCCTAGGGAACAACGAGAGTTGGAGGTGCAAGTGAACGATCTTTTAAGTAATGGATTCATTCGGAGAAGCATATCCGAATGGGGTGCACCATTTATGCTTGCGACCAAGACTGATGATCATTGCGGTTATGTGTTGACTACATGTGCTGAATAAGGTGACTAAGAAAAACAAGTACCCATTGCCTAGAACAGATGACTTGTTTGATTAGCTTCACAAAGCCAAAGTGTTTTCCCAAATGGATTTGGCGATGGGATTTCACCAATTGAGAATGGCCAGGAATAGTGTGCCGAAGACTACTTTTAGGACACCATCCGGATTTTACGAGTGGTTGGTGATGTCATTTGGATTGACTAACGCACCAGCATATTTTGTGGATCTTATGAATCGAGTTTTCAAAGATTAGTCGAACAAGTTCGTGCATGTGTTCGTAGATGATACATTAGTTTATTCTAGAACTGAGGAAGAACATAAGACACACTTGAAGATTGTTTTGGAAATCTTGGGAGGACATCAGTTGAGGGCCAAGCTTTCGAAGTGCCACTTCTGGAAGGAAGAAGTGAGGTTCTTCGGTCATGTCATATCAGGACAAGGAGTATCGTTGGACCCCGCTGAGTTAGCAACAATCCAAGATTGAGATCGACACAAGAATACGACGAATGTCAGGAGTTTCCTTGGTTTAGCAGGATATTATTGACGATTTCTCTAAGATAATCACAACATTAACTCGATTGACAAAGAAGAATCAGGTTTTCGCGTGAGATTCGAAGTGTGAGCAAGCCTTTGGAATTTTGAAAGGGAGATTGACAAGTTCTCCTTTATTGACTATTCCAAATGGGAATGAAGAGATGGTAGTATATACCGATGCATGTGGCACCGGACTTGGAGCGGTTCTAATACAAAAGGATTGAGTTGTGGCTTATACGAGTCGACAACTGAAAATGCACGAATGGAATTACCTTACTCACGATTTAGAGTTAGCGGCGATAGTATTTGCTTTGAAGATTTGAAGACCTTATTTATTGGGAGTTATATCTGAGCTGATTACAGATCATAAGTCATTCAAATATCTTTTCTCCTAAAAGGATTTGAATCTTCGGCAGCAACGGTGGTTGGAGCTTTTGGCATCATAGGACTTTGGTATAGCCTATACTCCAGAAAAAGGTAACACAGTGGACGATGCATTAAGTCGAAGACATGCGAGTTTGGAAACCATGTTTTCAAAATGGAAACATCTCGAGTATTTGGCCGGATTTAATTTAATACCTCATTGTGAGTTAGAGACCGAGATGGTAGCAAGCTTGCCGATTGGACCGATTCTCATCGAAAGGATTGGCGAAAGCCAGAAGCGAGATGATAATCTTATGGAGATAGTTTGAAGATTAGAAATGAGAGTAGGACCAGAAGAGATCAAGTATTTCGAAGTCAATTGAGATGGTTGGCTTCATAAGAATGGATGATTGGTTTTTCCTGACATAAGTGGATTGAGAGATGGGGTTCTAAGAGAATGTCATCACTCTAGATTGAAGACACATTCAGGAGGTAATAAGATGTATCGAGATATGAAATGAGTTTACTACTGGGAAGGTATGAAAAGGGATGTCGGGAAATTTATCTCGAATTGTATGAACTGCTAGTTGGTTAATGCTGAGCAGAAGAAGCAGAGTGGGTTGTTACAACCATTAGAAGTCCCTACGTGGAAATGGAAGCAAATATCGGTGAATTTTATTGATGAATTATCTAGGACAAGGACAGGAAATGATAATATCTGGGTCATCATGGATCGTTTGACAAAAATCGCAAGGTTTAAACATGTTAGATCAAATAGAACGACATCGAAGTTAGCTGAATTATATCCTAAGTGGATAGTTCAATTCCATGGGATTCCGAAGAGTTTTGTTATTGATCGAGATCCATTATTCACTAGTGGATTTTGGAAGAGTTTGCAAGAGCCATTGGAAATCGAGGTATATATGAGTATGACTTATCATCCCCATATAGATGGTCAGACTGAAAGGGTTAATAGAGTTTTGGAAGATCTTCTAAGAGCTCGTGTATTAGATTTTGGAGGATGTTGGGAAGACAATCAGCATTTAGTCGAGTTTGTTTATAATATTAGTTACCCTTTAAGTATCGGGATAGCATCGTATTAGGCATTGTATATTAGACTGTGTAATTCTCCATCTTTTTGGTTAGAAACTGGCGAGAAGTTGGTACTTAGGCCTGAGATGATAATATAAACTACATATAGTATTGAAGTCATTAGGAAACAAATGAAGGCGGCCCAAGATCGTTAGAAAAGTTATGCCAATAAGCAATGAAAGGATTTAGAATTCTCAATTGGATATATGGTGTTTGTTAAGATTTCGCCTCTAAGAAATACCATTCATTTTGGAAAGAAAGGAAGGTTAGCACCAAGGCTTATTGGGCCTGGACCTACTTGAGAAGATGGCAAGTGTGCATAATATTTTTCATGTATCGTTTCTATGGAAGTTCGTGCATGACTCAAAGGTTACGGTATCTCCATACCAGTTTGAAGGATTAGAGATCAAGCCTGAAGTTTCTAGACCTCGTAAGCCACTTCGCATCGTGGGGAATGACATGATACAACTTAGGAGGAAGGTTGTTAAGCTAGTCAAGGTACAATATAGAGAGAATGATGAAGATTGTACGTGGGAAACAGAAGAGAGTATTAAGTTGACCCATCCAAAACTCTTCGAGTGGTATGTCTTATATATCATATCATACTTATGCCATTGTGTCTTGTGCTATTAGAATTTCGCATGCTAGGATAGGATTTTGATTACTTGAATTGTTGAATGCTAGATTGGATGGTAGATCGGCTATGCGTGGATGGTAGGCATGTGGGATGTTATGTTTGCTTGGGATCTCGGGAGACAAAATACTAAAATGGGGGAGAATATAACGACCCGTATTTTACGTATCGACTGGTCGTAAAATAATTACATTTTATTCTTTAGAGATCGGATCATTCTCATTTTTAAATATGTTGTTCATGGAGATGTGAGACGTGTCCGTGATTTTTACCGAATTCAAATATGACCATTTTGCCCTTAAAGTTTATTGTTTAGGCCATTACTTTTGATAGGAATTGAACCAGTTGCTGAGATTGGTTTCATTGGATTGGAATGGTGGTTTATGATTCCGTAGTGTGGTCGCATGAAGAATTTGGTTTAGCACTTTAGGTGGAATCATTGTTTTAAGTTTCATCTTGTGTTTTGGCAGACCGGTCAGCAGCTAATGGGCTGATTAGCCAAACCCATTAGACCTATATGAGCATATATAAATAGGGGACTTGGGGAGAGAACTAGGGTTACTTTCTTCATTTTAAACTTTAGGTTGGCTACCCATGATTCTCCAGTTCAACCTAAATCCTTATTTCTCCGTTCTCTTCAATCAAATTCATTGTAGATTGCATCTAGAAGATAAATCATCATCAAGGAAGAGTAGACCAACATCAAAGGGGATTAGATCACATCAGACTGAATCATATTAGAGGGATTTCATTACTGTCCAGATCTAAATTTATCAAGTTTGCATCAGATCTAGAAATTGGTGAGTGATAGATATCTTTCACATAGAAACTATGGATTGTATGGGTAATTAGGATTATATTCATATGTTTTATGTTAAAATCACCTTAGATGTTATCATATATGGTTAACTCAAATTCATAAACCCTAGGAAACCTAATTTGATCATATTAACCGGATAATTGTTATATTTATCATGTTTTTCATTTATTTATATCCAAATCATGCTAGATTTCATAATTGTGATATGTTTATGTTTTAATTGGAATTTGTTCATGTTTGTATAATCATATATTGCTGAATTGCTGTTTGTTTTGATTGAATTGATTGTGTTGCTTGAGTTGTATATTAGATTGTTTGTTGTAGAATTATAAGATTGAATAACAAAGCAAATCAGAGGATCAGATGATCGGATTCAGATAAAACTTGGTGGAGGTGCTTTGAAAGATGGGGGAATTGGGCATACACAATTTAGTGCACAAATACACTAAGTGCATGGGTCGGCACCAACCCATATGGGTGGCTTGTGTGGCGATGATTCTTTCAGGGGTAACATTGTGGTGATGAGTATAGACCATATGCAAATTTTCATGACATTCAGAATTGACTTTGGATGGGTCAAAGGCTGATTGCTCGAGGAATGAATAAACCGTTAGAAGCTACAACACAAATGTCGAAACAATTGAAGAATGGGTCGAGGTGATGTACTCGAGGTAATGATGGATCAAAGCTAGACACTTAGCCAAAATTGGCTAAGTGCGTAGGTCAGCACTGACCCATGATAGGTCGGCACCAACCCATGTAGGGAGGCCGTGTGAACTTGTGTTTTGGGAGCGTAAGGATAGTGGCTTCCTGAGGTTGCTGGCAAAGTTTGGATTAAAACGGACTTTAGATGATGTATTTGCAACTCAAAGATGGATGGTGCTTCGATTGTGAACTCACGATGGAGTGGTCGGAGCCGGATTGATGTTTAACTGGTCATGATTCAATATACGATCCAGTATGATGATGGATTGACAAAATGTGAGTCAATAATGGAATGGTTCGTGAAACGGATAGAGTCGCCAAAGTGAAAGGCTTGACAGATTTGATGTGCCAAGGAATCGTTGGTTATCGAAGGGTTCTAGTGGACTCAAAGCAGGGGTTTTATGGGGATGCCTACTAGGATCAGGTTCGAGAGATCGCGTACCATGGGCAGTCACGATGGTTCTAGTTGTTGAGAATGGAAAAGACGAACATATGAGTCACGATGGAGTATGGTAATTTGGCTAAAAGTTGGGTTTTCCATTAGCACTTTTGAATGTTGAAAAGCAAATTCAATTATCAATGGATTCACGACTGTCGACGGCGATAGCTAGGATTTGGATGCTATGGATGTTACGGTTGATTTTGTGTGCTTTCTTCTCTTTTTCTCTAGGTAGGCTATCACTGTAGGTTGTCAAAGAGAAGCAGGATCGGGGTTGTCCTTTCCTGTTTCTGATGACATGTGGTGGATAGTTTTCACATGTTAACTCGATGGTTGCTGGGTACATCGGATAGGAGATCCTCCTATACTTATGTTATCCTGTGTAATTGTTGTTAGCTATTTTATCGCTCACTAAGACTGTTGTATGACTCAAGGTTTTATGTTTCAATCTTATTACCTTTGGTTGTTCACCAATTTGATGGTGGGTAGACTGAGCAGCAAGTATCATGTTTGGTGTCATTGATGCTGTATGGTGACGAGCGGGAGGCTGATGTATTATTACTACCTACTATTTAGATGTTTATTTTCTATTTCATATGTATGTTGATAATTACTGAGACTCTGAGAGATGTAGTGAGGCATATTTCATTCATAGATTCATGTATCGAGATGTACTGTACTCAAGATTCTACGATTTTATGGAAATTTGATTCTTTGTTCAGTTGTGCTTCATTACTATATCATGTTGTATATTTTATTATTATGTATTATCCATGCGTTGTGAGTTATACGACATGTTCTATTTTCAAGTTATTCTACCCTGATGATCGTCCTGCATCAGTCCGGCACGTCATACAGTGCATCGTTCCTTAGTTTAGTGTAAGAGTTACGAGGGGTTGCCACATATGAAGTCTCTTTCAAAAATGTAAAGTGATTGTAACCTTTGTTAGAACAATTGACTCCTACTTCACAAGCAAAAGCATTCCTATTCAGATATCAGAAAGATTGGCATTATAAAGAGTTATGGTTGTATTCAAAAGAGGATTTAAGGCAGAGTCTTGGGGGTTCCCTATCTACACTTTTCAGATTAAACATTTTGCATGTAAACAGGAACTTAAAAAGTGGAATAAACATAGACCTAAAGATGATTACTGCATCAAAGAACCCAAAAAATAATTTAACTTGGTGTGCATCAAGATCCTCTAAATTTGGGGTTATATGATGACATGCTTTAAGTAAAACATCATCTGTAGACATTACTGAATATGATATTATGGAGTTTAAAACAAGATTCTAAAGTGGCTCAGTTACAACTGAGGGGACATGAATTCCAAGTTATTTTTATTCAAAGATCTTTAACAGTAGATCTAACAATACTATAAAGGAACTTATTGTTGAAAATAGGGATTTACTTTATAAGCCAAAAGATATTAAGCAAGAGGCACTAAATTACTTTACACAATTATATGATGGCATAGCGACTACCATCTTTCCTATGTCCAGTACGTAACCACTACCAATGCACAAGGATAGTTTTTTTTTATGCAAGATGTTATTTTGTCAGAAATTAAAACAATGGTACTTTTGGTGCATGATGATGCAAGCCCAGGTCCGGATAGTATAAATGCAAAATTCATAAAGCTTTATTGGGATGAGTTAAAATTTAATATGTTGCTTGCTATTAAAGACATGTTCTACTCTACTAAATTTCCAAAAGGTATTAACCATACATTTATAACCCTTGCCCCTAAAAATGTTAAACCAACAAATATTACTGAATACAGACCTTTATCTTGTTGTAAAATGTACTACATGGTATTCAGTAAAGTTTTTTGCAATAGATTCAAACACTTCCTACCCTATCTAATATTTGAAAACCAAGTTCTTTCATCTTTGGTAGATACATTGGTGAAAATGCTTTATTGGCCTATGAATTGTTGAGAGATTAAAAAAAGCAGGAAGGCAAAAGTTTTGTGTTAAAGAGTATCTCGAAAAGGCATATGACTCAATAAATAGAGAATTTATTTGCTATATCATGGAAAAACTAGGATTGTCTACCCATTTATCAATGTGATATATGAATGTATATCTAAAACTACATTCTCCATTCTTATTCAAGGCATTCCTAAAGAATTTATCACAACTAACATGGGTGTTTGACAAGTGACCTCCTTTGCCTTTATCTTTTTATGTTGACCATGGAATATTTCACTCATAAAATGAACGAGTCTACAACTTTAGAGTACTTTTATTCAGTCTCAAATGTAGCTCACATTATCACTCATTTACTGTCCATAGATGATTTGACGGTTTTCGGTAAATCATTCATGAGCTGTGTAGTTTCTCTATAATTTGCTTTCCAGAAACTGATCCTCTATACATGTTTGAATGTTAACAACACTAAAACCCAAAAAATTATGTAGTGTTTGGTTTACTTTGAGTTCTCAACATTAATTTCAGAAGATGAGAAGTTTTAAAGGATAGTGGAGGTGACAGACTAAAGGCTAAGGGGACGGAGGGACAGTGGATGAATGAATTTGCCGCCATTCTTCTGTTGCTTCTTAAAATACGGAAAAAAATAAAAAGTTGTTTTTGGTTTTGTTTGCTAATTTCGTTTTGTAGAATGATCGTTTTCCACGATATGTGTACGTTGTTCATACTTTTATATGTGCAAACCGCAAAACTAAAAAATTGAAACCAAACGCACCCTTAGTATTTCAGCTATAAACACTATAGAGATCCAATCTTCTTTGGGTTCTCAAATAGGCAGCCTTCCTATTAAGTACTTAGGAGTGCCACCATCTTTTAATTATCTCCATTATTTTGATTTCCAAGCTTTTCTTCAAAAAGTTCAACTAAAACTTCAAGGTTGGGAGATTAAAATGCTTAGATTTGTAGGGCGGGCTGAGCTAATATGCACTGTGATTACCATTATAGTCTTGTATTGGTTATTTGTTTACTAAATGCTTGAATTTACATTAGAAAAACTTCATTCGTTATGCGTAGAATTTTTTAGGGAGGTAGAAAGCATAAAGTGACATGGAAAAAATTATGCAAGCCAAAACTTAAGGGGGGACATTGATTTAAAATATTTACTCGATTTAAAAAAGGTTGCTATGCTTAAACTGCTTTGGAATTTTTTAACACATGACAACCCATGATAAAATGGATGCATAACAAGTATTGTACATAGAAGAATTTTTGGATTATGAACATCAATAATATTGCTTCAAGCATATGGAAATCTAAACTAAAACATACCGGTTTTGGTTAAGCACATAAATAAATTATATGATTGGTTTTTTGAAACAAAACATACCGGTTTTCAAAAAAAATAATCTTAGCCTCTATGTGATATAGTTATGCCTGGATGATCCATGCTCTTTAACATGACTCGATAGGGGTATATCAAGGAATGTGGGTTGTCATAATACTTGTACTCTCTAAGAAAGATTCCATAAGGAAAGAGGTACGCCCCCACGATCACTTAGTACCTTGATGGTAAATCTAACCACTTAAAACGTAAATCCTAAAACAGGCCTTTCTTACCAAATTGACTTATGACATTTTGTCGTCTCACATTAGTCTGACCATCCATAGGAACTTATATCAAATTTACCTTAGAAATTTTGGACTAACCTTGTATCCTCATGTTACTCATCATAGGAAAGTATTCACATGATTTAGTAATCCTTAAAAATCAAGATCTCCTTAGATTTCTTCTTTCGGTAGGGAGGCATAGTTTGCAGTCATTTAATAACTTAATGCTAAAGTAAACATTTAAGGAAATATCCTCAATGCTATTTGGACCCTTTAATATCTTAAAAAATGCATATAATAACTCAATGTTGTCAGCGGTTATTGTTTCTTGATATCTCACGTTGGTAGGTACATTCAACTGTTGAAAGCTTCAAAGTGAAGGGAACACATCTACCGAATAACCGTACTTACCTCGCATCACTGAACCTCTAAATCCAATTGAACTAAATCAAATATTTATTATCCATTAATTCCATTCAAATTTAATGTCTTAAATATCAATTTACCCATAGTAAACCTATTGGACGTTTTCTAAGATATCTACGTTAGATTCATAATTTTACAATTAGAAATTATTAGTGTTTTTGATTTATAATTAGCACATTAATTCATTTATGTATACTTAATCTATCTTTCAAATTAAGTCTTATTAATTAACTTACTTTTCTTGGCAAAACCATCTAGTTTTATGGTGATTGCAAACACTTATTATTATAATAAGTAATAATTATAAATATTACAGGATTGATAGATTACCATCCTATTACATTCGGCCTTTAAAGTGGTTCATCCATTACATCTTATCTAGATTACAAAACTAGAGCTAGAGTACAAACGGTTTTTATAATGGACCATCTACTACAAATGCAATGACTTACAAAGTAAGGCTTAGATAGTATATCTAGAGAACATAACACACTACACGCGGGGAGTGAGATTCAACAAACAATACATATAGCCTGATACGAAAACGTATACCAAGATATGTTTACAACAAATAAATAGTATCCATGACAACATTTGCAGAAAGAAAACAACCAGAAATTGAATACAACATAAAGACCATGTAGAATAGCGACTCTGGCAAGAAGACATCACAAGCCCAAACAAACTTCTAGGCACCTGCCAAGCCAACAGATCCAAAAGTTCATCTAATGCACCAACACCCCAAAGCACATCCATACTAAACTCTTAACCTCCGTAAGCCTAAATACACCTAATAGACTTCAGTCACCGCAATAAGACGACTTATTTTTAGGGCTGCACAAAGTTTGGGTTGGGTCGGGTCAAGCCATATACTTCATCCGACCCGTAATGGTTTGGGTTGATGAAAATTGAACCGTCACCCAACCTCATATAGGGTTGGGTTGGGTTGAAATATGAGTTGGGTCGGGTTAAATAGGGTTGAGTTGGGTTGTATGCATGATTAATCCATAACATAAATTTTGATGTAATAATTTATGTTTTAAGACATGCAAAAACATACCTCATGGAAAAACCAACCAATTTCTCATACCAGTACACCACGCAAGTGACTCAGCACACAATATAACTAAATATCCTAAGCATATCCAACTAAATACAAGCAAGTCAATAATGTATGAAGACAAAGTCCAAGGTACAAGGAAAAGCGGCTGCTTGGAATGAATAAAATTTCATTAATTCGGTACAGATATCAAAGTAGAAGTGTGAAGGGTTTTTTATTTTTTCAAAGTGAGGTTGGGTTGGGTTAATATAGAGTTGGGTTGATTGAAAAATTACACCTGACCCATATATAGTATGGGTTAAAAATTGAAACCCATATCCAATCCGAACTACTTTGGGTTGGGTCGGGTTGGTGGGTTGGATCGGGTTGGATATGGGTTGTATGCAGCCCTACTCATTTTCATACACAGGCAGTCTTACACCAAAGTCATATACCAACCCCCAGTACCGACCCAAGCAGCTCTATTGTCCTAGCCAAAAAGAACAACGGTAGGCATAAAAATTATGCAAGTAGATTTGGGAATCGATCCTGGGTTATAAACAACCCACTAGTACTACTACTACAACCGTTACACCAAAGAACCAACTGGTAAGTGTTTTGAATAAGATCTTTTATTATTAAAAATTAAACCCATCACCACCTCCACCCACCTTCGCCTGTTGCCGCCAACCAGATTCATTGCCTTAGGCGATCGTCTTGGTTGCCTTGCCCTAGGGCCGAGCCTACAGCGACCATGACCACGCACACCTACTACGGTGTTCATCCAAACAAACAAGCCCTACATTGACTTACCAAGCTAAAGCACTAAACTATTTCCCCAAAAAGACTTGGTGAATATAAGGGCAAGATATGAATGGCCTAAACCAGAGGAGGAGGAAGGTTGAGTCGCGAAATAGTTCAAAGATCATGAGAATACCAACACAACATCCAAACAAACTCCCTTCACTATTATATTAAAGTGGTAGGGTTTGAATTCGAGCTCCATGAGGACAAAAACTGGGAGGAGAGGATGTAGGAAGGAAGAAGAGGATGGGTCGGATGTTAGACAGGGATTAACTGAGCAAGATGAGGCAGCGATAGCGAAGAAAGTAGAATAGAAGAATGGGAAACAAGTTCCCAGTCGCCATTAACAAAGGCGACTTCAAAATTCAAACCCTTGTCATGACTAATATTTTAAATTAATTAACTTATTAGTTTATTTATTGTCCTTTATATTAAAGTTAAAAACATTATTGTAATCAAATTGATTACAACCTTTGAATTTAGATAATTTTCATTTGAGGTTAATTATGGTTGCAATCCCATAATTCCATTCAATTTAATTGCATAGTTTCATCCAAACCCCATCAATTATCAATTAATTATGGTTGCAAAAATATTCCATTTTCTATTAAGATATTGGTGCCTATTAGTTAGTAAGAATTAACTTTACTAATTCTTAGTGATTTATTTCCTAAATGTTTTATTTATTTATTTAATGAATTATTCATTAAATGAAAGTTATGGGAATATTTTTTTAATTAAGTTGTTTAACTTAGTTTACTTTTATTAATTAATTTATTTATTTTCCTTTTAATCGGTCAATTTTCCTACAATTTATTCATTCAAATTCATTTACTTTTATTTCACAATTAATATACATTGGATTGCAATTTCATTCAAATGTATGTATTCTAGTCATAATTTATTACTAGAGTACATTTTCAAATTTAATTTACTAAAACTGCTTTTCTTAGAAGATTTACCCTTTGATTTTCATATATTCGTTGAATAAAAGATAATAACTTTGTTTGAAATCATAAGGAATGTATAAATTTCATTTATTTGAAATAAAAAGTGTAGAATAGATGAAATCATGTATTTTACACATCTCTTTATTTTAAATTATCGGTGTTCCCTATGAAATCTAACATCGTATTCTTGAAAACAAAATAACAGAAGATATAAACAAATTTACCAAAATTGATGGATGTTGTTTCCAAAAAATAAACTATTGAAAATTTAAATCTAAAAAAGTGGGGAAACAATCATAAATCAATTATTATTATTATTAGTTCGCCCTAAATTATAAATCCGGATCAAAACAACAAATTTTACAAACAATAAAATATTTTGCACTAATTTCTAGATCCATGTGAAAAATAGTATTCTTAGTAGATTCACAATGATTATGCATGCAGAAAATTTTATACGAACACAAAGATAACCCTATAAACCAGATAAATGAAATATTTAGACCTAAAAAAGCAAATTTACCCAACAAAATAAACTTGTATTGTAAAACAATAATCATAATTTCCTATCCTTACAAGAATAAATATCCCAAATTTCAGATCTGAATGGAAATTCTGATTCAACTCCAATTTCTTTATAGTTTTTGAAAACAAAAATGTGTGATCTTCTAATAAGAAGAGAGAACACATATATAATATAAAATAAAGAGGCTACAATATCCAACTACAAAACCAAAGTAGACAGAAGCGATACAAAACTTGACTATATGAATGTAAAGGAAAGTAGATAGATGAGCTTCGGATAAACCGCCGCCCATCATACTTCAATATCGAATTATGGCAAAACTACCACCCGATAGACAAGTATATCTACTCCAATACAAAACTAATCACTCCATGCTAAATACAACAAAAAGATAACAAACATCCCAAAAAACTCTCCGAAACCTCACACAAAAACTCCAAAGCCAAAACAACCACCAAACCAGATAGCTATCCATTAAGCTCCACAAATAAAGTCAATAACCTGAAACCTGAAAGAAACTAGGCAAACCATTAGTAACCATCACACACACACACACATATATATATGAGTATATGTATATATATACATATATCTAAGAATATATATATATATAACCATATATATATGTGAAGAAGAAATAATAAGAAGAAAAGACAAACAAGAAACACCAAAAAAAAAAAATAACAACAAATGCGATATCTATTACATCTAAAGAAACTATTGATTCTAATAAATAAACTCAAATTAAATCTAACCTTGATCAAAAAACTCTCAAAACACAAATCATCAAAAAACTTATAGTGTGAGTTTGGCATCCAATCTAAACAATAATTAACAATCCTAATGATTAGATTATCTACAGAAACTGAAATAGAATGAAGAAATCTCTGATTCTCTCCAACCAAATGATAATAACTAAAGAATCCAAAACATATCTCTGCCTAGAATTAAAAAAAAAATCTACAACAATCACAATAATCAACACAGCTACTAAAATAATAAAAACCACCAAAAACAAAATCCTTAAAACCATATTTAAAATATAATTGGAAAAATTGCAAGAGAAAAATAAATGATCAACATCTTCATCCAAAAGACGACAAAAACAACACTTAACATCAAAAATAATATTCTTCTTCTTTAAAAGCTCAACCGTATTAAGTTTCTTATGGATAATCAACCACATAAGAAACTTAGCTTTAGGAGGAGAATTAGATTTCCAAAGAAACTTAAAAGGTTACAAGGAAACACCGGAAAAACTAATAAAATTATACATAGAATTAACAGTGAATACTGAACTCTTATCAAACCCCAACTAATACAATCTCCATTCTCATCCAAATGATACAAAGCTAACCTGGCTTTTAGTAAGGCTAATTGCCATGACATTCGCCCTTCTAACATACTATCAAAGGAAAACTCCCACGGGGTATCTAATCCCCTCTATAAACATCTTTAATCAAAGAATTCTTAAAGCAGCTATTATTAAAAAGCTCTCTAAATTCAATTTTAAGAGGCAAACGAGAAATCCAAGCATCATGCCAAAAGAAAGTAAGATTCCCCGGATGAACAGTCAACTTACAACCTAAATTAAAAAAATCAAAACAATTCAAAACAGACTTCCAAAAATAAGATAATCTATTAAACCAACTAAAGCTAGAACCAAAAATATACTCACCCTCAGAATAATAAAATTTGGAAATAATAATCTTCCAAGTAGCCGATATCTTTGGGCATCTAAACCTCCATATCCATTTGGCTAATGAGGAAGAATTAAAATTAAATAAATTAATGATCCCCAGGCCCCCATCCTTCATGGGTTTACAGCACACCTCCCAGTTAACTAGACATTTATAGCCTCTACAAATTGGAACCCCACTCCAAAGATAATTACACCTGATTCTGTCGATTTTCTCGATAACCCATTGAGGAAATCGATGAACGGCCATCCAATAAGTAGGAATAGAAGACAACATCCAATTAACAAGTACTAATCTACCTGCTCTAGACAGAAATATGTTATTCCAACTCGATAATCTATTATTGATCTTATCAATAATAACTAACCAATCGTCCTTCTTAAGTTTCGAAGGCCTAATCTTAAACCCAAATAATCTAAAGGAAACTTAATGACAGAACAGTTCAAGGTGCCAGCAACCAGAGACTCGACATTATCATGATCATTAAAAACCATTAAAGCACTCTTATCAAAATTGATTCTGAGACCAGATAACATCACAAAACAATAAAGAACAAACTTCAGAGCAATAATATGCCTGGGCAAGTGAGAGGAAAATAACAATGTATCATCTGCAAATTAGAGAATGGATAATTTATTATTAAATTCCTCATTACCAATACAACCTAAAACCCCTAATCTAACAGCTCTCTTGATAATTCTAGTGAAAACTTTAGCTGCTAAATTAAAAAGAAGAGGTGATAGGGGATCACCTTGTCTAAGAGCTCTCTGAGATTGAATCTTCTTGCCCACAACCCCATTAACAACAATATTAGAGCAACCAGACCTAAGCAAAAGCATGATCCAGTTAATCCATCTGACACTAAAACCCCTAGCAAGACAAAACTCACAGATAAAATCCAAATCAACAGAATCAAATCCCTTCTCAAAATCCAACTTCACAATAGCACAAGAAAAATTATTTTCACAACAGACATTATATATACTCCTGCACAGCGGCCACTCCATCCACTATGTTTCTACCTTTAATAAAGGTTGTTTGGGAGCAATCAATAAGCTCGTTCATCTTAATACTAAGCCTATTAGCTAGGACTTTAGAAATAATCTTGACGGAACAATTGATTAATGAAATAGGCCTAAAGTCCTTAAGAGAATTAGCAACCTCTCTCTTATGAATAAGGATAACATTAGCAAAGTTAAAACTCCCTAATCGTAAGTCACCACTATAAAAATCATTAAATAAGTTAATGATATCATCTTTCAGGACCTCCCAAAGCTGTTTATAAAAAAGGACAGAAAAACCATCAGGCCCAGGAGCTTTGTCACAAGGCATATCACAAATAGCCTTCTAAATCTCCCGTTCAGAGAAAGGCTTGTCTAAATCAACTAACTCAACCTTAGTATTAGGTGGATAAATGTCATTCCATCTAACATGAATCCTTATCTTAATCCTAGCTCCAAAAATCTGCTTATAATAATTAGTGAAAGCCTCATTTAGTTCTCTCTGAACGGTCACTTCCACATTATTAATAAAAATAGAATGAATCAAATTTCTAGCCTCCTCTTATTAGCCACACTATGAAAGAACTTTCTGGTATTATCCCCTTCCTTAATCCATTGAACTCAGAGCCTTTGCTTCCACATGATCTCTTCTTTTTATAAAATCAGTTTGAGATCATTCCTAAGGTTGCTAAGTCTATCCCTCTCATTGGAGTTAAGAATCCTGAACTCACTAATCTTGTCTAAATCTAACATCTCACACATAATCTTGTCTTTCCTTATTCTAACACTACCAAAAATATACTTATTCCAACGTTTGAGGAAAAAAATCTTAACTTACCTAGATTCACAACAAAAATCTTCGTAGAATTACCCTTATACATATAGTTGAAATAAAACAAGGAATTCCACTTAACAGAAACTAGATTAATAAAACTTGAAACCAATAACCACATCTTCTCAAATTTGAAACTGCTACTAATAGCAATATTCGAATCACACGAAAGGATCATAGGACAATGATCGGAATATAGAAAAGGTAAACCCTTAACCCTACAATTAGAGAATCTATCATCCACCTAAATACTAATAAAAAATCTATCCAATAAAGCGAAAGAAGGACCATCTCTGACATTAGACCAAGTGAACCGTATATTATCTAGAGGAATCTCAATCAAATTATTATCTAAAATGAAATCATTGAATTCCACCATATCAGAGAAATCACCCTCTCGAGGCTATCTCTCCCCAAAAATCTAGTGACATTGAAATCTCCCTCCACAATCCATTGATTGGGGACAAGATTTCTAAATCCAAAACATCCATCCCACAAGAGTTTCCTCTCTAACTTAGTATGAGGACCAAACACATTGGAGATGCCTAATAAAGTATTATCAATAAGAGAGGCTAAAATGATGTGCAATGAGTATAATTAGGAATCTCCTGAACAAGTCTAAAATGATTATCGTTCCAACCAATCATAAGTCCCCCAGCAGTCCCAATGGCCGGAAGACAAGCCCTACTACGAAAGTGAGACCCACCTAACTGCATAAAAAACTAAGATCGGGGTTCTCGATCTTAGTTTCCTGAAGTAAAGCAATATCTATATGAAAATCTCTAAAGAAAGCCCTAACCTTATTTCACTTTTTAGGGTCATTGAGACCTCTAATATTCCAACTAACAATCCTCAACATCTAAGAGAATTAACCCTCTCTACTTCCCTACTCCTAATAAACTCCGCATCCAACTCAATGTTAGTAAAAATGAATGCAATATCACTAGCAAGCTGAAATAATTGATCAGTAGAAAGACTACCCAGAGCAAAAGGAGTATAGTCGCTACCATCAACAGGAATCATACCTGAGCCCGAAATGCTACTACTCTCACTCGAGCTCGGGAACCTACCATGGTGAGAAGAGGAGCTAGCTCTAATCCTTGCACTGCAACGAATCAATCCAATATTGGGAGTTGCTCTCTTATGCCTCCCTCTCCTAGATGTAGAAGAAGACACATCTCTGACCGAAGAAATCCCTCTACTAACCTTTTGCAAATAACCACTATCACAATCACTGGTCTGAACAAAAGAATCCACCACTGTACAAGTCAACTTACCCCGCGTAAGAGGCACACCGAAACATGGCCTCGTAAACAAGGAAAATTAACCCGCACCCTCCACTCCCAAAAAAGCAAAACATCCTAACTTATCCATCAAAAACAGAAAACCTCTCCCATGCAAACACATATGCCCATCAAACAAAGAAACCTGGCAGCCACAAACACTACTTCCAAACACACTTACGCAGCCAACATTAGAACTACTGAAAAAACCATCCACATTGCCCAATAAATCACCCACCAAACCTCCTCTAGCAAAGAAGGATTCACTGCAAACATTAGGAGTGAGATAGACCTCACGGCATCCCCCCTCGCCAGCAAAAACACTGCAATGACTCTCATCAAACTCGCTACCCATGTCCAAATTCATGAAACTCGAAGCCAAAACTAAACCACGCCTCAAAATACATGATTTGGAACAATTCTCCACTTCAAAGAATCAGCAACAACACTCCCACCACGCTGAAAATTAATAGCCAAACCGACTTTGTGTCTACCAAGCTTAAAGCCTCTCTTCTTCTTAGAAACAGACTTCTTGGATATTCTTTGAATATCATCGGAAACACAACAAAGCCCCTCCTTTCTAAATTCCTCAACGTCATCAAACTTCATCAATGACTCAAAATTGTTGTTCAGACCGATATCATTAGCCACAAACCAATCTAAACCGTCCTCATTACAAGAAAGTTACTTATCTCTAGGAGGTGAACTCTGAGAATGACTGACAGTTTCACAATACTGCATATCAATCCAGTCAAAGCCAGTCATCACTTCTTTATCTTTACGGTTCCTCAAAAACATGACGCCCGAATCAATATTAGAAGAAAGATCAACATAACATCCTAAACATCCCCAAAACAGATGGGTCAAGCAACATTGGATCAAGCCTTTGAATATCTTAACCACCCAGAAAGAGTCTTCTTTTCTTCATCATGAAACATCAACCCTTCGTCAGGTAGGACAAACATACCAGACACCATTTCAACATCCATCGCCAACCTCCCATCAACATCCACAGAATTAGAACCCCCAAACTTCGATGCAATGGCCCCATCACCCAAAGGATAACGCTGAAACTCGGCAACACACCGATCACAGTTGACTGCAGAATTGATTGCATCAAAGTGTAACAGAATTTCATCTAAAAGCAGAAAAGCCTTCTTCTTGTTTAGCAAGCACAAATTAGAAAATATCCTTCGCAGTCTAAGGAAATTTAAACAAAAAAAGAAGGCATGCTTCTTTATTTCCAGAGGTCGACGTAAAGGGGGAAACATTACAGAGCTCGAAACATCAAGACCCATCTTTCTCCACAATAAACCATCCACCAGTCCCTCCGTATGCCAACCCAACAACAGAAACTGCGCCCCATCGATCTCCTTCTTAGAATAATCCAAAGCAAAAAGATCCACAAGAGCACTCAGTTTTTGGCATAACTTCAAACAATTGAAGCACATCAGGTCAAGGATAGATTTTCCTTTAAAAAGCTCTAGACACTTATTCTTTCGATGTCCCAAACCTCTACATCTAAAGCATCGAATCACATTTCTGCAATCTCTAACTAAATGACAAGAATCACCACATCTGAAGCATAAACGCCCTCTTGATAAGTTCTTTCCACCAGTACTCTTGCGAGGGAAAAAAAAATCCAATTTGAAGCAAAATCAGATCTAGGGTTAGGTTGTTGAATCACCTCCGCGTATGATCTCTGAAATTCTCCCCTAAAATCAATTGAGGAAGGAGAAATTATCGAAGGGATATAACCAGAATTAATTAAACCATAACACAAATCGGAATATGGAGTCGCCGCCATTATCAAGAAGATGTGTAACACCCCACGTTCATTAATGTCACTCACAAAGGGAATGCATTAACTTCCATGGAGCATATTTAGTGTATAGAATAGAATATAACAAGACAGATATAAATAATGGTACTTGAAAATGTTAAAACAACTTTTATTGCAGTAGAGAAATAGTTTGATTACAACAACTTCATAAACCAAGTACACTCAATATCCATCTTGATAAATTGTTTCAGAGTATATAAAATAAAAAGCATAAACCCCAACACAAGTAGCCATAAAAGAAATGAGTTGAACTTTACTTTCAGCAACACAAGCACTTCCAAAAGAGAGAAAGAGATCCAAGATCAAGCTTCACTAGTACTAGTCCCACCCTGAGAACCTGGGGGGGAGAAAGGAAGAAAAGAGGCGAAAACAAGGGGGGTCAGACATAAATTCTGGCGAGTATAATAAATTTAACAATATAATTATTAAAGTAACTAGGATAAGGCATAAACTGGTAAGATAAGATATGATTATGAAACATGTGGGCATGACAAAGCAAATAAGAGGAATATTCTGGTGTTAATCTCGTTCCTAATCACTATAGGATAATTATAATACTGCACCAATGCTAATTACGCCGCACCATTACTAGTCACCCTAAAAGTTGGTCCTGCCCACCGAACAAAATAATATTAATGGTAGTTTCGTGTACTCCTAGCTGTCTTCATAGGTGTCGTCTACCCCTATCTCCGCTAGTCGTACCCCCTACCATCCCTATTCTAATTACAATGTTTATTCATAATATGGTAGTTATACTCCTAGTTGTCTTCATAGGTGTCGTCTGCTCCTATCTCCGCTAGTCGTACCCACTACCTTCCCCATTCGATCGGCTCCCTAACTCGTAGATACCCATGCTGGTCCCACGGTGGGGTGTATCACTCCCCAAAGTGGCAACCCGACTAAAGATGCACGGCTTATATCTACACGATGCAACACCGTCTTACCTACCAGCCCGGGCCTAGCACGCACATGACCCCGTTGGACTTGCGTTGCCACCGCTAACCATTTTGACCTCTTACAATCAAACCCAATAAGCGTGTCCCGTCCTCGACTTGGGTCGATCTCACAAAGATACTAAATGGGTTACTGGTTTGAAAAGGGTCCCCACACAAGCTTTCCACCTATGCTTGGTCCCCACTAAGATTCCCCACTTAACCCCTTCTTATTCATGTCTTCTTACATATTTTCAACTTTGTTAAGTGTTTATAATTATATCCCACATGTCCCCCATGTTATCCACTTAACAAATCAACATGTGATATTGGTTAAGCTTGTCTTAACCCTACCCGCTTATCAGATCGATATATTATTGGTTAAGCTGGTCTTAACCCCATCCACTTATATCTTATTAGTTAAGTTGGTCTTAACCCTATCCGCTTATCCGATCAATATATTATTATTGGTTAAGTTTGTCTTAACTCTATCCACTTATCAGTTTAGTATATATATATTATTGGTTAAGCTGGTCTTAACCCTTCCCACTTATCAAATTACTGGTTAAGCTGGTCTTAACCCTACCCACTTATATATTATTGGTTAAGCTGGTCTTAACCCTATCCACTTATCAAATTATTGGTTAAGCTGGTCTTAACCCTACCCACTTATATATTATTGGTTAAGCTGGTCTTAACCCTATCCACTTACCATGTTTTACTTAGTTAATGATTAAGTACATCTTAGTTCACAGATACATTGGTTAAGAGAATAACTCCCTAAGTACCAACCCCGAAGACCGAAATCAACATCAGATTGTTACTCAGAGAATCACTCACTCAACCAAACTTCTGTTTGTCATTCATATTTGTCTTTAATCAGCATTAATTAATTATTAAGGCACCTAATCGTATTTCACATGCCACCCAAGGCACCCACTTAACCCCCCTCCCCATGTCCCACCACATGTTTATCTGGTTAAGTGTTACTTAATTTATTAGAACCGTAACCTTGTAAAGACCTCCCACATTAGACTGACATTTGCGGTTGCTGGATTTGCCGGGCAGGTCCGGGCAGTCTTATACCACAAATGAGCCTAACCTCGTGTCTTTACAATTGTTACACATTTAATTTGTGCCTTTGACCTCTCACATTAGACTGACATTTGTGGCTGCTGGATTTGCCGGGCGGGTCCGGGCAGTCTTACACCACAAAAGAGTCTAACCTCGTGTCTTAGGCGGTTTATTATTACACATCTTTATTTAACCCCAAATTGGATTAATATCCCTATTCAATTTTGTCAATAAATTCCAAATTTATTTATGTCCATAATTGTCTCTTAAAATTATGTCCATAAATACCAATTATGCCAATTAATGTCTCAAATTAATTATATGCCTTCTTTAGGGCCATTTTATGCCAATTCACAATTTTATGTATATTTATTATTATCCCATCATCCCCACGCTATTCGAATGTTTTCATATGACATATGTTAGGCTCACAAATAGTCTAACTTATAAAAAGAAAAACAACATACATAACACATAAAATAGATCTAAGGATCATGACATAAACTTGCATATGAATTTCATTCAAACTAGCATATGATAGGAAACTAGCATAAGTAATGGGCATAAACTTGCATAACTTATGTACTGCTATAGATCCAAACATAAAGGTGTGAATTTGCATATGGATCTAAACATAAAGGTGTGAACTTGCATATGGATCTAAACATAAAGATGCAATCTTTCATATAGATTTAAACATAAAGATGTAAACTTGCATAGATCTAAACATGTAGATTAATGTCACATAAACTAGCATATGCATATACATGTTTCACAGATATTTCAACAACCCAAACTTGCATAAGATTCATACATGTATATGATCCAATCATCACAAACTTGCATAAGATATATGATTCAACTTGCATAAGATATATGATTCAACTTGCATAAAATTCACATAAGAACTAACATATGATCCAACACCACAAACATACATACAATTTACATCACATGATTCAAAATCATATTCTCATAATCCCAATTATATCTTATCATAATTAAATTAATGAATTATTTTGTGAATGCTATCATACTCACAATTAAAAAGAATAGTCTTGTCTTTCTGGGATCTGTATTCTGAAACTGAATTGCTCGCCTTTGATGTAGACTTAGTTGTTATTAAGATTTGATTTGATTTGATTTTTGATTCAAGCCTCTATCTTGCTTTAGGGTTGAAAGTGTATGGCGGCTACTCTAGTTTCTCCATTGACGGCATGGCGACTCTTGTTATGAATTTGTGTGATTAGGGTTAGGGGTTTTAGGGTGTTTTTATAGAAGATTAGTAAGAGCCATCAGATTAACCTAGAATCAATCAAGACCATCCAATCAAGATAGAATGACACCTCAGCCTTAATGACTCAGCATTGAGTCACAAAAACGTCATCTTTCAGATCTTCCCAGGGGGGCAGGTCGACATTCAGGTCGACCTGTATAGGGGGAGGTCGACACTAGGGTCGACCCCTAGGTCGACCTGGTCCCTGTTTTGAATTCAAATTTTGAATTCCTGAATCCTTAACTGTTTTTAATTTAATTAATTTCTGAAACTTCGAAAGGCCACAACTTCTTCATATGAGTCCAATTCACACAAATTCAGACTCTATCTCAAGCACAATTCTGAGACGAACGCAATGGCGCAGCCCGTTTCCCTTAATTCCTACATTTGAAATTAAATATTCTTTAATTTGTTAACTTTAATATTTAAAATTACGGGGTGTTACAAGATGTCTCGTGGAAGAATTGTAACAGTGTACAAAGATAGTTTAACTCCAGTTCCTTTATAATTAAAGATGTACGTATAAAAAGCGAATATGCATATTATACAATGTGAAATTTAGTGGAAAAGATTACATCAAATCTGAGAATTATTAACTCACACCGTAATGGTTGATTCACTCCTTCTCTCTTTATTTCTAATTTCTTAACCTTCTCTAATCTGAATGAATTTGGATACATAGATTTGATTTTATAAACTTTGAGAAGTAAGTAGAGAAGAAAAATTGATAGAGCTTCACTCCACCCTTCAGAAAATATGAGAAGAGAAGAAAGGTTTAGGCCCTAATTTATAGGCAAAGAATTGACCATGCCCGTTCGATCAAATCTAATAAATTTGAGTCATCAAACCAAAATAAAATAACATTTCCACTCAGAGGAGAGCCAGTCGCCCTACTATAAAGGGGTATATCACTCGATCGACCTCTTTACATGCAGAGTCAACCCGTGGGTATGTAATACCCCAGTATTTGACGTTGGTTAAATTAGTTATTTAATTATGTTTCAAAAATAAAATTTGAGCAAGTGGTTGAATTTAACCGCGAAACTTGCATTGTTGTGTTCGTGCTAGAATTATAGTCAATTTTCATGTTTGGAACTTTGCAAACAGAGTACATATAAAAACGTTACGTACATAGTAAGAAGACGAATGGAAATTAATTAATCAAATTATAAATATGATAGGTAATAAATATTACTGTTTATATCCCACTGCCACAAAATTTTGGTCGGCCTAGCGCTCAACCGCCCCTTTGACCTATAGGTTGCAGCCTCTTGTAGCAGATAGGGTTTTAGGTTATATAATTTATATATAAACAGACGAATTTTAATTAATTTAAATCTAATGGTTCAGAGTCAATTGAGTTCTTATAAGTAAAAGCCTAGACCCTCACTCTTTATTCATATATTCTGGAGGCAACAGTGAAGCTCTGCCATTTCGACTTCTCCAATCTCTTCTAAAACTCCTAAAATATAAACTAGTTTTCCTTCAAATAAAATAAAATTGGATAATATGAATTTAGAAGTATGAGTAAAGGTTCGATTAAGCGTATTAGGTATTTCTCTTTCCCTTTTTTCCTTTTTCAATTCTTTTTTAGATCTATTAATCCAAATATGTATACTTGCCCCTTTTTTATACATATTATATGTTGAATCTCGCTACATAACATTTTGACTATGATAACTATACATAAGCATATATATTATCATCTAACCTTGTTTTGTAGGAAGATATTCGACAAACAGATTCAAGAACACCAAAATGAAGATTGAATATGTTGTAAGGGTCTATTAGTCCTAGATATTCATGTTAAAGTCTTCTTTGATGATTACACACACACACACATATCACATATATATGTTTTCATATTCAAAAGAGGCAAAGAATATATTTTGCCCAGAAAACAGATGTCTGATTTAAATCAGATATATGTCTGTTTGCTGAGACAAAATTTAAATTTACCATAATATTCAGACGTCTATTCTGAATTTTTCAGATGTCTGAATATGCTATGAAATGCCCTATTTCTTTGCTATTTCATTTTTCAAATTAAAACAGACATCTGATTACGAAAAGTTGCAACCTATTATGAAGAGTCACAACTATATAAATCATTTCTCTTGATGGAATCTCTTCATGATGAGTTACAACTCTTTGTACATTATAAATAGAAACTGGATTTACTTATCAAGTCACTGAATTTCATTCTATCTATCTCTATATTATTCAAAGCTCTCTAATTTTCAAAAATCATACTATTCCCAACATTATCTTCTATAATCTTTCACAAGCTTCACGTTTATCATTAAGGAAAGACTATAGGAATGGTGTACTATATATTGACATATCAGTGTTAACAAGAAGACAAAAAAATCATCAATTATTATGTATTATACCCCTTCGGTGGTTGAGGCAAGAAAATCCCGTTCATATTTTCGGGTAATTGTGAACCTATTTCTCCGGGTGAAGTGAGGGTTTTGTGTTATTGAAATACCAGAAGTGAGTCTGGGACTGGACGTAGGACAGTGGTCCGAACCAGTATAAATCAACTGTGTGATTTATTGCTTACTACTCTAATATATACACTACATCATATTCTCCATTCTACGCGATCCTACTATCATATAGCCTCTTTCAATTGGTATCAGAGCGAAGTCATCCTATAACCGTAACACTGTTATTCGATATTTGATAAAATGGAGAATAACCCAAACACTAGCTCAACTACTTTTGCCGAAGGACAATCTACTGATTGACCACCTTTATTCAATGGGATACATTACAATTACTGGGCTACAAGAATGAGGATTTATATGCAAGCAAGTGGTTTTAGTGCATGGAATGCTACTCAAAAAGAATCTACAGCACCTATAACAAAATATTCAACTTGGACAACATTTCAAAAAGAGGAAGCCAATGCAAATGCAAAAGCTATGAACATGCTATACTGTGCACCAGATAGAAATGAGATCAATCGTGTTAGCATTTGTACATCAGCATGTCAAATATGGGAAACACTCAAGACCATCCATGAAGGAACAAAAAAGTCAAGCAAACTAAAATTTCAGTGCTCAAAAACTTGTTCCAGAACTTCAAGATGAAACAAAATGAAACTATCAATGAAATGTACTTAAGATTTCAAGACGTATTACATGCATCGATAGGACTAGGAGAAAAATATAGTGAATTTGACATCATTTCAAAAGTACTAAATTCTCTAACTGACAACTGGGAAAGAAAAGTACTAGCCATTGAAGAAACAAATGACTTATCAGCTATAAAACCAGAAGAGCTAATAGGAAATCTCATGTCTTATGAAGTAAATCTTCAAGCAAAAAAGGTATTAGCTCAAGAAAAGAAAAATGTGGCCTTTCATGCTGATAAAGAGGAATCTGAATCAAAAGACGAAGATCTAGCCTTTATTGCCAAAAAAATTAAGAAATTTCTAAAGTATAGAAAAGGAAATTTCAAAAAGAATACCTCAAACAAACCTTCATCCTCAAAATTGGAATGTTTCAATTGTCATAAGAAGGGTCATATGGTAAAAGACTTACTAGAAATGAAAGAAAATCAGAAAAACTTCAACAAAAGTAAGAAAGATAAATTCAAGAAGAAGGCTTTTTCTGTTACATGGGACGACTCAGACTCAGATTCATCACATAGTGACAGTGATAGTGAAAGCGAAAATGAACATGCAAATGTGTGTTTCATGGCTCAAGAATCTGAAGTAAGTAAATTATTTTATAAAGAATTAATAGATGTTAATGCTGAACTTTTAAATATTATAAAAACTCTAAAGAAAAAGCTTAAAGAAATTCGTGAAAATCAGAATAAAGCTGAATTTGAAAGAGGCACGTTGAAAGATGAAAAAATAATTCTGGAAGAAGAACCTGAAAAAGTTCAAGACACTCTTACAAATCCAGACAGTCAGCTTTCTCTTTTGAGTCAAGAAATCGAATCTCAAAAGACAAAGAATGATGAAATTAGTTCTGAGAATCACATGTTGAAAACTAAAATAAAAGAATTAGAATTAGAAAATAAAAGTATTCAAACTAAGTTAGAAAGCATCTCTAAAAATATTTCTAACTTTAATAAGGGTAGAGAAAATTTATCGGAAATTATAGAAAGGTCTCAACCATCTTCAAATAAACATGGATTAGGATTTAAAAAAAGAATCAAAAATTCATCCGATCAAAATTGCTAAACTAAAGAGGAAAATTGATTCAAAATTTAAAGACAAATCAAAACCTACAAATTAAATTAAATTATGGATTCCAAAAACTAATAATAGTTCAATTAAATTATGGATTCCAAAAACTAATCTATGCATAATAATAAAAATTATTTATACAAAAGGGATACTAAACCCATTTGGGTTCGGCGTCCTAAGATCTAACTCTTAGGACCCTATCAAAAAGTGGGTACCAATGTGCTTATTAATATTTTTTGCACGTCCCACTCAAAAAGAAAAAAATGGATATTAGACAGTGGTTGCTCCAAACACATGACTGGAGACAAAGATATGCTAACCAATATTTCATACTTTGATGGTGGCTCGGTTACATTCGGGGATAACTCAAAAGGATTTATCATTTGCAAAGGAGATGTGTGCAACTATGGTATTTCAAATCTACCTCTTATTACTAATGTTTCTTTAGTTAAAAATTTAAAACATAATTTACTTAGTATTAGTCAATTATGAGACAAAGGTTTTAAAATAACATTTTCTGAAAACAAATGTAGTATTTTTGACAAAGAACAAAATATTATTTTTGAAGGAAATAGAGATAGAAATATTTATGTTCTAAATATGAAAGTAAATAATAAAAAAGAAATGTGTTTGTATGACAAATAACAACGATTCTTGGTTATGGCACAAGCGTTTTTGTCACATAAATTTTAAAACTATACATAGACTTTCGAAACATGAGTTAGTAAAAGGTCTACCTAAATTAAATTTTAAAGTAAACAATCTATGTGAAGATTGTCAAATAGGTAAACTAATCAAATCTTCTTTTAAATCGGAAAATGTTATTTCAACTTAACAACCGTTAGAACTATTACATATGGACTTATTTGGTCCTACTCAAGTTCAATCACTTAATCACAATCGTTACGTATTTGTAATAATTGATGGTTTCTCAAGATATACATGGACTATTTTTATGAAAATAAAAGTGATACTTTTGGGCATTTCAAAGATTTCATAAAATAAATTCAAAATTCTAAAGATTTAAAAGTTAAAAACAATAGAAGTGATCACGGTGGAGAATTCGAGAATGAATCTTTTGAACATTTTTGTAAAAAGAAAGGAATAAATCGTAATTTTTCTTTTCCTATAACTCCACAACAAAACGGAGTTGTAGAAAGAAAGAATAGAACTTTACAAGAATGTGCAAGAACTCTACTTAATGGAAGTACTTTACCTAAACAATTTTGGGTAGAAGCTGTAGCAACTGCTTGTTACGTATTATATCGAATTTCATTTCGGCCTTTAATAAAATTACTCCCTACGAACTTTTTAATGGAAGGAAACCAAATATTTTATATTTTAAAATTTTTGGTTCTAAATGTTTCATTCTTAATATTAAAGATCAACTTGGAAAATTTAACGCAAAAGTTGATCATGGAATCTTTGTTGGATATTCAGAACGTAGTAAAGCATATCATATTTTCAACAAATATACTAATGTTATAGAAGAATCTTTATATGTATCTTTTGATGAAAATTTAAAAAAAAATAAAATAAAGAACAAAGATGATGATGAAATCATTGAAAAAATAAGTCTTGAAAATACGAAAAATAATCCCATAGAACATATCAGATCACCTCCCAGAATCTTAAGAGATCATCTACACAAAATATTATTGGTGAAATTGACACGCACGTTCGAACAAGAAGTCAATCAAATCAAATGGGTCATGTAGCTTTTCTTTCAACTATTGAACCCAAAAATCCGAAAGAAGCCTCTACAGATTATTACTGGATTATTTCTATGCAAGAAGAGCTAAACCAATTCGAACGCAATGATGTTTAGTAGCTAGTACCTCGACCAAACGATCAATTGGTTATTGGTACAAAATGGGTATATGAAAACAAGGCGGATGAACTTGGAAATATCACAAGAAATAAAGCCAGATTCGTTGCTCAAGGGTACAATCAAGAAGAAGGTATCGATTATGAAGAAACTTTCGAACCCAAGCAAGACTAGAAGCTATACGCATTTTATTAGCATACACAAGTTTTCATAACTTCAAACTTTATCAAATGGGCGTTAAAAGCGCCTCCTTAAATGGTTTTATTAAAGAAAATGTTTATGTAGAACAACCACCGCTATTCATACATGAAAAATATCCATATTACTTCTATAAACTTAAAAAGGCATTATATGGTTTAAAATAAGCACATCGTGCTTGTCATGAATGACTTAAAAATTATTTAATAAATTCTGATTTTCGAATAGGAAAAGCAGATCAAACTTTATTTATTAAAAATACAAATAAATATATTTTAATTGTGCAAATTTATGTAGATGACATAATTTTCGGTTCAACTAATGAAAATTTATGTAAACAATTTTCTACAATAATGACGAATGTATTTGAAATGTCTCATATGGTAGAATTATCATATTTTTTAGGATTACAAATTAAACAAGTTTCAAACGGTATTTTACTTATCAAGAAAATATTGTAATAATTTAATTAAACGTTTTAGTCTAGATAACACTTTGGGAAAGCCAACTCCAATGAGTACTTCTGTTCATCTTGAAAAATATGAAAAAGGAAAAAGTATTGATAAAAAACTATATAGAAGTATGATCGGTTCGTTACTTTATTTAACTGCAAGCCGCCCTGACATTATGATGAGTGTATGCTTGTGTGAACGATTTCAATCAGATCCAAAAGAATCACATCTAAGAGCAGTAAAATGGATTTCAAGGTATCTTAATAATACTAAGGATCGGTCTTTTTTATCCGAAAGGGTGTCCATTAGAATTAGTATCCTACAGTGATGCTGATTTTGGTGGATCCCGGACGGATAGAAAAAGTATGAGTGGTACGTGCCATTTCATTAGAAAATCACTTGTATCTTGGTATAGTAAGAGACAAAACTGTGTGTCACTCTCTACATGTGAAGCAGAATACATATCTGCTGCTTTAGCATGTGCACAAGTAATTTACATGCAACAAACACTCAAAGAATTTGAAGTAAATTTAACTAAATCAACAATATACTGTGATAATACTAGTGCTATAAATTTATCTTAAAATCCAATAAATCACTCTAGAACTAAACATATAGATATCCGACATCATTTCTTACGTGACAATATAGAAAAGATATTATTAATTTAGAATATGTTTCAACCGAAAACCAGATTGCAGATATCTTCACTAGACCGTTATTAGAAAATTCTTTTATATAATTACGACGAGAATTAGGGATTGTCTCAGTAAAAGATATATAAATAAGTATAATTTGTTTAATAACACAAGTACGTTTTTGTGGTCTTAACCTACTACCTATATTTAGTCTTTTTCCCAAAAAACCTCACAATACTCAAGTTCTTCTCTAGCTACAGACTTCTGAAAATTCTAACCACATATTCCTTAGTTGTTCTTCTTATATTAACCTATGGTTTACTTTACTACAAACTTACAAACACAAGTTTCAACATTAAAGAAGCTCAACTAGATACACTATGTCATCCAATAATCAAATTCTTCAATCAGTATTACATTCACATCGGATAGTTCTTCCGATTCTCCTTAATTTCCAACACCTACTCCTAGATATAAACCGTAACACCGTTGGGCAAATTATCACACTGGATGTACTCCTGAAGCAAAGAAGGCTAAAAGAGCTCTCTTCTCATCACTAGATACAAAACGGAAAATATACGACCTTTATCACTATCGGACAGAACAAATAGCTCTACAGAAAGAACTATATTTCAAACAAAAGGTTACCGCTGCTCGCTTAAGCCTTCTCGAAAAAATGATCTACAAATTTTGTGGTTCAAAAGCAAAAGATGTTACTTTACCATTACCAATTCCGCCAAATCCTATTGATCCGTCTTCCTCTCATCATACCGAGAACGACCCAGTAAATCCTACCTTAAAATACTATACCTTCTCTCCCCAATGACCGCCTTATAGTCCAAATTCTTGGGAGAAGAATTACAAAGCCAATGAAGGAACTAGTTCACCAACAACAAAGAAGACTCCACGTTCTAAAAATTAATGTTTCATTTACTATATTTACTATATGTTTATATTTAACTTTTTATTTAAACCATTATATGAAATAAAAAATTGATTGTGCAAAAATTTCATTAAACAGACATCTGAATAAACGGGGTATAAATGTTAACCTCAAAACAGACGTCTACACAAATTAAACCAGATGTCTGAAATAGTAATAAAATGAGCTAAATACTTGCAGGTTGAAACTTTCTTCCAGATAGACGTTTCACAAAAAATTCCAGACGTCTGTTTCACTAAGAAGAATTATTCTACCTCCAGATTCAGACGTCTAAACAAAAAATAATAGATGTCTAAAACAACCCTATTTTGAACTAATTCTTCTCGGGCCAAATTGATGTAAAACAGACGTCTGTTTTCTTCAACTCAGATGTTTGAATCAGAAATGACGTGTTTATTAAAAGGGCATATGACTCCTCCCAAACATCACAACCATTCATCTCTTCATCTTTTCACTTTTACCAACCATAAAATCCCTAGCCCCCAAAACCAAAAAAAATAACCACAAAACTTTATCTTTTCAAAATCAAATCATAGCAAATCGAGGCAAAAAAATAAGAGAAGAAGAATCACTTCCTCCTTCCGAAGAATTAATCCAAAAGTGGCTATGGGATGATACCGCCAAGGCAAGATATAAAGCAATGAAGGACTCCAAATTCTTCGAAGGTGCACTCGTAAAATTTGATGCTTTTTCAAATTATCGAATTCAACAGTGTGCTAGACACTTTCACTTCGAACCCCTAGTTGATTATACCAAGAATGATGTCAAAATTTATCCTTACTAGTGAAATTGTTTCTAGCAAACTTAAATCTTGACCATACTAAACCACAAGTCAAAAAGGACACCGTTTGGTCATGGGTTTGTGGAAAATGAGTGCTTCTTTCAATGCAACGACTAGGCCAAATTTTATAATGTGCTAGGCAAGGTCTAGATATAGACACGATAGAAGTAGATATGACTACAAGGGATGAGACCTCACACAAATTTCTCTCGGATAATCTTATTAATATGCAAGAGCTTACTTCCACTCATCTTGGACAACAAGCTCGTTTACTTAGTCGCATATTAGTCTGAACCATTCAACCTCGCATAAGAAGCTATGAAAAACTTTACAAAAGAGATTTTCGAGCTCTTTACGCCCTCTACTCCAACAACAAATCAATTGGGGAAAAAATTATTATGGACGAATGGACCAATATCACGTATAAGCGCAAGTATAAGACTTTACACTATGGTGCTTATACTTCTCGGATCCTTGCTACTTGTGAAATAAATATACCTAACATTCCTTCCGTGTGCATCAAAGAAATTGATCCAAAAACTTTGAAATTTACAGATATTCCTCCAAATCCCGCTACTTTAGAGTATATGTCTCTCGAAACTTGGACTAAACATGTAGCCTCCAACCCAGAAGCAATCATACCTGAGCCTTCTCACCGTCGTCGAGTTAGGGAAGAAGAAGATGATGACGATATTCAAATTATTTCTCCCGAAACTTCTTCCAAACAAGCCTTAGTAATGCTGTCCCAAAACTAATCTAAACTACACAAAGAATTAAGGCATTATCAAAAACAAACAAATAAGAAGTTTGACTCTATCAAAGGATTCTTAAATAAAATTTGGGAAAAAGTTTCTTGCACTGGCACTTCTTCTAGCCAAGCTCAAACTCCAGCTCCTTTTCAACGGTCTTCAAGTTCGACCGATGAATTTCCCAATTCCGAACAAGGCTCTCCAAAAGATGGTGGTAAAACTATTGAGGCATCTACTTCGGAGGGATGGTAAGCATGGTTGGCGGTATGCTAGTCTACGTAGTTTGCCTAAAAACTCTTTAATTATCTAAATGTTGTGCAATATATTTTGGTACTTCTCTTTATGTTTCACACAAAACTCTAGTATGTGTTGTAATATGTTATGTCTGATGGGATGCTTATTTATATATCATGTCTGTTTTTATTGTATGTTTGTGTGTATTGCATATGTGCTTAAGTTTTTTAATAAGTATTCCTTTTTTCGAATGACAAAGGGGGAGAAACGGGTGACATTATATGCATATTGACAGGGGGAGCTTACATAGTTGTCATTAGTCAAAAATGGGGAGAATGTTGAATCTCGCTACATAGCATTTTAACTATGACAACTATACATAAGCATATATATTATCATCTAACCTTGTTTTGCAGAAAGATATTCGACAAATAGATTCAAGAACACCAAAATGAAGATTGATTATGTTGTAAGGGTCTGTTAGTCCTAGATATTCATGTGAAAGTCTTCCTTGATGATTACACACACACACACGTATCATATATATATATATATATATGTTTTCATATTCAAAAGAGGCAAAGAATATATTTTGCCAGAAAACGGACGTTTGATTTAAATCAGACAGATGTCTATTTGCTGAGACAAAATTCAAATTTACCATAATATTCAGATGTCTATTATGAATTTTTCAGACATTTGAATCTACTACGAATAGTTTTATTTCATTGCTATTCCATTTTTCAAATTAAAACAGACATCAGAATAAAATTTTCAGACATCTGATTACAAAAATTTGCAACCTATTATGAAGAGTCATAACTATCTAAATCATTTCTCTTGATGGAATTTCTTCGTGATGAGTTACTACTCTTTGTACATTATAAATAGAGACTGTATTTACTTATCAAATCATCGAATTTCATTCTATCTCTCTATTTTATTCAAAGCTCTCTAGTTTTCAAAAAGCAAACAATTCCCAACATTATCTTCTGTAATCTTTCATAAGCTTCACGTTTATCATCAAGGACAGACTATAGAAAGGATGTACTATATATTGACATATCAGTGTTAACAAGAACACAAACAAGTCATCAATTATTCTATATTAGACCTCTTCAGTGGTTGAGGCAAGAAATCCCGTTCAGCTGTTCGGGTAATTGTGAACCTATTCCTCTGGGTGAAGTGGACAGTGGTACGAGCCAGTATAAATCGACTGTGTAATTTACTGCTTACTACTCTAATATACACACTACATCCTATTCTCCATTCTACACGATCCTACTGTCATATAGCCTCTTTCGATATATATTTGTAGGGATTTGGAAATATAAGCCTAAAAGTTGTGTTCAAATTTGGATTTGGAATGGATTTCTGGTGAGTGATAAATCTATTAATTATTAACAGTTATATTTATGTTAATATGAATTTATATGCCTTAAAATATCAGATTTACTTCGTTGGTGTTAATCTAAATTTATATGTTTGTAAATCTGGTATGTATTTGTAGGTTTTTAGTTATAGTATTAATTTCTCGCATACAATTCTTTTATATCTTTGGTTAATTATGAACATCTTAAATATGAAAATCGGTCCCTTAATATTTATAGATTTGTGTTTGTTTATTTCAGATTTGTAGGAGTGGGTGCAATTTGTAAGATTTGTGCAATTTAGTATTTTAAATTCCAAATCTATTTATGTTTGGTAGTATTTGGCATTTTGCTTGATTTTTATAAATTAACCCTTTTGTTTTTTTAGTAAAAAGGTATTATTTGAAGTCTATAAGAAATATTAGCAAATCATATGGGGAGAGATGTGTAAATTCATGTATGTTGTACGTAGTTTACATCATATATTCCAAATAAAACATTACTTATTTCTTATGATTTGAAATGTGTCGACATTTCGTCTTTTATTTGTTTGGGAAAATTTACAAGAATTATAGTAATCACCCTTTTTGTGAGATCTTGAATCTCTGCAAGACTGAACACAAAATGATTGTTCTAGTCATTAGTTTGGAATAGAATGTAAAATAATAACAAATTAAAATAATTGGTAACTATGTCAGTACCGCACTAAATATTTATTTATTTATTGAAAATTGGTACACTTTATTACAAAAAACCAGTTCAAAATCTCCTTTATATGCCTCTTTAAAATCCTATAACCCCCTAACCTACATGGGTGTCATACAGGGAAAAAAGTACATATAAATTCGGTAGATAAAATACAATGCTTTCATGTACAAATGAAATAAAAATTGAAAGAATAAAACAATTCAGAAACATCCTTTAGCACAAAAGGCCCAAATCAACTTTCAAAACTATCTTCTCTTCAAATGTAGTCGGCTACTATCATTCAAATCGATCCCCCAACGTTCAAGGAACTGGATATTCTGCAAGTTGCGCTCCGTCATTTTGCCCTTGTTTTTGATCAAACAGGTGAGTTCCTTCTCTCTGTGAGCTAACTTTATAGAGTAATAAACATGTTGATTCTATAATACTCTTATGTTTTTTCCTTCCAAATGAAATAGATAGCTATACAAAATGCACCGCAAGCTACATCTCTAATTTGATCTTTCGATTTGAACGTAGCATTCAGGAGTAAGACTTCGTCTTCCAATGTAGATAGAAGGGCTAGTTGGAGTTGTGATTTCAATTTCTGATGAACAACAAATGTAGGATGAGTGGCCACAATGGAAGAAGAGATGGTTAATCGATTCATGCTATATATATATAATACTATATTATATTATAAACTTATCTTTTCAAAATTTATGTGAACAATGCTATTTTTATTATTAACGAGTGGAAACCCATGTGATGCACGGAAGCATAAACTTTCAAGTGTTGTAGTTTGCCTTTATGAATAAGGTATAAGAACGTGTTGTATGGTAGTGATAAATATATTGTAAATGATACATGTATTTGTTAGGATTCAACCGTAGACATTAAATTTTCCAATAAGTGAATGATTCATGTATAGCTAGTGGCTACAGTTTGGACATGGTGTAAACTGTGTCAAATTTCATGTATCTCTATTCAATTGATGAAAAGATGTATATATGAAATGATGAATTAAACAACCGTGTATGTGTTAATTTGCATTGATTGAACACAGTGAGCATAGAAATATGAGTACGGAATTGAAAAAAGCATATGCATAGAAATAAAAGGTTATGTCATACGAAATTAACCACACCATAACAAAGTGAACAGTAGTTACCAACCAAAATGATTGAAACAAAAGAGCAGTAAATAGTAAAATAGTAGCATTCTTAAGATGGAGATAAAGAACTGTAGTAGTTAAAAAGTCAGCATAGTTCAAGATGGTGTATGGTGGCACCATAACATGCAACGTGTAACAGTATAAATATTAGTGTGCATTAAATACATCTATTTGCAAATCAAACAGTAAATATCCTCTTATAAGAAAACACCAACGTTACTATATAAGCAAGAGTATGAATATCGATGTGCATTAAATATGTCTTACATAAATCTTTCTAAATAACGAAAGATATGTTGGAACTATGATTGAAAAAATAACAATTCATAACAATTGTTCTAAAACTAAAGTGAAAAGGTTAATCTTATAAACCATGCAGTATTCATATATAATGCCTAATTAATAATGTTGACAAAATAAAATCAACTTCAACAAAATTAGATTTTTTGGCAAATATAAATAACAGGTCAATTGAAGTCGTTCTCATATAAACTTCCCATTAGAGGAGAAGTAAACATATTTGAATGTGCATACATAAACAGAACAATATATGATAATGGATGAATAGCTAGCTTCACATTAAAGAAGAAATACACATAGGCTATTGTTCCATATATCTGCCAGTTGGGAGCTCAAGTATTCATGTCTTACTATGCCATCTTGCCTTTGCAATCTCTCGCTTTGTATGGTCCAGAGAAGCTACCAAAAAACTTTTAAACCATAGTTTTTCACTGTCTTTTACAGGCATATACATAAGCACTAAATTAAGTGACTTATCTCTTTCATATCATACATGTCAAACAATAAATCAAACCTTCAAATACATTAGGAAAAGTCTCCAATTAGGTGTGAAGTATAAGTTCTTTGGCAAATTAGACCAACAAAAAGCTGAATTTTGTTTTGTTGAAGGCTTGATGGATATAAAGTCTTTAAGCTTCATACAAAAATACAAAAATAAAATTCAGTGCAAGATCAAAAAACATCAAAAGGATTGTCAACTCTGCATTTGTGATATAATATTATCTTTACTGCTAACGCTTTTAGGTTAAAAATAGTCTGGTCACCATTGCAAAAAGCAAGCATAATAGTAATGGAAGCAACAACTTTAACTTTAGTCCCCACATGTGCTACGTCTATAGGATACTGTGGATGAAGGTACACAATAGAACATGAACTAAATTTACATTTTTCAGTTTCAATATCCACCTATGTACAATATAGTGTATTGGCATTAATCTGATATGTATTCCAACACACACAGCAGGTGGTGGGACTGCAAACCAACGTTTGAAAGAGGTCAAGTGGGTGAAGGTTTTCCGTAGAAATACATATTTGAATGCATGACATATTCTTTATCTTGTTTGTTTATGGTTTTATGTGTATATATGAAGAAAGAAAATATGGAAAGTATTTACGGTGAAAAAGGGAATGTTATACTGGAAAATAACTTGCTTACCATTTTTTGTAAATATGACAATTACCATAAAGATAAAAAAATGGCATTCTGATGAGAACAACGTTCACATTTATGCACCTACCACTTTAACAACACAAAGTATACAAAAGAAAAATTATTGATAATTAGCTTTTATTTCTTTGATTAACATAATACATGATATAGAAAAAGAGTAAACTTCAGCAAAATAAAAAAAAAGGCCACAATAAATTTCGGACGAACTTATAGTTTAGTAGTAAATAAATCTTTGGTGCAAAACAAAAAATATAACAGCTTAAATTTGTAGGATGTTCCAAATGGTCCTATTTGTATAAGTTTTCGATGACAATTATTCAATACAGTCATTTAAACTGACATATATTACATAATATAGGAATGACAACTACAATTGAGCATAGTTTATGAATACTATGGCCAACAAACAACAATAGGTTACTAATAAATCAACTATAATTGGCATAGATTTTCCTTCATAAGGATCGTAAAATTGATTATGGACATAAATCTACTGGCGTCAAAATTCTAATTTGTCTTGTTAACATCATCTTAAGTTCTATTCAATTAAATTCAAAAGTGACCAGTCCAAAAACAGGTACAATCTGCAATAGACGTGATAATTGATTTTACTACATTTTGATATGAAGAGAATTATACTAATCAATGTTGCCTGAAGTGCAAAATGAAAATGGATTTTAACATGGTAAACCCCAAAAGTCAATGTGAAAACATATTTTTTTTTTGGTTAGCAACAGATAATAGTCATAAAAAAATTTGTCAATAGATAGTAATTAAAATAAGTGGAAATAAAATTATTGATTGAAATTGAAACACTTGTTGAAAAAATGGAGAACTGAACACAAATGAGAATCAACTAAAGGTGATTTGAGATTTATTACGTTTATTTATCCATAAACATCTTGTTAGCAGTTTTAGAAGTTGCCAAAATGAGCGCATAAATTCAACCAAAGTGCAAAGTTATTAAAGGAAAAAAATCATTGATAATTAGCTTTTATTTCTTTGATTAACATAATAATTACATGATATAGAAAAATAGTAAACTTCAGCAAAATACAAAAAAAAGCCATAATAATATTCGGATGAACTTATAGTTTTAGTGGTAATTAAATCTTTGGTGCAAAACAAAAAATATAACAGCTTAAATTTGTAGGATATTCCAAATAGTAATCCTATTTGTATGAGTTTTCGATGACTATTAATCAATACAGTCATTTAAACTGACATATATTACATAATATAGGAATGATAACTACAACTGATCTTAGTTTATGAATATTACGGCTAACAAACAACAAGAGGTTACTAATAAATGAACTATAATTGGCATAGATTTTCTTTATAAGGAGAGTAAAATTTATTATAGACATGAATCTACTGGCGTCAAAATTCTAATTTGTCTTTTTAACATCATATTAATTTCTATTCAGTAAAATTCAAAAGTGATCAGTCCTAAAATCAGGTACAATCTGCAGTGGACATGATAATTGATTTTACTGCTTTTGATTTGAAGAGAATTTCACTAATCAATATTGCCTGAAGTGCAAAATGAAAATGGATTTTAACATGCTAAACCCCAAAAGTCAATGTGAAAACATATTTGTTTTTGGTTATCAACAGATAATTGTTGAAATTTTTGCCAATGGATAGTAACTGTAAAAAATGGGAATAAAATTATTGATTGAATCTGAAACACTTGTTGAAAAAAGGGATAACAACACAAATGCGAAGCAATTAAAGGACTAATTTGATATTTATTACGTTTATTTACCCAAAAACATTTTGTTCGCAGTTTTAGAAGTTGCTAAAATGAGCGCATAAATTCTACCAAAGTGCCAAGTTATTGAAGGAAATTATTTAATTTAATTTTCATAATCGAGGCTAGTATAATTGCATATGTTGTAATTAGCATTATATGGCATATAAAGCTTTAATATAAGTAATTATTATTAAACGAAAAATATGTAAAAACTAATAAACATAATTTGATTTCTATACGGAGAAATTAACCTTTCCATTAAGCGATATAATATTTGAAGAGCTAATTATTTAACTTATTAGAAGAAGGAAGATGAAGTACGTAGAGAGGCATAAAGATGAAGCAACTCTAAATCCATTTCCTCTCGCTGTAGTAATTAGCGTGTTGAAAATTTAAAAGGTGTGTTACACGAAACAAATTTACATAACATGTATACATAATCATTTTGTTTGATTATATGTCAATTTAAAGGTGAGTATACGACAAATCGATAAAACAATTAACCAGTGGTTTGGAGTAATTTTTTAATTTGAAGCAAGCAGTGAATAGAATAATTAAATCAAGCTTTGACACAGTAAATGAGTTACATTTCATATAAGTGTGCATGTTTTTCCTATTTGACAATTAGTCTGCAATTATTTAATTTACAGTAATAACTTCACACAGTTTATATTAAATAAAAGATGAAATACATTTTAGGTTAGGAGAAGTAGAAAGACAATAGAGAGAAATGCAATTCCGGCATCTTCTCATATTAAATACGCAGTAGGAAAAAAAATTAGTTCATCCTTCTTTATATGTTTAATGCTCCTTTATCCATGTGCCTCTGCCAATAATACATATTTAAATATGCCATATTTATATAGTTCGTTTGTTATTATGCATTTCAAAAGTGGGCAAATATTCTTAATACAATATAAATTTAATATTAATGTGTTAATAAATGAAGAAATGCTTTGTAAATTTGACTACTGGCATAACAAATATGGTTAGCAGCAAGAATTACATCAATCAATATAAGGCAAATGCGGATGAGGTGGAAATCAAAATATTAGGGATGTGTTTAAATTAGGACGGTAGATTTGTTTTTGCGGGATTAAATCTGAACCACTCTTTATCTTGTTGTTTGTCCAAGGGGGGAATTTTATTACAAAGATTAGGTAAAATTGTGTTATAAGTTTAAATCTGAATGGTTTTCAACTAATGACACGTATATAAGAGTATTTCCCATAATAAATAGAAATAAATGTCTGCAGCAGTTATATTTATTGGAAATAAATGTGAACTTCATTGTTGTAATTCAAAGGGTTACAAATAAATACAAAGGGAAATTAAGATTCTAACCATGAATGGGGAAACTAATGTAATGAGCCGGAAATCTGAGCCAATTTAAAATTTTTATTTTGGTAATTTTAGTGAATTTTGGATATTTAAAATGAATTATTTTAAATAATAACAATGAGAAATTTATTTTGAATAGAATTAGTGTGTATATTTATACAAATCGACGTTAGAATATACATAATTTATTTTAATTATAAAAGGAATTGAAAATGGCGCGGTAGTTCGAAAATTCGATTTCAAATTTCAAATGAATGTACAGGATTCAAAATAAACCGGATCTTGGCGAAACCAAAAATATTAGAATTTAATTGAGAATATCTTTCCAACAAATCTGAAAAATCGAAATTTCATAGCGGGAAAAAGGTTATGTCCAGTTGAAAATTCAGAATAGTCGTTGTGGAATTCTGGCCTTTAAAAATGGTCATTTTTCAAACGGTCTTCAAATTTGACGAAGTTAGTTTTATTAGGACTGTATCGTCAATACGAAGCTAGAAAATAGTTTTCGAGAATTTTTAGAGTCCGTATGTGGTCCCGGTAAATTGAAATGTGTGTTCAAATTCAATATATAGATTTATATTTTGATTTTGACGAAAACAGATCAAAACAATCGAATCAGCTTACGATGCATATCCCATTGTGTTCGAAATGGGGTATTACGCTAGGGACGACAGTCGATGGGTCTCGTTCGGGGTTCAAAAGAAAAGTCAACTTTATGTGGAGAAAATAAATTAAATTAATTAAAAACTTTATAATAGCCCTCCTTTTCTCTCTCTCTCCCTTACCCCTCTTTACACGTTCAGATCTGAAATTTAACACACAAAAAATGACGATGGAAGGGGGAAACCGCTCCTCCAAGCGGAGCGCCACCGCCGCTTCCAGTCGGCGCCGCCCCCTCTGGCACCTCCGCACCCCGCCTCCCCATCTCCTTCCAATTCGAGTTCCTCAAAACGCCCCTTCCCAAACCCTAGAACCCGATCTAGCCACCTCCGACCCCCCCCAAGCGCCTGAAACCGCCAACTGCCGGCCTCCATCATCACCTCCAACCCCTGCTCACTCTCCACCCTCTTCGAATTTGAGCGAAGCCATCCACCACCGAGTTCAACAGCAAAGCTCCTCTCTTTTCTTCCTTCGATCGATGTAAGTTTTATTTTTAATTTATTTTAAAATCAGTTTTACATATATTATGACCAATTCATAAAATATATGATTTTTATTTTTATTTATATAGTTATGGAATAAAAATATAATTTTTATATAAGAATGAAGTTAAAAATATAATTATATATAATTATAAAGTTAAAAATATAATTTTTATTATATTACTAGCCAGATAAAAATATAATTTTTATCATGGATGTAGCGGTGTAAAGGAGTGATTTTTACATATGTAGTAGAGATATAAAAATTCGACTTTTATATATATAAAGAAGCGATAAAAATTCGATTTATATATATATATATATGTAATGGAAATAAAAATATGATTTTTACGTACATGTAGTGATAATAAAAATGTGATTTTTATTAGGAACAGCGTGTAAAGGATTGCACTGAATTTCAGGCAAATCCCAACTATTTAGAAATTTGAAAATAAAATGGCGGAGTGGAACCCAAAGGTGAGAACTTCTCACTTTAAATTTTCTTTTCTAGTTAAAATATATACTAGGATGCAGACGGTGCTTAGCAGCACCCGACACCCGTTGTCCACAGACCATGGACGACTTGTTTGATTTTGTTGTGTGGTAAAAATTGATTGTGATGTGGAATGAATGGAAATATATTCATGTGTTGAAATAAATATTTTATTGTTAAAAAAATAATTTTTAACGGGTATGTGAATTAAATAAATATTCATTTACAAATCGAACGATTTGTTTATGTACACCCATTTGAAGGATATTGATTGGGACGATAAATTTTAAACATCGCCCAACTGTACAAATAACATTTAGTGTTTTTGATTTGAAACCCCACACAGGTGTTGGGATGATATTTGGCGTACACTAATCCCAATTATTTAGTTGTATGTCGATCGATAGGTTGACAGACAGTTGTGTGGTGCACTCTGGATGATGGTTGATTATTTATCATTGCTATTATATACATGTGTTGTATAGAATCCATATAAATAACATTATATTGTAATTGATTAGGTCCCATTCCAATTCAGAAAATAAATTATATTCATGTGTTGAATAAACAAAATAGTCATGTGTTGACAGTACTCATGTGTTGAGAATATTCATGTGTTGAAACCATTCATGTGTTGAAAATATTCATGTGTTGAAACGATTCATGTGTTGAACGAAATATTTATACAATAAAATTCACATTTTTATTGTAAGTAAGAATTAATAAATATTCATGTGTTGAATAAAATATATATTCATGTGTTGAAGAAAATATTCATTTGCTGAATAGAATAACGAAGTTATTGAAATATATAAAGCCGTGTTGATTAGATTTGCGCCATTTTGACGCGAACGATATTTATATCGATTATTTTCGTTTTTATAATGAATATAGAAAAGGAAGTGATTTCAAAATATAACGTTTATCATTTATATATTAATGATATGGAATATTCAATTTTGATTTAAAATTGAATATGAAGTTGAAATCATTTTTAAAATGAATTTAAATGATTTATAAAATACGTGTAGAATTGAAATCCACAAAATATATGTAATATATATATTATATATATTAAATGGCCTGAATATAACGCGCCGCGCCGCGGTAGTTCGCGAATTTCAACCGTTGACTTCGAGTTGACGTTACGGGAGATCCGAACGTCGGATTCTCCTGGAACATGAACCGTTGGGTTCGTATCGAAAAGAGGTTTCCAATGAATATTAGAAAATTGAAATCTAACGGTTGGATTTGGAATTATGTCCAAATCAAATTTGGAAAAGGTCGTTGTAAGTGCAGTTCGACGACCGTTATTGGAAATCGACTGTAGGGGCCTTGATAAAATTATTAAAAATATCAATAATTTGTGTAAAATCATAATAAATGATTTAGAAAGAATTGGGGTGAAAAATCCCATATTTAAAAAGGATAAAATATATTTTTATTGAAATGAACCAGTTATGAACTAGAATTATAATCCAATATTTTTGAATAATAAATTGGATTTTAAGTGGTTTTAAAAATTATCAGAATTTCCAATATATGAATTGGAGAGGATTTGAATCGAAATTATCTTCGGAATATTTCGATGTTGGATTTCGTGATTATACAAGTTTGGTTGTGGAAATTTGAAAGATATATTTATATCGTTATTTCCAATACGATATTTGTTGGTTTCAGAATTTGATATTGAATATAAGCTGATATATTTTCTATTCAGAGCCTTGTATTTAATATCAAATGGGATTTTGAGTTCGTCGTGAATGGTGTCTTAAATAACACTGTTCTTGAACCCAGCTTAGAAAAGAATAAATATTTTAATTAAGATTTAGTGAAATTGTCCAGTTAATTAGTATTTAATTGGAAATGAATTTAAATAGGTTTTTGGGTTTATCGTGAGCGGTGTTTTGAATAACACTTGTTCTTTAACCCGATTAACAATGGAATGTGATTTTGGGTTTATCATGAACCGTGTTTTAGATGACATTGGTTCTTTAACCCAGTTAAAGACAGGATATTGATTTTTTGGGAAGATTAAAACTAAGTGGAGTTTTAATGAATCTTTAGTTAGATTAAAGTGATCGAGAATGGAGTACACCAGTTTTGCTCCGAAGCGATAGTTAAATCTTTGATTAGATTTGAATGTGAAATGGTAATTAATATTTACCGATAACACCGTGGTGTTAGATATGGAGTATTACCAGTTTTGCTCCATGGGATGAATAGGTTGGGATTGGGAAATAAAATAAATGATTACTTCGGTGTGGTTCGTTAATCCCGACTAGTTTGGAAAACCTTAACATGGTTTGAAATGATATCCGAAGGAAGATTAAAGAATAAATTTAGAAGAATTTATCTTTGATAAAATTAATGGGAACCTTTCCCTAAGAATGTGAATATTTGAATAAAGAATATTATGAATTGGAATGAGGCATATGTTGTGTTTGTGTAACACTTGTTTATTATATACGCGGGTTATTCGGAAAGGCCGGGTTTATACCCATTCCGAATAACTGATTCGACGATAAGTCGAAGATGAAGACGGTGGTTGAAGACCGGAGGTCTTCACATCGTTTGGATGATTGTTGATGATCTTGATTGGGCTGTACACCCAAGAGGAGGGAATCAATTGGTGATCGTCCAGACGTACTTGAGATCAATGGATATGCGAGGAATAAGGTTCCTCCGGTTTCGTTCAGACCCGGAACGAACTTGTAAATGAACTGTGTGTCTGACATTGGATTTTATTCTGTGTGATTGATTTCTATTAAATATATATCTGTTTGGCGGTGGAGAATTTATTCTCTTGCTTAATGCCCTTCTCTGAGACGTACGAGCTCAGAGGTTGTATATTGATGGGTATCAATCGCATGGCATGAATTGCCTGTTTGGCATGCCTAAGGGGCAGATGATCAAGGCTTCTGTTGAAAAGCAAAGACTTGTGGTTGATGATCAAAGCACGACCTATGTGACACAGCTTTGTGTATAGCATTAATTCACGAGCCTCACACCTCGGTATGAGTCAAAAACGGGATAGTGACTGCAGAGGGAGCATGACATTTTTTTCTAGCTATGGGTGATGTCAGTGACCTACCAGCCCTGACATTTATATACTTTTTACCTGTGTGGTTGTTGGATGCGAGGTGCCTCGGATATAGGTCTGAAAGGATCGGGAAACGTGTGTTCAGGAATTGCCAATCCTCAAAAGTAAGAGAGGACCGACCCTGAAGATCCAGGATCGCTGTGTGTGGTCCTGAGACATTTGCTAGAGTGTCTCGAACGGAGAGGAGCTTGCCCCTTGACTCGACTCATGACGAAAATCCAATTTCCAATACGACCTTTGCGGTTTTAATTGTAGAACTAGTTTGGCGACATGTGGTATGGGGCACTTATGTCGTCTATGATTGATATTTATGATTGAAATTGTTTTGACACTATACACTTATAGTAATAATAAAAGACGAAATTTAGCATACCAAGCATTCTTTGGCTATTATAAGGTAAAACCCTATCCTTTGGCTTGCGTTGCATTGTGTGATGGGACCTGGGTCTTATAATAGCTTCATTTTTTTTATTTAGCATTGCGCTGTTTGTTTAGGGCACTAGTATTCTTGGGAGGAAACCCGTTCCACGTTATACGGCGTGGTCCCTTGATTTACCTAACTTTAAAAATAAAGATTAATAACTGTTTTAGTTCTCACACCAGTCACATGACTGACGTGGAGTTTATTGTTTTAACCTAAACTCTGGGTGCCCTTATTTTTCGCACGGGCAGCTAATAGTTTTGGTTTTGCAGATTTATATTCATAGGATCCTGGTTTACAGCTGGAACGATACTCGGAAAGCTTTGTATCCGTGTATTTCTTTCAGTGTGCTTTGTATTATTCTTCCGCTACTATGTATTTAAATGTAATTTAAATCTCTGATATTTTTTTGATGTATAATATTTATTCATACTCTGTATATTCTTGTATTTTGATGGAATTGTTGTAATAAACAATGAAATGTTCTTATGTTTGAGTTCCAATTTGTCGTGTTCTCAAACAATCAGGGGTTTCGAACGGTCTTGTCGGTTTAGCGATCAATTCAGATCGAGCGAAATTCCCAATTGTTACAATTAATAAGGAAATAAATGTCATGAGGTTCAAATTTAAAATGAACAGGAATAAACATTGTAACTCTAATTACTGAAATTTATATAATAAACTTATGTGTATATAAAAACCAATAAAGTAAAATAAAATAGTGAAACAAATGGGAGTTACAATAAATAAAATTAATATGATTAAAAGGGATTGATGTCAATGGCATTTTATAAGTGTCTACTACCTTAGAAAATGTGACTGCTATGGTCATTAATGGCATATGATAATTGCAGAAATTAGTTGAGTTAATTAAGTGTCTCTTTCCTTAGGAAATGTGACTGTTATGATCTTTAACAACATGTGAGAATTATGAAATTTAATTGACTTATTTGCATGTCCAGAGCCTTAAGGAATATGACTGTTGCGGTCATCAATGGCGTGTAACTATTATGATAATTAATTGAATTAAAGGGGATTTAATGGAAAATTTGGGTATTGATTGTCTTCTAGTTAATACTAAGTCCAATAAGTAAATAAATATCCTTGAAACGTGAATCTTTGGAAATCATCCTTATCTTATTTCTGTTAAATTTCTAGAAATAATATCTATAATTAAACGATTGGACTTAGTAGGTTAATGATGCCAGGTCAATTGCATTATCTGACAAAAGCCTGCACTTTCCAGCAGTTGGATATATGTACAACTAATGTGAGATATCATTGACCAAAGGAACCTGTGATGATAATTAATTGTGTAACAGGAATTTATTTCAAAGGTTTACTTCAAGTGTTCAGGTGTTAATTAGTTGTAGAGACCACGTCCCTTCCAAAATTATGAGAAACCAAAAAGAGAATAATTCGATAGCGTAGCCTACTTCAGGATTATAGGTATTAAGTGATCAGACAGCTCACCTCCCTATAAATAAGAAGTATTAAGTGGTTAGTTGGGAGCAAGATTGGTATCTTTGCGATAATGTGCTTCCTTTAGGTAGTAAGTGAATGGATTAGAGTCCTCCTTAAGATAAGGTATGAAATGACCGCCACGATAGTATTATTGGTCTACCTATCCTGTAGGAAGTATTGAGTGGTTTGGGGATTATCTAACAAGGTTAGCTAAATAGTAACATAGAAGTCCATCAGGGGAAGGTCATTGTAACACCCCGAATTTTAGTTAATGCTAAAATTCACTAATTACAAGATAAATAATCTCAGACCTGAGAATTGGGGGAAACGGACTGCGTCATTGCGTTCGTCTCGGAAAAATACGCAGAATAGAGTCCGAAATTTTGTAAATCGGAGTCCGTATGGCCCAGTTAAGGCCCAATGAAGTTTGCAGGAAATCTAAAGCTAAAAACAGATTTAAAAATTCAAATTCAGATTTCAGAATAGAACCAGCGGGGCCAGGCGGGAAAATTCCCGCCCTAACCATGTCGACAGGGCTGTCGACAGGCCTGTCGACAGGGGGGGTTGACTTGCCTGTCGACACGGCGTGTCGAACCAGAGAGCTTGGGTGCACCAGATCTGGTTTTCTGGCTAGGGCTGGGCTGGGTTCTAGAGATTTCCTAAATCTAACGGACCTAATCTAATCTAGGGTTAATCTAAGGGCCTAAAACACTCACCTAATCTATAAATACACCCTAAACCTACCCTAATCCATACTAAAAATAGGAATGATGGCCTCATGCCGCCAAATTAAATCTTAGAAGGAGCCTCCACTAATTTATGAAGGAAGTTGCAAGCTAATCAACCTCTAATCATCATCATCTTCATATTTAGCATCTAATTCCACTTCATAAGTTTTCTAATCTTGGGTTTGGTGAGTTTCTATCGCTTTAACATCAATTGCTAAAGTAAGTAGATTGGGTGTAATGAGACTTATGGTCTTAAATGCGGATTAGTGAGTTTGAATCATTTGTAATGATATGCTACTCTATGTTTCCTATGTTTATGCATATTTAATGAGGGGGTTTATGCATGTTTAATAAGTTGGTTTATGCATGTTTAACAAGTGGGTTTATGCATGTTTAATAAGTTGGTTTATGCATGTTTAACAAGTGGGTTTATGCATCTTTAATAAGTGGGTTTATGCATGTTTAACAAGTGAGTTATGCATGCTTATGCAAGTATGTGAATGCTTATGCAAGTTATGTGTATGCTTAAATGCAAGTTTAACATGATATGCAAGTTATGCATGCTTATGCAAGTATGTGAATGCTTATGCAAGTTATGTGTATGCTTAAATGCAAGTTTAACATGATATGCAAGTTATGCATGCTTATGCAAGTATGTGGATGCTTATGCAAGAATGTGAATGCTTATGCAAGTTATGTGTATGCTTAAATGCATGTTATGCAAGTTATGAGAATGCTTATATGCAAGTTCAACATGTTATGCAAGATATGTGTATGATAATATGCAAGTTCATATGCAACATGTTATGCAAGTCATGTGTATGATAATATGCAAGTTTGGTTTAAATGTAGTTGGGTTAATATATGCTCATATATGCAAGTTGACATCCTCTTAACCCATGACAAAGTTATATGTTAAGATTTGGTTAAACCCATGATATTTGTGATGGATCTTCCCTTTATTATGAAATGAGAACGATTTGCGTGGGGAACGATGGGGTTAATAAATATGTTAAGAAAAGTATGATTGGGTATGATTAAGCATACCATAAAAAAAAATTAACATAAGTGGGAATTTACCTATTGAGTTAGGTCTACCCCATGGGAATTTACCTATTGAGTTAGGTCTACCCATGTTATGAAAAACTTGATATTAATTAGGGATAATTAATATGGGGGTGATTAATTAGGTGTAATTAATCAACTAAGACACGAGGTTGGACCCTTTTGTAGCGGAAGTCTGCCCGGAACCGACCGGCCATCCAGCGGCTACAAATGATTGGCCCAATGTGAGAGGTCTTAGTCATAAATTAAATACGTGATTAAAGTAAAGACACGAGGTTAGACCCTTTTGATGTCAGAAGTCTGCCCGGAACCAACCGGCATATCCAGCAGTCATAAAAGACGGTCTAATGTGAGAGGTCTTTATGAGGTCATGATCTTAATTAATTAATTAAGAAACACTTAACCATATTAGCATGTAGAGGGACATGAGGGGTTAAGTGGGTGCCTTGGGTGGCATGTGGAAATCTAGTGGGTTGCCTTGGGTGGCAATAGAAAATACGATTAGAATACTTAACCAAGAGGAAACATGTAATTGAACATGATTAAAGGGTTAAGTGGGATGCACTAGATAAAGAGACAAGCTTAGGCGGGTAGCTTGTGGGGGGCCCATTTCAACCAGTAACCCATATGTATCTTATTGGGCTCGACCCATGTCGAGGACGGGACACACGTACTGGGCTTGACTATAAGAGGCCAAAACGGGTTAGCGGTGGCAACGCAAGTCCAACGGGTTTCATATGCGTGTGTGGACCCGGGCTGGTAGGTAATACGTTGTTGCATCGTGTAGATATAAGCCGTGCACCGTTAGTATTGGGTTGCCACTTTAGGGGAGTGATACACCCCACGGTGGGACCAGCACGGGTATCTACGTTAGGGAGCCGATCGCTTGGGGAGTAGTGGGGTACACCTAGTGGAGATAGGGGCAGACGGCACCTATGTGGTCAGCTAGGGGTACATGAAACTACTAGTTATATCTTTCTTTTAAGTCCTTGGGTGGGATCAATCTTTGAGTAGGAATGACTGGTGTGGTGCAGTTAGTAATTATCCTTGGGTGGGTAGATACGTCTTTACGGTTATCTTAGTTTATCCTAAGTCTACCAAGCTGCTTAGTGTAGCCATTCATCTCCAGACATTACCGTAGGTCAAGTTTATGTCTTCTCTGGTTACTTTAATAATTGTATTGTTAAAGTTATAGGACTCGCTCAGACTTATGTCTGACCCCGTTGTTTTTATCTTTTTCCCAACCCTTAGGTCCTACGGTGGATCCTAGCAGTAGTGGAGCTTGATCGGATTGCTGTTCCAGTCTTTAGGAGCTTGGATAGATGTAAAGCTCCAGTTACCCAGTTATCTTTTCTTTTGTCCTGGCTATTGTATGAGAGAGTGGGATTATGTACTTCTTTATTTTGATGGATATTGTACTTGACTTTTATTGTGGTTTTATGATGTAACCAGACATGTTTATTTCCGCTGTTATGAGATGATGTTTTAAATTTTCAAGTACTATTTATATCTGTCTTGTTGTAATTTTTCTGTTCTATATTCACTAAAATACTCCACCGATGCTATGGCATTCCCTTAGAGAGTGACCATAGCGGGCGTGGGGTGTTACACGTGGTATCAGAGCGAAGGTTACCGGAACAGATAAAATTTTTAGAAAGCTATTTTTCTAAAACATTTTTGGAAGAAATATTTTCAAAGACATGTCTTTTAAGAGAAAAGTTTTTGAAAGAAAAGCATAATCCCCAATAGCCATATCTATATCCTTCGAATTCTCCGTTTTGAATCTTTCCTTTTTCGTTTCAGCATGGCTGAGGATCTTAACTTTCCGGAGGGTGTGACGGTACCAGTATGGTATAGGAGATTGATGGAGGCTAGGGCCACCACTGCGGGTCCAGCAAATGTTCCTCCACCAACCGTAGCACCCGATCTTCCTCCTCCCCCTCCTCCTCGCACGGATACTTTTGCTAAGACTTGCAAGGAATTTAAAGCTATGGGAGGGAAACCTTTTCAAGGATCTGAAACTTTTGTGGAGGCTAGAGATTGGCTTAAGGAGGTGGAAGAGTTGATAGATATCTTTGAGATGGAAGAAGGAAAGAAAGTCAAGTTAGCTGCTTGGTTAATGAAGGGAGAGGCCTCATTCTGGTGGGAGGTCACTAATGGAGAACGCCCCGTTGACTCTTGGGCGGATTTTAGACAAAGGTTTGTGGAAAAGTTTCTCTCAAGGGCGGAGGAAAACTTGTATATGGAAAGATTCTTGACTCTAAAGCAAGGAAATCTCTCAGTGAAGGAATATGTCAACAAGTTTAATCAATTGGCAAGGTTTGGCCTAGACATGGTGAATACACCGGAGAAGAAGGCTTTAAGGTTCGTGAAAGGCTTGAATGAACCGATGCATGGGTTGGCCATGACTCATATCCCTATGGGGGCCACCTTTGAGAAGCTAGTTGACATGACACTCATGCATGAAGAAGAGAAGGGTCCCAATGCTAGTAAGGCACCCGAGAAGAAGGGAGATCAAAAGAGACCTCAGCAACAACAACAAAACAAAGGTGGGAAAGGCAACGGTGGCAAGGGCAAGAAGAAGTGTTTCAATTGTGGGACACCTGGCCACCTAAGCAAGGATTGTCGCAAGAAGAAGAAGACTGGCTGCTTCCACTGTGGCGAAGCAGGGCATCTAGTGAAAGACTGTCCCAAGAAGGGGCAAAGGACGGGGTCTGCCTCAGGAGGACAAGTGCAAGCTCTTATGGCACCGGGTCAGGCTAGGGGGCAAGTACAGGCTCTCGCGGTTCCACCAATTCAGGAAAGAGGTAGAACTATTTCCGTTGAAAGTCTGGTTTTTCTATTTGATCATCCTGTCCGAACATTGTTTGATTCAGGCGCATCGCATTCGTTTATCTCATCATCATTAGTTGAGTCACTGCACTTAGACACCAGTCTGGTAGATGATCCCTTGGTTGTTTCAAACCCAATTGGGGGCTCCACTTATTTGTCCATGATATGCTTGGGTTTGAAGATTTCTATACTTAGCATTGAGTTTAGATGTGATGCTTTTGTTTTGGGCTTCACGGGCTATGGGTTGATTTTGGGCATGGACTGGTTATCCAGTAATGGTGTCGTTCTTGATTGCGAAAGGAGAGTTGTTAGGCTCATGACCCGCTTGGGTAACACTCTCGAGATCTCTTGTAATCCCATGGATTCTGTCATGCTAAGTTATCTTGAATCGCTTGACGCTTCGGTCGAGAGTCTGCAATCTGTTAGAGTAGTCCGGGAATATCCGGATGTGTTTGAGGAGGTGAAGGGCTTACCTCCGAAGCGGGAGATTGACTTCCGAATATATCTGGTGGATAATGCTAAACCTGTATCTTTACCAGTGCGCCACATGGCTCCTCGTGAGAGGAGGGAACTCCATAAGCAAGTAGGGGAGTTGCTTGAGAAGGGGTTCATAAGACGAAGTATATCGGAGTGGGGTGCTCCAGTAGTTTTTGCTACGAAGGCAGATGGGTCCCTCAGACTTTGTGTAGATAGAGAACTCAACAAGCTCACAAAGAAGAAAAGACACCCATTACCGAGGATTGATGATCTTTTCGATCAGTTGGTTGGCGCTTCAGTATTTTCTCAGTTGGACTTAGCCACGGGGTTTCATCAGTAGAGGGTGGCTGAGGATAGCATAGACAAGACTGCCTTTAGGACTCCGGATGGTTTCTATGAGTGGCTGGTGATGCCATTTGGGTTGACGAACGCCCCTGCATACTTTGTTGATTTGATGAGTAGGGTGTTCAGGGAGTTCCTTAATAAATTCGTGGTGGTCTTTGTGGATGATATCTTAGTATTTTCTAAGAGTGAAGAAGAGCATGCCCTACATCTTGGGGAGGTATTGAAGACTCTTCGAGCACATAGCCTTAAGGCTAAATTCTCTAAATGTCACTTCTGGAGGAAGGAGGTGCGGTTCTTGGGGCACGTGGTCTCCAAGGAAGGGATAGCTGTGGATCCCGCGAAGGTAGTATCAATTCAGGATTGGAAGGTTCCGAAGAATGCTACCGAAGTAAGAAGTTTCTTGGGGTTGGCGGGTTATTATAGGAAGTTTATTAAAGACTTCGCGAAGATATCAGCCCCATTAACCCGCTTAACGAAGAAGAATCTTGTTTTCACATGGGACGTAGATTGTGATGATGCGTTCCGACGGTTAAAGAGATCTTTAACCATTGCTCCAGTTTTAGTGTTGCCAGATGGGAGCAAGCCATTTGTTGTCTATACCGATGCTTGTGGGACAGGCCTAGGCGCAGTCTTAATGCAAGAGGGAAGGGTGATAGCCAATGGTGGAAGGCAGTTGAGAGTGCATGAGAAAAATTACCCTACCCATGATTTAGAGTTGGCCGCTATTGTTTTTGCGCTTAAGATTTGGCGCCATTATCTTCTTGGTGAGAGATTCGAATTGTTCACTGACCACAAATCATTGAAGTACTTGTTTTCTCAGAAGGATTTGAATCTGAGACAGCAAAGGTGGATGGAATTCTTAGCATCCTATGATTTCGAGATAGCGTATACCCCTGGCAAGGGTAACGCGGTGGCTGACGCCTTGAGAAGAAAAAGGTTGTCCTTGAGTCCATTGTTCGTGGAACAACGAAGCTTGGAATTTATCTCGATGTTTGATTTCAGACCTTCCATTGATTATGTACCCGGTTTGCTAGCTTCCTTGGAAGTTAGACCTACTCTTTTGGGGCGGATTGGAGAAGCACAGAGGGACGACCCACAGTTGGTTGAGTTGGTGGGGAAGCTCATAAGGGGGGAGTCGTCCAGCCATTTGAGTAGGTATACCCTAGACGATAGGGGGTGCTTGCGTAGAGACGGTAGACTTTGTGTACCGCAAGATGAGGGTTTGAGGAAGGTTATTCTTGATGATGCACACCGTTCTAGGATGACCATTCATCTCGGTGGGGACAAGATGTACCAAGACATGAAGAGGGTTTTCTTCTGGGCCGGTATGAAGAAAGATGTGGCCGAGTATGTCGCTCGATGCTTGGTGTGCCAGCAAGTGAAGGCGGAGCAAAGGAAACCAGGTGGGTTGCTTCACCCATTGGAAGTTCCGCAATGGAAGTGGGACAGTGTCTCGATGGATTTTATTGACGGGTTACCCAGATCGAGAAAGGGTAATACAGGAATTTGGGTGGTGGTAGACAGACTTACTAAGAGCGCCCATTTCATACCTGTGAAAAGCAAGAGGACTGCTCCATGGCTAGCTTCAGTATATCTTCGAGAGATAGTTCGATTCCATGGGGTACCCTCTAGCATCGTGAGTGATCGAGATCCTATCTTCACTAGCGAGTTCTGGAGAAGTTTGCAAGAAGCAGTGGGGGCTCAATTGTGTCTGAGCACCGCATATCATCCTCAGACAGACGGCCAGACTGAGAGGGTGAATCGTGTCCTAGAAGACCTTTTGAGGCTTTGTATCTTAGATTTTGGAGGTACATGGGAAGAGCATCTTCCATTGGTGGAGTTCGCATATAATAATAGCTTTCAGTCCAGTATTGGTATGGCTCCTTTCGAAGCTCTTTATGGAAGGCCTTGTCGATCACCTGCATGTTGGTGGGAATCTACGGATAAGATCTTGCTTGGGCCTGATATGGTTAGGGAGACTTCTGAGAAGATTGACTTGATTCGAAGAAGGATGAAAGCAGCGCAAGATAGGCAAAAATCTTATGCGGACAAGAGAAGGACGGATCTTGAGTTTGAAGTTGGGGACATGGTCTTTGTCAAAGTGTCTCCATTGCGAAATGTGGTTCGCTTTGGATCTGTTGGGAAGCTAGCACCAAGGTTCGTGGGGCCGTTTCCTATTAAGGAAAGGATCGGACGGATGGCATATAGAGTGGAGTTGCCCGAAAGACTTAGTGGTGTACATGATGTATTCCATGTGTCCCATTTGAGGAAGTGCTTACATGAGACCGCAGAGGTGGTAGAGCCGAGCTTGCTTAAAGAAGTGGAAGTAGAGCGTGATGCGACTATTCGACGAGCTCCTACTCGCATCCTTGGGTCAGAGACTAGGAAATTGAGGAATCGAGAGGTTCAACTAGTCAAAGTACAATGGGGAGAAGACGAGAGCAACGCAACTTGGGAGACGGAAGCGAAGATGCGTTCATTGTACCCATTTCTTTTTGAGGGTATGTCTTTACTTTCTCCTCTATCGTTGTCTAGTACTTATCTTATCTTTAGTATGTCCTCTCGTTAGTACTGTTTGACCTTTAGATAGGGTAAACCTATGGTTGAAACATGTGTTTGAGACATGATATGGTTGATGGATGCAAGTGGATGCAAGTGTTTGCTAGTGGTTGCTCGTGGATGCATATACACACACTCTAGGCACTAGATCGGCTCAGTCACTTCATATTGCATATTGCATAAAAATGTGTGTAGGAAGCTATATTTATGGATGTATAATGATTGTGTTATCATATGGATGATGCATTTTGGTGAATGATTGTGCACTCATGTAGATATTGTATGTGTCGATAGGGTTCTCTCGCATACATAATGGATGCATGGCACTATCATGGTTTGCATATGTTCATACATTAGATAGGGAACATATACACACACTTTTTGCATATGCTCATACATCATTAGAAATTGTTCTAAGGACAATGGATGCCCGTGTTTGATGGATTGCGTAGATGGTTGTTTGGATGGTAGGATATGCATTCTCCTTAGCTTAGAGATTTCGGGGACGAAATCCTTTAAGGAGGGGAGAATGTAACACCCCAAATTTTAGTTAATGCTAAAATTCACTAATTGCAAGATAAATAATCTCAGACGTGAGAATTGGGGGAAACGAGCTGCGTCATTGCGTTCATCTCGGAAAAATACGCAGAATAGAGTCCGAAATTTTGTAAATCGGAGTCCGTATGGCCCAGTTAAGGCCCAATGAAGTTTGCAGGAAATCTAAAGCTAAAAACAGATTTAAAAATTCAAATTCAGATTTCAGAATAGAACCAGCGGGGCCAGGCGGGAAAATTCCCGCCCTAACCATGTTGACAGGCCTGTCGACAGGGGGGGGTCGACTTGCCTGTCGACACGGCGTGTCGAACCAGAGGGCTTGGGTGCACCAGATCTGGTTTTCTGGCTAGGGCTGGGCTGGGTTCTAGAGATTTCCTAAATCTAACGGACCTAATCTAATCTAGGTTTAATCTAAGGGCCTAAAACACTCACCTAATCTATAAATACACCCTAAACCTACCCTAATCCATACTAAAAATAGGAATGATGGCCTCATGCCGCCAAATTAAATCTTAGAAGGAGCCTCCACTAATTTATGAAGGAAGTTGCAAGCTAATCAACCTCTAATCATCATCTTCTTCATATTTAGCAACTAATTCCACTACATAAGTTTGCTAATCTTGGGTTTGGTGAGTTTCTATCACTTTAACATCAATTGCTAAAGTAAGTAGATTGGGTGTAATGAGACTTATGGTCTTAAATGCGGATTAGTGAGTTTGAATCATTTGTAATGATATGCTACTCTATGTTTCCTATGTTTATGCATATTTAATGAGGGGGTTTATGCATGTTTAATAAGTTGGTTTATGCATGTTTAACAAGTGGGTTTATGCATGTTTAATAAGTTGGTTTATGCATGTTTAACAAGTGGGTTTATGCACGTTTAATAAGTGGGTTTATGCATATTTAATAAGTGGGTTTATGCATGTTTAACAAGTGAGTTATGCATGCTTATGCAAGTATGTGAATGCTTATGCAAGTTATGTGTATGCTTAAATGCAAGTTTAACATGATATGCAAGTTATGCATGCTTATGCAAGTATGTGAATGCTTATGCAAGTTATGTGTATGCTTAAATGCAAGTTTAACATGATATGCAAGTTATGCATGCTTATGCAAGTATGTGGATGCTTATGCAAGAATGTGAATGCTTATGCAAGTTATGTGTATGCTTAAATGCATGTTATGCAAGTTATGAGAATGCTTATATGCAAGTTCAACATGTTATGCAAGATATGTGTATGATAATATGCAAGTTCATATGCAACATGTTATGCAAGTCATGTGTATGATAATATGCAAGTTTGGTTTAAATGTAGTTGGGTTAATATATGCTCATATATGCAAGTTGACATCCTCTTAACCCATGACAAAGTTATATGTTAAGATTTGGTTAAACCCATGATATTTGTGATGGATCTTCCCTTTATTATGAAATGAGAACGATTTGCGTAGGGAACGATGGGGTTAATAAATATGTTAAGAAAAGTATGATTGGGTATGATTAAGCATACCATAAAAAAAAAATTTAACATAAGTGGGAATTTACCTATTGAGTTAGGTCTACCCCATGGGAATTTACCTATTGAGTTAGGTCTACCCATGTTATGAAAAACTTGATATTAATTAGGGATAATTAATATGGGGGTGATTAATTAGGTGTAATTAATCAACTAAGACACGAGGTTGGACCCTTTTGTAGCGGAAGTCTGCCCGGAACCGACCGGCCATCCAGCGGCTACAAATGATTGGCCCAATGTGAGAGGTCTTAGTCATAAATTAAATACATGATTAAAGTAAAGACACGAGGTTAGACCCTTTTGATGACAGAAGTATGCCCGGAACCAACCGGCATATCCAGCAGTCATAAAAGACGGTCTAATGTGAGAGGTCTTTATGAGGTCATGATCTTAATTAATTAATTAAGAAACACTTAACCATATTAGCATGTAGAGGGACATGAGGGGTTAAGTGGGTGCCTTGGGTGGCATGTGGAAATCTAGTGGGTTGCCTTGGGTGGCAATAGAAAATACGATTAGAATACTTAACCAAGAGGAAACATGTAATTGAACATGATTAAAGGGTTAAGTGGGATGCACTAGATAAAGAGACAAGCTTAGGCGGGTAGCTTGTGGGGGGCCCATTTCAACCAGTAACCCATATGTATCTTATTGGGCTCGACCCATGTCGAGGACGGGACACGCGTACTGGGCTTGACTATAAGAGGCCAAAACGGGTTAGCGGTGGCAACGCAAGTCCAACGGGTTTCATATGCGTGTGTGGACCCGGGCTGGTAGGTAAGACGTTGTTGCATCGTGTAGATATAAGCCGTGCACCGTTAGTATTGGGTTGCCACTTTAGGGGAGTGATACACCCCACGGTGGGACCAGCACGGGTATCTACGTTAGGGAGCCGATCGCTTGGGGAGTAGTGGGGTACACCTAGTGGAGATAGGGGCAGACGGCACCTATGTGGTCAGCTAGGGGTACATGAAACTACTAGTTATATCTTTCTTTTAAGTCCTTGGGTGGGATCAATCTTTGAGTAGGAATGACTGGTGTGGTGCAGTTAGTAATTATCCTTGGGTGGGTAGATACGTCTTTACAGTTATCTTAGTTTATCCTAAGTCTACCAAGCTGCTTAGTGTAGCCATTCATCCCCAGACATTACCGTAGGTCAAGTTTATGTCTTCTCTGGTTACTTTAATAATTGTATTGTTAAAGTTATAGGACTCGCTCAGACTTATGTCTGACCCCGTTGTTTTTATCTTTTTCCCAACCCTCAGGTCCTACGGTGGATCCTAGCAGTAGTGGAGCTTGATCGGATTGCTGTTCCAGTCTTTAGGAGCTTGGATAGATGTAAAGCTCCAGTTACCCAGTTATCTTTTCTTTTGTCCTGGCTATTGTATGAGAGAGTGGGATTATGTACTTCTTTATTTTGATGGATATTGTACTTGACTTTTATTGTGGTTTTATGATGTAACCAGACATGTTTATTTTCGCTGTTATGAGATGATGTTTTAAATTTTCAAGTACTATTTATATCTGTCTTGTTGTAATTTTTCTGTTCTATATTCACTAAAATACTCCACCGATGCTATGGCATTCCCTTAGAGAGTGACCATAGGGGGCGTGGGGTGTTACAGTCATAAATGACGATTAATCATTTACCTAATATGTAGGTAATAAGTGACTGCTTACTATCTCTCACCTTATGTGGGGTTGGGAATATGTGTGAATAACAGAAACATTGAATTAGAAGGATTTAGTAGCTAGTGTCCTCTAATTTATATTAGCATATTGTAAACCACCTAGTAAGGTATTAAGTGATCAATGAATCCTCCTTGGAGCTATAAGCGATCATTGAAATCGGCCTTATATGTTATAACATGGGTGAGGTCGAAAGTGGCTATATATTTATATATGACCCACCTCCTTTATTAGTGAGTATTCAGTAGTTAGAAAGCTCGTCCTTTAGTTTTGGTATCGGTTTGCATGGTGGTTTAAATGCTTCATTCTTATGCATGGAAGTTCTATCTCAGTGTATTATGATAATTTATCTTTGGGAAGCGCTACCTTGGGTATAGTAGTTAAATGGCGTTCGTAATCCTTGCAAGGTTAGGTTAGAATTACTAGCCTTATTCAACATATAATTATGGTGAAACCAAATGGGATTTGTTTTTGTATTATGGGTAGTGTTATATATTTTTAGCTCACCTAGACTTGTTGTTCTGATCACCCTCCTCCTAAACAACCCTTAGGTTTATCTTGGGGAAGACAAGTCTCTACAAGTTTTCCAGTTGGATTTCTGTTCTTGTTCTTATATGTCGGTATTAATGTTGTGATTCACTATTAAGGTAGTTATCTTAGTTAATACTTGTTATCATATCTTGTTTCCACTGTGAGTTACTTTTATTGTACTCTGATTATGCTCATTCTCATTATTTATAGGTACCATATTTACACTATCTATGCTTGGTTGGGTTTGAATTTCGATTTTTATCGAAATTTGAGCTTAGAAAAGTATGGTGTGTTATAGAGTTCCTTTAAATATTTTATTTATATTGGTTATTTATTAGTTTATCATTTTCATTTAATTTCATTTTTCGTTAATCATTTCTTCATACAGACTCCTTTCGCGAAACTCAAGACATGAAAGTTGCTCAGAGTATTGTCATGAACACAATGGTTCATTTTCATGGTCAAATTCCATCATTTGCACAAATTCCATATTTGAAACCTAAATAATTATCTTAAGTAAATAGTGTCAACATTATGAGGTGTTACAACCATTGTACCCACATCATTAAAGAACATTATAAAATGTCATCTAGTAATATTAAAATTGCGATTTGGCAAGGATAGCCAAATGTGAATATATCCTTAAACTGCACTAACATGTTATAAAGGTCACAACGGGAAAATATATCACATATACGAGTACACATTTTGATTCCACAAAATGAACTAATATATACAATAGTAGTTATCGACTAAAAAATATATACGTTCCATAAAAAATCACATAATCCTACATGAGTTTAACTAAAATATCCAATGGTATAACTTCATGATAGCACACCCATCCAAAGGTCTGTATGTAAAAAAAATATAAAATACCTTGGCATGACCCAAGTATTATAAAAATAATAAACATCTCCGACTTTCTCTGAATATCAAAAGTGTGTGAACAAGATAAAACAATGATGATATATGACAATATGAATAAATATAGATATCCTAGATATAAAAAATCACATAAATAATTTAACTTAGACTCCATTATACAACATAGGAACATTTATAATATAGATAACCACAAATCACCAAGCTTAAGGTTACCTAGAATCCATCTTAACATCGAAGACAACCAAATTCACTATTCCCTAAATCCAAGAAAAATCCTAATCTATGTCTACCACATGATTGTCTATACCAATCACAATAATCATAATACCGTTCAAACTAGTAGATCTATGGTATACTCGCCCTGGTTAGATACAATGATCATACTCATACTATGAACACATAATTACAACTGATCACAAGGACCGTCCGTTTTAATAAAAACGTTCGTAGGAATTTTTAACTCCAAAAATGTAATTAACCCTAAACAATTGTGAAATAACCAACCTTAAAGTCAATCCAGTTAATCAGCAACACGAATCTCAAAAAAATAGTAAGTAAAATGTAGAAAAATAGAAGAGTCATATGAATTTTCTAGTGGTTCGCCTATCCCCAGCATATGTCCACTTTAATCAATGCTTTATTAGTCCCTCTACTTAGATATATAGGAATCTTAACTAGTTTTCCTAAGATCATGATTACAATTGATAAGAATTATTTGGAGGAGATAGAAAGTGAAGAAGAGTAAATTATTTAGTAGAGCAAACGTGTTTCCTTTCTAGATTTGATCCAACATAGTCTTGGTGTAGTCAGCAGCATCCTCCTCTTTCTAGTTGAAGCTAGTATGGTATTTATAGAAGTTTAGAGATGATTTGGCGAAGATATTGCATCAGTGGGACTATCTAGGTAGCTGAATGCCACACCATAAAAATCACAACAATCCGGGTAAGTTTGATGGACCGGTACCAATCCAAAGCATATGAATTTGTGCATATCGATAAACGTAGGGTATTTTCTGCCTTTGTCAATTCCTTTGGCCAACATATGTCCTCATAATGCCCTCTGCCAAGTTTCATAGGATTTGGACTTAGTTTGACGGATCAGTACCTATCCATAGCCTACGGATCGTACCTTTCTATAGGCTTAGTGTACTTTCGATACATGTATTCTATTTGTCTTCATCTTTCATTTTGATGCCTTTTTCCAAGTTTCGTAGGATTTGGTCTTCGTTTACATACTTGGGAGTTAAGCCACGTTGAACTGTCTTAAAACAACACAGTCTATCGAATATCTTGAGCTAGAGACATTGGATTGCAACCAACTTGAAGAAGATGCTAACGCAGTGATGGAGGTCATTATGGAATGAATCTTGATGTATCTCACCCAATATCTATGGGTAAGTACCTATCCATAGGGGATTGATAGGCGCATATCCGTCTACTTAGCTGTAACAACCCGAAAAATCTGGGCCAGTTTAAAATTTTTATTTTGGCAATTTTGGCGAATTTTGATTATTTAAAATGAATTATTTTAAATAAAATCGACGAGAAATTTATTTTGAATATAATTCGAACGTATATATTATACGCGTCGTCGTTAGAATATAAATATTTATATATAAATATAAATAGAATTGAAAATGGCGCGGTAGTTCGATAATTCGATTTCAAACTTCAATTGAATGTACCGGGTGCAAAACAATCCGGATTTTAGTGAAACCAAAAATCATAGAATCTATTTGATAATATCTTTCCAACAAATCCGAACAATCGAAATTTCATAGCGGGAATCAAAGGATATGTCCAGTTGAAAATTCTGAATAGTCGCTATGGAATTCAGGCCCTTAAAAATGGACATTTTGCAAACGACCTCGGATTTCGACGAAACCAGTTTTGTTGGGTCCGTGATGTAAAGTTATTGCTAGGTTTCAAATTTCATAATTTTTCGAATCAATATGTGATCGTGGCAAGGGAAAACGCGTTTGACCAGTTTCAGTTGATTTTAATCGACTGGAAAATGGCCATTTTTCCAACGGCCTCAGAATTCGACGAAACTAGTTTTGTTAGGACCGTATCGTCAATACGAAGCTAGAAAATATTTTTCGAGAATTTTTAGAGTTAGAATGTGACCCCGGTAATTTGAAATGTACGTTTAAAATTCAATATAACGATTTAAATGTAAATTGAAAGGAAACTGATCGAAACGATAAAATCAGCTTATGATACATATTCCATTGTGTTCGGAATGGGGGTAATTAGCTAGAGGCGACAGTCGTTGGGTTTGATTTGAATTTCATGACGATTTTGAACTTTAAAACGGATTAAATAATATTTTAAATAACCTATATATCCTCCCAAAACCCTAAATGATTGGTCAAACCCCTTCCTTAGTCAAACCTCTAGAAAATCCCGCCTCCCTCCATTCAGTACACGGCGAAATCCACTCGATCCTTTCTCCTCTCTTTTCTTTAAATCCATTCAATAAAAAAATTAAAGCCTTCAGGGGGAAATCGATGGGATTTCCATCCTCCTCAGTTTCGTACAGAGGGGATTGGGTTTGGTGAGGTGAAGCGTTCGAGATCGCGGGGCAAACAGGGAGGGTTCACGCGAGTTTTGGTGGGTCCTGGGAAGTGCGAGTGCCACGCTGGCACTAGAGGAGGGGGCTGACACTCCGATGCTCCGGGAGGGCAGGCGACGATGGTGGTACGGCGGCTTGGATGATCGGCGAGAAGGAACCCTAAATTCGCGATATGGGCTTGGATGCTTCGACAGTCCTGGAACGACCTACAGAAGAGTGAGGTGATTGAAAATCTAATTAGCTGCTTCATTAAAAAAAAAGTTCAGTTTTTATTTAATTTAATACATTGTAAAAAAAAAAATCAATTTGACAAGAAACAAAATTTGAATTTGCTTTGAAAACAAAATCTGAATTAACTTTGTTTTTAAAATAGAAATAGCGGATATAAAAATATGATTTTTATATATTGAACTTCGAATTAAAAATATGATTTTTATATATTGAACTTCGAATTAAAAATATGATTTTTATATAGTGAACTTCGAATTAAAAATATGATTTTTATATGTTGAATAGCGAAGTAAAAAATTCGATTTTTCCATATGCAGTGGCTACAGCAACGAAGATGCGATAACGATGGAGATTTCTATCAAAGAAGAGTCAAGAGGATTGGATAGCTATCGGTGAGAACTTCTCACTCAAATTCTATTTTTCTAGTTATATATATATACTAGGATGCAGACGGTGCTTATTAGAAGCACCCGACACCCGTCCACATACCATGGACTTGTTTGTTTGGTTGTGCAGTTGGTTAGATTATTTGTTTTGGATTTGATTGATTGGTTGAATTGGAAATTGATTAAAATTTGGAAATTGATTAAAATTGATGTGTGAATGGCGTGGGCCTTCACTAGACTGGGGATAAGGCTAGGCCTTGTCCCGTTTCTAGTATCGTGCCGTTATGCCGCCGAAATTTTCTAAAATATGTTAGAAAAATAAAAATATCATTTTATTTAAAGAATGAACTGAATAGAAATTCATATGTTGAAATAGAGTGTTTTATCGTTAAAAATATAATTTTTAACGTGAATGTGAATAAATAAATATTCATTTACAAACCGGACGGTTTGTTTATGAACACCTATTTGAAGGATATTGATTGGGACGATAAATTTTACACATCGCCCAACTGCACAAATAAAATGTGCGTTTGATTGTTTGAAACCCCACACGGGTGTTGGGATGAAATTTGAAGTTCACTCATCCTGATTGATTAAATATGTCGATCGATTGATTGACAGGCTGTTATAAGCGTTAGATATCTATATTTGATGCTTATACAGTGTAGTGCACTTTGGTTGATGGTTGATTATTTTTCAATGCTATTATATGTGTGTAATGCATGAAAATCCATATAATTAACTTTATATGGTAATTGATTGGGCCTCATTCCAATTTGAAAAATAAAGAATATTATAAAATAAAAGTTCATGTGTTGACAGTACTCATTCATTGAGATTGGTCATGTGTTGAACGAAATATTTTAGTAATAAAATTTACACCTTTATCGATATAAAATAAAAGTTCATGTGTTGACAGTACTCATTCATTGAGATTGGTCATGTGTTGAACGAAATATTTTAGTAATAAAATTTACACCTTTATCGATATAAAATAAAAGTTCATGTGTTGACAGTACTCATCCATTGAGATTGGTCATGTGTTGAACGAAATATTTTGATAATAACAACTATTTTGAAAAAGAAATATTTGAAATAGAATATTTGAAAATAGAAATTTATGAAGCCGTGTTGATTAGATTGACGCCATTTTGACGTAAACGATTTCGAAATGAATTGAATAGAAAACGATTTCGAAATGAATTGAATTGAAAACGATTTCGAAATGAATTGAATTGAAAACGAATTCAAATTGAATTGAAAACGAATTCAAATTGAATTGAAATTTGAATTGAATAGAAATGAATTTTAAAACGAATTTATAAAGAAGAATTCAATTTTGCTTTGAATTGAAATGGAAGTTGAAATAGATTTTGAAACGAATTTTAAAACTATTTATATAATTCGTTTTGAATAGAAAATCGACGAAATATATATTATATATATTATATATATAATATAATGGCCTGAATAGAACGCGCCGCGCCGCGGCAGTTCGTGAATTTCGACCATTTATTTCAAACGGACATTACGGGAGATCCGACCGTCGGATTCTCCTAAAACCGGAACCGTTGGGTTCGTATCGAAAAGAGCTTTCTAACGAATATTAGAAATTAGAAATCTAACGGTTGGATTTGGAATTATGTCCAAAATCAAATTGGAAAAAGGTCGCTATAAGTGCAGTTCGATGGCCGTTGTTGGAAATCGACTGTACAGGCCTTGATAAAATTATTAAAAATAGTAATAATTTGTGTAAAATCATAAGAAATTATTTAGAAAGAATTGGGATGAAAAACTCCATATTTGAAAAGATAAAAATAGATTTTTATCGAAATGAACTAGTTTTGAACTAGAATTATAATTCTATTTATTTTTAAGTAAATAAATTGAATTCGAAAAGGGTTTTAAAAATAACCAAAATTTCCAATGATTGCATTGGAGTGGATTTGAATCGAAATTGTCTTCGGAATATTTCGATGTTGGAATTCGTGATTATACAGGTGTTGTTATGGAAATTTGAAAGATATATATTTATATCGTTATTCCCAATACGACATTTGTTAGTCGTAGAATTTGATATTGAATATAAGCCGATATATTTTCTATCCAGAGCCTTGTACTGAATATCGAATGTGATTTGGGTTTGTCGTGAATGGTGTCTTCACTAACACTGTTCTTGAACCCAATTGAGAAATGATTAAATCTTTTTATTTAGATTTAATGAAAGGTACCAATTAAATAATATTTAATTGGAATTGAACTGATATTGATTTTTGGGTTTATCGTGGACAGTGTTTTAAATAACACTTGTTCTTTAACCCGATAATTAATGGAATGTGATTTTGGGTTTATCGTGAACCGTGTTTTAAATGACACTAATTCTTTAACCCAGTTAAAGATTAAAACTAAGTGGAGTTTTAATGAATCTTTAAATAGATTGAAAAGGTCGAAGATGGAGTATCACCAGTTTTACTCCAAGCGATAGTTAAATCTTTAATTAGATTTGAACGTGAAATGGTAATTGAATTTACCGATAACACTGTGGTGTTAGATATGAAGTATTACCAGTTTTACTTCATGGGATAAATAGGTTGGGATTGGGAAATTAAACAAATGATTACTTCGGTAAGGTTCGCTAATCCCGACTAGTTTGAATTGATATTCAAAAATAGATTAAAGAATAAATTCAAGAAATTTATCTTGGATAAAATTAATGGGAACCTTTCCCTATGAATGTGAAATTTAGAAACTAACTGTCGGTTAGCCAAGCAGAATGGTTTTCTGGATATTGATCTGATGTTGGTTTCGGCCTTCGGGGTTAATATTTGGGGAATTATTCTCTTGATTAATTTACGGTTAGTGACTAATGAATTGGAATGAGGCGTATGTTGTGTTTGTGTAACACTTACTTAAAATATACGCGAGTTATTCGGAAAGACCGGGTTTATCCCATTCTGAATAACTGATACGACGATAAGTCGAAGATGAAGATGGTGGTCGAAGACCGGAAGTCTTCACGTCGTTTGGGTAATTACTGATGATCTTGATTGGGCTGTACACCCAAGAAGATGGAAACAGTTAGTGATCGTCCAGACGTACTTGGAGATCGATGGATATGCGGGGTACTAGGTGCCTCCGGTTTCGTTCAGACCCAGAACGGACTTGTAAATGGACTGTGTGTCTGACATTGGATTTTAGTCTGTGTGTTTGATTTCTATTAAATATATATCTGTTTGGCGGCGGAGAATTTATTCTCTTGCTTAACGCCCTTCTCTGAGACGTACGAGCTCAGGGGTTATATATTGATGGATATCAAACGCATGGAGTGAATTGCCTGTGTGGCATGCCTAAGTGGCAATTGATCAAGGCTTCTGTTGAAAATCAAAGTCTTGTGGTGATGATCAAAGCACGGCCTTTGTGGCGTAGCTTTGTGTAACGTTTACCTCGCGTGTTTCACACCCGGTATGAACCAAAAACGGGAGACGGACCTCAGGGAGGACTTGCGTTTCTTTCTAGTTAGAAGTGGCGTCAGTGGTTTTACACGCCCTGACGAGTTTGACTTATGTGGTTGTTGCTGTTGCGAGGCGCCTCAGATTGATCGGTCGTTCTCGAACCGATGGAGTCATTTAGTTGGCTCATTTACGCCCCAAAGGGCGGGGAAACGTAGTGTTCAGGCATAATAATCCACATCGGTGGACCGGCCCTGACGATCTAAAGGGTTGATGCGTTCTGATCCTGTGGCTCGGGCTAGAGAGTCACGAATCGGTTGAGGACTATCTTTTGCCTCGGTTCATAGATGGAAATCCAATTCCCAAATACGTGACTGTGCGGTTTTATTTGTAAACCTATATATGGCGACATGATATATGGTACCCATGCCGCTATGATTGATACTTATGATTTGAAGTTGTTTTATACACTATGCACCTATAATAGTATCAAAATGATTTGTTTTTAAACGTATCAAGCATTCTTTGGCTGTTATAAGGGAAAACCCTATCCTCGGCTGCGTTGCATTGTGTGATGGGACCTGGGTCTTATAACAACTTCATTTTTCTTTATTTAGCATTGCGCTGTTGTTTTATGCACTGGCATTCTTGGGAGGAAACCCGTTCCGTGTTATACGGCGTGGTCCCTTGATTTACCGAACTTTAAAAATAAAGATAACTGTTTTAGTTCTCACACCAGTCACATGACTGACCTGGAGTTTATTGTTTTAACCTAAACTCTGGGTGCCCCTATTTTTGACACGGGCAGCTAGTAGTTTTGGTTTTGCAGATTTATATTCACAGGATCCTGGTTTACAGCTGGAACGATATCCGGAAAGCTTTGTATCCGTATATCTCCTTCTAGTTGAGTATTGTATTATTTTCCGCTGCGATATGTATTTAAATGTAATTTAAATCTCTGATATTTCTGTGTAATATTTATTTGTTTATACTCTGTATATTCTTGTATTCTGATGCATTGTTGTAATATACAATGAAATGTTCTTCTGTATGCATTCTGATTTGTCGTGTTCTCAAACGATAGGGCGTTTCGAACGGCCTGGATCGGTTTAGCGACTGGTTCGGACCGAGCGAAATTCCTTGCTCGTCACAGTTGGTATCAGAGCTTTGGTTTACAAAGCTCAGAGAACAAGACACATTAGAACCGTACGAAAGAATTCATCAGATATTGGATTAGTAATATCCAATTAGAATGACTCGTTAGAGATAGGATCAGTAGTATCCTAGAACGAGTGTGAAGAGTATATTTTTCAAATGAAAACAATCTTGTTTTGAAAATTTAAATCGTTTTAAACGTATTTGATTATTTATTTATTTTGAATATGGACATTCCAATATATAAAGATTTTGCATATACGCGTCATGAACGTATATTCGAAGTTTTAATATACTGGATAGATATAGGACCGCACTCTAGTAGCCCGGAGATGTTCTGATGGTGGTTCGAAACATCATCAGCATTTATTTTCGAGTGACGAAGGTGTGATACCTATATATTTCCATTAGACTGGTGTGAGAACCAAAACCTATATATATAGCTAGGACACATTGTTGTGAATTGACATCAAAAACATGATTTTTGTATATATATCAAAGTTATGAATTTGAAACTCTAATTCACTAATTGATTGATGTTTGTGTTGTTTGTTTATTTGTTTGATAATTTTGAACCATTTAGCCTAATTGAATCAAATATTGAACTGTATTGAAATTTGGTCGCATTTGCTTGCATATACATATACTTTCATTGAACAGGTCATAGCAAGGAGGCTAGAGCTGAGAATAAAATTTGTTTGCCCGACAAATAGGTACATGTTTATTACATAATTTACTGTTTTGTTTGGGTGATGATGATTTTATGAGCCTATTGGCTAGCCGCTTGGCTTTTTCTTTTTCTTTTTGAGATCTGAAGGACCGGGGAAGCTATTTGAAATTCCCCGATGCTCCCGGTGCAGGGGAGGTTATGGCGAAATTTTTCAAAAATTTAGGGTGTTAGCCAAATTTTTGAAATTTTGAAAATTCTCAGAAATTGAAAAGTTGGAGAATGCAAGCCAGATCGAGCGTAGAGTTGAATAATCAAACCGCTTTCGACTTTGTTCCTTTTCGGGGATGAAAGTTTTAAGTGGGGGAGATTGTAACAACCCGAAAAATCTGGGCCAGTTTAAAATTTTTATTTTGGCAATTTTGGCGAATTTTGATTATTTAAAATGAATTATTTTAAATAAAATCGACGAGAAATTTATTTTGAATATAATTCGAACGTATATATTATACGCGTCGTCGTTAGAATATAAATATTTATATATAAATATAAATAGAATTGAAAATGGCGCGGTAGTTCGATAATTCGATTTCAAACTTCAATTGAATGTACCGGGTGCAAAACAATCCGGATTTTAGTGAAACCAAAAATCATAGAATCTATTTGATAATATCTTTCCAAAGAATCCGAACAATCGAAATTTCATAGCGGGAATCAAAGGATATGTCCAGTTGAAAATTCTGAATAGTCGCTATGGAATTCAGGCCCTTAAAAATGGACATTTTGCAAACGACCTCGGATTTCGACGAAACCAGTTTTGTTGGGTCCGTGATGTAAAGTTATTGCTAGGTTTCAAATTTCATAATTTTTCGAATCAATATGTGATCGTGGCAAGGGAAAACGCGTTTGACCAGTTTCAGTTGATTTTAATCGACTGGAAAATGGCCATTTTTCCAGCGGCCTCAGAATTCGACGAAACTAGTTTTGTTAGGACCGTATCGTCAATACGAAGCTAGAAAATATTTTTCGAGAATTTTTAGAGTTAGAATGTGACCCCGGTAATTTGAAATGTACGTTTAAAATTCAATATAACGATTTAAATGTAAATTGAAAGGAAACTGATCGAAACGATAAAATCAGCTTATGATACATATTCCATTGTGTTCGGAATGGGGGTAATTAGCTAGAGGCGACAGTCGTTGGGTTTGATTTGAAGTTCATGACGATTTTGAACTTTAAAACGGATTAAATAATATTTTAAATAACCTATATATCCTCCCAAAACCCTAAATGATTGGTCAAACCCCTTCCTTAGTCAAACCTCTAGAAAATCCCGCCTCCCTCCATTCAGTACACGGCGAAATCCACTCGATCCTTTCTCCTCTCTTTTCTTTAAATCCATTCAATAAAAAAATTAAAGCCTTCAGGGGGAAATCGAAGGGATTTCCATCCTCCTCAGTTTCGTACAGAGGGGATTGGGTTTGGTGAGGTGAAGCGTTCGAGATCGCGGGGCAAACAGGGAGGGTTCGCGCGAGTTTTGGTGGGTCTTGGGAAGTGCGAGTGCCACGCTGGCACTAGAGGAGGGGGCTGACACTCCGACGCTCCGGGGGGCAGGCGACGATGGTGGTACGGCGGCTTGGATGATCGGCGAGAAGGAACCCTAAATTCGCGATATGGGCTTGGATGCTTCGACAGTCCTGGAACGACCTACAGAAGAGTGAGGTGATTGAAAATCTAATTAGCTGCTTCATTAAAAAAAAAGTTCAGTTTTTATTTAATTTAATACATTGTAAAAAAAAAAAAAAATCAGTTTGACAAGAAACAAAATTTGAATTTGCTTTGAAAACAAAATCTGAATTAACTTTGTTTTTAAAATAGAAATAGCGGATATAAAAATATGATTTTTATATATTGAACTTCGAATTAAAAATATGATTTTTATATATTGAACTTCGAATTAAAAATATGATTTTTATATAGTGAACTTCGAATTAAAAATATGATTTTTATATGTTGAATAGCGAAGTAAAAAATTCGATTTTTCCATATGTAGTGGCTACAGCAACGAAGATGCGATAATGATGGAGATTTCTATCAAAGAAGAGTCAAGAGGATTGGATAGCTATCGGTGAGAACTTCTCACTCAAATTCTATTTTTCTAGTTATATATATATACTAGGATGCAGACGGTGCTTATTAGAAGCACCCGACACCCGTCCACATACCATGGACTTGTTTGTTTGGTTGTGTAGTTGGTTAGATTATTTGTTTTGGATTTGATTGATTGGTTGAATTGGAAATTGATTAAAATTGATGTGTGAATGGCGTGGGCCTTCACTAGACTGGGGATAAGGCTAGGCCTTGTCCCGTTTCTAGTATCGTGCCGTTATGCCGCCGAAATTTTCTAAAATATGTTAGAAAAATAAAAATATCATTTTATTTAAAGAATGAACTGAATAGAAATTCATATGTTGAAATAGAGTGTTTTATCGTTAAAAATATAATTTTTAACGTGAATGTGAATAAATAAATATTCATTTACAAACCGGACGGTTTGTTTATGAACACCTATTTGAAGGATATTGATTGGGACGATAAATTTTACACATCGCCCAACTGCACAAATAAAATGTGCGTTTGATTGTTTGAAACCCCACACGGGTGTTGGGATGAAATTTGAAGTTCACTCATCCTGATTGATTAAATATGTCGATCGATTGATTGACAGGCTGTTATAAGCGTTAGATATCTATATTTGATGCTTATACAGTGTAGTGCACTTTGGTTGATGGTTGATTATTTTTCAATGCTATTATATGTGTGTAATGCATGAAAATCCATATAATTAACTTTATATGGTAATTGATTGGGCCTCATTCCAATTTGAAAAATAAAGAATATTATAAAATAAAAGTTCATGTGTTGACAGTACTCATTCATTGAGATTGGTCATGTGTTGAACGAAATATTTTAGTAATAAAATTTACACCTTTATCGATATAAAATAAAAGTTCATGTGTTGACAGTACTCATTCATTGAGATTGGTCATGTGTTGAACGAAATATTTTAGTAATAAAATTTACACCTTTATCGATATAAAATAAAAGTTCATGTGTTGACAGTACTCATCCATTGAGATTGGTCATGTGTTGAACGAAATATTTTGATAATAACAACTATTTTGAAAAAGAAATATTTGAAATAGAATATTTGAAAATAGAAATTTATGAAGCCGTGTTGATTAGATTGACGCCATTTTGACGTAAACGATTTCGAAATGAATTGAATAGAAAACGATTTCGAAATGAATTGAATTGAAAACGATTTCGAAATGAATTGAATTGAAAACGAATTCAAATTGAATTGAAAACGAATTCAAATTGAATTGAAATTTGAATTGAATAGAAATGAATTTTAAAACGAATTTATAAAGAAGAATTCAATTTTGCTTTGAATTGAAATGGAAGTTGAAATAGATTTTGAAACGAATTTTAAAACTATTTATATAATTCGTTTTGAATAGAAAATCGACGAAATATATATTATATATATTATATATATAATATAATGGCCTGAATAGAACGCGCCGCGCCGCGGCAGTTCATGAATTTCGACCATTTATTTCAAACGGACATTACGGGAGATCCGACCGTCGGATTCTCCTAAAACCGGAACCGTTGGGTTCGTATCGAAAAGAGCTTTCTAACGAATATTAGAAATTAGAAATCTAACGGTTGGATTTGGAATTATGTCCAAATCAAATTGGAAAAAGGTCGCTATAAGTGCAGTTCGATGGCCGTTGTTGGAAATCGACTGTACAGGCCTTGATAAAATTATTAAAAATAGTAATAATTTGTGTAAAATCATAAGAAATGATTTAGAAAGAATTGGGATGAAAAACTCCATATTTGAAAAGATAAAAATAGATTTTTATCGAAATGAACTAGTTTTGAACTAGAATTATAATTCTATTTATTTTTAAGTAAATAAATTGAATTCGAAAAGGGTTTTAAAAATAACCAAAATTTCCAATGATTGCATTGGAGTGGATTTGAATCGAAATTGTCTTCGGAATATTTCGATGTTGGAATTCGTGATTATACAGGTGTTGTTATGGAAATTTGAAAGATATATATTTATATCGTTATTCCCAATACGACATTTGTTAGTCGTAGAATTTGATATTGAATATAAGCCGATATATTTTCTATCCAGAGCCTTGTACTGAATATCGAATGTGATTTGGGTTTGTCGTGAATGGTGTCTTCACTAACACTGTTCTTGAACCCAATTGAGAAATGATTAAATCTTTTTATTTAGATTTAATGAAAGGTACCAATTAAATAATATTTAATTGGAATTGAACTGATATTGATTTTTGGGTTTATCGTGGACAGTGTTTTAAATAACACTTGTTCTTTAACCCGATAATTAATGGAATGTGATTTTGGGTTTATCGTGAACCGTGTTTTAAATGACACTGATTCTTTAACCCAGTTAAAGATTAAAACTAAGTGGAGTTTTAATGAATCTTTAAATAGATTGAAAAGGTCGAAGATGGAGTATCACCAGTTTTACTCCAAGCGATAGTTAAATCTTTAATTAGATTTGAACGTGAAATGGTAATTGAATTTACCGATAACACTGTGGTGTTAGATTTGAAGTATTACCAGTTTTACTTCATGGGATAAATAGGTTGGGATTGGGAAATTAAACAAATGATTACTTCGGTAAGGTTCGCTAATCCCGACTAGTTTGAATTGATATTCAAAAATAGATTAAAGAATAAATTCAAGAAATTTATCTTGGATAAAATTAATGGGAACCTTTCCCTATGAATGTGAAATTTAGAAACTAACTGTCGGTTAGCCAAGCAGAATGGTTTTCTGGATATTGATGTGATGTTGGTTTCGGCCTTCGGGGTTAATATTTGAGGAATTATTCTCTTGATTAATTTACGGTTAGTGACTAATGAATTGGAATGAGGCGTATGTTGTGTTTGTGTAACACTTACTTAAAATATACGCGAGTTATTCGGAAAGACCGGGTTTATCCCATTCTGAATAACTGATACGACGATAAGTCGAAGATGAAGATGGTGGTCGAAGACCGGAAGTCTTCACGTCGTTTGGGTAATTACTGATGATCTTGATTGGGCTGTACACCCAAGAAGATGGAAACAGTTAGTGATCATCCAGACGTACTTGGAGATCGATGGATATGCGGGGTACTAGGTGCCTCCGGTTTCGTTCAGACCCAGAACGGACTTGTAAATGGACTGTGTGTCTGACATTGGATTTTAGTCTGTGTGTTTGATTTCTATTAAATATATATCTGTTTGGCGGCGGAGAATTTATTCTCTTGCTTAACGCCCTTCTCTGAGACGTACGAGCTCAGGGGTTATATATTGATGGATATCAAACGCATGGAGTGAATTGCCTGTGTGGCATGCCTAAGTGGCAATTGATCAAGGCTTCTGTTGAAAAGCAAAGTCTTGTGGTGATGATCAAAGCACGGCCTTTGTGGCGTAGCTTTGTGTAACGTTTACCTCGCGTGTTTCACACCCGGTATGAACCAAAAACGGGAGACGGACCTCAGGGAGGACTTGCGTTTCTTTCTAGTTAGAAGTGGCGTCAGTGGTTTTACACGCCCTGACGAGTTTGACTTATGTGGTTGTTGCTGTTGCGAGGCGCCTCGGATTGATCGGTCGTTCTCGAACCGATGGAGTCATTTAGTTGGCTCATTTACGCCCCAAAGGGCGGGGAAACGTAGTGTTCAGGCATAATAATCCACATCGGTGGACCGGCCCTGACGATCTAAAGGGTTGATGCGTTCTGATCCTGTGGCTCGGGCTAGAGAGTCACGAATCGGTTGAGGACTATCTTTTGCCTCGGTTCATAGATGGAAATCCAATTCCCAAATACGTGACTGTGCGGTTTTATTTGTAAACCTATATATGGCGACATGATATATGGTACCCATGCCGCCTATGATTGATACTTATGATTTGAAGTTGTTTTATACACTATGCACCTATAATAGTATCAAAATGATTTGTTTTTAAACGTATCAAGCATTCTTTGGCTGTTATAAGGGAAAACCCTATCCTCGGCTGCGTTGCATTGTGTGATGGGACCTGGGTCTTATAACAGCTTCATTTTTCTTTATTTAGCATTGCGCTGTTGTTTTATGCACTGGCATTCTTGGGAGGAAACCCGTTCCGTGTTATACGGCGTGGTCCCTTGATTTACTGAACTTTAAAAATAAAGATAACTGTTTTAGTTCTCACACCAGTCACATGACTGACCTGGAGTTTATTGTTTTAACCTAAACTCTGGGTGCCCCTATTTTTGACACGGGCAGCTAGTAGTTTTGGTTTTGCAGATTTATATTCACAGGATCCTGGTTTACAGCTGGAACGATATCCGGAAAGCTTTGTATCCGTATATCTCCTTCTAGTTGAGTATTGTATTATTTTCCGCTGCGATATGTATTTAAATGTAATTTAAATCTCTGATATTTCTGTGTAATATTTATTTGTTTATACTCTGTATATTCTTGTATTCTGATGCATTGTTGTAATATACAATGAAATGTTCTTCTGTATGCATTCTGATTTGTCGTGTTCTCAAACGATAGGGCGTTTCGAACGGCCTGGATCGGTTTAGCGACTGGTTCGGACCGAGCGAAATTCCTTGCTCGTCACATTAGCCAATGTTCGGTTTATCCAAATTTGAAGTGGAAGATCAATCCATAAATCCTTCAATTCTTAACCAAATGACATGAAGGACCTCCCATAAAAGTTTCAAGGCATTTGAATCATTCTTCATGAGTTGGATTCTATCCATAAAACAGGAAAAATTCAATAATGGTCCATCCATAAATCACTCATTACTTATCCAACCGACATGAAACTTTGGGTGTAGGAATTTCAATTGTCAAATTGAGATCCAATAACAATAGTTTAACTAATTAAACGAATGATCTATGCTAGAAAAATGTAAATCGAACAATTAAGAGCTAGGGATTATACCTTCAAAGTGTATCCGTGAAGAATTAAGTGAAGCCAAATCAATGAAGGTTGGAGCATCAAATCGTAGAGCACGTCAATTGCCGGCCTCTGTTGGTTATCCACACGAATGTTTCCCTTTTCCGATCAAAATCGAAGAAGAACCCGGAGTTTAGGTGCTAGCCTCCATGTATGGGTTTCGTGAAGATTAGGGTTTTATTCTAATTTTATCTAAGATAAAAAGAAAATGACGGCTCCTCCTTATCCTTTATAAAGAAAATAGTTAAACCCTTATACAATCAAGTATGTTCCATTAATTAAGGAACCACATGTACACCATTTCAATGCAATATAAAATATCAACAAACTTGATAATTTATTTACCCAATATATGTTCTTCCTTTATAACGTTCTAAGTGTGTGACCCGACAGGTTATTATAATGTTGACAATAATTTAAATCGTATTTTAATTATAAACAGTGATTGGCATCTAGCAATACATCGCTGCTACCCAAGTTATAATAAGATTAACGATTCGATACAACCTTTTCATGATTAGTGTCTCAATGTAATATAATACTTTTAACCAATATATCCAAGATTAAACTCAAGGCATGGATTGTATCATCCTCTTAATAATTTAATCTGTTTATCTTGATCAATGAGTAGACTGTTTTAAACAAATCAATATTTGAGCATGGCCATGCATTTCACAATCTTACTCAATCAAGAGGCCCATGGATATCACTATGAATATATCATAGGGTTAAATTCCATCTAGATCATTCATAATTTTCATTCGACTCGAGATGTATCCAATAATCATCGTTATCATTACTTTGTTATGAATAACTTTAGATGATATCAAAACACAAATATCCTCGAATAAAATTATAATGATTTCAGGTCTGAGGACCATTACATCACTGTCACTATGAGAATAACTTATGATACTGTTAATTATATTCCATTTAGTTATCTCACAGTGGGTCAGCTCAATACGATATTCTCCAATACGTATTTATGTTTTGACATTAATATCACATATATTAATGATCAATGAGATGTGATCATCAGTCAATTAACATACTAGTCTCAACGCTTTATTGTTGTCCTATATAAACAATAAAACTTGAATAGGGACATTTAAGAATTATAATACTTAATATATTATATAATCTCAAGATCAAGTCACTCACTTGAACTATATAATTCTATATTATAATTCTAAGGACTTATATTATATTAATATTTATATTACGCAGCAAATATAATATAATAGAATAATATTTTATTCCAAATAAAACAATAACATCAACAGTGTTATCAATCTCATCAGATGAATTTCCTCTAGGGCATAAACTCTAACAATCTCCCACTTGCACTAGAGTCAACTATTCATGTATCATATACTTATGAAACTAGTGTAACTATTAAACTTCCGCTACAAAAGTGTCTAATTCAGTAGGTCTGGAACATTACAAAATTTGCAACTTTGCAGATATGTTCATTTCTTTTGTGAACAATTTCACATAAGAGTTATATTTCTTAAATATATGTTTGGATCGATAATGAGTTTAATGTTTTAGGCCTGAGCAACAGCCATATTGTTAGCGCAATGTATATCATTGGAACAACAATGAATTAAGTTCAATCATGAACTTCTTAACCCAAACATTTTCTTTTCAGAATCAGTATATATATTTCTTGTTTTAAAACTAACATTATTTACAATAATTAATGTGTTATCAATATATAACATTAGAATTATTGTGATACTCCCACTCAATTTCTTGTCTATACAAGATTCAATAGTATTTTGTGGTTTTCGATACATTTCAAATTCTATTTCACTTCCTTGGGTATCAAGAGATTGGCTCTCCTTTAAAAGGATACCAATTCGAGCAATAAACATTTTATCCTCTCAGGATTTATAGAAATAATATCCATTTATTTCTTTTGGATATTCCACAAAATTAGTTGTCTGGTTTTGGTCTGATCTTATCAGAGGAAGGATGTTCAATTAACGTCTTACATTCCAAATCTTTGCATTAGACATACTAGGATATTTCCTAGTCCATATCTTATATGGCATCTTTAAATCATTTTAGTAGGATTAAATGCAATTGTTCAAAATTTAATTTATAGGAAGAACTATATGACTTATCCTGGTTGTACCATATCTTATAAAGTGTGATTACTCCTTTCAGACACACCATTTTAAATATGGTATTCTAGATGGAGTGAGCCGTGAAACAATTTCAAGCTCATATGAATAGTCATTAAAAATTTGGCTTAAATATTCTCTTTCGATCTATTCGAAGAGAATTTATTTCTTATCAAAATTGGTTTTGAACTTCGTTTTTGAATTCTTTGAAATTTTCAAAGGATTCTGATTTGTGTTTCATAAGATACATATATCTATATCTACTGACATCATCAGTAAATATAACGAAGTAATAAGACCTACCTTTAGCTTATGTATTCATTGCTCCATATACGTCATTATGTACGAGACCCAATACTTATCACTTCATTCACTGTGTCAAGTGAAAGGTGATTTGGTTATTTTGTCTAATAAACAAGATCTGTATTCTTCATATAATTCAAAATCAAATGATCTCAAAATTTCATCACTATGGAGTTTTGATATACTTTCTTGTTTACTGGGCTAACTGGTAATACTAAAGCTATATTGGATTCAAACCACTAAATTTAATCCAGTCATTATTAATGTCAAATACATTATAGTTAAGGATTTATAAATATCATTAACTATTTGTGAATTTCCATATGATATTTCATTTAAATGAAATGAATAACAATTATTCTTTTATTATAAATGAAATTCAAACTTGTCTGAACAAGATATATATTATAACATTTATTTTAAGTGGAATTTCATAATAACAAATATATTTTTATTTAATTAAGCCCGTACATTCAACAAGAATCAACTTCCTATGGGTAATCAGCAACATTTGCTTCATTTCCAATCGTAGGTCCACTTGTCATTTTATCAGATTTCTACTTATTCTGCAATTTCTATAAATCAACATACATTTATGTGATTTATATCTAGTATCTAATACTAGAAATATATAAGTAGATAATTATAACATTTATATTTTTTTTATTCTGTTGAAGTCTCACTTTAACTTATATTTTAGATCTTCGGTATTTGTAAAACAATCACGTTTAGTTTGTTTGAGGACAATCCTCAAATTTCAATGTTAGTTAAGAAATTCGATTTAATTTAATTTATCCTTCTCAAGGATTAATTTAAATTATCGGAGTTATTTGTTTTTTAATATCTACAGTAGATAATAAATAATAACTAATTCTTTAACATTTATTTAATATAAACACAAATTTTTTTACAATCAAAGTTTATATTAATATAAATGTATGATTTTAAACTAAAATACGCTCCCACTCAAATTAACATCCCTCTGTTTATATACATATATCAATATATATATGTATATATATATATAACGGTGTTCCAAGATCCATATCTAATCATGCCTTAACCTAGCTTTGGCTAATCTCCAAAAACACAACCTTTTAGGTAGACATCTTATGTCAATTATATCGTATATAATTCTTGGATCGCATGATGAACATTTTTGTTCAGTATTATTCATTTGCTCAAAATATAGAATAATTCATGTTATCGTCTCTAAGCCATAATCTTATTATGCAGCTCAATTAAGTCAGACCCAATAATACAGTTCAAGTATCACTTTTACTCCATCGCTTATAACCAAAATAAAAGGATGCACAATGCTTTGGCTTTACCTACATCCAGCAATTTTGGACATTGATGAGTGTATTACTGGAAGACGTCACCATAATTTAATATAACAAAATTTGCTTTAGAGAGATTTTATAATTCGTAGTGGAAACAATATTAAAGTTAATTTACATATATTACAATATACGTTGTTTTATATTCATAATATAAATTGAATTTAGAATATATGAAAGTATATTTGTTAAAATACAATGTCATATATAAATGTAAAGCATGTCGATTATTTTGAACGTTTCAAAACATTGGTGATCAAAACCAAAATGTCGAATAATATTTCACATATCTAAATACATATATCGCATTCATAACTTAAATTATAATGAATCTATAATTATCCAAAATTACATAATTGAACCCCAAAATATGCAAAGTGCAATTTGACCTTATTAACATTTACATGTATTTAGAAGGAAGCCTTTAACATATATACAATAGTTAATGTAATCATATTGAGTTGAAAGCCCAATCGGATTTCCAAAATATCAACAAAACCTATTTTGTTAATTATATGGATATCGATACAAAATTATAACTATCATACAAGTTAGTTATCACTATGAATCAGTACATATCATCTCTTCCATAAACAAGCATATGTATATATATAATCAGATTATATCTAATAAGTCTGAATTCCATAGAAAACACAATTACAAATATACAGACATATTAGGAATGTGATTCATATTTACAACTACACATTACAAAGTAGGAGACCTGTTTCACTTATACAAACGCATATACATCAAATGTATATTTCTGCTGAGTGATTTACATTTACTGTTCCAGGCAGTAACATTTAATTTTACAATTGTACAAACAATTTGAAAAAGAATAAAATTTCATTAAATTCACTTCTCAGCAGCATTGGCCTTTTTAGTAGCGATTGGCCAGTGCCCATCCATGCAAGTACGCTGGCCCTTCTATTGAAACAATTTCAGTAGTGTGCTAGGCTTTGTCTTTGCCCTGTTAAAAAAATTTTAATCGACAGGGTAAGCAGGATTTAAATACATCAAATGTATTTAATATTCAGGTGTTCATATATATATATATATATATATATATATATATATATATACACACATATACATACATCAAATGAATGTATGACATTTATTAGTCCACATATGTATTCATTCATAAATGAACACATATATCCTTGACACTATTATATTTTGATGCATATATTTATAAATGAACAACACAGTCTAAAACAATGATCCGTATATCAATATATATACATCATTTATTTCAGCTGCATATAATTTTCTAGTTATAAATTATATATACATATAACTCAGATATGAAACTCAACTAAATGTATATTATAATCATATCTATGCTCAAGAGTGAATATTGTCTTATCGTTCTGATGATAATCATATAGTCACATGATGAAACAATTTTCTAATGCACTGTTTTATCTTATCAAATAAGATGACAGTATCATTGTATTGGTAAGAACAGTAATTTATAAAGCAGCAGATTCAATTCAATCTAACATTTATATATGTAAACAAGTATGATTCCAAAATTATATATACATATATACATATATGTATATGTTTAACTGCACAACATATTTGCAGCAGTATTTAATGGAACAATATCTTCAATATTTTTCTTAACCATGTCTAACATTTAGATTAGGCACACATACAAGTTTGAAATATTTAAACAGACTGCTATAATATTTGAAACAAGTAATCTGAAATGATAATTGTAGGAATTTCAAATCAAAACATGTTACGCCAGAATAGATGGTTTTTATCATACTGATATAGGAAAACACAAGGTAACCAATTCACACGTCATACTTGTACCAATTCATTCATTAATGCATAAAGGTGTGAGCAGCTATGTTTTTATGGTGTTGATATACTATAGGTGTTGACCCATTTAGAGTGTCATCATATTGTATATTTTAATATAGTATCATCATACTTTATTATGTTCAAGTGATATCTAATCAAAATTAGTTATCTTCACTTACTGCTGTATGATCAGAATAACACCAGCAACTTTTGCTGTGTGTATTTGACAAACTACAAGTGGTAAACAACAATATTAATTTTATTTGTATGCATACCCATCAAGCAATGTTTATTTATATATATTGACATGCACAAGTTTGTCAAACATACAAATCATGTCATAAATGTATGTTGAACATACATTAATATTTTGCTTGGTGTTCTAATAATATATTTATAGGATATATATATATATATATATATATATGCATGTGTACATATTGGAATAATGCTTGCGGCAACATATTAATAAAATTCTGAAATTCTTTAGCATGTTAATAAAATCATTTATTCAAGTAGCTTAAAGCTTAGGTAAATAGGAAACCGTATTCCCTGTAAATTTTGAAATCAGATTATAACTTACATATTTATCATCATAAATACATAGTTATAATTTTTAAGTCCAAATGTATTTTTACATAATAGGTCAATAACATATATGACAATGCATATGTGTTATACGTGCTTTTATAAAGCACATCATTTATGTACATTACCAAGTTAACAAATCATAATACAATTGCTATGATTTCAAACTATTTTGAACATAATCTATATAATGTAAGTAAAAGAATGGACTTATGAATAATTTCAAGCATACAAAATCTTGAACAAATGGAACAGTTTCACATTCTAAAATCAAAACAGAGTCAAATGCTCTGATTTTATAATTAAAACAGAAATATGTTTCTAATAATAATTAATTTCATCAAATCAAATATTATTAAAAACAAAACCTGAAAGGTCAAATATTTACAGCAGGTCACTTATCAAAGTAAATTATATGCAAAACTGAAGAAAAAAAACATTGAAATTCAGGTTAATCAAACATTTTGAATATGGGATTGTCAGGGTTTATGCATGCATAGAAATCATACAGCAATTTTAATGACAGGTTAATAGATCAAATCTTATTAATGTTTCTATATAGATTTAATGATTCATTGTTGTTACTTGATCAATATTAGAAACAACATTGAAACACATTCTCTAATGACCCTTGTCATACATAACAAATTTTCATCATTCAAACTTTGATGATCACCTATCCAATGAGTGTTCATCAAATTATAAACTTAACAGATGTGAATAAATTAAATCAAATATAATTTTCACAAGTACATAAAATTTATGCTGACAAGAAAAAAAATCCAGTTACATGATCTAGTTTATATAACTGGATTAACATATAGTTACGGATTCACAAAATACCCAGTCTTGATTATTTTGCTTAACTTATATGTGAACTGATTCGAATATATGTTGATAAAACAACTAAAACATCAATATCGACTTTCAATATTATGACTTGCTGTCTAACAAAATTTTAAGCAACTACAAATATATATATATACACATACACAAATATATATATAATATACGGAAACAACAATTGATCAATCCTTTCATATTTGAACAAGCAATAAAAGGATTTTATGAAATCAGCATCCATTATGACTGGACATTTTTGATTAATCAAAAACTGTTTTGATCTATCAATTGGTTTCCGTCATAAACAAACAAGGTAGAAGAAATTTTAAATTTAGCTAATATACATTTTATAACCAACAATAATTTCATTTCGAAGTTTTATACTAAATATAAAACTTTATTATTGTAAAATTGTTTTACAGTGTGTATCAAATACAGTTATAATTCAGTGAAACAATTTCATTGAGAATCGACTTTTTGTTTAGATCTTGAATCCAAGTTTTCTCAAATAATTAGTAATTGAAGAATTCAAACATAAGAACCCAAAACAAAGATCAATTTACTAACTTTCACAAACCCTAGAGATCAAAATCGACGTTCAACCTACAATTTCTACCAAACCTGGCTCTGATATCATTGTAGGAATTTCAATTGTCAAATTGAGATCCAATAACAATAGTTTAACTAATTAAACGAATGATCTATGCTAGAAAATGTAAATCGAACAATTAAGAGCTAGGCTTTATACCTTCAAAGCGTATACGTGAAGAACCAAGTGAAGCCAAATCAATGAAGGTTGGAACATCAAATCGTAAAGCAAGTCAATTACCTGCCTCTGTTGGTTATCCACACGAACGTTTTCCTTTTTCGATCAAAATCGAAGAAGAACCAGGAGTTTAGGTGCTAGCCGCCATATATGGGTTTCGTGAAGGTTAGGCTTTTATTTTAATTTTATCTAAGATAAAAAGGAAATGACGGCTCCTCCTTATCCTTTATAAAGAGAATTTAAACCCTTATACAATCAAGTATGTTCCATTAATTAAGGAACCACATGTATACCATTTCAATGCAATATAAAATATCAACAAACTTGATAATTTATTTACCTAATATATGTTCTTCCTTTATAACGTTCTAAGTGTCTGACCCGACAGGTTATTATAATGTTGGCAATAATTTAAATCGTATTTAAATTATAAACAGTGATTGGCATCTAGCAATACATCGCTGCTACCCAAGTTATAATAAGATCAACGATTCGATACAACCTTTTCGTGATCAGTGTCTCAATGTAATATAATCCTTTTAACCAATATATCCAAGATTAAACTCAAGGCATGGATCGTATCATCCCCTTAGTAATTTAATCTGTTTATCTTGATCGATGAGTAGACTGTTTTAAACAAATCAATCTTTGAGCACGGCCATGCATTTCACAATCTCACTCAATCAAGAGGCCCATGGATATCACTATGAATATATCGTAGGGTTAAATTCCATCTAGATCATTCATAATTTTCATTCGACTCGAGATGTATTGTAACAACCCGTAAAATGCGAGCCAATTTGAAATTTTTATTTTGGCAATTTTAGCGAATTCTGAATATTTAAAATGAATTATTTTAAATAATATCGACGTGAAATTTATTTTGAATAAAATTCAATCGTATATATTATATACGTCGTCGTTAGAATATATAATAATTATATATAATTATAAAAGGAATAGAAAATGGTGCGGTAGTTCGAAAATTCGATTTCTAATTTCAAATGAATATACAGAATTCAATATAAGTCAGAATTGAACGAAACAAGAAATATTTGAATCTGTATAAATATATCTTTGTAACGAAGTTAACAAATTGAGATTTCATCTTAGGAATGATAAGATATGTCCAGTTTAAAATTCTGAATAGTCGCTATGGAATTCAGGCCCTTAAAAATGGACATTTTGCAAACGACCTCGGATTTCGACGAAACCAGTTTTGTTGGGTCCGGGATGTGAAGTTATTGCTAGGTTTCAAATTTCATAATTTTTCGAATCAATATGTGAGCGTGGCAAAGGAAAACGCGTTTGACCAGTTTCAGTTGATTTTAATCGACTGGAAATTGGTCATTTTTCCAACGGTCTCAGAATTCGATGAAACTAGTTTTGTTAGGACCGTATCGTCAATACGAAGCTAGAAAATATTTTTCTGGAATTTTTCTAGTTAGCATGTGACCCCGGTAATTTGAAATTTACGTTTAAAATTCAATATAAGGATTTAAATGTAAATTCAACGGAAACTGATTGTAACGATCAAATCAGCTTGCGATACATATCCCATTGTGTTCGGAATGGGGGTAATTAGCTAGGGACGACAGTCGGTGGGTCTTGTTTGAAGTTCGTTTTGGAAAGTTACTTTTGGTGGAAATAAAATATTAAATAAATTATTAAATATATATAAACCATATAACCCCCCCCTTTCTCCCTCTTAATCGGTCAACGCCAGAAAAGAAAAAAAAAAATCGTTCGTTTCCCTATCGCGACCTCCCCTCGCTGGCGTCGGAGCAGCGCCGCCCTCCCCCCTTTCCTTCTCCGTCGATCTCGCCCCTCCCCTCCTTCTATCCGCCTATCTCTCCTCACCTCCTCCCAGTACAAAACCGCCACCACTGGAAACCCCTCACCCCGACCTCGCCACCGTCACCGCCTACCACCGGAGACACCCGCGCCGACTGCGACTCCTCCTCCCCCTCCTCAGTGACATAAAACGCCCCCTAACCCTCCTTCCTCTTCAAAAACAGTAAGTCCTTTTAATTTTTTTTATTATTTTATTTCATAGATTAAAACATGGTTTTTATCCGATTTTACTACATTAGAAAAGCTAGGATTTACTTAATGTGAAAAGATTTGATTTTCAAAGCGAAAAAAATTTGATTTTTATTTATTTGAAAATTTGATTTTTTTTTTATTCATAGGAAATGATTTTTGAAATATGAAATGCAGTTTTAAAAATATATAGGAAATATATATATCGTAAAGTTTTGTATATATATGTCAAATTGTTTTTTTTATAAAGAAAAGGAATTCTTTTTAAAACATAAAACTTTGAAATAAAAATGTGTTCTTTTGAAACATAAATATACATGGCTTTTGAAATATAAATTTTAGCGATAAAAATAGAATTTTTATATATTGAACTTCGAGATAAAAATAGAATTTTTATATATTGAACTTCGAGATAAAAATAGAATTTTTATATATTGAACTTCGAGTTAAAAATAGAATTTTTATATATTGAACTTCGAGATAAAAATAGAATTTTTATATATTGAACTTCGAGATAAAAATAGAATTTTTATATATTGAACTTCGAGTTAAAAATAGGATTTTTATATATTGAACTTCGAGATAAAAATAGGATTTTTATATATTGAACTTCGAGATAAAAATAGAATTTTTATATATTGAACTTCGAGTTAAAAATAGGATTTTTATATATTGAACTTCGAGTTAAAAATAGGATTTTTATATATTGAACTTCGAGTTAAAAATATGATTTTTATATATTGAACTTTGAAATAAAAATTCGATTTTTATATATTGAACTTTGAAATAAAAATTCGATTTTTATATATTGAACTTTGAAATAAAAATTCGATTTTTATATATCAAACTTTGAAGTAAAAATATGATTTTTTTATATCGAATAGTGAAATAAAAATTCGATTTTTATATATTGAAAAGCGAAGTAAAAATTCGATTTTTACATATGTAGAGAATACGGGCGAAGGTGACAAAAAGGCGAAACGACGAAGACTTCTGCAAAAGAAGAGCCGAGGAGCTAGGATAGCTATATGTGAGAATTTCTCACCTTTCAATTTAATTTTTCTAGTTATATATATATATACTAGGATGCAGACGGTGCTTAGTAGCACCCGACACAATCGTCCACAGACCATGGACTTGTTTGTTTGGTTGCATAGATTAGTTGAATTGTTTGTTTGAATTGAATTGTTTGGTGAGATGAAATTGATTTGATTGATGTGTGAATGGCGTGGGCCTTCACTAGACCGGGGATAAGGCTAGGCCTTGTCCCGTTTCTAGTATCGTGCCGTTATGCCGCCGAAATTTTCTAAAATGTGTTAGAAAATAAAAATATCATTTTATTGTGTAAATGAATTGAATAGAAATTCATAGGTTGAAATAAAATGTTTTGTCGTTAAAAATATAATTTTTAACGTGAATGTGAATAAATAAATATTCATTTACAAACCAGACGGTTTGTTTATGTACACCTATTTGAATAACGTTGATTGGGTCGATAAATTTTACACATCGCCTAACTGCACAAATAAAATATGTGTTTGATTGTTTGAAACCCCACACGGGTGTTAGGATGAAATTTGAAGTTCACTCATCCTGATTGATTAAATATGTCGATCGATTGATTGACAAGCTGCTATAAGCGTTAAATGTCTATATTTGATGCTTATACAGTGTAGTGCACTTTGGTTGATGGTTGATTATTCATCGTTGTTGATATATACATGTGTTGTAGAAAATCCATATAATTAACATTATATGGTAATTGATTGGGCCTCATTCCAGTTTCGAAAAAAAAAAGAAATATTTGAAATAGAAATATTTGAAATAGAAATATTTGAAATAGAATATTTGAAAATAGAAATATGTGAAGCCGTGAGGATTAGATTGACGCCATTTTGACGTGAACGATATTTATATCGATTTTATTCATTTTAAAATGAATATTGAAAAGTGATTTCGAAATCGAATATTTTGAAATGAAATGAATTGAAAACGATTTCGAAATGAATTGAATTGAAAACGATTTCGAAATGAATTGAAAACGAATTCAAAATGAATTGAAAACGATTTCGAAATGAATTGAATTGAAAACGATTTCGAAATGAATTGAATTGAAAACGATTTCGAAATGAATTGAATTGAAAACGATTTCGAAATGAATTGAATTGAAAACGAATTCAAAATGAATTGAAAACGATTTCGAAATGAATTGAATTGAAAACGATTTCGAAATGAATTGAATTGAAAACGAATTCAAAATGAATTGAAAACGATTTCGAAATGAATTGAATTGAAAACGATTTCGAAATGAATTGAATTGAAAACGAATTCAAAATGAATTGAAAACGATTTCGAAATGAATTGAATTGAAAACGATTTCGAAATGAATTGAATTGAAAACGATTTCGAAATGAATTGAATTGAAAACGATTTCGAAATGAATTGAATTGAAAACGATTTCGAAATGAATTGAATTGAAAACGATTTCGAAATGAATTGAATTGAAAACGATTTCGAAATGAATTGAATTGAAAACGAATTCAAAATGAATTGAAAACGATTTCGAAATGAATTGAATTGAAAACGATTTCGAAATGAATTGAATTGAAAACGAATTCAAAATGAATTGAAAACGATTTCGAAATGAATTGAATTGAAAACGATTTCGAAATGAATTGAATTGAAAACGAATTCAAAATGAATTGAAAACGATTTCGAAATGAATTGAATTGAAAACGATTTCGAAATGAATTGAATTGAAAACGATTTCGAAATGAATTGAATTGAAAACGATTTCGAAATGAATTGAATTGAAAACGATTTCGAAATGAATTGAATTGAAAACGATTTCGAAATGAATTGAATTGAAAACGAATTCAAAATGAATTGAAAACGATTTCGAAATGAATTGAATTGAAAACGAATTCGAAATGAATTGAATTGAAAACGAATTCAAAATGAATTGAAAACGATTTCGAAATGAATTGAATTGAAAACGATTTCGAAATGAATTGAATTGAAAACGAATTCAAAATGAATTGAAAACGATTTCGAAATGAATTGAATTGAAAACGATTTCGAAATGAATTGAATTGAAAACGAATTCAAAATGAATTGAAAACGATTTCGAAATGAATTGAATTGAAAACGATTTCGAAATGAATTGAATTGAAAACGAATTCAAAATGAATTGAAAACGATTTCGAAATGAATTGAATTGAAAACGATTTCGAAATGAATTGAATTGAAAACGAATTCAAAATGAATTGAAAACGATTTCGAAATGAATTGAATTGAAAACGATTTCGAAATGAATTGAATTGAAAACGATTTCGAAATGAATTGAATTGAAAACGAATTCAAATGGAATAGAAAGCGAATTGAAATGAATTCAAATTGAATTGAAATTTGAATTGAATAGAAATGAATCTTGAAACGAATTTATAAAGAAGAATTCAATTTTGCTTTGAATTGAAATGGAAGTTGAAATAGCTTTAGAAACGATTTTAAAACTATTTATATAATTCGTTTTAAATAGAAATGGACGAAATATATATTATATATATTATATATATAATATAATGGCCTGAATAGAACGCGCCGCGCCGCGGCAGTTCGCGAATTTCGACCATTTATTTCAAACGGACATTACGGGAGATCCGACCGTCGGATTCTCCTAAAACCGGAACCGTTGGGTTCGTATCGAAAAGAGCTTTCTAACGAATATTAGAAATTTGAAATCTAACGGTTGGATTTGGAATTATGTCCAAATCAAATTCGAAAAAGGTCGCTGTAAGTGCAGTTCGATGGCCATTGATGGAAATCGACTGTACGGGCCTTGATAAAATTATTAAAAATAGTAATAATTTGTGTAAAATCATAAGAAATGGTTTAGAAAGGATTGGGATGAAAAACTCCACATTTGAAAAGATAAAAATAGATTTTTATCGAAATGAACTAGTTTTGAACTAGAATTATAATTCTATTTTTTTTTTTTATAAATAAATTGAATTCGAAGAGGGTTTTAAAAATAACCAAAATTTCCAATGATTGCATTGGAATGGATTTGAATCGAAATTGTCTTCGGAATATTTCGATGTTGGAATTCGGGATTATACAGATGTTGTTATGGAAATTTGAAAGATATATATATATTTATATCGTTATTTCCAATACGACATTTGTTAATCGTAGAATTTGATATTGAATATAAGCCGGGATATTTTCTATTCAGAGCCTTGTATTTAATATCAAATGTGATTTGGGTTTGTCGTGAATGGTGTCTTCACTAACACTGTTCTTGAACCCAGTGGAGGAAAGATTAAATCTTTTTATTTAGATTTAATGAAGTGTACCAATTAAATGATATTTAATTGGAATTGAATTGATATTGATTTTTTGGGTTTATCGTGAACAGTGTTTTAAATAACACTTGTTCTTTAACCCGATAATTAATGGGATGTGACTTTGGGTTTATCGTGAACCGTGTTTTAAATGACACTGATTCTTTAACCCAGTCACAGATTAAAACTAAGTGGAGTTTTAATGAATCTTTAATTAGATTGAAAAGATCGAGAATGGAGTATCACCAGTTCTGCTCCAGGCGATAGTTAAATCTTTAATTAGATTTGAACGTGAAATTTAGAAACTAACTGTCGGTTAGCTAAGTAGAATGGTTTTCTGGATATTGATCTGATGTTGGTTTCGGCCTTCGGGGTTAATATTTGGGGAATTATTCTCTTGATTAATTTACGGTTAGTGACTAATGAATTGGAATGAGGCGTATGTTGTGTTTGTGTAACACTTTTATAAAATATACGCGAGTTATTCGGGAAGACCGGGTTTATCCCATTCTGAATAACTGATACGACGATAAGTCGAAGATGAAGACGATGGTCGAAGACCGGAAGTCTTCACGTCGTTTGGGTGATAACTGATGATCTTGATTGGGCTGTACACCCAAGAAGATGGAAACAGTTAGTGATCGTCCAGACGTGCTTGGAGATCGATGGATATGCGGGGTACTAGGTGCCTCCGGTTTCGTTCAGACCCAGAACGGACTTGTAAATGGACTATGTGTCTGACATCGGATTTCATTCTGTGTGACTGATATCGGTTGCATAGGATGGCTTGCCTGTGTGGCATGCTAAGATGCAAATGATCAAGGCTTCTGTTGAAAAGCAAAGTCTTGTGGTTGATGATCAAAGCACGGCCTTTGTGGCGTAGCTTTGTGTAACGTTTGATTCGCGAGTTTCACACCCGGTATGAATCAAAAACGGGAGACGGACCTCAGGGAGGGCATGCGTTTCTTTCTAGTTAGAAGTGGCGTCAGTGGTTTTACACGCCCTGACGAGATTGACTTATGTGGTTGTTGCTGTTGCGAGGCGCCTCGGATTGATCGGTCGTTCTCGAACCGATGGAGTCATTCGTTGGCTCATTGACACCCCAAAGGGTGGGGAAACGCAGTGTTCAGGCATTTTAATCCACATCGGTGGACCGGCCCTGTCGCTCCAAGGGTCACTCGAGCTCTGATCCTGAGACACGGGCTAGAGCGTCTTGAATCGGTTGAGGACTATCTTTTGCCTCGGTTCATAGACGGAAATCCAATTTCCAAATACGTGACATTTGCGGTTTTATTTGTAAACCTGTATATGGCGACATGATATATGGTACCCATGCCGCCTATGATTGATACTTATGATTTGAAGTTGTTTTATACACTATGCACTTATAATAGTATCAAATGATTTGTTTTAAACGTATCAAGCATTCTTTGGCTGTTATAAGGGAAAACCCTATCCCCCGGCTTGCGTTGCATTGTGTGATAGGACCTGGGTCTTATAACAGCTTCATTTTTCTTTATTTAGCATTGCGCTGTTTGTTTTATGCACTGGTATTCTTGGGAGGAAACCCGTTCCGTGTTATACGGCGTGGTCCCTTGATTTACCTAATGTTTTAAAATAAAGATTAAAACTGTTTTAGTTCTCACACCAGTCCCATGACTGACCTGGAGTTTATTGTTTTAACCTAAACTCTGGGTGCCCTTATTTTGACACGGGCAGCTAGTAGTTTTGGTTTTGCAGATTTATATTCACAGGATCCTGGTTTACAGCTGGAATGATATCCGGAAAGCTTTGTATCCGTATATCTCTTCTAGTTGTGTATTGTATTATTTTCCGCTGCGATGTATTTAAATGTAATTTAAATCTCTGATATTTCTGTGTAATATTCATTGTTACTCTGTATATTCTTGTAATCTGATGCATTGTTGTAATATACAGTGAAATGTTCTTTTATATGCGTTCTGTTGTGGTTTGTTCTCGAACTATCCGACACTTTCCTTTACGGGGAAGTCGCGGGTCTTCACACGTGGTATCAGAGCTTTGGTTTACAAAGCTAGAGAACAAGGCACATTAGAACCATACGAAAGAATTCATCAGATATTGGATTAGTAATATCCAATTAGAATGACTCGTTAGAGATAGGATCAGTAGTATCCTAGAACGAGTGTGAAGAGTATATTTTTCAAATGAAAACATTCTTTGTTTTGAAAATTTAAATCAATTATTCGTATTTGGTTATTTATTTATATTGACGTGGACAATCCAGTATATATAGATTTTGCGTATTCGTCTGATCCGCGTGTATTCAAAGTTTTAATATATTGGATAGATATGGGACCACACACTAGTCACCCGGGGATGATCCTGACGATGGTGCATCATCATCAGCATTTATATTCGAGTGACGAAAGTGAGATTCCTATATATTTCCTATTGACTGGTGTGAGAACCAAAATTAGATAGGGCCTATTGTTGTGATTTGGCATCAAAATTTGATTTTGTATATGTATCAAAATTATGAATTTGAAACTCTAAATCAACGAATTGATTGATGTTTGTGTTGTTGGTTTATTTGTTTGCTAATTTTGAACCATTATGCCTAACTGAATCAAATATTGAATTATATTGAAATTTGGTCGCATTTGCTTGCATATACATATATATCATTGAACAGGTCATAGCAAGGAGGCTAGAGCCAGAGAATAAAATTTGTTTGCCCGACAAATAGGTACATGTTTACTACATAATTTCCTGTTTTGTTTGGGTGATGATGATTTTGTGAGCCTATTGGCTAGCCGCTTGGCTTTTTCTTTTTCTTTTTGAGATCTGAAGGACCGGGGAAGCTATTTGAAATTCCCCGATGCTCCCGGTGCAGGGGAGGTTATGGCGAAATTTTTCGAAAATTTAGGGTGTTAGCCAAATTTTTGAAAATTTGAAAATTCTCAGAAACTAAAGAGTTGGAGAATAGAAGCCAGATCGAACGTAGAGTTGATAAATCAAACCACTTTCGACTTTGTTCCTTTTCGGGGACGAAAAGTTTTAAGTGGGGGAGATTGTAACAACCCGTAAAATGCGAGCCAATTTGAAATTTTTATTTTGGCAATTTTAGCGAATTCTGAATATTTAAAATGAATTATTTTAAATAATATCGACGTGAAATTTATTTTGAATAAAATTCAATCGTATATATTATATACGTCGTCGTTAGAATATATAATAATTATATATAATTATAAAAGGAATAGAAAATGGCGCGGTAGTTCGAAAATTCGATTTCTAATTTCAAATGAATATACAGAATTCAATATAAGTCAGAATTGAACGAAACAAGAAATATTTGAATCTGTATAAATATATCTTTGTAACGAAGTTAACAAATTGAGATTTCATCTTAGGAATGATAAGATATGTCCAGTTTAAAATTCTGAATAGTCGCTATGGAATTCAGGCCCTTAAAAATGGACATTTTGCAAACGACCTCGGATTTCGACGAAACCAGTTTTGTTGGGTCCGGGATGTGAAGTTATTGCTAGGTTTCAAATTTCATAATTTTTCGAATCAATATGTGAGCGTGGCAAAGGAAAACGCGTTTGACCAGTTTCAGTTGATTTTAATCGACTGGAAATTGGTCATTTTTCCAACGGTCTCAGAATTCGATGAAACTAGTTTTGTTAGGACCGTATCGTCAATACGAAGCTAGAAAATATTTTTCTGGAATTTTTCTAGTTAGCATGTGACCCCGGTAATTTGAAATTTACGTTTAAAATTCAATATAAGGATTTAAATGTAAATTCAACGGAAACTGATTGTAACGATCAAATCAGCTTGCGATACATATCCCATTGTGTTCGGAATGGGGGTAATTAGCTAGGGACGACAGTCGGTGGGTCTTGTTTGAAGTTCGTTTTGGAAAGTTACTTTTGGTGGAAATAAAATATTAAATAAATTATTAAATATATATAAACCATATAACCCCCCCCCTTTCTCCCTCTTAATCGGTCAACGCCAGAAAAGAAAAAAAAATCGTTCGTTTCCCTATCGCGACCTCCCCTCGCTGGCGTCGGAGCAGCGCCGCCCTCCCCCCTTTCCTTCTCCGTCGATCTCGCCCCTCCCCTCCTTCTATCCGCCAATCTCTCCTCACCTCCTCCCAGTACAAAACCGCCACCACTGGAAACCCCTCACCCCGACCTCGCCACCGTCACCGCCTACCACCGGAGACACCCGCGCCGACTGCGACTCCTCCTCCCCCTCCTCAGTGACATAAAACGCCCCCTAACCCTCCTTCCTCTTCAAAAACAGTAAGTCCTTTTAATTTTTTTTATTATTTTATTTCATAGATTAAAACATGGTTTTTATCCGATTTTACTACATTAGAAAAGCTAGGATTTACTTAATGTGAAAAGATTTGATTTTCAAAGCGAAAAAAATTTGATTTTTATTTATTTGAAAATTTGATTTTTTTTTTATTCATAGGAAATGATTTTTGAAATATGAAATGCAGTTTTAAAAATATATAGGAAATATATATATCGTAAAGTTTTGTATATATATGTCAAATTGTTTTTTTTATAAAGAAAAGGAATTCTTTTTAAAACATAAAACTTTGAAATAAAAATGTGTTCTTTTGAAACATAAATATACATGGCTTTTGAAATATAAATTTTAGCGATAAAAATAGAATTTTTATATATTGAACTTCGAGATAAAAATAGAATTTTTATATATTGAACTTCGAGATAAAAATAGAATTTTTATATATTGAACTTCGAGTTAAAAATAGAATTTTTATATATTGAACTTCGAGATAAAAATAGAATTTTTATATATTGAACTTCGAGATAAAAATAGAATTTTTATATATTGAACTTCGAGTTAAAAATAGGATTTTTATATATTGAACTTCGAGATAAAAATAGGATTTTTATATATTGAACTTCGAGATAAAAATAGAATTTTTATATATTGAACTTCGAGTTAAAAATAGGATTTTTATATATTGAACTTCGAGTTAAAAATAGGATTTTTATATATTGAACTTCGAGTTAAAAATATGATTTTTATATATTGAACTTTGAAATAAAAATTCGATTTTTATATATTGAACTTTGAAATAAAAATTCGATTTTTATATATTGAACTTTGAAATAAAAATTCGATTTTTATATATCAAACTTTGAAGTAAAAATATGATTTTTATATATCGAATAGTGAAATAAAAATTCGATTTTTATATATTGAAAAGCGAAGTAAAAATTCGATTTTTACATATGTAGAGAATACGGGCGAAGGTGACAAAAAGGCGAAACGACGAAGACTTCTGCAAAAGAAGAGCCGAGGAGCTAGGATAGCTATATGTGAGAATTTCTCACCTTTCAATTTAATTTTTCTAGTTATATATATATACTAGGATGCAGACGGTGCTTAGTAGCACCCGACACAATCGTCCACAGACCATGGACTTGTTTGTTTGGTTGCATAGATTAGTTGAATTGTTTGTTTGAATTGAATTGTTTGGTGAGATGAAATTGATTTGATTGATGTGTGAATGGCGTGGGCCTTCACTAGACCGGGGATAAGGCTAGGCCTTGTCCCGTTTCTAGTATCGTGCCGTTATGCCGCCGAAATTTTCTAAAATGTGTTAGAAAATAAAAATATCATTTTATTGTGTAAATGAATTGAATAGAAATTCATAGGTTGAAATAAAATGTTTTGTCGTTAAAAATATAATTTTTAACGTGAATGTGAATAAATAAATATTCATTTACAAACCAGACGGTTTGTTTATGTACACCTATTTGAATAACGTTGATTGGGTCGATAAATTTTACACATCGCCTAACTGCACAAATAAAATATGTGTTTGATTGTTTGAAACCCCACACGGGTGTTAGGATGAAATTTGAAGTTCACTCATCCTGATTGATTAAATATGTCGATCGATTGATTGACAAGCTGCTATAAGCGTTAAATGTCTATATTTGATGCTTATACAGTGTAGTGCACTTTGGTTGATGGTTGATTATTCATCGTTGTTGATATATACATGTGTTGTAGAAAATCCATATAATTAACATTATATGGTAATTGATTGGGCCTCATTCCAGTTTCGAAAAAAAAAAGAAATATTTGAAATAGAAATATTTGAAATAGAAATATTTGAAATAGAATATTTGAAAATAGAAATATGTGAAGCCGTGAGGATTAGATTGACGCCATTTTGACGTGAACGATATTTATATCGATTTTATTCATTTTAAAATGAATATTGAAAAGTGATTTCGAAATCGAATATTTTGAAATGAAATGAATTGAAAACGATTTCGAAATGAATTGAATTGAAAACGATTTCGAAATGAATTGAATTGAAAACGAATTCAAAATGAATTGAAAACGATTTCGAAATGAATTGAATTGAAAACGATTTCGAAATGAATTGAATTGAAAACGATTTCGAAATGAATTGAATTGAAAACGATTTCGAAATGAATTGAATTGAAAACGAATTCAAAATGAATTGAAAACGATTTCGAAATGAATTGAATTGAAAACGATTTCGAAATGAATTGAATTGAAAACGAATTCAAAATGAATTGAAAACGATTTCGAAATGAATTGAATTGAAAACGATTTCGAAATGAATTGAATTGAAAACGAATTCAAAATGAATTGAAAACGATTTCGAAATGAATTGAATTGAAAACGATTTCGAAATGAATTGAATTGAAAACGATTTCGAAATGAATTGAATTGAAAACGATTTCGAAATGAATTGAATTGAAAACGATTTCGAAATGAATTGAATTGAAAACGATTTCGAAATGAATTGAATTGAAAACGATTTCGAAATGAATTGAATTGAAAACGAATTCAAAATGAATTGAAAACGATTTCGAAATGAATTGAATTGAAAACGATTTCGAAATGAATTGAATTGAAAACGAATTCAAAATGAATTGAAAACGATTTCGAAATGAATTGAATTGAAAACGATTTCGAAATGAATTGAATTGAAAACGAATTCAAAATGAATTGAAAACGATTTCGAAATGAATTGAATTGAAAACGATTTCGAAATGAATTGAATTGAAAACGATTTCGAAATGAATTGAATTGAAAACGATTTCGAAATGAATTGAATTGAAAACGATTTCGAAATGAATTGAATTGAAAACGATTTCGAAATGAATTGAATTGAAAACGAATTCAAAATGAATTGAAAACGATTTCGAAATGAATTGAATTGAAAACGATTTCGAAATGAATTGAATTGAAAACGAATTCAAAATGAATTGAAAACGATTTCGAAATGAATTGAATTGAAAACGATTTCGAAATGAATTGAATTGAAAACGAATTCAAAATGAATTGAAAACGATTTCGAAATGAATTGAATTGAAAACGATTTCGAAATGAATTGAATTGAAAACGAATTCAAAATGAATTGAAAACGATTTCGAAATGAATTGAATTGAAAACGATTTCGAAATGAATTGAATTGAAAACGAATTCAAAATGAATTGAAAACGATTTCGAAATGAATTGAATTGAAAACGATTTCGAAATGAATTGAATTGAAAACGAATTCAAAATGAATTGAAAACGATTTCGAAATGAATTGAATTGAAAACGATTTCGAAATGAATTGAATTGAAAACGATTTCGAAATGAATTGAATTGAAAACGAATTCAAATGGAATAGAAAGCGAATTGAAATGAATTCAAATTGAATTGAAATTTGAATTGAATAGAAATGAATCTTGAAACGAATTTATAAAGAAGAATTCAATTTTGCTTTGAATTGAAATGGAAGTTGAAATAGCTTTTGAAACGATTTTAAAACTATTTATATAATTCGTTTTAAATAGAAATGGACGAAATATATATTATATATATAATATAATGGCCTGAATAGAACGCGCCGCGCCGCGGCAGTTCGCGAATTTCGACCATTTATTTCAAACGGACATTACGGGAGATCCGACCGTCGGATTCTCCTAAAACCGGAACCGTTGGGTTCGTATCGAAAAGAGCTTTCTAACGAATATTAGAAATTTGAAATCTAACGGTTGGATTTGGAATTATGTCCAAATCAAATTCGAAAAAGGTCGCTGTAAGTGCAGTTCGATGGCCATTGATGGAAATCGACTGTACGGGCCTTGATAAAATTATTAAAAATAGTAATAATTTGTGTAAAATCATAAGAAATGGTTTAGAAAGGATTGGGATGAAAAACTCCACATTTGAAAAGATAAAAATAGATTTTTATCGAAATGAACTAGTTTTGAACTAGAATTATAATTCTATTTTTTTTTTTTTTTATAAATAAATTGAATTCGAAGAGGGTTTTAAAAATAACCAAAATTTCCAATGATTGCATTGGAATGGATTTGAATCGAAATTGTCTTCGGAATATTTCGATGTTGGAATTCGGGATTATACAGATGTTGTTATGGAAATTTGAAAGATATATATATTTATATCGTTATTTCCAATACGACATTTGTTAATCGTAGAATTTGATATTGAATATAAGCCGGGATATTTTCTATTCAGAGCCTTGTATTTAATATCAAATGTGATTTGGGTTTGTCGTGAATGGTGTCTTCACTAACACTGTTCTTGAACCCAGTGGAGGAAAGATTAAATCTTTTTATTTAGATTTAATGAAGTGTACCAATTAAATGATATTTAATTGGAATTGAATTGATATTGATTTTTTGGGTTTATCGTGAACAGTGTTTTAAATAACACTTGTTCTTTAACCCGATAATTAATGGGATGTGACTTTGGGTTTATCGTGAACCGTGTTTTAAATGACACTGATTCTTTAACCCAGTCACAGATTAAAACTAAGTGGAGTTTTAATGAATCTTTAATTAGATTGAAAAGATCGAGAATGGAGTATCACCAGTTCTGCTCCAGGCGATAGTTAAATCTTTAATTAGATTTGAACGTGAAATTTAGAAACTAACTGTCGGTTAGCTAAGTAGAATGGTTTTCTGGATATTGATCTGATGTTGGTTTCGGCCTTCGGGGTTAATATTTGGGGAATTATTCTCTTGATTAATTTACGGTTAGTGACTAATGAATTGGAATGAGGCGTATGTTGTGTTTGTGTAACACTTTTATAAAATATACGCGAGTTATTCGGGAAGACCGGGTTTATCCCATTCTGAATAACTGATACGACGATAAGTCGAAGATGAAGACGATGGTCGAAGACCGGAAGTCTTCACGTCGTTTGGGTGATAACTGATGATCTTGATTGGGCTGTACACCCAAGAAGATGGAAACAGTTAGTGATCGTCCAGACGTGCTTGGAGATCGATGGATATGCGGGGTACTAGGTGCCTCCGGTTTCGTTCAGACCCAGAACGGACTTGTAAATGGACTGTGTGTCTGACATCGGATTTCATTCTGTGTGACTGATATCGGTTGCATAGGATGGCTTGCCTGTGTGGCATGCTAAGATGCAAATGATCAAGGCTTCTGTTGAAAAGCAAAGTCTTGTGGTTGATGATCAAAGCACGGCCTTTGTGGCGTAGCTTTGTGTAACGTTTGATTCGCGAGTTTCACACCCGGTATGAATCAAAAACGGGAGACGGACCTCAGGGAGGGCATGCGTTTCTTTCTAGTTAGAAGTGGCGTCAGTGGTTTTACACGCCCTGACGAGATTGACTTATGTGGTTGTTGCTGTTGCGAGGCGCCTCGGATTGATCGGTCGTTCTCGAACCGATGGAGTCATTCGTTGGCTCATTGACACCCCAAAGGGTGGGGAAACGCAGTGTTCAGGCATTTTAATCCACATCGGTGGACCGGCCCTGTCGCTCCAAGGGTCACTCGAGCTCTGATCCTGAGACACGGGCTAGAGCGTCTCGAATCGGTTGAGGACTATCTTTTGCCTCGGTTCATAGACGGAAATCCAATTTCCAAATACGTGACATTTGCGGTTTTATTTGTAAACCTGTATATGGCGACATGATATATGGTACCCATGCCGCCTATGATTGATACTTATGATTTGAAGTTGTTTTATACACTATGCACTTATAATAGTATCAAATGATTTGTTTTAAACGTATCAAGCATTCTTTGGCTGTTATAAGGGAAAACCCTATCCCCCGGCTTGCGTTGCATTGTGTGATAGGACCTGGGTCTTATAACAGCTTCATTTTTCTTTATTTAGCATTGCGCTGTTTGTTTTATGCACTGGTATTCTTGGGAGGAAACCCGTTCCGTGTTATACGGCGTGGTCCCTTGATTTACCTAATGTTTTAAAATAAAGATTAAAACTGTTTTAGTTCTCACACCAGTCCCATGACTGACCTGGAGTTTATTGTTTTAACCTAAACTCTGGGTGCCCTTATTTTGACACGGGCAGCTAGTAGTTTTGGTTTTGCAGATTTATATTCACAGGATCCTGGTTTACAGCTGGAATGATATCCGGAAAGCTTTGTATCCGTATATCTCTTCTAGTTGTGTATTGTATTATTTTCCGCTGCGATGTATTTAAATGTAATTTAAATCTCTGATATTTCTGTGTAATATTCATTGTTACTCTGTATATTCTTGTAATCTGATGCATTGTTGTAATATACAGTGAAATGTTCTTTTATATGCGTTCTGTTGTGGTTTGTTCTCGAACTATCCGACACTTTCCTTTACGGGGAAGTCGCGGGTCTTCACATGTATCCAATAATCACCGTTATCATTACTCTGTTACGAATAACTTTAGATGATATCAAAACACAAATATCCTCAAATAAAGTTATAATGATTTCAGGTCTGAAGACCATTACATCACTGTCACTATGAGAATAACTTATGATACTGTTAATTATATTCCATGTAGTTATCTCACGGTGGGTCAGCCCAATACGATATTCTCCTATACGTATTTATGTTTTGACATTAATATCACATATATTAATGATCAATGAGATGTGATCATCAGTCAATTAACATACTAGTCTCAACGCTTTATTGTTGTCCTATATAAACAATAAAACTTGACTAGGGACATTTAAGAATTATAATACTTAATATATTATATAATCTTAAGTTCAAGTCACTCACTTGAACTATATAATTCTGTATTATAATTCTAAGGACTTATATTATATTAATATTTATATTACACAGTAAATATAATATAATAGAATAATATTTTGTTCCAAATAAAACAATAACATCAACAGTGTTATCAATCTCATCAAATGAATTTCCTCTAGGGAATAAACTCTAACATGGGGAATGTCTTTTATATGATGTTGGCCTACCATATGGATCTCAGGTTGTGGGGCCCACCATAGGTGGGTCTGATCCAATCCATAGGGAAGGATCGATACTGACCCATAAGATCCACTCAAAATGATTTTGATATTTTTTTTTGAGAATTCTTTTATGTCTTTTAAGTATTCCTATAAAATTCAAGTCAATCTGATTTTGTATAAACCTATGTGTTCATTTTAAGTTGCTCTGGTCAAGAAGTATGTAAACATTTACCCTCTAAAGTACACATTTAAGATGAAAATTGTGTTTTGGATAAGAATAAGTCCAATAACTCGGTTTTAATTATCGATCATCCCAGTTGCTTCTCATTCCAAGTCTTTATTTAAACTCCAACTGTAGTGTTCTTTGGCAAATTTGAGATATTGTCAAGTCCTTTGATCAATTTAAAAAAGTTTCCGGGCTTGTCAGGGTGAGGCTTTCTCGCCTTTAGAACCCAAATCTAATTCGTACCCAATCAGAATGCAACCTTCAAAACTCTCTAGAAAGCCAACCAAATCCGCTTAAGGAAAATCCAACTGAATCTACTTAAGGTGTTACCACTAAGTAAGACTGACCAAATTCGCTCAAAGAAAAAGGCGGTTAAATTCACCTAAACCAAAGTCATTGGGCTAAATCGACCGAATCCGCTCAAGACAAAGCCATAGCGCAACACCTACAGAATCCACTCAAGGCCAAGTTATCCAGGTCAAAATGACCAAGACTCATTATCGCTCATGGAAAACCCACCAAGATCCATTATTCTTAAGTAAAACTGAACTAGAATTAATTTTGCTTAAGGAAATGCTAGCTAGATGAGCTGACCAAGATTCAATCCAATTCAAGGTTAATTGACAAAGGACAAATCTTTCTCAAGGTAAGCCGATCAAGAATCAATTGTGATCAAGGTAATCCGTTAAAGATTTTATCTCTAGTCTTGCTCAAAGTAAAGCTTCCTAGTCTGGCCGACCAAGACTCGGCCTTGCTCAAGATTTCCATCCAAACCAATCAAGAATAAGTTTAGCTCAATGCAAGGCCTTCAGCTAAACTGATCGAGAATTTCCAATATTCATTATTTGACTCTGGATCATCTAGCTTTGGGGTGCTTTAATCCATCTAAGTGCACAATGTCCAAATCAAAGTAATAACTTCGTCGTGTTGTACTATCTCCAGTATAAGTTGCAGCACCTTTAGATCATTAAGTATAGTCATGATTCAAACTAATAAACTCTTCATGTCGTATTGGAGTTCTATTTTTTTAATCTAGAAATCTCTTCCGTTCTTAGTTCAAATGAACTGATTGCCACTCCATGTCGATCCATAATCTATCTCAGGACCCTTTCTCTGCATGGCCTCATTAGGTGATCATGTCCTATCTTTGGCCCCTTGCTATGGACAATCTATTCACTCTTTGACAAAAGGGACTATTCAATGGCAGTTTGATCCAATCACTCTCCAGTGAAGTGTTTTAATCCTAGCTCTTTGGTCCATCACACCTTTTAGTGAGACAAAATGTCAACCTTACTGGTTCCCAACCGCTTATCCGATGGGAATTCAATGATAGTAGGCTGATGCAATCACTCTCTAGTGAAGCGGTTTACTTTTTTCCTTCTCCAGTACCTAAGCACTCTAAGGGACAAGTTGCGATCCTTGCCAAGCACCAACCCATTATTCGATGGGACTTAATGATAGTAAATCAATCCCGACCCTACCGGTAGAGATTGGCTTATTTACCTTGCGACGGGAAAGTCATCACCTTTCAATGGATATTTACTACCTTTCAAGTTGTTCAGATTAAAGCAAAAAATAAAATAAAAAAAATCCTAGATAGTCATCTCGGACATCAGACTCAGAGAATGTTTAAGGATCTTTCCATCCCATACGTGTGTAAGTATTATGAGGTTATTGTCCTAAAAGCAGGTAAAAGAAAATTGTAAAGAGTATTGAGTAAGAAGTGAACCTCTTCCAGTCCATCCCAATCATGTAATGATGGATCGTGAGGTGGATTCTTGGATATTTCTAGCTATAGGTGGTTGTTACTCTTCCTGCACGATTGTAGTATAATTCATAACATACTACTGAAGTTGTCCACCCCTAACATATTCTTCAATCAAGTCCTTTAAGTTCCTACACTCGTTGGTGTTGTGCCAATCTAGACCATGGAATATGCTTTATTTTCTAGAAGTTCGCTTGTGGTTCGTAAGCTTATGGTATGGGGTATGCGCCTTAGTGTCCATGTAAATTAGTTTCATTGTCTCATTTAATTCTATATAAGAAGTAAACTTAGGTTCTTTGAATTCTCCTCTTGTCCTCCCTAGAATGTGCGCCATCATCTTCATCCTTCTTCCTTCCTTTTTCCTTTCCAAACCTACCTTTAGCGATCCTCCACCTTCCACTACATTAATTTCCTCAAACAAGTCAACTTCCTTGGTATTTTTATCCTTTTTTCGTAGATATCTCTCGGTCTCATTAAAAAACTTAATCATATCCAATGGTGGATATTATCCAAAGCCACCTTGACGTATGCCTCCCCAGCAACTCCTAAAACTTCTGCCATCAGAATAATTGATGGATCTGGCCTACCAACTGAAGTCTTCGCCTCATTAAATCCCGTAAAATTACTTCAAAGGCTCTCCCAAGCCTTCTCTTCACAATGGATAAATTGTCACATTCTTTGGTCTTGAAATGTGCACTTTGAGCTACCACAAGAACTTATCCATTAACTTATTCAAAAATAGGGTTAGTTCGTTCTCCAATTGCAAATTCCACCTAGCTGCCAAATCATACAAGAAAAAAGAAAAACTTTGTACCATCACCTCCTTTGAAGTTCCAAGCACTTTCATATGTCAGGTATATTGCATCAAGTGAACAATGGGATCTGATTCATTTGTAGGCATCTATTTTCGAAATCTTGAAATCAAAGGGATTCCTAGCTTTGGGATATTAGTAATAAAGTTGCTCTTGGTGACATCTTCTATACTCTTATCGAGTGGTCCTCATCTAACCACCGGTCTAATCATCTCAGCCACATGATTCATGTTGTTTGTTTGAAGCATTCGACCCATAGTATCATATTTACCCTTAGTCCTACGGGGTACTATCACATATTCAAGGACATGATCCTCCGGCATCTATTGATTCAATCTTTGATCAATATCTTTAGTTCCATCTTCTGCATTATTCCTATTTGGAAATTCTAGTATGTACCTTCCACATGTGGCCTTCCATCATTCAGATCTTCATTTCCAACTCTAGGTCCTCCAATCCCAAGAGTTTCTATAATGACACCAATATTGGCTTCAGCAATCCAATGTGTTCCCCAGCATTGGTTCCAGTGTTTGTAACATTGTCATCATTTGCAATATTTCCTCCGAGTATCGAGTGTTCTACTTATGGATGAATTGTTCCAACTTGTCCTAAACCATCTCAAGAAGTTCCTAAATAAACTCTTGGAATTTGGCTCTGATTTCCTACAGATCCAGTCATCCTTAGTCTCTCCATTCTTTGAAAGAACTCCTCCATCGTCTTTTGTAGCCATTCCAATATCCCATCTTGCAACTCCTTCATCATTCTCTCTATCTCATCCCTTACGAGAACTCTTAATTTGTTTGATTTTTAAGAAACTTCCTGACTTCATCTATGTTCAGATTGGTTCTCCTCTATTCTAGATCCAGGTCTAAGCCTTACCACTTATTTAGATCTTCAACTTCCAAGCTCTTCCTTCTTACTTCCTATCAATGAAAGCACCAAATGTTAACTAAAAAATTTGGAATTAACCCAAATGTTTGTCAAAACACTAGCCTTAAATGCAATTCAAATATTCAGCAATACAGATCTTATAGAAATTGAAAGTAAATTGTAGAAAAAGTAGAAGAGATGCAGTAATTCGATAGTGCTTCTTCCATCTCCAGCCAATGTCCATATTACTCAATCTTTTATTAATCCTTCTAGTTGGATATTTTCAGATCTTAACTAGTTTTTGTTAGATATAGATCACAACTGAATAGAGTTATTTGGAGGAGATAGAAGTGAAGAAGAGTTGATGAATCAGTAGGCAAACATATTTCCTTTCCATATCTAACCCAACAGAGTCTTAGTATGGTCAACAACATTCTCCTCATTTTAGTTGAAGGTAATAGGTATTTATAGGATTCTGGAGATGAGTTGGGCCAAGATATTGCATCAGTGGCCTATCTAGCTAATAGAATGCCATGCTAGATAAATCACTCGATTCTGGGTAAGTTCAATGGACCGGTACTTATCCAAAGCCTAGGGACTAGTACGTATATGTAGATTTAGGGTATTTTCTTTCCTCATTGATCATATTGGCCTTCCTATGTCTTGATTTCCCCTTTTTCCAAGTTTCATAAGATTTGGACTTCGTCTGGTGGATCAATACATATCCATATTCAATGGATTAGTACCTATCCATAAACTTAGTGTATTTTTTGCCCTCATTGATTCTTTTGATCTCCATATGTCCTTTTTATATCTTATGCCAAATTTCATAGGATTTGGACTTCTTTCGTACATACTTAGGAGACAAGCCAGGTTAAACTTTCTTCAAATGGTATAGGCCAATGAATATCTTAAGCCAAAGACATCAGATTGCAACCAAACTTGAAGGAGATGCTAGTGGATTGATGGAGGTCGTAATGTAATTAACCTTGATGGATCTCGCCTAACCTATCCATAGTGGATGGATATGCAATTATCCATCTACTTAAACTAATTTTTCGTTTCAAATTTGAAGTGGAAGATTCATCCATAAATCATTCAAATCGTAACCAAATGACATGAAACTTCACATATGCAATGTAGATGGGTAGTAAAACATCCATATAACTTTCAAACCATTTATATCACTCCTCATCGGTTGGATTCTATCAATAAAAATGTCATAATTCAACGTTGATTGATCCATAATTCACTTAATACTTAATTTGATCGACACGAAACACTAGGGATGTCTTTTGTATAATGTGAGAGACATACCATATTAATATAAGGTGTTAGGGACCATCCTAAATGGGTCAAATCCAATCCATTGGGTATGGATCAGTATCGACCTAAAAGATCAACTCCAAAGACTTTAGTTTTGTTTTTCCTTCTTTTAAGTATTTTAAGTATTCCTTCAAAATTTCAAGTCAATCTGAGTTCATATGAGCACGTGATCAATTTAAGTTGTTTTGGTCAAGAAGTGGGTAAATAGCAACCTTGAATCAGTGATCCTTGAATATACATATTTATTTGTTTATATTTGACTTATTCTGATCGTTGAAATCAGAAAGAGATCAAGAAGCATACCTCTTAATGATTTATCAACCCCATCAAACACTAAACGAGATTACACTTTACGTGTTAAATATTATTGCTTCTAGTAATTACAATAATTTGACATAACATCATATATCGTCTGACTAAACTCAAGTATTTACTATATGCTAGTAACTCTTACTTATTATGGATACCACCAGAAAATCTAATTATATTTATTAAGGATTTATTGGCCCAGTTGAAAAGCAAAAGATAATATAACCCCTAAAGTGTTAAATGATTCCTAAAAACTCATAAGTATTCAACTAAGACATCCCATACTATCCATTGAAATCCAAATATTGGTCAATACATTAGTAAATCACACTCAAACATTTTATGTAATGACTTATACAATATTCAACAAAGTGTCACTTGAAAGCATTTAAACTAATTAGTAAATCAAATTTGATTATTAGTATTTCCCATCTTATAAAACTAAGGCCCTCAAAATATTTATCTTTGAAGTGTTTATTGTTTGTAGAATCATAATTATAATTTTTCATAAACTCGGTAGTTATCCACTTATTTATGTACACTAGTTTTTGCTTAGTAAAATAATCCATTGTTCAAAAATGCTCTTTGTATATTTTTCACTAGATCAGTCCTGTGCAGTTGCACGGCTGCCTTTAACCAAACATCTATGTAATATCGCGTCAAATAACTAACACATTGCAAATTGCTGTTTATTAACCCAATAAACAATAACATGACATAATTCTTATAATTAAATTCATAAGATACTGGTAACGGAGAAAGCTGTGAAAGGAGTAAATTATTAAGTCAAATATTATTCATTTGGTCAGATTTCAAATAATCATTTTCAGTAATGATTCAAATTAGTAGGAAAACATTATTAATGCATCCTTTTGTTAGTGTAACAATTAATTCGGTGTAATTAATCTAAACTTGTTTGTTATTGTGTCCTTACGATGATATATAATTATATTAATATTAATTTAATGAAAAATTCATTAAACTGAAACGTTGATTTTTTTTTTTTAAAAAAAGGGCTTTACTATCTACCACTTTGTCTTTTTTTATAGTAAAGTTAGTTAACGTGTCATGTTCTTTCATGCATGGAAAGCAAAACAGAAAGAAATCTCATATGAATGCACAAAAGTGGGATTCACAATCTAGAAAAAGGTGGGATTCACAATCATTACATAATAACATAATCAGGGCCGGCCCAATAGGGCTGGATGCCCTAGGTAAACCCACGTAAAAAAGCTAAAAATCTATCATATGTGCATCTAATAGGTCTTGAACCCAGGTTGCTCCACCCACTTCTACAATGATTCTACCACCTAACCACACAATTCATCTGTAGGTTTATGCCCTACATTTTTTTCCTTGACAAAATTTCTTAAAGGACCGAACACACTTTGCTGCCTCCTCCTTCTTCAGCCATGCTACCTTAGGCGACCGTCTTGGTCGCCTACCCCTTAGGCCAAGCCTGAACATAATTGAAATTATATTCTTTTAAAAATACTGCTATTTGGTGTATCCGAAGTTTGTAGCTCATGGTAATAACCGTGCATAGTTTCATAATGAAACGGACAGCACTTTTAGAATTAATGATGAATTCATTTTTAAATTAGTCTGTTACCATATCAAAGAAAATTGGATGTAATTGTTAATTTAGGGGAAAGAAATATTAAAAACATGTGAATGTAATTGTAAATCGAGGAAAAGAGCAGTTTTATTATAGTACAAAGGAATATTGACTTTCTATAAGAGTAAATAACAAATCTGAAGCTTATTCTTACCTTGTAATTAAGCTTGTAAAAGAAAGAGCAACAATAGAGCATCCTATCAAATATATTTTGAATTATATAATAGCAATTTATGTAATTTAAGAGCGTATGGATGACATCTAGTAGAGCAATGCATAACACCGAGCAGTCGAATAAAAAGGGTAATCGCACAGTAGTGGTAACAAAGTTGTTTAACTTAAAATACATAAGAGCAATTTTCATTTGTGGCCTTTTTTCCCAATTTTAGCCTCCTTTTGCAAAATATTGCAAATATAGCCTCCTATTAGTCACGTAAGCCTTGACCAGGCCAAGGCATGAATACTGGAGCAATTAAAGATTGTGCCAGTATTTTTTTTTTTTTTAAAAAGTACTTTGGGGCGCAATCCAGGATGGATTGCCTGGATTGCGCCCCATGAGATTTACAGAGAGCTACCAAGTTCTGTAAGTTCTCCTATTCTTGGGCGCAATCTGTAACACCCCGAATTTTCTATTAACACTAAAGTTGCTAAAATAATAATAAGTGTGTAGAAGAGGGGATGTATCTAATATGAATATAAAAATATTAATAAGTATGTAAGAGAGGGGATGTATCTAATATGAATATAAAGATATTAATAAGTATGTAAGAGAGGGGATGTATCTAATATGAATATAAAAATATTAATAAGTGTGTAAGAGAGGGGATGTATCTAATATGAATATAAAAATATTAATAAGTGTGTGAGAGAGGGGATGTATCTAATATGTATATAAAAACAATAATAAGTAAAGAGGGATGTATCTAATATGTACATTGTAGAAAATATATATATATTTATGACATGAATAGAAGTTTATTAATATGCTGAGTGTTTGCTGAGTCACTTCTGACTCATTGCTGAGTCAACAAGATAAACCCCATCTTGTCTGAACGGCTGCGGTTATTTCTAGGTTAAATCTAATGGCCTAAATGAATTCTAAAATCTATAAATAAGTGGGTAGACCCTAGACCTAAATCACTTGTAAAATTAGAGAAGCTACCGTCATGCTGCTGCCATGGAGTTCAGCATAGCCGTCACAAACTAAGAAGAGGAAGCCTAATCATCTACAACTAAATCTACACAAATCAAATCAAAAGATCTCTCTTTCTCTAATTCTTTTCTTTTGTTGGTGAGTATGATGATTCTCACAAGACTATTACAAACTAATTTGACTCAGTTATGAATGGATCACAAGAAAGTGATGTGATTTGTAATTGTAAATTCTATATATTGTGGATCTCTTATTATGTTATTATGTTGTCGTATGATGTAAATTATATATGCTATGTCATGCTATGTTGTAAATTCTCTTATGCTATGTCGTGCTATGTTGAGAATCATGTCAAGCTATGTTATACTATCATACTATGCCATGTTATAAATCATGCTATATTATGTTGAAAAATCATGATGTTGTTGGATCATGCTTAAAGTTATGTTTTTTTTTCTTAATTTAAATGGATCTTGTTTATGGGAATTTGCCTATTAGGTTAGGTGTACCCATAAACTTGAAACTATAATTAAATAAAACTTGATTATGGGAATTTGCTATTGAGTTAGGTGTACCCATATAAAACCATGTTGTTAAAAAATTAGATGATGTTGATTCACACATGTTCATATGTAAGTTTATGAAAATTGATTGAGATCATATTAGGTGAATTTTGAACAAGTTGACACCTTTAGATCCATGACATGTATAATCTATGCAAGTTGGACATATGCAAGTTTCACCCCTTATTATGATTCATTTGGTCACATATACATGTTGTTATTATGATAATCTCTTTTATGCTATGAGTTAGGCTATTCGAGTCTAACATATATTTTGCGAATAAACGTTCAAACGTGGGGTAGGGGTAATATTAGGAATTAATAAATTGGGTGCAATTTTGTAAGATGTTGCATACCATGAATGAATGTCCATAATTGAGTCAATTATGGACATTGTTAAAAATTGGAAGTAATTAATAATTCAAGTAGGGAATTATTAAAATTGGGGGAAAGTGGATTATTATTAATAATCAATGCTTAGGACACGAGGTTTGACCCGTTTGTGATGTAAACCTGCCCGGACCCGCCCGGCAAATCCAGTAGTCACAAATGTCGGCCCAATGTGAGAGGTCCTAGGCCCAAACTAAAGCATAACAGTTGTAAAGACACGAGGTTGGACTCTTTTATGGTGTAAGACTGCCCGGACCCGCCCGGCAAATCCAGCTGCCATAAATGCCAGTCTAATGTGAGAGGTCTTTATGAGGTTATGTCCTTAATGAACTAAGAAATACTTAACCAGATAATCATGTAAGGTGGGACATGGGGGTTAAGTAGCTGCCTTGGGTGGCATGAGGAATCTGGTGGTTGCCTTTAGAGGCATTTGAAATACGATTAGACTTAACCAAACACACATGTAAATGAACATGACTAAGTGGGTTAAGTGGGATGGACTAATGGGGACAAGCTTAGGTGGAATGCTTGTGGTAAATAGTGGGGGCCCATTTCAACCAGTATCCCAAAACGTATCTTTGTGGGCTCGACCCAAGTCGAGGACGGGACACGCATACTGGGTTTGACTATAAGAGGCCAAAACAGGGAGCGGTGGCAACGCAAGTCCAACGGGTTTCATATGCGTGTGTGGACCCGGGCTGGTAGGTAAGACGTTGTTGCATCGTGTAGGTATAAGCCGTGCATGTCCGTTGTATCAGGTTGCCACTTTAGGGGAGTGATACACCCCACTGTGGGGCCAGCACGGGTATCTACGAGTTAGGGAGCCGATCGAATAATGGGAAGTAGGGTACACCTAGTGGAGATAGGGGCAGGCGGCACCTATGTAGTCAGCTAGGGGTACGTAAAGCCATTGGGAAAGTTTCTAAGTGAAGCTAAGTGGGATGAATCTTTAGGGTGACTGGTGTGGTGCAGTATAGTGTTTATCCTTTAGTATTTAGGAGCGCCTATAACGTTGCCTTTAGCGATTGTCTATGTCCTTAATCTGCTCTTCATAGACATTTTCTTGTTTTCCAGCTTATGCCTTAGTCCAGTTATTTTGGTAATAGTATTGTAGAATTATCATATTCACCAGACTTTATGTCTGACCCCCTCTTTTCCATCCTTTTTCTCCCTTCAGGTCCGCAGGTTGGGCCAAGTTCTAGTGGAGTCTAGTTGGATCGCTTATCTTCTGGAAAGCTTGGACTGCTGAAGTAAAGTCCAGCTTGTTATCTTTCTTTTTAATGGCTATTCATGTAATGGGATTATGTACTTGTTTTATCAAGATAGATATTGTACTTGACATTGAATATGGTGTTATGATGTAATCAAACATGTTTTGACTTCTGCTACAATGAAATAAAGTTTTTGAATTTCCAAGTACTATTTTATATCTGTCTTGTTGTAATTTTACTGTTCTATATTCACTTAAAACCTCCATGGAAGTTAATGCATTCCCTTTGTGAGTGACATTAATGGACGTGGGGTGTTACACAATCCAGGATTGCACCCAGGGGAATATAGTCTAAATATCTCTCGGGGCGCAATCCAGGATTGCGCCCTGAGAGATTTACAGAGAGAATATAAACTTGCTTTTCCTTTATTTTCTCATTCTCCATTTCTCATTCTTCACTCCTCAATAAAAGAACCCGAAAGCTAAATTTAAAAACTTCAGATCCTTCATTGCTATTCAACAAAACAAGAATCTTTTATTGTGGATCTAAGTGAGAAGTAAAGGAGTTTGGCTTTTTGTTAGAATATCGAAAGGTATGGGTTTGTTTTTCAATTTTTTTTGGATCTATCCAATCTAAGTTTTTATGAACTTGGGTTTAACGTAGAATGGCGCCGAACTATATTGCTACTATATGTTATTATGATGGAGAATTGGTTGTTGATGAACATAAATGTGGAACATATAACGGTGGATCTAGTAAATCGATAAAGTTTTGAATGGATCAAACTTTGTACAATTGAAGGGGGTTGTCTATAAAGCTACTAAAATTAAATCGGATGAGTTTGACATTGAGTTAGTTTGCAATTGGCTGACCGATTCTGGATCTAAAGCAATTAAAATTGGAGACGATGCCGGCATTGAAATTATGTTGTCCGCCGTGTCAAAATCTATTGAATTATTTGTAATGAAAGAGAGGAGATTGTCGGCAGAGCCACATGTAACTCCAGTAGTTGCGGCTCTCGCAACATACCATCCGAATCCGGCTATGAGCCTACCTACTTATGAGCAAAAACAAATGCGTTTTGTTTGGAATCCATTCGTGAATTCGCAACCTTGCTATCCATAACCGACGCAGGATACGGTCCAATATATGGCTCAAGGGTAATCTGAACTGTATAATTCTCCTATTGGATAATATCACCATTGTCTTGTGTATGATTAAAATTTTGTTGTATGTTACCATTGTAGGTTTTTTCGAATTACTTCGCGACACAAACTGCAGTCGGACTGTCTACAAGTTACCATTGTGCTCCCATGCACCCAACGCCCTCCGATGTTAATCATGTGAGCCAACAGTATGTTACTTGTGTTATTGATGTAAGAATTATGTTGTGTATTAAAGTGTACTCAAATATATGCCGCTTGCATACTCAGGTATCCGACACAAGCTACGAAGCCGAATCCAACGTAGAACCGAATATTCCCGATGTGGATATGGAAATAGACGAACCAGACCTGGGCGAGTTAAATCCGGATCCTTCACTTGATAGCATGACTGTTGCTAGCCTTCCTGATAATGACCCGAATTGGGTTGATTCATTGCAAGTAAACAATGCTCCCCTGAATTTTGATTTCGGAGGCGAAGACAACGCTCCGGAAGATAGTGATGATGAGGAGCCAGAGCCGATGTTTGACGTACCATTGGATGATGATTTGTGCAATGCACAAATGTTGGCGAGATCCGTGGTAGCTAATATGCAATGCAACAACGAAATTTTCTCATCGGCTTGTTCAGAATGGTTTCAAAGTAGGTATGATGTTTGAGAGCAAAAGCAAATTTCTTCTACAACTTAGTGAATGGTCAATTTTGCATGCGGTTTCATTTAAGCCGATCCGGTCGAACAAAAAGATATACACTATTATTTGCAACATAGATCCCAACCGTCCCTGGAGAATACGTGCCATTGATTTTAAAAAATCACAGAAAGGTTGGTGGATTATTACAAAATACACAGCTGAACATAGTTGCGTAAATCCAACAGTTAACTCTAATCACAGGCAAGCAACGTCTGCGTTTTTTGTTTCGAAGATCATGCCATTTGTTAAAGCAGATTTGAATATTACTTCTGGGACAATGCAAGTGTTAATACAGGAGCAACTATTTATAAACATTGGTTATACTTTTTGTATATGACGTAGTTGTATACACAATTATATGATTTTTGTTTGATGATAACAACCAAATAAATATTATTTTAAATGTGTTCATTACTGTATTGTTCTATATATACATCACAGACAGGTATATAATATTTATATTCAAATAGAATACGACTGTACAAATAATCATATATTCATACAGTATTTTATTTAAATATTATATTTCAAACATTAAAACAGTACAACTATTTATAACTCCATTATTTATTCAGTTCACATGAGATTGTACTTGTAAATAAACTGAATACGATAGACAAGTTTGTTTGACAACAATAAATAATATTTTATTTCAATCAAATTTGTTTATTACATATAATCAGTACAATTCTCTCACAGCTCCTCACTATAGTTCATTCATCACTCAATACATTTTCACACTCAGTTTACAGACTCACTCATATACAGATATTTTTATATTTTTTCTCTGTCATCTTAAGTCTTCTATCTTCATAGCTTTCAGTCAGTCCTGTCTTCATACCTATCACAAATAAAAAACACACTCAGTAGACTGCAACAAAAATAAAATTAAATACAAACAAGTAAAAATTTATTTTTAAATTTTATTTGCCTTAGAATTTCGGTGTGTTTCTCATCATTTTTCTCATTCAGTCTGATATACAGAGACAAGAAGATCATTCTGATGGCTGCATATACACACGTGTATAAATATACATGTGTGCACTGCCTCGCCAATCAAAATACAGCAGTGTGCAATTGATGAGTAGGCACGTGGACCTTCTCGACTCAGTGCAAATTAGTGTGCAAATGGTCGAGCCAAAAGTGCAAATAAAAAAAACAGAAAAATTAAAACAAAAGTTTCAGGTCAAATTGGCAATAAGGAATCAGGGCCAAAAGTATTAAAGATGTGAAAGTGCAAAATGCAAGTTTAAGGCAGCCAGACCCAAGTACAAGAACAATGGACAAGTACAAGCCATCACAGACTCAAGAAATGATCAATACAAATATGCTTTAACATATACAGGTCATGGTCCAGCAAAGTGATGCAGTTCTACATGTTTTTAAAGATGGCTATGAGCATATGTTCAAAAATGAGTGTCAAAGTCAAGGAAGTGCATGCTTGTGTGTGTGTACAAAAATGAATAACTCAAGTTTAGTGTTTAAACAAGACAGGTGCAACAGCATAAGCAACATAGTTTAAAAACAAAATAAAGCAAACTGAGTTTCAACTACACAACAATGAACACATCATGGTGTGGACATGTTTCAATGGTTCAAGATGGTGATGCAATCCAAATATCATAAACAAGTACAACAAGAAGCCCATGAGTATACACTGATAACATGGATCATGTTCAAGACAACCAAGTGGCCAGGCCAAGACAACTAGACATAATCAAGAACATGGTGCAACAATGTCTCAAGGAACAAGGATAGAGTGCACAAGCAGAAGGTCACATCAACAAAACAAATAGCTCAAGCACAAGTCTGCTCGGGGACAAACAATTCAAGTGTAGCATTAGTCAACATTCATCTCAATCAAAATATAGTATCTGTTCTTATCAAATAAGTGCTTCAAAGAAAAGGCATGATCATATCTTATTTTTGTATGAAGCAGTAAAAAAATGATCGGGTAGTTTTGTTAAAGTTTTGGCAAATCAAGTATAAAATCTGTTCAGTTTTTAATCAGCAAGAAGTTGAAGAAAAAAATCAGTACAAAAATTACTGGAAGGTTTAAAATGGTCGGGCCAGAGTCAAATAGATGGTGCACAGAAGTTTGAACATCAACAAGTAGGACATGTAAGAAGCACGAGTTTAATCAAAATAGTATATGTTCTTATAAAAGTGTATGAAGCATCAGTTCAAATCTGTTTATAAGCATTGGCCAAACAAGTCTATTCAAAGCAATACAAAAGGGGATCAGGAAAAAAAAAGCAAGTCACACTCTATTAAATCAGATTTTAATTCTAGAGTATATATGAAATACATTAACAAGATTTAAATTCCAGGATTCACGCAAAAGATTCCAGAAAATTATATACGATTTCATTTAAATAAAGGAACCAATTCAAAGTTGCATTCTCACGCAAGTTTGAAATTTTCAAAGATCACGAATTCGAAAATCGAGTCTCGTCGGATTTAAAGCTCCAAAATTCACCCAAAATTCACGAATATATCAATGACCAAATCATATCCGAGAAATCAGGGTCTAGGGTTTGTTTAATCCTATATAAACACCAATTCATCACTGGCCAGAAGTATCCAAGTTTTAATGCAATTAAAAGAGAAATTCGAAGTGAAAAATCATACTAATATTTACTTGGATCTGAATCAAGTGAGATTGCAAATCGAAGGACATCAGAGCATGAGATCAAAACCGGAAATCATCAGAGCACGTGTACAGTCAATCACTTTGCAGAGAGTCCAATTACAGAGCCGACGAAGTTGATATTTGGGACAAAATCGGAAACCCTAAGAGCCACCATTTTGATTTCCAGAGAGACAAATAAGATCAGGAAAATAAAATGAAAAGGGGCGGAGCACAAGTAAAAAGGGCTAGCCAACTTTGTCTTTAAAAGGGGATAACCCATCTTATTTAAACTCCTAAGGGTTTTTAAATTTGTTATATAAGGGTTTTTATTTTCTTATTCGTTTTGTAATCGAATCTGTAGTTTTCTAGTTTGTCTCTGAAAACTCGAGCGATGAATTACGGGATTTGTAATTCAGGGAAATCTGGTCTTGGGGATAGAAACAAGTGCAGGGTTTTGAGCGTAGGGTTAAGAACAGTTGGGAGCGAGTGTCGCGAGTTTACAAGGAATTGTAAGCGTAGAGATTGTTTTAACTCCTAGTAGAAACCTTGGGGAATGCAGCCGTAAGCATGGTTTTGCTGAAGCTGGGTATATCTATGTGTTATTTATTTTCTGCATTTATTTTGATTATTATATGTGCTATTATTATTTAATTATCTGTGAAAATATGCGATAAACCCTATTCACCCCCCTCCAGGGTTAATTTAATTCCTACAAGTGGTATCAGAGCAGGTATTTTTTTTATTCTATTTTAACTCTAGAGTCATGAATCTGCCTAATAACGCTTTTTCTGATGGTCAGTCCATAGCTAGGCCACCAATTTTTAATGGAACTGATTATGCATATTGGAAAGTTAGGATGAAAATTTATTTGAGTTCAGTCGATTATGATGTGTGGGATATTATTGAAACACGTTATAGATCTCCCACTGTTGTTGTTGGTGGTGTTGAAATTCCTAAATCAAAAGACAGGTGGGATGCTAATGATAAAAAATTATTTTCAACTAATGCCAAAGCGATGAATGCTTCAATCTGTGCTCTTGATAAAACAGAATTTAATCCAATTTCTCATTGTGAAACTGCACATGAAATATGACATATGTTGGAGGTCACACATGAAGGTACATCTCCAGTGAAGGAATCTCGTCTCGCTTTACTCAGCAATGAATATGAAAAATTCTCTATGCAAAGAGACGAAGATATAAAAGAGATGTATGGACGCTTCTCATCACTAGTCTATAATGCAAAAGCTCTTGGCAAAACCTATACCGAAGTGGAATTGATCAGAAAAATATTGAGAGTGCTACCGATGAATTTTAAAGCTAAGGTGACGACAATTAAAGAATCAAAAGATCTAAATAAAATAAGCATGGAGGAGTTGATCGGAAATCTCATCACTTACGAGAAGGAGTTAAAAGCAAGAGAAGAACGAAAAAATTATGAATCAAAGAAAAAGATGATCGCTCTAAATAATACTATTGAAAGTGATGATGGAGATTCCGCTGAACAACTAGCCATGGTTTTGAGAAAGTGGGCCAAAGGAAATTACAAGCCCCGAAAGAAGAATTCAAAAACCGACAAATCCGAAAGTTCAGATAGTTCAGACAATGAAGTGTTTTGCTACAATTGCAAGAAACCAGGACATATCAAGCCGAATAGCCCACAACTCAAAAATGAAAAGAAGAAGAAGTTCAGAAGAAAGAAGAAGGCTTTTGCTGCTACATAGGATGACGAGGAAGGAGAAGAAGTTTCTGAAAGTGATGAAGAGGAAGCTAATTTGTGTCTTACGACACGATCCGATTCGGAAAGTAGTGAAGAGGATTCTAGTGAGGTATCGAATTTTACCTATAAAGAATTAACTTTAATGTGTCACGACCTCACAAAAACCGTTGATTATCTTGAACTAAAAGTTAAGAAATTGAAATTTGATAGGTTAAAACTAGTTTAAGAAAATAACAGTTTAGAAGGAAAATTTGAAAAAGTTAAGAATTCACTGTTTTCAGAATGCAAAAAATGTCAATTTTTGAGTAATGATCCTTTAAAATTCAAAACTGATTTTGAATTACTCAAAAGTGAAAATGAGAATTTGAAAAATGAAAATCGTGATTTTGAGAAGGAGATTGAAAATTTTAGAGAATCTGAAGAACTTGATTTTGAAAAGCGAAAACAATTTGAAATTGAAATTTCTAAGTCCAATGCTAAAATCAAAGCACTTGAAAACGAAAATTTGATTTTAAAACAAACTGATGCTGAAAAGAGGAAAATCGCTATTAATCGTTGTTCAAATTTAATGAAAGAAAATAGCGATCTTAAATTTAAAATTCAACGACTTGAGTCAGCTTTGACTAAATTTTCTAAAGGAGAGAAATCGTTGAATATGTTGTTAAAAAATCAATATTTTGTTCAGAATAAAAGGGGACTAGGTTTTGGATCAGATCAAGTTGAAAAACAAAATTCTAATGAAAATCCTTTAAATGGCTTTGAAAATAATCAAATTGAATTTTTGAAATTTAATAATTTCAAAGGGTTTTTAAATCATAAACTGATAACTCGTTTAAAAACAATTCATTTAAATTTGTTTGGATTCCAAAAAATAACAAAATAAATTTGAATAAATCTAAATGAATTTGGATTCCAAAGGGTATGCTAGTGGATAGTCATGGATTGTTATATAAACGAGTTTGGATACCAAAACATGTAAACGAAGATAAGAGTGGTAAAACAATTTTTGTTAGAACACTCGATCCTATAAACATTTAGGTACTGGGGATAGGCTAAGGAACAATTGTGTTTAAAACATAAAAATTCAAATTGTTCCATTTTATTGAATTATTTGAAGTTCCTTAGCCATAGATTCAGAGTTGGAGATTCATTGGATCACATCGATTATGGTAAGTCAGGTATGATCTCTAAACTCGTATTTTTTTATTTCAATTCTTGTTTAGTTTATTTTCCTTTTTAGTTTTTATTTCTTTTTTTTCTTTATTTTTTACTTGGTTGTTTTTAAAATCATTCGTTATTGATTGTTGAATTTCCTAGATTATAAAAATTTGATTTTTTAAGTGATTTTAAATAATCATCTTCAGAATTGATCGTTGAATGTTTTTTGTGGTTGTTGGAAAATTCTCTGAAAAATTCACTTGCTTTGAAAATGATTTTGTGCTGCTCTGGTAAGGAAATTGATTTGATTTGTTTGAATATCTTGGTGACTGAACGATGAGTTGAAAAATCAGTAATTAAATATCTTTAATTCCATAGACAATTTGAATTAAATGTATAAGTTGTTTTAAAATTGTCTAGGAACAATCAGCATTAGAATTATTGGATAATTTCACATTCTACTGATTGATTTTTGAAAATGATTTTCAACCTGCATTGATATTTTCAAAACTCCTCTTGAAATTGATATTTTCAATTTTAAAATTATTTCTGATTATTTATTCAGATATTGAAATTATTATTTAAACCGTTGTGTGGCTCATCAAAATTATTTATAGATTTATGAAATTGTGATGAGTTGTGACTATGATATAACTCATAACTAGAGGAGATGTTATTTTAAATCTCATGATGACTGGACAGATTTTATAATTTCTTTGAATTAAAGCTTATTTCACGACCATCTTCTATATCTACCATATTTCTGTCATCCATCATGGTTTTATTTAATTTAGGGAGTTCTAATTATTCTTGGAATTAAAAATAAAGTAAAAATAAATAAATAAATATCCTTGGTATTCACTCCCATTTAATAGTCCTCGCGGTTATGCGTGGGTGAATTACCTTAATTTCTATGTGCTTCCATTCTCACTTAAAAGACCTTTGGGCTGTGCATGGATGGAACTCATTAGAGAGGATAAAGTTAAGTTACTACTAACCTCATTTAAAAGACCTTTGGGCTATGCGCGGTTAGGAAGTGCTTAACACATTTTTGAGCATATTTAAAATCTTTAAAATTCATATTCAAATATTCAATTTTTGTTGAACTCTCCTCATTTTATAAAATCCATCGTAAATCCATTCATTCTGAAAGTGAAATTTGTTTCTGATTTAAAGATTATTATGATTTTTGTTTGATTAAATGGAAATTGCGATATATATTCTCTCTCTTAATTTGAATTTATATTTATGGTCTATATTCATCACTGTTTCGATTTCTATTATCCTTTTGATGATAACAAAAGGGGGAGAATGGTCAACATTTTGATTGATGAGTATTTAATTCAAAAATATTTTAAGATTGGAAATTAAATATCTAGAGGGAGAATGGTCAATTGGATTTCATCATTCATATTTTTCCACATATATAGGGCGAGTTCTGTTGTAAGGGGAGTTAATAAATAGGGGGAGTTCAATATTCACTGTCAAACACATTTATTATGCTCAAAATCTTTTATTTGTTTGTCATCATCAAAAGAGGGAGATTGTTGTATATGACGTAGTTGTATACACAATTATATGATTTTTATTTGATGTTAACAACCAAATAAATATTATTTTAATTGTGTTTGTTACTGTATTGTTCTATATATACATCACAGACAGGTATATAATATTTATATTTAAATAGAATACGATTGTACCAACATTCATATATTCATACAATATTTTATTTAAATATTATATTTCAAACATTAAAACAGTACAACTATTTATAACTCCATTATTTATTCAATTCACATGAGATTTTACTTGTAAATAAACTGAATACGATAGACAAGTTTGTTTGATAACAATAAAATAATATTTTATTTCAATCAAATTTGTTTATTACATGTAATCAGTACAATTCTCTCACAGCTCCTCACTATAGTTCATTCATCACTCAATACATTTTCATATACACTACACTCAGTTTACGGACTCACTCATATACATATATTTTTATATTTTTTTCTCTGCCATCTTCAGTCTTCTGTCTTCATACCTGTTACAAATAGAAAAACACACACAGTAGACTGCAACAAAAATAAAATTAAATACAAACAAATAAAATTTTATTTTTAGACTTTATTTGCCTCAGAATTTCGGTGTGTTTCTCATCATTTTTCTGATTCAGTATGATATACAAAGACAGGAAAATCATTCTGATGGCTGCATATACACACGCATATAAATATACACGTGTGCACTGCCTCGCCAATCAAAATACAACAGTGTGCAACTGAGGAGTAGCCACGTGGACCTTCTCGACTCAATGCAAATCAGTGTGCAAATGGTCGAGCCAAAAGTGAAAATAAAAAAATAGCAAAATTAAAACAAAAGTTTCTGGTCAAATTGGCACTAAGGAATTTGGGTCAAAAGTATTAAAGATGTAAAAGTGCAAAAAGCAAGTTTAAGGCAGCCGGACCCAAGTACAAGAACAATGGACAAGTACAAGCCATTACAGACTCAAGAAATGATCAATACAAATATGCTTTAGAAAATACAGGTCATAGTCCAGCAAAGTGATGTAGTTCTACATGTTTTTAAAGATGTCTATGAACATGTGTTCAAAAATGAGTGTCAAAGTCGAGGAAGTGCATGCTTATGTGTGTGTGTACAAAAATGAATAACTCAAGTTTAGTGTTTAAACTAGATAGGTGCAACAGCATAAGCAGCATAGTTTAAAAACAAAATAAAGCAAACCGAGTTTCAACTACACAACAATGAACGCAGCATGGTGTGGACATGTTTCAATGGTTCAAGATGGTGATGCAGTCCAATATCATAAACAAGTACAGCAAGAAGCCCAGGAGTATACACTGATAATATGATTCATGTTCAAGAAAACCAAGTGGCCAGACCAAGACAACTAGACATAATCATGAACATGTTGCAACAATGTCTCAAGGAACAAGGATAGAGTGCATAAGCAGAAGGTCACAACAACAAAACAAATAGCTCAAGCACAAGTCTGCTCGGGGTACAAACAATTCAAGTGTAGAATCCGTTCAACATACATTCAATCAAAATTTAGTATCTGTTCTTATCAAATAAGTGCTTCAAAGAAAAGGCATGATCGTATATATTTTTTTATGAAGCAGTAAAAAAATGATTGGGTAGTTCTGTTAAAGTTTTGGCAAATAAAGTATAACATTTGTTCAGTTTTTAATCAGCAGGAAGTTAGAAAAAAAATTTAGTACAAAAATTATTGGAAGGTTTAAAATGGTCGAGCCAGAGTCAAACAGATGGTGCATACAAGTTTGAACATCAACAATTAGGACACGCAAGAAGCACAAGTATAATCAAAGTAGTATCTGTTCTTATAAAAGTGTATGAAGCATCAGTTCAAATCTGTTTACAAGCATTGGCCAAATAAGTCTGTTCGAAGCAATACAAAAGGGGATCAGGAAAAACAAAGCAAGTCACACTCTATTAAATCAGAGTTTAATTCTAGATTATATATGAAATATATTAGCAAGATTTAAATTCCAGGATTCACGCAAAAGATTCCAGAAAATTATATACGGTTTCGTTTAAATAAAGGAACCAATTCAAAGATGTATACTCACGCAAGTTTGAAATTTTCAAAGATCACGAATTCAAAATTAGAGTCTCATCGGATTTAAAGCCCCAAAATTCACGAATATATCAATGACCAAATCATATCCGAGAAATCAGAGTCTAGGGTTTATTTAATCATATATAAACATCGATTCATCACTGGCCAGAAGTATCCAAGTTTCAACATAATTAAAAGAGAAATTCGAAGTGAAAAATCATACCAATATTTACTTGGATCTGAATCAAGTGAGATTGCAAATCGAAGGACATTAGAGCACGAGACCAACATCGGAAATCATCAGAGCACGTGTACGGTCAATCACTTTGCAGAGAATCTAATTACAGAGCCGTCGAAGTTGAGATTTGGGACAAAATCGAAAACCCTAAGAGCCGACATTTTGATTTCCAGAGAGACAAAGAAGATCAGGATAAATAAAATGAAAAGGGGTGGAGCACAAGTAAAAAGGGCCAACCAACTTTGTCTTTAAAAGGGGATAACCCATCTTATTTAAACTCCTAAGGGTTTTTAAATTTGTTATATAAGGGTTTTTATTTTCTTATTCGTTTTTGTAATCGAATCTGTAGTTTTCTAGTTTGTCTCTGAAAACTAGAGAGACGAATTACGAGATTTGTAATTCGGGGAAATCTGGTTTCGGGGATAGAAACCAGTGCAGGGTTTTGAGCATAGGGTTAAGAACAGTTAGGAGCAAGTGTTGCGAGTTTATAGGGGATTGTAAGAGTAGAGATTGTTTTAACTCCTAGTAGAAACCTTGGGGAATGCAGTAGTAGACAGGGTTTTGCCGAAGCTGGGTATATCAGTGTGTTATTTATTTTCCACATTTATTCTGATTATTATCTATGCTATTATTATTTAATTACTCTGTGAAAATTTGTGATAAACCCTATTCACCCCCCCCTCTAAGGTTAATTTAGATCCTACAATACTAAGGTGCGGAGAGAATTAAGCAAAGCAATCGAAGGGATATATGGTGACTGGGCGGAGTCATACTCCACCCCACGTCAGTATTTCAACGGACTTATCAAAGATAATCCCGGAAGTGTTGTGTAACACCCTGTAATTTTATAACATTAAAATTCACAAATTAAAGTGTACTTAATTTTTAAAAAAGAATTAAGTGAAATGGGTTGCGCAGAGAAATATATATATTGATATATATATTGATATATATATATATATATAAATTAAAAATTAAATAAATAAATATGCGAAAAAGTTCAAAACAGCGAATTGGGAGGGGGAATAACCGAACCGGCCCATTTTTGAGGTCGACCCGAGCCTCGCTGGGTCGACTAGGGGTTAATCCAGGGTGTTTGGCTGTCAACCCGTGGGCCGATTCGCTCAAATGCAGATTTCGCATTTGTTTGGTTCTCATGGTTCAGGGTTAATCTAATGGTCCTAAATAACTTCGTACACCTATAAATACATCCTAATGCTAACCCTAAACCTAATTAAAATTGGAACCAAAGCCGTCATACCGTCGCCATGGAAATCAATGGAGCCGCCGCCAACTAAGAAGGAAGAAAAGCTAATTCTAATTCTCTCAACCCTAAAGCAAAGCAAAACTGTGAAGACCCGCAACTTCCCCGTAAAGGAAAGCGTCGGATAGTTCGAGAACAAACCAAAACAGAACGCATACAGAAGAACATTTCACTATATATAACAACAGTGCATCAGATTACAAGAATATACAGAGTATAAACGAATATTACACAGAAATATCAGAGATTTAAATTACATTTAAATACATCGCAGCGGAAAATAATACAATACACAACTAGAAGGAGATATACGGATACAAAGCTTTCCGGATATCGTTCCAGCTGTAAACCAGGATCCTGTGAATATAAATCTGCAAAACCCAAAACTACTAGCTGCCCGTGTCAAAATAAGGGCACCCAGAGTTTAGGTTAAAACAATAAACTCCAGGTCAGTCATGTGACTGGTGTGAGAACTAAAACAGTTATTAATCTTTATTTTAAATCATTAGGTAAATCAAGGGACCACGCCGTATAACACGGAACGGGTTTCCTCCCAAGAATACCAGTGCATAAAACAAACAGCGCAATGCTAAATAAAGAAAAATGAAGCTGTTATAAGACCCAGGTCCCATCACACAATGCAACGCAGCCGAGGATAGGGTTTTCCCTTATAACAGCCAAAGAATGCTTGATACGTTTAAAACAAATCATTTGATACTATTATAAGTGCATAGTGTATAAAACACTTCAAATCATAAATATCAATCATAGGCGGCATGAATGCCCCATCCCACTATGTCGCCATACTAGGTTCTACAATTAGAACCGCAAATGTCACGTATTTGGAAGTTGGATTTCCATCTATGAACCGAGGCAAAAGATAGTCCTCAACCGATTCGAGACTGCCTAGCCCCAGCCTCAGGATCAGAGCTCGAGTGACCCTAGGAGCGACAGGGCTGGTCCACCGATGTGGATTAAAATGCCTGAACACTACGTTTCCCCGCCCTTTGGGGCATAAATGAGCCACTAAATGACTCCATCGGTTCGAGAACGACCGATCAATCCGAGGCGCCTCGCAACAGCAACAACCACATAAGTCAAACTCGTCAGGGCGTGTAAAACCACTGACGCCACTTCTAACTAGGAAGAAACGCAGGCCCTCCCTGAGGTCCTTTCTCCCGTTTTTGGTTCATACCGGGTGTGGAACTCGCGAAGTAAACGTTACACAAAGCTACGCCACAAAGGCCGTGCTTTGATCATCACCACAAGACTTTGCTTTTCAACAGAAGCCTTGATCATTTGCATCTTAGCATGCCACACAGGCAAACCATCCTATGCAACCGATATCAGTCACACAGAATGAAATCCGATGTCAGACACACAGTCCATTTACAAGTCCGTTCTGGGTCTGAACGAAACCGGAGGCACCTAGTACCCCGCATATCCATCGATCTCCAAGTACGTCTGGACGATCACTAACTGTTTCCATCTTCTTGGGTGTACAGCCCAATCAAGATCATCAGTTATCACCCAAACGACGTGAAGACCTCCGGTCTTCGACCATCGTCTTCATCTTCGACTTATCGTCGTATCAGTTATTCAGAATGGGATAAACCCGGTCTTTCCGAATAACTCGCGTATATATTATAAAAGTGTTACACAAACACAACATACGCCTCATTCCAATTCATTAGTCACTAACCGTAAATTAATCAAGAGAATAATTCCCCAAATATTAACCCCGAAGGCCGAAACCAACTTCAGATCAATATCCAGAAAACCATTCTGCTTAGCTAACCGACAGTTAGTTTCTAAATTTCACATTCATAGGGAAAGGTTCCCATTAATTTTATCCAAGATAAATTCCTGAATTTATTCTTTAATCTATCTTTGAATATCAATTCGAATTAGTCGGGATTAACGAACTTTACCGAAGTAATCATTTGTTTTAATTTCCCAATCCCAACCTATTCATCCCATGAAGTAAAACTGGTAATACTTCATATCTAACACCACAGTGTTATCGGTAAATTCAATTACCATTTCACGTTCAAATCTAATTAAAGATTTAACTATCGCCTGGAGCAAAACTGGTGATACTCCATTTTCGATCTTTTCAATCTAATTAAAGATTCATTAAAACTCCACTTAGTTTTAATCTTCGACTGGGTTAAAGAATCAGTGTCATTTAAAACACGGTTCACGATAAACCCAAAATCACATTCCATTAATTATCGTGTTAAAGAACAAGTGTTATTTAAAACACTGTTCACGATAAACCCAAAAATCAATACCAATTCAATTCCAATTAAATATTATTTAATTGGCACACTTCATTAAATCTAAATAAAAAGATTTAATCTTTTCTCAACTGGGTTCAAGAACAGTGTTAGTGAAGACACCATTCACGACAAACCCAAAGCACATTTGATTAATTATCGGGTTAAAGAACAAGTGTTATTTAAAACACTGTTCACGATAAACCCAAAAATCAATACCAATTCAATTCCAATTAAATATTGTTTAATTGGTACACTTCATTAAATCTAAATAAAAAGATTTAATCTTTTCTCAACTGGGTTCAAGAACAGTGTTAGTGAAGACACCATTCACGACAAACCCAAATCACATTTGATATTCAATACAAGGCTCTGAATAGAAAATATATCGGCTTATATTCAATATCAAATTCTACGACTAACAAATGTCGTATTGGAAATAACGATATAAATATATATCTTTCAAATTTCCATAACAACACCTGTATAATCACGAATTCCAACATCGAAATATTCCGAAGACAATTTCGATTCAAATCCATTCCAATACAATCATTGGAAATTTTGGTTATTTTCAAAACCCTTTTCGAATTCAATTTATTTATTTAAAAATAAATAGAATTATAATTCTAGTTCAAAACTAGTTCATTTCGATAAAAATCTATTTTTATCTTTTCAAATATGGAGTTTTTCATCCCAATTCTTTCTAAATCATTTCTTATGATTTTACACAAATTATTGCTATTTTTAATAATTTTATCAAGGCCCGTACAGTCGATTTCCATCAATGGCCATCGAACTGCACTTACAGCGACCTTTTTCGAATTTGATTTGGACATAATTCCAAATCCAACCGTTAGATTTCAAATTTCTAATATTCGTTAGAAAGCTCTTTTCGATACGAACCCAACGGTTCCGGTTTTAGGAGAATCCGACGGTCGGATCTCCCGTAATGTCCGTTTGAAATCAATGGTCGAAATTCACGAACTACCGCGGCGCGGCGCGTTCTATTCAGGCCATTATATTATATATATAATATATATAATATATATTTCGTCGATTTCTATTTAAAACGAATTATAAAAATAGTTTTTAAATTCGTTTCAAAATCTATTTCAACTTCCATTTCAATTCAAGGCAAAATTGAATTCTTCTTTATAAATTCGTTTTAAAATTCATTTCTATTCAATTCAAATTTCAATTCAATTTGATTTCATATTCAATTCAATTCATTTCGAAATCGTTTTCAATTCAATTCATTTCTAAATCGTTTTCAATTCAATTCATTTCGAAATCGTTGATTTCGAGATTACTTTTCAATATTCATTTTAAAATGAATAAAATCGATATAAATATCGTTTACGTCAAAATGGCGTCAATCTAATCAACACGGCTTCATAAATTTCTATTTTCAAATATTCTATTTCAAATATTTCCTATTATCAAAATATTTGTTATTATCAAAATATTCTTTATTTTCACGATTGGAATGAGGCCCAATCAATTACCATATAAAGTTAATTATATGGATTTTCATACAACACATGTATATCATAGCATTGAAAAATAATCAACCATCAACCAAAGTGCACTACACTGTATAAGCATCAAATATAGATATTCAACGCTCGTAACAGCCTGTCAATCAATCGATCGACATATTTAATCAATCAGGATGAGTGAAATTCATATTTCATCCCAACACCCGTGTGGGGTTTCAAACAATCAAACACAGATTTTAGTTGTGCAGTTGGGCGATGTGTAAAATTTATCGTCCCAATCAATGTCATTTAAATAAGTGTACATAAACAAACCATCTGGTTTGTAAATGAATATTTATGTATTCACTTCACTATTTTCATATTCACGTTAAAAATTATATTTTTAACGATAAAACATTTTATTTCAACCTATGAATTTCTATTCAATTCATTTATTCAATAAAATGATATTTTTATTTTTCTAACATATTTTAGAAAATTTCGGCGGCATAACGGCACGATACTAGAAACGGGACAAGGCCTAGCCTTATCCCCGGTCTAGTGAAGGCCCACGCCATTCACACATCAATCATATCAATTTCATCTCACCAAACAACAAATAATTCAACTAATCTATGCAACCAAACAAACAAGTCCATGGTCTGTGGACGATTGTGTCGGGTGCTACTAAGCACCGTCTGCATCCTAGTATATATATATATATATAACTAGAAAACAAAATTGAGAGGTGAGAAATTCTCACCGATAGCTATCCTAGCTCCACGGCACTTCATTGATAGAAATCTTCATTGTTTTCGCATCTTCGTCAGCTTCGTCGTCCGTAGCCACTACATATATAAAAATCGAATTTTTACTTCGCTATTCCATATATAAAAATCGAATTTTTATTTCAAAGTTCAATATATAAAAATCGAATTTTTATTTCAAAGTTCAATATATAAAAATCGAATTTTTATTTCAAAGTTCAATATATAAAAATCGAATTTTTATTTCAAAGTTCAATATATAAAAATCGAATTTTTATTTCAAAGTTCAATATATAAAAATCGAATTTTTATTTCGAAGTTCAATATATAAAAATAAAGTTTTCGCCTTTATAAAAATAAAGTTTTCACCTTTATAAAAATTACCACTTTATCTCAACGTATATAAAATAAAAATCAGATTTTTATTTCGCTACACATACAAAGATGATATTTTTATATTCTCTATCCTATAAAGATTATATTTTTAATACTTTAAAAATATAAAAATCATATTTTTATTACTTCTATTCAATAAAAATTCCGCCTTTTCTATTTTAAAGTTTAAACCTTTTAAAAATAAAATCATATTTTTATTATTTACATGATATAAAAATTATATTTTTATTCTTCAAAATCAGTTCTATTTCAGTTTCTAAACAATATAAACCTCAGTTTCTAAACTATATAAATTCAGTTTTATCCATATAAAAATTCAGTTTTAACTATTAATAAAAATCAGTTTTAACTATTTTTAAAAAAACAGTTTTAACTATTAATAAAAATCAGTTTTAACTATTAATAAAAATCAGTTTTAACTATTTTTAAAAAAACAGTTTTAACTATTAATAAAAATCAGTTTTAACTATTAATAAAAATCAGTTTTAACTATTAATAAAAATCAGTTTTAACTATTTTAAAAAAAACAGTTTTAACTATGTATATATAGCAACCGACATTTAAATTAAAATAAAATAATAATAAAAAAAAAGATAAAACTTACAGTTTTTAATCTGGAAGGGGGGGAGATGCCGCAGTCGCTCATGGTGGGGGGGGGGAGCAGGCGCGGAGGAGGGTGGCTCGGGTGTGGTCGGCGGTGGAGGCTACGTTGGCCAGAGGGCTCGACTGTTTTTTGGGGGGTCTCGGTTCTGGAGAGAGAGAAGTAGCGGTGGAGAGGAGGGGGTAGGGGGGGGTCAGCCGGCGGTGGGGTGCGCTCGTCGGGACGTGGTGGCGATTTCGAGGGAGGCGGCGGCGATTTAGAGATCGGGCCTTTTTTTTTTTTTTGATTATTGCAGAATGAAATCGGGGGGGGGGGGCAGAGGGAAAATAAAGGAGGGAAATATATATATATATTTTTTTTTTATTAAATTAATTGCATAAAGTTGACTTTTACCCATGACCTCGAAACGAGGCCCACCGCCTGTCGTCCATAGCGTTTTACCCCCATTCCGAACACAATGGGATATGTATCGCAAGCTGATTTGATCGTTTCGATTAGTTTCAGTTGAATTTACATTTAAGTCACTATATTGCATTTTAAACGTACATTTCAAATTACTGGGGCCACATACTAACTAGAAAAATTCCCAAAAAATATTTTCTAGCTTCGTATTTACGATACGGTCCTAACAAAACTAGTTTCGTCGAATTCCGAGGCCGTATGAAAAATGGCCAATTTCCAGTCGATTAAAATCAACTGAAACCGGTCAAATGCGTTTTCCTTTGCCACGCTCACATACTGATTCGAAAAATTATGAAATTTGGAATCTAGCAATAATTCGACATCACAGACCCAACAAAACTGGTTTCGTCGAAATCCGAGGTCCTTTGCAAAATTGCTATTTTTAAGGGCCTTATATATATATAAAAATATATATAAATTCCACAGCGACTATTTCTAATTTTTAACTGGACATATCTTATCATTTCTAAGATGAAATCTCAGTTTGTTAACTTCGTTACAAAGATATAGTTATACAGATTCAAACATTTCTTGTTTCGTTCAATTCTGACTTATATTGAATTCTGTATATTCATTTGAAATTAGAAATCGAATTTTCGAACTACCGCGCCATTTTCAATTCCTTTTATAATTATATATAATTATTATATATTCTAACGACGACGTATATAATATATACGTCGAATTCTATATTGAAAATAAATTTCACGTCGATATTATTTAAAATAATTCATTTTAAATAATCAAAACTCGCTAAAATTGCCAAAATAAAAATTTTAAACTGGCCCAGATTTTCCGGGTTGTTACAATCTCCCCCACTTAAAACTTTTCGTCCCCGAAAAGGAACAAAGTCGAAAGTGGTTTGATTATTCAGCTCTACGATCGATCAGGCTTCCATTCTCCAACTCTTTAGTTTCTGAGAATTTTCAAAATTTCAAAAATTTGGCTAACACCCTAAATTTTTGAAAAATTTCGCCATAACCTCCCCTGCAATGGGAGCATCGGGGAATTTCAAATAGCTTCCCCGGTCCTTCAGATCTCAAAAAGAAAAAGAAAAAGCCAAGCGGCTAGCCAATAGGCTCACAAAATCATCATCACCCAAACAAAACAGGAAATTATGTAGTAAACATGTACCTATTTGTCGGGCAAACAAATTTTATTCTCTGGCTCTAGCCTCCTTGCTATGACCTGTTCAAAGATATATATGCATGTGCAAGCAAATGCGACTAATTTTCAATATAATTCAATATTTGGTTCAATTAGGCATAATGGTTCAAAATTAGCAAACAAATGAACAAACAACACAAACATCAATCAATTAGTGAATTTAACGTTTCAAATTCATAATTCTGATACATATATAGAAAATCTTGTTTTTGATGCCAATTCACAACAAAGTGTTCTAGCTATATAAGATTTGGTTCTCACACCAGTCTAATGGAAATATATAGATATCACACCTTCGAAACACGAATATAAATACTGATGATGTGGCCACATCATCAGAATTATCCCCGGGTGTCTAGAATGTGACTCTATATCTATCCAGTATATTAAAATTTCAAATACACGTGGATCAGACGTATACGCAAAATCTTTATATACTGGACTGTCCAACTCAATGTAAATAGATAATCAAATACGAATAATTGATTTAATTTTCAAAACAAAATTTGTTTTCACTTTAAAAATATACTCTTCACACTCGTTCTAGGATACTACTGATCCTATCTCTAACGAGTCATTCTAATTGGATTTTACTAACCCAATATCTGATGAATTCTTTCATATGGTTCTAATGTGCCTTGTTCTCTGCTTTGTAAACCAAAGCTCTGATACCAACTGTGAAGACCCGCAACTTCCCCGTAAAGGAAAGCGTCGGATAGTTCGAGAACAAACCAAAACAGAACGCATACAGAAGAACATTTCACTATATATAACAACAGTGCATCAGATTACAAGAATATACAGAGTATAAACGAATATTACACAGAAATATCAGAGATTTAAATTACATTTAAATACATCGCAGCGGAAAATAATACAATACACAACTAGAAGGAGATATACGGATACAAAGCTTTCCGGATATCGTTCCAGCTGTAAACCAGGATCCTGTGAATATAAATCTGCAAAACCCAAAACTACTAGCTGCCCATGTCAAAATAAGGGCACCCAGAGTTTAGGTTAAAACAATAAACTCCAGGTCAGTCATGTGACTGGTGTGAGAACTAAAACAGTTATTAATCTTTATTTTAAATCATTAGGTAAATCAAGGGACCACGCCGTATAACACGGAACGGGTTTCCTCCCAAGAATACCAGTGCATAAAACAAACAGCGCAATGCTAAATAAAGAAAAATGAAGCTGTTATAAGACCCAGGTCCCATCACACAATGCAACGCAGCCGAGGATAGGGTTTTCCCTTATAACAGCCAAAGAATGCTTGATACGTTTAAAACAAATCATTTGATACTATTATAAGTGCATAGTGTATAAAACACTTCAAATCATAAATATCAATCATAGGCGGCATGAATGCCCCATCCCACTATGTCGCCATACTAGGTTCTACAATTAAAACCGCAAATGTCACGTATTTGGAAGTTGGATTTCCATCTATGAACCGAGGCAAAAGATAGCCCTCAACCGATTCGAGACTGCCTAGCCCCAGCCTTAGGATCAGAGCTCGAGTGACCCTAGGAGCGACAGGGCCGGTCCACCGATGTGGATTAAAATGCCTGAACACTACGTTTCCCCGCCCTTTGGGGCGTAAATGAGCCACTAAATGACTCCATCGGTTCGAGAACGACCGATCAATCCGAGGCGCCTCGCAACAGCAACAACCACATAAGTCAAACTCGTCAGGGCGTGTAAAACCACTGACGCCACTTCTAACTAGGAAGAAACGCAGGCCCTCCCTAAGGTCCTTTCTCCCGTTTTTGGTTCATACCGGGTGTGGAACTCGCGAAGTAAACGTTACACAAAGCTACGCCACAAAGGCCGTGCTTTGATCATCACCACAAGACTTTGCTTTTCAACAGAAGCCTTGATCATTTGCATCTTAGCATGCCACACAGGCAAACCATCCTATGCAACCGATCTCAGTCACACAGAATGAAATCCGATGTCAGACACACAGTCCATTTACAAGTCCGTTCTGGGTCTGAACGAAACCGGAGGCACCTAGTACCCCGCATATCCATTGATCTCCAAGTACGTCTGGACGATCACTAACTGTTTCCATCTTCTTGGGTGTACAGCCCAATCAAGATCATCAGTTATCACCCAAACGACGTGAAGACCTCCGGTCTTCGACCATCGTCTTCATCTTCGACTTATCGTCGTATCAGTTATTCAGAATGGGATAAACCCGGTCTTTCCGAATAACTCGCGTATATATTATAAAAGTGTTACACAAACACAACATACGCCTCATTCCAATTCATTAGTCACTAACCGTAAATTAATCAAGAGAATAATTCCCCAAATATTAACCCCGAAGGCCGAAACCAACTTCAGATCAATATCCAGAAAACCATTCTGCTTAGCTAACCGACAGTTAGTTTCTAAATTTCACATTCATAGGGAAAGGTTCCCATTAATTTTATCCAAGATAAATTCCTGAATTTATTCTTTAATCTATCTTTGAATATCAATTCGAATTAGTCGGGATTAACGAACTTTACCGAAGTAATCATTTGTTTTAATTTCCCAATCCCAACCTATTCATCCCATGAAGTAAAACTGGTAATACTTCATATCTAACACCACAGTGTTATCGGTAAATTCAATTACCATTTCACGTTCAAATCTAATTAAAGATTTAACTATCGCCTGGAGCAAAACTGGTTTCGTCGAAATCCGAGGTCCTTTGCAAAATTGCTATTTTTAAGGGCCTTATATATATAAAAATATATATAAATTCCACAGCGACTATTTCTAATTTTTAACTGGACATATCTTATCATTTCTAAGATGAAATCTCAGTTTGTTAACTTCGTTACAAAGATATAGTTATACAGATTCAAACATTTCTTGTTTCGTTCAATTCTGACTTATATTGAATTCTGTATATTCATTTGAAATTAGAAATCGAATTTTCGAACTACCGCGCCATTTTCAATTCCTTTTATAATTATATATAATTATTATATATTCTAACGACGACGTATATAATATATACGTCGAATTCTATATTGAAAATAAATTTCACGTCGATATTATTTAAAATAATTCATTTTAAATAATCAAAACTCGCTAAAATTGCCAAAATAAAAATTTTAAACTGGCCCAGATTTTCCGGGTTGTTACAAAAACTCTCTCTTTTCTTCTCTAAATTGTGAGTATGATAGTCTTAACAAGATTATTATCATTTTAATTAGGTTGAGTCATGAATGGATTATGAGTAGATGATGTGAATTGTCATATGTTATCATGTATGTTATAAATTTTATGCTATGTGGTGATAATATCCTATATGTTGCAAATCATGCTATGATGATGTTATGTATGTTGAAAGTTTCTAGGCTAAAGTTGTGATGAATCATACATGCTTTGAAATCATGATGCTATTGCCTATGCTAGTTAGTTCATATTAATTAAATCGTCATGTTTGGGCTAAGTTGATCTATATGACACGTTACATATGCAAGTTAGATTGATTGGAAAAGTTATGAACATATGCCATGGCATCTATTATGACACCAAGAATTATGCTACGACATATGTGATATTCTATGCTAGTTCACACCATCATTATGTTGCCTAAAAACCCTATATGCAAGTTTATGTATAGATTTGGGCTATGGTCATATCATGTGAATTGTGACATTAACAAGCTGACACCTTTTGATCCTTAACATGTGTAGTTTATGCAAGTTTCACCCCTATTATGATTAGATTTATTTTAATTGTCTAGATGTTGTGATAATTTATCTTTGTGCTATGTGTTAGACTATGCAAGTCTGGCCTATATTATGCGTTGAATAACCGAACGTATAAACGTGGGGTAGGGGTAATATTAAGGATTTAATAATAAGATGTTGGGGTGCAATTGATATGATTTTGCATACCAAGAGTGGATGACCATAATTGAGTCAATTATGGACATCAATAAAAGTGGACTTAATTAATAATTTGGATAGAGAATTATTAAAACTGGGGTAAAAGATTATAAGTGATAATCAATGCTTAGGACACGAGGTTGGACTCGTTTGTGACGTAAGTCTGCCCGGACCCGCCCGGCAAATCCAGTGGTCACAAATGTCAGCCCAATGTGAGAGGTCCTAGGCCTAAACTAAAGCATAACAGTTGTAGACACGAGGTTAGACTCTTTTATGGTGTAAGACTGCCCGGACCCGCCCGGCAAATCCAGCTGCCATAAATGCCAGTCTAATGTGAGAGGTCTTTATGAGGTTATGGCCTGAATGAATTAAGAAATACTTAACCAGATAAACATGTATGGTGGGACATGGGGGTTAAGTAGGTGCCTTGGGTGGCATGAGGAATCTAGGGGGTGCCCTTAGTGGCATGTGAAATACGATTAGTAAGACTTAACCAAACACACATGTAAATGAACATGACTAAGAGGGTTAAGTGGGATATACTAGTGACAAGCTTAGGTGGGTAGCTTGTGGGGGCCCATTTCGACCAGTATCCTAAACGTACCTTTGTTGGCTCGACCCAAGTCGAGGACGGGACACGCATGCTGGGTTCGACTGTAAGAAGCCAAAACGGGGAGCGGTGGCAATGCAAGTCCAACGGGTTTCGTATGCGTGTGTGGACCCGGGGTGGTAGGTAAGACGTTGTTGCATCGTGTAAGTATAAGCCGTGCATTCTCAAGTTGTATCGGGTTGCCACTTTAGGGGAGTGATACACCCCACTGTGGGGCCAGCACGGGTATCTACGAGTAGGGAGCCGATAGAAAGTTGGTAGTGGGGTACACCTAGTGGAGATAGGGGCAGACGACACCTATGTAGTCAGCTAGGGGTACGTAAGGCTATTTATAAAGTTTCTGTGTGAAGCAAGTGGGATCAAACAATAGGGTGACTGGTGCGGTGTAGTGTGGTAATGTGCGGTGCAGTGTAGTAATCATTCGTTAGTAATTAGGTGTGCCTTTACCGTTATCTTTAACGTTATCTTAAACGCTATCTTTATCTTCCTAAGAGTTCATAGACATTTACTTGTCTTCCAGCTTATGCCTTAGTCTAGTTATTTTGATAATAGTATTGTTAGAATTATCATACTCGCCAGACTTTATGTCTGACCCCCTCTATTTCTATCCTTTTTCCCCCTCCAGGTCCTCAGGTTGGGCCCAGCTCTAGTGGAGTTTGATTGAATTGCTTCATCTCTCTTTGGAAAGCTTGGACCGTTGAAGTAAAGTCCAGCTTGTTATCTTTTTAATGGCTATTTATGTAATGGGATTATGTATTATGTTTTTATGAAGATGGATATTTACTTGGTTATGATCTATGGTTTTATGATGTAACAAACATGTTTAATTTTCGCTGCAATAAAATTAAGTTTTAGATTTCCAAGTACTATTTATTATTTGTCTTGTTGTAAATTTTCTGTTCTATATTCACTTATAACCTCCATGGAAGTTAATGCATTCCCTTTGTGAGTGACATTAATGGACGTGGGGTGTTACACGTGGTATCAGAGCTTAAGGTTACCAGAACAGATAAAAGTACTTTAAAAAAATAGTTATTTTTGGAAGAAGTGTTTTCAAAAACATGTTTTAGTGAGAAATTTAAAGAGAAAAGTTTTTAAGAAAAACATAATCCCCAATAGCCACATATCTTTATCTTTCGAATTCTCCATTCTGAATCTTTCCTTTTTCGTTTCAGCATGGCTGAAGATCTTAATCTACCCGACGGTGTAACGATACCAGGATGGTATAGGAGGTTATTAGAGGCTAGGGCGGCTGCAGGTCCAGCCAATGTTCCTCCACCACCAGTTGCACCCGTTCCTCCTCCTCCTCGCGTAGACACTTTTGCAAAGACGTGCAAGGAATTCAAGGCTATGGGTGGAAAACCATTTCAAGGGTCAGAAACATTTGTGGAAGCTAGAGATTGGCTTAAGGAGGTGGAAGAATTGCTAGAAATCTTTGAAGTAGAAGAAGGGAGGAGAGTTCGATTACCAGCTTGGTTGATGAAGGGAGAGGCCTCGTTTTGGTGGGAGGTCACTAATGGGGAGCGTCCTGTTGACTCTTGGGCGGATTTCAGACGTAGGTTCGAGGTGAAGTTTCTCTCAAGGGCGGAAGAAAATCTATATATGTAAAGGTTCTTGACATTGAAGCAAGGAAGCTCATCAGTGAAAGAATATGTCAATAAATTTAATCAGTTAGCAAGGTTTGGCTTGGACTTAGTGAACACGCCGGAGAAGAAGGCGCTGAGGTTCGTGAATGTCTTGAATGAACCATTGCAAGGGTTGGCTATGACCCACATCCCTATGGGGGTCACCTTTGAGAAGTTAGTAGAAATGGCGCTTATGCATGAGGAGAAAAGCGCTAAAGCTGATAAGGCACCCGAGAAGAAGGGGGATCAGAAGAAACCACAACAGCAAAACAAGAAGGGTGGTAAAGACAATAACGGCAAGGGAAAGAAGAAATGTTTTAACTGTGGGACACCAGGCCATCTCAGCAAGGATTGCCGAAAGAAAAAGAAGACGGGCTGTTTTCATTGTGGAGAAGCGGGACATTTAGTGAAGGACTGCCCAAAGAAGGGGAAGAGGGCAGGAGCTACCAACGGGAGGACAGGTGCAGGCTCTTATGGCACCAGGGTAGGCTAGGGGACAAGTTCAGGCTCTCGCGGTCCACCGCTGCAAGAACGAGGTAGAACCATTTCTTTTGAAAGCTTAGTTTTTTGTTTGATCATCCTGTCCGTACCTTATTCGATTCGGGCGCATCACATTCGTTTATCTCTACATCATTAGTTGAATCACTACACTTAAACACCAGTTTAGTAGAGGATCCCTTAGTTATTTCGAATCCAATAGGGGGCTCAGCTTATTTGTCCATGATGTGTTTGGATTTGAAAATTTCCATACTTAGCGTTGAATTTAGATGTGATGCTTATGTGTTGGGCTTCACGGGCTATGGGCTAATTTTAGGAATGGATTGGTTATCCAGAAATGGGGCCGTTATTGATTGTGAAAGGAGAGTAGTTAGGCTCGTGACTCGCCTTGGCAACACTCTCGAAATCTTCTGTAATCTCATAAATTCGGTTATGCTAAGTTATCTAGAATCGCTTGACGCGTCTGAGGAAAATCTACGATTTGTTAGAGTGGTCCGAGAATATTCGGATGTGTTTGAGGAGGTGAAGGGCTTGCCTCCGAAGCGGGAGATAGATTTTCGAATATATCTTGTGGATAATGCGAAACCAGTATCTTTGCCAGTACGCCACATGGCTCCACGTGAAAGGAGGGAACTCGGTAAGTAAGTGAAGGAGTTGCTTGAGAAGGGGTTCATAAGACAAAGTATATCGGAGTGGGGTGCTCCAGTAGTATTTTCCATGAAGGCGGATGGGTCCCTTAAACTGTGTGTGGACTATAGAGAACTTAATAAACTTACTAAGAAGAACAGACACCCACTGCCGAGGATTGACGATCTCTTCGATCAGTTAGTTGGCGCCTCAGTGTTTTCGCGGTTGGACTTAGCCACTGGGTTCCATCAGTTGAGAGTGGTTGAGGATAGCATAGACAAGACTGCCTTTAGGACTCCGGACGGTTTCTATGAACGGCTAGTGATGCCCTTCGGTTTGACAAACGCCCCAACATATTTTGTTGATTTGATGAGTAGGGTGTTTAGGGAGTACCTTAACAAATTCGTGGTAGTCTTTGTAGATGACATCTTGATCTTTTCTAAGGATGAAGAAGAGCATGCCCTACATCTTAGGGAAGTATTGGAGACCCTACGAGCGCATAGCCTTAAGGCTAAATTTTCTAAGTATCACTTCTGGAGGAAGGAAGTACGGTTCTTGGGGCACGTGGTTTCCAAAGAAGGGATAGCCGTGGATCCCGCGAAGGAGGTGGCCATCCAAGATTGGAAGGTTCCTAAAAATGCTACCGAAGTGAGAAGTTTCTTGGGGTTGGCTGGCTACTATAGGAAGTTTATCAAAGACTTCGCAAAGATATCAGCTCCATTGACACGCTTGACGAAAAAGAACCTAGTTTTCACATGGGACGTAGATTGTGATGATGCATTCTAACGTTTGAAGAGAGCTTTGACTTCAGCCCCAGTCTTGTATTGCCAGACGGGAGTAAGTCGTTTACCGTTTATACTGACGCTTGTGGGACAGGACTAGGCGCAGTCTTAATGCAAGAGGGCAGGGTAATAGCCTATGGTGGAATGCAGTTGAGAGCGCATGAGAAGAATTACCCCACACATGACCTAGAGTTGGCCGCTATTGTTTTAGCGCTTAAGTCTTGGCGTCATTATCTTCTTGGCGAGAAATTCGAACTATTCACTGACCATAAATCTTTAAAATACCTATTCTCTCAAAAGGACTTGAACTTAAGGCAGCAAAGGTGGATGGAGTTCTTAGCGTCCTACGACTTTGAGATAGCATATACCCCTGGCAAGGGTAACGTGGTGGCCGATGCCTTAAGTAGAAAAAGATTATCCTTAAGTCCTTTGTTTGTTGAGCGGCGAAGTTTAGAATTCATTTCGATGTTTGACTTTAGACCTTCCGTTGACTTCGTACCCGTTTGCTATCATCCTTGGAGGTCAGACCTACGCTTTTGGGACGGATTGGCGAGGCACAGCGAGACGACCCGCAGTTGGTTGAGTTAGTAGAAAAACTCAAAGGAGGGGAGTCATCGAGCCATCTCCGTAGGTATACCCTAGACGATAAGGGTTGGTTACGTAGGGACGGTAGACTTTGTGTACCAAAAGACGATGACCTAAGGAAGACTATTCTTGACGAAGCACATCATTCGAAGATGACTATTCATCCCAGCGGGGACAAGATGTACAAAGACATGAAGAGAGTTTACTTTTGGGCCGGCATGAAGAAAGATGTGGCTGAGTATGTCTCTAGATGCTTGGTGTGCCAACAAGTAAAAGCGGAGCAAAAGAAACCCGGTGGGTTGCTTCACCCATTGGAGGTTCCACTATGGAAATGGGAAAGCATCCCGATGGATTTTGTGGATGGATTACCGCGATCGAGGAAGGGTAATACGGGAATTTGGGTTATAGTAGATAGACTTACTAAGAGCGCCCATTTTATTCCCGTGAAGAGTAAGAGGACTGCTCCATGGTTAGCTTCTGTATACGTTCGAGAGATAGTTCGTTTGCACGGTGTTCCTTCTAGCATAGTGAGCGACCATGATCCTATTTTCACTAGCGAATTTTGGAGAAGCTTATAAGAGGCGGTAGGGACTCAGTTATGTTTGAGCACCGCATATCATCCTCAGACGGACGACCAGACCGAGAGGGTGAATCACATTCTAGAGAATCTATTGAGACTATGCATCCTAGACTTTGGGGATGCGTGGGAAGAGCATCTTCCATTGGTGGAGTTCGCATATAATAACAGCTTTCAGTCCAGCATTGGTATGGCACCATTCGAAGCTCTTTATGGACGACCATGTCGTTCACCTACATGTTGGTGGGAATCTACAAATAAGATCTTACTTGGGCCTGATATGATTAGGGAGACTTTGGAGAAGATCGACTTGATTCGAAGGAGGATGAAAGCAGCGCAAGATAGGCAGAAATCTTATGCGGATAAGAGGAGGACAGATCTCGAGTTTGAAGTTGGGGACATGGTCTTTGTCAAAGTGTCTCCATTACGGAACGTTGTTCGCTTTGGGTCTGTTAGGAAATTAGCACCAAGGTTTGTAGGGTCGTTTCCTATTAAGGAGAAAATTGGACAGTTGGCGTATAGAGTGGAGTTGCCCGAGAGACTTAGTGGTGTACACGACGTATTCAATGTGTCACATTTGAGGAAGTGCTTGCACGAGACCGCGGAAGTGGTAGAGCCGAGCTTTCTTAGAGAGGTGGAGATAGAGCATGATGCGACAATTTTACGAGCTCCTACGCGCATTCTTGGGTCGGAGATCAAGAGGTTGAGGAATCGAGAGGTCAGACTAGTCAAAGTGCAATGGGGAGATGATGAGAGCAATGCTACTTGGGAGACAGAAGAGAAGATGCGTTCACGATACCCTTTTCTTTTTGAGGGTATGTCTTTTAATTTCTCCTTTATCGCTTAGCTTGTACTTATCTTATCTTTAGTATATCCTCTCGCTAGTATCTTTGACCTTTAGTTAGGATAATCATATGGTTGAAACATGTGTTTGAGACATGTTATGTACGGTGGATGCAAAGTGGATGCAAGTGTTTGCTAGTGGTTGCTCGTGAATGCATATACACACACTATTAGGCACCAGATCGGCTCAGTCACTTCATATTGCATATTGCATATATATGGATGTATTTAATAAAATGGATGTATAATGGTTGTATTATCATATATTTGCTGCATTCGGGTGGATGGTTGTGCACGCATATAGAATTAATATGTATCATTAGGAATCTTTTGCATACATATTGGACGCATGGCACTATCATGAATTGCACTAAGGAGGTCGACTGAATCAGTAGACTGCCTAATTTTGCATTAGATATGGACATATACACACACTGTGCATATAAACATTAAAGCATTAGAAGTCTTTTAAGGACAATGGATGTTGGTGTTTGATGGTTGAGTAGATGAACGATTAGATGGTAGGATATACATTCTTCTTGACTTGGAGATTTAGGGGACGAAATCCTTTAAGGAGGGGAGAATGTAACACCCCGTAATTTTATAACATTAAAATTCACAAATTAAAGTATACTTAATTTTTAGAAAAGAATTAAGTGAAATGGGTTGCGCAGAGAAATATATATATTGATATTAAAAATTAAATAAATAAATATGCGAAAAAGTTCAAAACAGCGAACTGGGAGGGGGAATAACCGAACCGGCCCATTTTTGAGGTCGACCCGAGCCTTGCTGGGTCGACTAGGGGTTAATCCAGGGTGTTTGGCTGTCAACCCGTGGGCCGATTCGCTCAAATGCAGATTTTGCATTTGATTGGTTCTCATGGTTCAGGGTTAATCTAATGGTCCTAAATAACTTCGTACACCTATAAATACATCCTAATGCTAACCCTAAACCTAATTAAAATTGGAACTAAAGCCGTCATACCGTCGCCATGGAAATCAATGGAGCCGCCGCCAACTAAGAAGGAAGAAAAGCTAATTCTAATTCTCTCAACCCTAAAGCAAAGCAAAACTCTCTCTTTTCTTCTCTAAATTGTGAGTATGATAGTCTTAACAAGATTATTATCATTTTAATTAGGTTGAGTCATGAATGGATTATGAGTAGATGGTGTGAATTGTCATATGTTATCATGTATGTTATAAATTCTATGCTATGTGGTGATAATATCCTATATGTAGCAAATCATGCTATGATGATGTTATGTATGTTGAAAGTTTCTAGGCTAAAGTTGTGATGAATCATACATGCTTTGAAATCATGATGCTATTGCCTATGCTAGTTAGTTCATATTAATTAAATCATCATGTTTGGGCTAAGTTGATCTATATGACACATTACATATGCAAGTTAGATTGATTGGAAAAGTTATGAACATATGCCATGACATCTATTATGACACCTAGAATTATGCTGTGACATATGTGATATTCTATGATAGTTCACACCATCATTATGTTGCCTAAAAACCCCATATGCAAGTTTATGTATAGATTTGGGCTATGGTCATATCATGTGAATTGTGACATTTAACAAGTTGACACCTTTTGATCCTTAACATGTGTAGTTTATGAAAGTTTCACCCCTATTATGATTAGATTTATTTTAATTGTCTAGATGTTGTGATAATTTATCTTTGTGCTATGTGTTAGACTATGCAAGTCTAGCCTATATTATGCGTTGAATAAGCGAACGTATAAACGTGGGGTAGGGGTAATATTAAGGATTTAATAATAAGATGTTGGGGTGCAATTGATATGATTTTGCATACCAAGAGTGGATGACCATAATTGAGTCAATTATGGACATCAATAAAAGTGGACTTAATTAATAATTTGGATAGGGAATTATTAAAACTGGGGTAAAAGATTATAAGTGATAATCAATGCTTAGGACACGAGGTTGGACTCGTTTGTGACGTAAGTCTGCCCGGACCCGCCCGGCAAATCCAGTGGTCACAAATGTCAGCCCAATGTGAGAGGTCCTAGGCCTAAACTAAAGCATAACAGTTGTAAAGACACGAGGTTAGACTCTTTTATGGTGTAAGACTGCCCGGACCCGCCCGGCAAATCCAGCTGCCATAAATGTCAGTCTAATGTGAGAGGTCTTTATGAGGTTATGGCCTGAATGAACTAAGAAATACTTAACCAGATAAACATGTAAGGTGGGACATGGGGGTTAAGTAGGTGCCTTGGGTGGCATGAGGAATCTAGGGGGTGCCCTTAGTGGCATGTGAAATACGATTAGTAAGACATAACCAAACACACATGTAAATGAACATGACTAAGAGGGTTAAGTGGGATATACTAGTGACAAGCTTAGGTGGGTAGCTTGTGGGGGCCCATTTCGACCAGTATCCCAAACGTATCTTTGTGGGCTCGACCCAAGTCGAGGACGGGACACGCATGCTGGGTTCGACTGTAAGAGGCCAAAACGGGGAGCGGTGGCAACGCAAGTCCAACGGGTTTCGTATGCATGTGTGGACCCGGGCTGGTAGGTAAGACGTTGTTGCATCGTGTAGGTATAAGCCGTGCATTCTCAAGTTGTATCGGGTTGCCACTTTAGGGGAGTGATACACTCCACTGTGGGGCCAGCACGGATATCTACGAGTAGGGAGCCGATCGAAAGTGGGTAGTGGGGTACACCTAGTGGAGATAGGGGCAGACGGCACCTATGTAGTCAGCTAGGGGTACGTAAGGCTATTTATAAAGTTTCTGTATGAAGCAAGTGGGATCAAACAATGGGGTGACTGGTGCGGTGCAGTGTGGTAATGTGCGGTGCAGTGTAGTAATCATTCGTTAGTAATTAGGTGTGCCTTTACCGTTATCTTTAACGTTATCTTAAACGCTATCTTTATCTTCCTAAGAGTTCATAGACATTTACTTGTCTTCCAGCTTATGCCTTAGTCTAGTTATTTTGATAATAGTATTGTTAGAATTATCATACTCGCCAGATTTTATGTCTGACCCCCTCTATTTCTATCCTTTTTCCCCCTCCAGGTCCTCAGGTTGGGCCCAGCTCTAGTGGAGTTTGATTGAATTGCTTCATCTCTCTTTGGAAAGCTTGGACCGTTGAAGTAAAGTCCAGCTTGTTATCTTTTTAATGGCTATTTATGTAATGAGATTATTTATTTTGTTTTTATGAAGATGGATATTGTACTTGGTTATGATCTATGGTTTTATGATGTAACAAACATGTTTAATTTTCGCTGCAATAAAATGAAGTTTTAGATTTCCAAGTACTATTTATTATCTGTTTTGTTGTAAATTTTCTGTTCTATATTCACTTATAACCTCCATGGAAGTTAATGCATTCCCTTTGTGAGTGACATTAATGGACGTGGGGTGTTACATGTTGCCCATATAGTAGCCGAACCATGCGGTGTATTTGAAAGAGAATTTTGGGCATTTGGGCCTTGCATCGAAGGATTTGTACATTGTCGACCTTTGCTTTCCATAGACGGTACACACTTATATGGTAAATACAAAGCTACGTTACTGGTTGCAACTGCTGTAGATGTGAATGATTCACCGTACCCGTTAGCATATGGAATTATGGAGGTGGAATCAACTGATACTTAGGATTGGTTTTTTGCGTGTATTCGAACATTCATCCATAATGTTACCAATCGACGTATCACTTTCATTTCTGATAGAATGAAGGGAATACCGATAGCCTTGGAGGAGCATTGGAGATACCCTCACAAACATAGATATTGCGCAAGGCATCCAAAAGCCAATTTTCAAGCTACCGGGCATAAAGATAAAAAGTTGAGAGATTTATTTTATGTAGCAGCATGTGCTTTGGAGGTGATTGAATACAAAAGCATTCATGACGAACTTAAACTAACCAGTGTTGACGCACATAATTGGATCGAGTGTAGTTTGCATGGGAAGGAAGAGAACTGGACTTTATGTTTCGATGACGGGGGAAGATTTCATGTCATGACGACAAATGCCTCCGAAAGATTTAATGGTGTACTTAAAAGTGCACGATCATTGCCGGTCAAAGCTTTAGTTGCTCGCATGTTATTTTGATCGGTAGATTATTTTTGTAAACAAAGAGAGCTTGGTATGTCACCGACGGCTAAGTTAACCCTAAAATGGGAGTTAAAGATATGTGAAAGGGCAAATGAAGCAAGATATTGCCGCATTATCCAATATAACGCAGGCGAGTAGGGAGTGATTACACATTTTGATCACGAGTATAAAGTAATAATCGATGGAAACATATGTTCCCATACATGTAGAATTCCTTTACTTCAACGTCTTCCATGTGAACATGTAAAGGCGGCTTATTCAAATGTAACCAACGACGCTAATCGATTTCATCATGAATTTGCTTCCAAGTGGTATTCGGCCACAAAGTACTACGCATCTTACAAACCGGAATTTCATCCTATTCCAGATAAACGGTACTGGCATGCATTCGAGGGACAGGTTCTTATGCAGCCAACGGTGCGTAGAGCAGCTGGGAGACCTAAATCAACAAGAATTAAAGGAACCATGAATGAAATGCGGACTCTTAAAACAAATAGGTGCAGTAAGTGCGGGGTGATTGGTCATAAAAGAAGCCAATGTAGATCAGTAAATTAGGATTTTGTTTTGTAGTTTATGTTTAAACTATTTGTATTAATGTTTGAACTATTTATATTAATGTTTGATTGTAGAAGAACTTCTTTCTTTCGCGCAATAACGACAATTTGCAATGAGTTTATATTCATCACATTCATTCGTACATTCAAGCAATACATACATTGACTATTACATTGTCGCAAACTACTTTACATTTGGATACACTGGATACATTTGATACATTGGTACATTGGTACTATTCATTGAGATATCGTGGGAGCTGGGAAAATCTGAGTTCAATAATTTCAAACGGAAAATCTCCTTTTTGAGTCGTTCATTCTCATCTTGCATCTCCAATGCATACTCATGTCTTCTTGGGCACATCGGAGGATCAACCCACTCGCAATAGTTACAAACTCGAAAGGTGTTCGAATAAAGGACGCTCATTTCATAGCGACTACATCTATACATCCTATGCCCTGTACCAACGTTTCTATTTTTGTTTACAACCACGCAGCAGACTGACTTGCAATAACAAATTTTTCTTGAGACTGGCTCGTCGATTGCTACTGCTCGGCCTCGATTAACATATTTACCTCCATCCACCGCAATGAAATACTTTTGTGGTGCGCAAGGGAGATGATCTGGGAGTTTAACCATTTCGGACATTTCTGGATCGGGGCAAATTTCCTTACCAGGTCGATAAACAATTGGTGACAATGGAGCTTGTGGCGTAGCACCAACATGATGAATGCTATCATACGTTCCTGACATCAAACTTTCCCAATTCTCCGACAAAGTCTTGTCGTAAATTACCCATTCATCCACCAACCTAATGATAAAACTAAACCTGGGAAGACCCAATCGTATAACATTCAATGTATGAGAATATGAGATTTTTTTAACGTACCTTTGAATTTGAGCTAAATCCTGCTACATAGAATAAATGCTCCAATGTTTGATTTTCAATTTTAATAAAGTAGAAGTAAAAAATGGTAATAAGGTAAGTTTTTTGAAGGAATTTGGTAAAGTTTTGAGGAAGAAAGGGAAAGTGATTGGGGTGTGGCAGCTGAAGGGGAATTTAAAAGGGTTGATGCCTCTGTAAATCTCTCGGGGCGCAATCCTCGATTGCGCCCAGAATAGGAGAATTTACAGAGCTTGGTAACTCTCTGTAAATCTCATGGGGCGCAATCCTGGATTGCACCCCAAAGATTTTTTTTTTTTTTTTAAAAAAAAATACTGGCGCAATCTTTGATTGCGCCGGTATTCATGTCTTGGTCCGGTCAAAGCTTACGTGGTTAAAATGAGCTATATTTGTAATATTTTGCAAAAGGAGGCTAAAAGTGGGATAAAAAAAATAAGGCCACAAATGAAAATGCTCAATACATAATTATGTAACAGTGGTATAAATTCCAAGCATAGGTACATACTCCTTCCGGTTCATATTATAGGAAGTTTGTTTTGTTTTAAAATATAAAATATTTAAGGTTGTTATTCCAACTTTGTCCATGATCCATAATAAATGACAAACTCAAAAGTCATTCTATGATTATTTTTATGTATGAAAAAGTAAAAAGTGGTTCATGGGAATAGAAAAGGAAATTGAAAATCCATGAAAAGTGAAATCAATGTGCATGACAAAACTAATTTAAATATGGGTTAAAGTGTCATTTAATTTTTTTTATTTCTTGTGCGTACCTCAAAAACTTCTTATATTATGAACTGGAGAGAGCAGTAATGAACTGACAGCTAAATATTCACAACAGATATTTCAGTACATTGATGGAAATCAACACTCTCTCCATACATATTCCACTGCGCTTTATATGCTCTTAATCAGACTCTGACTGAACCCTTTAATTATCCTAAAATTTTGGCCAGACTATTCACACTTTGCCCAAGCACTACTGCTTCATTGGTGGTCAAACCAACTGATCTTCCATCTTTTAACTTAAAACCTCTCTAGCCCTTCAAATTTATTCACCCCCCACCCAAATGTTACCAGCCATCCAGCCCATGTTTTCTGGTAAGACCCAACCACAAATTTCAGCTGACTCCATCTCGACATCTGCACATCCTAATATTCTCAAGCACTAATATTCATGTCCCAAAAATGGAGCGACCCCTGCAAAATAATTTTGAAGAGCTCACCGATGAATCCTTCATCAATCAACTGTTACTACAGTGAGCTGTTGCATTTGCGCATTTGCCTTCGTATTTGATAGATTTGGCATTTTTGTTTGATCCAGTTATATCATCCTCAGGATGAATCTTTTTATATGTAGTTTCAGTATCTACAAAAATGACAGTATTTTGATAAACACGGAAATTTTCAATTGATTTTGGAAAGCAAACAAAAGCACATACAATTATTAGCTGACATAAATATACTTTCCCTAGATTCAGAATCTGAATACATAAAATGTATATGTCAAGAATACTGATGCTGTCAACATTGACAATCCTAAAAAATTTACCCATGAATAAGAGATGTTTGCTACAATGATAAGCGTAAATTTGTAATATAGCTTAATACACTTAATATCTAGGTAGATCATATTTCATTAAACTGCGTTTTCTTGTCTGCTAATATTATTATATTTTTTCAGAATTTTAAAGAGGAAGAAAACATATAATTAATAGAATTGAAGCACTTTTTCCTGTAATTGATATCTCTTTTTTAATACCAAAAAGTTAGCATCTCAATTATGTGATATCTATTATTGACTGTCACATTTGTTTATGCATCTGAAACTAGTCTTAAAAAACATAAACAGTTTGCAAGGATTAATTCCAAATTAGAGAATATATAAGGTAAATGGATCAGATATGAAATGATGATGTAACAATGAAAGAACTTAATGATTATAAAAGGAAAATATCAATTGGGCAATGCTGACCTTGTTATAAAACATGTATCAGTGAGCAGCATGGTCCATAAATGATCATCAACTACACTAGTAACTAGATCTAACATGAAGGAAAGCAACCCATGTCTCTCTCATAACCCCCGACACATTTGGTAACTCCGAATCCGGTGCTAATTTAGTTTTTCCAGTACATTTATATCCAAATATACCTTGATTTTCTTATTTCGTTCTTGCACTCGTAGTTTAAAAGGTAGGCAACAGTCAAACTTATACGAGTCGTTGAATCTATGCAAAAGATAAGTAGCTTATCAATAAAATATAAAAGAACTTGCTTTAACTGTAAAACTATGCCAATATATATATATATATATATATATATATATATATATATATATATATATATATATATATATATATATATATTTCGGTGATATACTTTGGATTGGAACTTATTAGAACATTTCATTTTTTTTTTCATTTTTATACATGAGCATTGTAAAAAACAAAACATGTTTTTGTAATAAGTTCCTCCTGCTTGTTATGTAATTATATGAGAAAGTATTCATGTTGAAAGCGGAAATTTTAAATTATTTTCGATGAATGAACAAATATTACTTCACTAATTTTATTAAATATGATAAATTTGAAATTATGTAGTAAATATATTGGTTTAAGAGTGAAATAATATGAATAAGTCAAGAAGGATTTTGTTGAAAAAAGAAAATCATATTTTAATGCGGAGTTATTTAAAGTTAAAAATAGAATATTTTAACGTATTGCATGATAACTTTATTGTTTATATGCTTAAATGATTATACTTAATTTACAAATTAACTTTGTTGTTACTGTTTATGTATATAAATTTACGTATAAGACCTATATAGTTAAACATAAATTTTTGTTGTGATTTTTATTAGTATGTATGTGTATACATATACGACTAATATATAGATTATTAAAATACTTTGAATTTTGGATTTCATAAAGCAATTAAAAACATGGATCCAAACATGAAAAAATAGGAAACAGCTGATGAAGTTGTACATAAATGTATAGTAAATTAGTTTTGTTAGCGTTACTCACGCGTGTTACTTATGATATTTGGATCATGTATCTTATTTTAAATGGAAATTTTATTTCAGTACTTTTTTATTATGAATACGTACACATATTGAAGTCGTCACATTTAAGGATTTATTGGATGAAGTAATGAATGCTTATAGTTAAACTTATTCAAATAAATTAAAATCAAAATTACATGATTAATAAAAAAAAATATTGATGTAAATATATAAAATTATGTGATATTGAGGTGAGTTTTGTAAGCAACTGTAGAAGTTTCAAAATGTAAGCACTTCAGCTAAAATCGAAATTTTACAATATAATGTATTAACGTATCGATATAGATTTAGTTGCATGAATAAGTTAAACCCAACTATAAATACAGTGCATGCACCATGTAATGCTATTGCCTTTAAATGAACATGAATATCCCAATGAAGCTTTTCCAATGCAGTGCTATTTCGTGCGATTATTTAGGTTTATACAGTTAAACAAAATTATTTTGTTCCCTATGTAGTTATGGAGAGATCCAATTTTCTAAAACATAAAATCGAATAAAAACTACAATCAATAGTTAATTTCAGAATAGTGCTTAAAGCATAGTATTGCAATGTGGAAGTGGATAAATATGTGCATTTTCTAATGACTAACAAATAAAACTGGAACTCTACTTTATTTTAAACAGAATGATTTCTAACAATATGGAACAATTTTGACTACATTAAAATGCATGTAATTAGGAAATATAGCAGAACATCAACGGTTATGCTTTTGATTCCTAAACTTGTTTTATTTTTTTATTTTTTTTATTTTTGGAGAATCCTACATCTGATGCGTCTAATAGGAGTTTATGACTGTTCTTGGTGATAGATGACACGAAATTATTATCATAATACATTTGAAAATGACATATTTCTGAAGATAAAATTCAGGGATGAAAGACTAATTAACGTACATGGAATTAGTGAACCCAAAAAAGATGGAATATATAATCACATATATTTACTCATATGAGATGTACAATGCAAAAATGAACAACATTAAAATTAATTTCAGAATACAAAATAATTTACAGGCTTTCACATAAACAACTAACTTCTCTTGCTCAACCATTTCTACTTGAGTAACATCCAATAATCGAGGAGAATCAAAAGCTACAAATTTCGGTTGACTATGAATCTTCACGTGCCATAGGAAAAAAAATTCTACCTACTTTTCCTTGTCAGCTTAGCCCTGAAGATAAAATACATGGTGTAGTTAAAATATTGTGATCATGACCAAACTTCTTTGTTTTTTCCTTATTTGAATTTAAATGAAGTAGACACAATTATATGCATGGAACTTAGCAAATTTGTCCATAGTCCATATTTTTCCCTTTGCAATTTTCTTGATGGACCTCGTAAATCGCAAAAATCATTTGAAATATAACATGAATCAAACTAATAGATGAAATCTGAAGCTACTTACAAACGTGAATTAAATATGAAAATAGTTAGATAGCAAAACATGAAATTCAGCCACTATGTTCACTCACAGACAACAATCTAAGGTAGAAATCCATAGGTAACAAATATATAATTTATAAGGATGACTTTTAATTTCTTTTAATTAGTGAACATCAACTGAACCAAACTTAAGGGAGAACAAAATTCATACATGCAATATTTCTGGCATCTCATGCTCAGGCTCATGGTTTTTGGGGTACTATTTCACATTTGACCAATCACTGCATAAACTATAACCATGAACTTACAGTGATAGTGTAACCTGCGGAAACGAATGAGTATAGTTGTTTTGATCTCAAACCTAGGTAGACAAACAAAGATACACGATAATTGTATTGTGCAAAATGGCAAGAGAGAAGAATAGTATGATGAATAAACAGGCCAAAATCGAATTTCTCTTCTAAAAAATTAAATCACCAAAAGAAATATAAACTTTGAATCATTTAGAAAACATAGTGGTTAAAAGTTATAACATATAACCCACTCGTAATTTATTAAATTACTTGCTATTGATTTAGTTTGAGTTTCAATATTCAAGCATAGTGGGGTTGTCAGTTTGGTGGTAAGTCACCCATGATTTCAACTAAAGTTCTAACTTCTAAAGCTAAATAAACTATAACTTAACTGGTTTATTGATTTAAATATCATTTATTAAAGACATAAATGCATTACTTATAGAGCATTGCATTGTTATAGCTATATCACCTCGACAGTTCAACTCAAAACCTAGGATGAAGAAAGAACTCAATTGGGTATTATAAATGTGCATATTTTCGTAAACTATTTAAAATGATTGAACTCAAATGAACGGTAGTCAGTAGGTTATATCGGAAGCCTCTTAAACCATGCATTTTCATCAGACATATCAAAAACAAAGTAGCAAATTTTGAAGAAGAAAAAATTGGTGTAGTTGAGTTCTAAAAGACAATGCTAAATTACAGTCTTAGTGCACTATCTGTTCATACTAAAAATTTGTTGATTTTGTTAACTTCAAACACATAAAAACAAAAAACATTATAAGAAAGTTTATACTATTGAACTTGAAAATTGTTGTATATGAATTCCAATTGAATACATATGAGAAAAAATTCGAAATTATTATACTGGAAAATTGTTGTATATGAATTCCACGTGAATACATAAGAGAAAAAAGTTGACAAAGAATTGAAGGTGCCAAGGTTGAGCTGAAACCAACATTGTAATAACAGGGATGTGGATGGTTCAATTTTTCTGAAACTACCTAAAGATAAAGAAATGAAGTAAAAACAAAGAAGTAAATAGATACATCTAACCATGTGAATTCTATGAAATAAAGGCTGCATAAAAGAGAACTAAATTTCCACCCATATTAGATATAAGCCATACATGCTTCCCACGATAATATAGCATGGTAGATATAAATATTTAAGTCCTGTGTATTGTATGAAAAATTACTAAATATTAAATTGAAAAAATGGAGATTGAACCAAAGTAAAACAAATTCATGATTTCAAAAGTAACCAAAATTTCACATTTTCATGATTTTCATAACAATACTTACCTGTTTTAAACAGCAGAATAGTCCATCAATAGAATTAAACCAATGTTTCATAAGGCAATAAGCAGTAAACATGAAGCATGAAATGCAGCACCTCAGAGACAACCTTCGCTTGACAAATCAGGACGATAAAGGCATGAAAACTATAGAAAAATAACTAAGCAAAAATCTAATAAATTATTATTCAAAGTTGAGAGTAGACCATATGGTGAGAGATAATAGTTTAATCCATATTCAACTTCATATACAGAATAGATAAGTAAACATGTGTTATATTGTATCTATGACTTTGTAACATGATTAAGTATATATAGGTTACATTATCATTTTTACATGTAAAATGATAATTTATTATGGAAGAATTTATCATCTAATCTTTTATTATAACTAAAAATTAGCTAAACGTCAGTTTATTTGTGCATTTATGACATGCAGGGTGACAACAAAGAAAGTTCTTATCTTGACCCTTGACAGCATTAGATCAGGCTACTTGAATTGCACTGAAATTATTTAAATGAAATTATTTAAATGAAATTCCAAAATATCATTGCCTTAAATAATATTATGAATAAACGTTAGTACAAAAAAATCAAACATATAGTAGAATTAAGCATACCATACAAATAAGTACCTATTAATAGCATAAAAAATTATATAGATTTCATATATGGAAAATACAACCTTAATAATCATGGAAATAAATCATGGAAATACAACCTTAATAATCATTGAAATACGACCTTAAAAACAGCTTTTGAAAACCTCCACATTTAATAAACATGATGACCCCTTTTAAAAAATTCAGCACTCGAAAAGTATGCAACTTCATTCGATTGCAGGATATGAAATTTAGGATATCATTTTCATCTATTATTAACTAATGTCACAATATATGGTATAAAACGTTAATATATTAATACTTGAATACAAAAGATGAACGTATAACGTTTGTTTATAGGAAAATCAAATTTTATACTGTATATGACATAGCAATAAATGGCCTCTTTCAATTGATTAATTTCCCTAAACATAACAAAATATTAAAAGCTGTATAAGTTGGTAACAAAATATTAAATTTATTATTTCCGTGGTACTGATATTGATTATCAGTTCTACTCGTTTAATAGAGATATGAATCATTTCTACAAAGGCTTATGGTAAAGTGACATGGTTTAAAGATATTATTGACAGCTTATACCCTACAAATTTATAGTGCACTTCATAACTAAACCCAAGGGAATTCATATTTGGTTTGCATACGTTTATTGAGCTGCAATTTCTCACCAATAATAATGAATGAGAAAATTTAGTAATCCTCTAAAATAGTTTAAAAGAAGCAACATGTAAATAACGACAATGAACTTCAGTCAAAACGTAAACCCATTAATCAGCAAAAGGAGTGGACGAAATTCATTTTGAATATTAACCATATATTAAGTGTCAGAAACTTTTTATTAGTTATTTAAACTTGGTTAAATCCAAGGTTATTCTTTTAAAAAGCCTTAGTTGACGTTGAATGAGAGTTATCTCATTTATCCTGTGGTTCGTACTTGATCATTGGGTATCAGAAAAAATAAACATTAATTGCAAACGTCCAAATATGGAAACCTCTTGGGTATTTCTGTTCCATGGACTATTAAAATAGAAGAAAACAGGTCTACTAACTGATATTTCCTTATGTGGACACATAATTTATAGAATTCAAATCAAGTATATTAAAAGCAAACAGTTTTATCTTATTTACCAATAGTCATATCTGACTATTGTCCAATACTAACATCAACCCACCTTTTAATGCTGAAAAAAAAACACAAACAAACAAACAAAAAAATGTTTTTTTACAGTTAGTTCACTATTTATGGAGCAGATTTGTTAACTTAGTGATTTGTGCAGTTTGTTAAAAAAGACCTTTGCTAGGAGTTCACAAAACTGAATGTCCAATACCTGTACAAATTCTACATGTGGTAGAATATTTTATTCAATTTTGAAACTGTTAGAAACCATGAATAATGTTTGCACGATGAACTGTTTCTCAATCTATTTTTCTTATAATGAAAAAAAGGAAAATGTTGTTTGTTGCAAGTTTGAATGGAAAATCAAATGAAAATGAAAATTATTGGTATTTCACCATGCTATAATATCCAAATTCAAACATATCATTCCTAAAGTAAATGGGTAATTAACTATCCAATTCATCAACTATTCTGAAGTAAATGGGCAATTAACCATCCAAATTTTCTTGTGATATAATATATAAATGCACACATATCATTCCCGAAGTAAACGGGCAATTAACCATCCAAAATTTCTCTTGCAATAATATCCAAACAAAAATATATCATTCCTCAAATAAATGGGCAATTATAACCATCCAGTTCATCCACATATGACCTAAAATTTCAAAATTAGTGGATATTTTAAAGAAATAACATGGTTTTTTGAAAAGAAAAAAGAATATGGAGAGTTCAAGTCATCTAAATTGAAATGGAAAACCTGAATGGAGGGGGAAAAACATAATATTTTGATAAGGTAACAAAAGTTTAAGACAACGCTATATATAAGTACTCCTAACCATAGTTGGAAATGAAATTCCCCAAAATTAAACAAAAAATATAGAAGGTTGAATCAAAAGAAATCTAATAAATTATATAAAATTACTATATTTTGAAGATATAAAGTAAAAAAATTACCTCTTGATTTGGTTCCTGCCTTGTTTATATTCATTAAAACCTAAGTTATCACCTCCTGCCCAATTTTCAATCTGTAGTATGGATGAGATATATAATGATTAGTAATTATAACATATATAATAGTATAATCAAATTTGATCTCAATTCAGTTAATTTCCCTCCCTATACAACGTGATTGTATCCCCATTTCCAGCTTCAATATTTTAATCTAAAGCATTATCACATATTTTGTGCTTTCTTTGTTTAAGTGCATCAACGTGATGCCCTGCATTTCACAATATTTGATTAATAAGAAATCAATTACAATGGAATTTAACGAATTCAAGTCAACCATTTTGTCATACCGAATTTGGTCAACTCGGTTAACAGAGAACCCAGATCTTACCTGAAATCAATTACGCATATTTTAATCTTAGGTTGCCATTTCACTTAGCGACAAATTTGTTTGTGCAATTATTACAACAATTGCTACTATGAACCACTTAGAAAGCTAGAAAATTGTTTAATAAAATAGTATGAAAATTTGAGAAATTATCAACAGATATTACCTGAAAATAGTTCCCAGATGGATAGCTCAATGATTTGGGGATTAAATTGCCCATTGAAATCCATTTACCGTATGGTATACTGCAGCACAAAAGCAATTTTTTTGAGTTAGTTTTACCTATGAGTTAAAGTGGTATGCATGACAGACAGGTAAACATATTACAAACAGATCAGTGGAAAATGCAAAAGGAAAATAGGCATACCAGACCGATGCAGATCTAACTGTTGAATGGTGTAGATCTTCTTCTAACAGATCTATTAATATTAGCAAGAAGGAAATAAAATAAGAAAAAAAACAATTTGGCAAAATCGTATACAGTAAACATAAAACAAAAGCTAACTCAAAACCCTAATCAAAAGGAATCAATGGGCCAAAAATATATATTAGCAAACGTATAAAAATAATATTCGGACTAAACCAGCCGTAACGTAAAAGAAATGATAATATTGTTATCGAATCGGTATAGGATATGAATCCATTTCCACATCAAGGTAAAATTGGTTTATAGGAAGTTGAATACTTCTCTTTCCAGACGGCGTAAAGAACGTGGAGGAAGGAGAGGAAGAACGCATACCTTAGAGATGGGGGAAGAGACGAATGAAGGGTGAAATCCATCTAGGGCTCCGGGATGCAGATGAAGGAAGGAAGTCATCCACCGAAGGATCGAAGGGAGAATAATCGGGGAAAAGGCGGTGGAAAGGGATCGGTAGTGGGTTATACAGGCGATTTTTTTCCCTCATTCCTCACTAAAAGAATTGTAGAATAATGAAATAGGCCAAAAGAGGGAAGCGAATGGAGGATGAAGGTAAGCGCGGTTCAGATCTAAATTTCACCGAGAACCTCTGTTAGGATAGACATGGATTTATATTGTTATATTATTTTTTGATTAATAAAAATATCTTTAGCCTTTTAAGGACAGTTGAGAGAATTAAGGGGAATTGAGAGATGTGAGAGAATTAAGGAGAAAGCTAGAAATTCTTCTGCTTTACTATTATTTAATAGATTAAGTAAAAAAATCTTCCGCCACTTGCCATGCATCTAAGCATCCACAGACACGATATCGCCACATTATTTTTGATGCAAATGATGCAACAAATAGGTCTAAACGTATCAAGCTAAATTTGAATCCAATCCACAACAGATTGAAATGACCAAGAATAGGATTTTAGCTCAATTAAGAAAAAAAAATTAGTATACATAAGAATTTTGATATAACTCTTGTTACGTTTATTTGATCAAAAGAGATAAAATGTAAAACAGAACTGAATGCTTTTGATAAGCTTTTGAAACTGATTACTGAATTTTGAAATGATACAGAGATACAACTATTCATAGACTTGTACAAAAAACTGAGGTGAATGAAATAAATTGACTTTGGGCTTTGATACAAATAGATGGGCTGACAGATGGGCTTCGGCTTGTAATAGTTTGATATATATTTTCTCTTAACAGCCGAATCCTTTATTGGAAATAAACTTGGTTTTTTAAGAAAATATTAATTTTTCAATGAATTTAATTATTGTATTAATGGAATGCTAAAAATGGTAAGAGTTATCAAATGAAATTTGATGTGCTAAGGAAAGTAGAAATTAGAGGTTGAGGACAATTCTAGAGAAGAAGACTCTAGAATCCTTGTAATGCTATAAATGTAAGTGTACGTAATCTCTCATTTTGTGGTATGAAAAAAAAATTTGAAGCAATGAAAGTTTTCTTTCTAATTTCTTCTTCTTCCTCCTCTATATTTTCAACAAAGTGGTATCAGAGCCATCTATTCTTAGAGCTTGTGAGATTTAAAAAAAAAATATGAATGTTCTTCTAATGTCTACTGCAACAAATTTTTCACTTTTCATTCCTATATTCAAAGGAGAAAATTATCAATCATGGGCTATCAAAATGAAGTCATATCTAAAAGCTTTAAGTTTATGGGATGTCATTGAAAATGATATTGATCCCACTCCACTTCCACAAAATCCAACAGCCACCCCAGCAACAAAATACGACGAAGATATGGCGAGAAAGTCAAGGGCACTTTCCCATTTGCATGGGGTTGTGTTGGAAGAAATTTTCACAATTATTATGGGCTTTGAATCTCCCAAAGAAGCATGGGAGAAAAGTAAAGAGGAGTATGAAGGAAATCATCAAACAAAATTAATGCAAACTTTGAATCTTAAGAGGGAATTTGAAATGATGGGGATAAAAAGTAATGAAGGTGTTAAGGAGTATGGGAATCAGTCGATGTCCATTGCCAACCAAATCAAGCTAATTAGTGAAGAATTTACAAGACAAAGGGTGGTGGACAAAATTCTTATCACTCTTCGAGAAAGGTATGAAGGTAAAATTTCCTCACTTGAAGATACTAAATATTTGTCCAAGTTTACATTTTCAAAATTGATCAATTCACTTCATACGGTGGATCAAAGGAGGATCATGAGAAATGAAGATGGTAAATACAACAGTGAAAAAGCTTTAATAACAAAGCATAAAGGGAAAGGCAAACTTCTCCAATGCAACAATTGTCACAAAACTGGTCATGAAGAAAGTGATTGTTGGTATAAGAGAAAACCTAAGTGTTTCAATTGTCAAAAATTTGGGCGTATAGCAAAGATTTGTAGATTCAAAAATGAAAAGCAAGAGACCATGACAGATGAAAAACAAGAGAACATAGCACAAATGGCCATGGAAGAAATTTTATTTTAGAATTGTTGGTGAGAAAGTGCACCATGGAGAGAAAGTGCTCCAATATTAAAATTTTTTTTTGAAGGTGATGAGAGAGTGCATCACAACTTGAAGATAAAATGCTTCGTTAATTTTTGAAGATGACGAGAGAGTGCATCACAAATCGAAGAGAAAGTGCTTCGAATCAAGGAATATGTTTGTTGTAGTAAAACCAAGTTTAAGGGAGGATGTTGGAAATAAACATGGTTTTTAAAAAAAATATTAATTATGCAATGAATTTAATTATTGCATTAATGGAAGGATAAAATAAATGGTAAGAGTCTCAAATTTGGTATTTTAAGGAAAGTAGAAATTAGAGGTTAAGGACAATTCTAGAGCAGATGACTCTAGAATCCTTGTAATGCTATAAATGTAAGTTTAATATCTCATTTTGTGGTATGAGAAAAATGAAGCAATGCAAGTTTTCTTAATTATTCTTCTTTCTTCTAATTTCTTCTTCTTCCACCTCTAAAATTTCCAATACCCTTGTATTCTCTTTTGCCCCCTTCAAATCGATGTTAGGGTTTTCATCTTCATGGCCTCTGAAGTGACGATTTAGCTGTTTCTCCTCTTGAATCTTTAAATTGATGATAGAAATTGATCTGCTACCTCTTTTCTTTGTTTGTCTTCAGATCTTCTAGTCTGAGTTGTACTAATAGTATTTGCTTTGATTTTGCTGACTGTAGGGTTTCCTGCAGTGACACTTTCATCGTTATGACAGTTCTCTGTCTGATGTACTCTGGTGAGATTTGCTTCTCCTTTGTATTGTGTGATTTCAGCAACTTTCAATTCCTCTCGAAACCTTGAGAAATACTGAAATGATAATGCTTTTGTTAGTGTATCAGCTCGTTGGTAAGTTGCAGGTACGTGCCTTACTTCTATGTTCCCTTTCAATGTTTGTTCCCTGACAAAGTGCTGATCGATTTCAATATGCTTTGTTCTTGAGTACATCACTGGATTAGATGACATGTATACAACACTTTGATTGTCACACCATAATATCGATTTGTCTGTTTTAATATTTAGCTCAGAAAGTAAGGATTTAATCCACATAATTTCAGATGTGGCATTAGCCACACTTCTATATTCTGCCTCTGCACTTGATCTAGATACTGTAGATTGTTTCTTAGAACATCATGACACAATGTTGCTTCCCATGTAAATGCAATATCCTGTTGTTGATTTTCTGTTATCAGGATCTGATGTCCAATCTGCATCAGTATAGCCAGTGATATTGAACTTATTATTTGCTTTGATATGCAGTCCATAGTTTATTGTAGCTTTAAAGTATCTTAGAATTCTCTTCACTGCTTTCCAATGATTGTCCAAAGGAACCTGCATAAATTAACAAACCTTGTTTACACTGAACACAATATCTGGTCTAGTGATAATTGCATACTGTAAGGCACCAACTACACTTCTATATTGTTTTATGTTGTATATGGGTTCCCCCTGTGTTTTGAATAATGCTGACTACTGATCATAGGTGTAGGCTGTCCTTTTGCATTGCTCATCTTGGTCTTCCTTAGCAATTCAGCTATATATTTTCTTTGTGATAGAATAATTTATGTTGATGATTTTCTAATCACTTCTACACCCAAGAAGTAATTTAGTTGTCCAAGGTCTTTAAATGAGAATTGCTTGTTCAGCTCCTTGACAATTGTATTGATTTCATCAGTGTTGTTTCCTATTATAATAAGATCATCAACGTAAATTAGAATATATATAGTATAGTGTTTACAAGCTTTTATGAATAGTGAGTTATCTGATTTGGCAGACTGAAAATACATTGAACACAATGTGTTTTTCAATTTGTCAAACCATACTCGTGGAGCCTGTTTCAGCCCATAAATAGCTTTATTTAGCTTGCAAACGTAATATGAATTTCTACAGTATCCCTGTGGCTGACTCATATACACATCCTCTTTGAGTATTCCATTAAGAAATGCATTATTAATGTCCAATTGTCTTAGTGACCATCCTTTTCTTAGGGCAATGTTGAGAATGATTCTTATTGTAGATGGCTTAACCATAGGAGAGAATGTTTCTTTGTAATCAAAGTCTTGATGTTGTGTATACCCCTTTGCAACCAGTCTTGCTTTATATCTATTAACACTTTCATCTCGGTTTTTCTTAATTCTCTATGTCCATTTACACCCTATTATGTTTTTGTCTTTTGGTGGTTTGACTAAGCTCCATGTCTGATTTTGCATAAGTGCATGGTACTCTTCATCCATGGCTTCTTTCCAGTTCTTATCAGTCTTAGCTTGATCATAGCTTCTCAGCTCTTCCAATAGAGTAACAGCTGTGAAGAGTTTAGGTTTAAATATCCCACTCTTTGCTCTAGTTACCATTGGGTGAATGGACATAGCTTGTGGTACTGCATGATGTTGCTAACTTTGATTCTGACTTTGATTATCTTCTTCTTCATCAGTGCTTTGTTGATTGATGATGTTTTGATCACTGTTGTTTGTTGCAGGTGTTTCTCTGCTATGACTTGAATGCTGAACAGTATCACTATTACTATTGGATGGTGCTGTTATGTCATTCCTATGCAAGGGTTCACCTGCACTTGCTATTTCAGAGTATACAGGTATAGATGATATTGATACACTTGTATCATACACTTTTATTGGTAGTTTTTATACTGTTAGAGTGATATGGAAACACCTCTTCATTGAACACAACATGTCTACTTATAAAAACTTTACCATTTTCATCTAAGCATCTGTATCCTTTCTGATTTTGAGCATACCATATGAAAGTACATGGTCTAGATCTAAATTCTAGCTTGTGTCTGTTATATGGTCTAATATATGGATAACATAAACATCCAAATGTTTTCAAACATTTGTAGTCTGGTTTGAAATTTAATAATTTTTCATATGGATTAATCCTTTTTAGGACTTTAGTAGGTAGTCTTTTTATTAGATAAACAGCAGTGTTAAATGATTCTGGCCAAAACTTCAATGGCATTCCTGCATTAGCAAAAAGTGTCAAACCAGTTTCTACAACATGTCTATGTTTTTTTTCAAAAAGACCATTTTGCTCAAATGTGTAAGGACAAGTGGTTCTATGAATAATTCCTCTTTCAGAAAAGCAATTTTTTATGGTTTATACTCTGATCCTCCATCAGATTGAAAGATTTTAACATGTGAGTTTTTCTGTTTTTCACTCTGTGTTATAAAATGTTTAACTATATCACATGTTTCAGATTTGGATTTCATAAAGTATATCCAAGTGTATCAACTAAATGCATCTACAAATGATATATAGTACTTGTATCCATAATCAGAACTAATGGGTGCAGGACCCCATAAGTCAGTAGTAATTAAATTCAGGTGTTCTGTATATTCTGATTCAGATGCATTGAAAGATAACATATGAATTTACCCATCTGGTAGTACTTGCAAACAGGAAATGTGTGATTATTATCAAATTTAACATTGTTTTCATTAAGAACTTGCTTTACAATATCATAACTTGGGTGACCAAGTTTACTATGCCACATTCAATATAATGCACTGATTCTCATTACTGGTTTCACTGTGATTACACAGTATATTTTTCTTCATACAATTATTATAGTTGCTGGCAGTAAACTTATACATCCCTTTCATCTCATTACCCTACAATAAAACATTTTTTAGTAAGTATGTCCCTAACCAAGCAATATTTTGGATGAAATTCAAAATATACTTGGTTGTCATTAGCAAATTGTGACACACTTAAGATATTTTTCTTTATATCAGGGAGGCTTAGAAGATTTTTCAATATTAACTGTTTGTTGCCATTGATATAACTATTACCAGTGTGAGTAATAAGAATTGACTTACCATTTCCCATGCAAACATATTTATTACCTCTGTACTCTTTGCATCCAATGTTTAGATTGTCCAGATTGCTTGTTAGTTGGTTTGTAGCTCCTGAATCAGGATACCAACTTTAATCATTTATGTGTTCAATCTTTGTAACATCTGACTGACTGTTGTTGTCATTTTGAGTAGTTTGATCTGATTGAACATTTTCCACATTCACATTAGGATTTTTTTGATTTGTAGTGGCCTGATTTGGAGTATAGTTTTGATTAAACCTAAAGCAACAATTTAGGGCTGTGTGACCAATCCTCTCACAAATCTGACACTTTGGTCTGTTCCCAACATTGTTGTTTCTTCCTCTGCCTCTGGCACGACCACTAAAACCACCTCTTTGTATTTGATTATTATTCCTAGAATCTTTACCTTTGATGTTGTTAGCATAATTGATAGATGAGTCTAATTCTTGAGGTTTCTTGCTTTCTAACCTAGCCTCATGTGCCAAGAGATTAGAATGTACTTTCTCTATTGGAGGAGTAGTTCTTTGAGATGAGATAATAGCCTCAACGACTTCATACTCATTACCTAATCCATGTAAGATTGTTAAAACATGTTCTGATTCTGGTACCTTTTGTCCAACAGCCTCTAACTTGTCACATAAGTTTTTGATCTTTGCAAGATATTCTCTCATGCTACTGTTGTCTTTTCTTGAATTGTGTAGTTGTCTTCTATAGTGCATGATATTGGATGATGATTGAGAGTTAAAGTCCTTTTCAATATTGTCCCATATTTCATTTGCAGAGTTGAATCTTATTACTTGAGACAAAATATTGTTGCTTATTGATGATAGCAACCAAGCACTTATCAGCTTGTCTTGCCTATGATACTTAGTGTATTCTTCATTAGCTATAAATCTGTTATCTTGATCAGTGAAAAGTTTTGCTGGAATTTGCAGGGTTCCATATAGATGTCCCTCTAGTCCATAGCCTTCGTTGTGGTTTTAACCTGAAACTTCCACAGTAGATAGTTGGTTTCATCGAGTTTGGTCGTGAGAAGCTAGCTTTGCAGACTTATTATGGTTCTAACTAGTTGATCAATTGTTGTTGGTGGGCTTAAAGGTGGATTTGAAGTTGTAGTTGACCCTTGAGCAGGAGAAAATTCCACCATGATGAACTCAGATGCACGGAATGTTCTGAATCAAGAATAGTGAAGATTGAAGGCAGGTTACCTTCTTGATGCCAAAATCCTTGAAAGATACTTCAGGTAAGTTGCAATCAATTGTCTATCAGATGATGATAACTGTCTGATGATTGACTCTGGTATGGCACTTTGTTGAATTGATTTCTTGGTTTTCTTAGAGACAGAAGATGATCTTTTATTCAATTTCCCACTATTCAGGCTAGCACACTTTAGATATGAATGCAACCAATCTTTTGATTTGGCAAGGCACTGATTTGATGAAGGCCAACTCTCAAATGACGAGTTTTCGATTCAGATGGAGGATAAACCCAAATGATGATAATTCTCTGATGGGTTAAAATTTTCTTCCAACAGAGATTGAATCAGTAATGATTTTCTGTGAAGCTTCTTAGCTCTGATACCATACAAGAATTTTGATATAATTCTTGTTACGTTTATTTGATCAGAAGAGATAAAATGTAAAACAGAACTGAATGCTTTTGATAAGCTTTTGAAACTGATTATTGAATGTTTGAAATGATACAGAGATACAACTATTTATAGACTTGTACAAAAAACTGGCGTAAATGAAATAAATTGACTTTGGGCTTTTATACAAATAGATGGGCTGACAGATGGGCTTCAACTTGTAATAGTTTGATATATATTATCTCTTAACAGACGAACCCTTGTATTCTCTTTTAGTATAACACTAGGTTGGAACCCATGCTACGCACACGGGTAGGTTAGGAAATTGTTTTGTGATGGCCACGCAGAAGGATCAAAAGCATTTGTATAAAAGTAATGTATGGGTAGAGAGTAAAAGAAAGTTCAGTTGACGTAGCATGAGTTGGCTAGATAAGAGTATGATGTTGTAGGGTAGGAATAATGTTGTCGAACAGTAACTGTTGTACTCTGAACAATCATATAACATAAGATAGATATGGTAAGAAAAATAGGCATTAGGAATATGGTAAGAATTTGACCTAAATATGTGATAGCTTACAAATGTATTTCACGTTGAAATAGTCCCTTCAATTGAAGTGCTAATAATAATGGACAATTTTTTTCTATTTTTCATGCATCTATTTTTTTTAGATGCTTTGTTTAAACTGATTAAATAATTAGAATTTCGAGAATCCATAATATGCAAACCTATCGAATTTGGATATACAATTTTTTTCTTTGAATCATCACAAAACAACATAATAAATTAACTTAAAATCCACTCCAATGTACCTCAAATCTATTACCTATAATAGAAAATAAAATAGGCCAAAAGCTGAGTTGGATGCCTTCTTCTTTTAGTAAATCCAACGTGTGCAAAATGGAAGCTTCTCACTTTATAATAAAACCTTCGTATTCCTGGATTACGTTCTTTTCTGCCATTCTCGGATGTTCCGTTTTTGCAACTTCTTACTCCCATTTACTTCCACTGCCGGTCAAAATATGGATCCCTCCGCGGTCCGCTGCTCACGAGTTGTTCAACAACTGACCATGTGTCTACTAATGTGATGTAATGCTGAGCGGTTAACCTCTGCGATGTTCATTTCCCTTCTCTGATTCCCTTTTCAAAAACCTATTTTCGTATTCTAATTCCTTCATTTCCTCTGCAAACGACTTTGTTTTTCATTTGTAAAACTGACGATTTTCGTTATGTGACCCGGCGAACTTTCGGTCATCTCCTCTGCGATTTTCACCTGGGAATTTTACTTCTACCGGACCCTACAAATTTTCAGGTATGATAATTATGAATATTTGATTTGTAATTTCAAGTTTTAATATAATTTTTTCTAACTTTCACATCTGAATTTTTCTAGCACTGTGGCTCAAAGATTAAAACCTTTTTTGGACCGCCATTATTTGATGCACTCATCCACCGTACGGTTTTTACTCAATTCGCTTAGGTGAGTTCCTATTTTTTGTTGTCCATTTATTCTCCCACTTCTTTATTTAGATGTTTGTAGATGATTTCTACATATGAGTGCTATTCTGTTTTGCAATTGGGGATACATATTGTAAACACGGAATTTCTGTGACTAAATTTCATGTTGTTTATTTATTTTGCATTATGAAAAAATTTCAATGATTGGCGGATCTAAAGTGCTTAACAGATGTTCGAATCTCATGAAAACTAACACAAGAAAAAAAATGATAATAACAGACAATATTGAATGGAATGATCGAATTAGGAGCATTATATTGCAAATGGTTTTCACAGAGACAGTAAATTATACCATGAATCCATGATTACCTGCAACAAGAGTAAATTATACTGCGTCAATGTTGGTCCTTCACTGGCTATAGAAGATTTTTAAAATCAGGTATCTTCCATGTTAGTAATTTTCATGTTTGTAGTAAATTCAGAATTTTCTCTATTTGCTGCTGCATCTAATCGACAGTAATGGTTTCCTTAAACTGTTTTAGTTTCGACTAACTTGCAGATGATCTATAAAATTAGGGATTATCCATTTTTGTCACTATGGCATTTGTATCTAAATTATGTTTTCTCTCAATTCACTATTCACTCTCCCCTGCGTTTAAACAAGGGTTATGGTTGATTTAAATCCTTGGAGTTTTAAGTGTGATATTTCTGAATTTACGTGATTTACTTCCGTTATAAAAATCTTCAACCTCAAATAAATTTGCTGCCTTAATTGAATCGAATTGAAGCCTAAAACTCCTATCAATGCAGTACAGGCAATCACTCGGATGTGGATGCCACCTCCTTCTCTATTGCAACCTTCATGCCATCTCATCTCTCATCTCAAAAAGGAAGAATGCGTATCCTCTTTTTAAGGTACTATTTTTCTTTATGTTTCTACAATCATTCGATTTACTTATTTCTTTTGAATTCAAGAGTAACTTATTATCAATTAAATGCAAATTGCTTTTACTTGGTACATTGTCTGTTTGTGTTATTACTCCACTGTTACTGCCTTTGATTTATCTGAGGTATTGAAGATAGATTGATTGTCCTATTTATTAGTGTTCTGTAAATGTTGCATGTATTTTTTTTAACTTAAAATCATTTGGTTATGATTTTGTGGTATTAAACAAGTTGATTTTTGCCGTCTTATTTGTTATTATTAAGTAAATGTAACATTTATTTCTTTTAATTTAAAAATCATTCAGTTATGATTCTCAGATATTTGGCAAGTTGATTTTGAAATACATTTAAATTTCTTGAGATGCAACTAATTGTCAAAATCTGACCAAAATTCATGTATTTCCTCACTATATTATATGAAGATAAACAATTCAGTTAAAAATATCAATTTCTCTAATATGATGAGAAGCATCTGTTTGAATTAAAACGTTATATGTTTTTCAGAAATTTATAGAGTGTCTGTTATTTTGATTGTCTTTCATACTAGTAACGTCATTTACACATTTAATTTCACTATATCCTTTCATAATATGACAATAATATGCTTTAGTATAATTGTTTCATCAGTTTACTCCTTTGTTTCTTCCACTGCAATTTATCAATTTGAATGGTGTTACTATTAACTATTATTGTTACTTACCTCTTTGCAACTTATATTCACTGTTTGCATGTAAATATCTTAACAAACAACAATGCTCTAACTATCAAAATGGATCGGGTTGTTTAATAATTTATACTACCTTCTATATCCTAAAAGTACAATTTTGTAATGTAAAGAGTTATGGAAAAATATTACATAGCTAACAAATATCTGCATTTAAGACTATTAGTTTTATCTGTCGATACGAGGGTACACCAATTACATAAAACTAATAATCATGCATTCAATCATCATGATTACACTGCTTTCACATAATCTTAAGTTTGTATGATCTATGAACTTCTAATAGTTTATCTACCTCAACTTTCAAAAGGAACTTTCAAGACTACTATTATTAAGATTGAATTTAGTAATCAATTTCTTTTATACTGTAAATTGAATGTGTTATTCAATCTAACCGTGTGCAAGACAAAATTAGATTTTGTGACTAAACCAACGTCAGAAATTAAGGAGGATATATTTGGTTAATGATGCATGGTTTATGATCATGTGACCAACGTAGAAATTAATGAGTATATATTTGCGGTTACCCTCTTTCATGAATTTACCTTAACCAACTGATTCCGTCTAATTCTGTCCTTACTCTTTCCTACTTTACCCAAAAGTTCACCTTCCTCCATTGCGAAATATTGAAAATATGGAAATTCTTGCGTTTCCCCCCTCTTCATAACTGCTCATGTGACCCTACGTTGTCCTTCCCTTTCTACTAAATCTAATTTATTAACCGACCTCTTTGTTACATGCTTCTCCATTATATCAATTATACTGCTGATGTCACCACCTTCGATGTTCATCACCTTCTGCAACAAGTAAATCAGCCATTGATTGACTGAAATCTTGTGTTAAGTTAACGTTATGTAACTTATGTCATGTTTTAACAACTACACCGCACTTCAAAAAAAAGCTTCTTGCAAATTATTTAGTTTCCGTCTTCCTATTGATTTTTGTTGGTTGTTGACATTTGTTGGTTCTTTGATCTTTCTAATTTACAATAATTTTTGTAGAAGGTAATGTGAAAACGCTTACCATCTATTTAGGATTTAGCAAGATCAAACACGCTAATTTATGATAATTACAGTAGTAATAGCTTCTTTTATCCTTTATTAATGGTTTGGTGGTTTTGGTTGTACCACCAGTAGAAAATATTGCATTGCCTTACCATATTATTTAAAAGATGATTCACATCCTTAAACATTATTTATGTTGATAATTTATCCAAATATGACTGATATCGTACGAGTTTCCGACTCTAGCTCACTAGGATATATTCTTTTGCTAATTTTAACTTATCAATGTATTACCAGACTGAAATTGTATTTTCTCCTAGCATGAATAATCAAGTGTGTAAACCGATGTTAACAGGCAAATTGCAACAAAATTTGTGGTTTATACAAAAAATGGTAGGCATTCACATTTAGTAAGGTCTGTCAAGACAGTTCATCCATAGAGTAGATTATATATATCTAACAAATTATCTGAATGTCATATCTAGAACACACACACCCCTACTGACTTCGCATAGTTGATTATTTACCAGGATATAAAAGAATTTGCTTCTAATCAAAGTTAGGCTTAAAGTGCTTATTTTCGTAGGATTTCTACACTTTTTAATTAGTAGTCAAATTCATTTTATTTGTGTAAGCTTCATGTTTGTGTCCATGATGCCCAATCCCTAGCAAGCCTCCAAAATAATCACAAAAACAAGCCTTTCAGCATTTTTTTGTTTAATTGACCATTATACCACTTGATAAAATAATATATTGATGAAAATCTTTAGGACCTTTGGTTCAAATTAGGAAGCTTAAATTCTGTAGCATATTTTATGTTTCAACTATAAAGTATTATGATTTCATTTTAACATGTAAATTATTTTATAAGCAAAATATATTATTCTTTTCTGAGCTTATGTAATTAAGTGGCCATTCTATCTAAAAATTTAATATAAATTACTAGCTTAAAAAGAGTCAAATTGGCAAAAAGGAAAAAATGTTCATAATGCATATTTTATCTGAACACTTATGTGAAATGATTTGTAAGTTCAGTTGACAACGATCATTCTGTAGGTTTCTGATGTTTTTTTGTTTAGAGCAATTTTTGTGGGTATTTCTATATAATTATGTTGGTAAAGTCGCAATGGAGAAGAACTTGACTGGAAAAGCACATGAAAACTATGAGGACTGACATGAATATGATCCCAAGCCAAGTTATAGTGAATGGAAGGCGAAAGGGAAGACAGTAAAAGAGAAGAGGTCGGAGTAAAAATGATTTACTGATATGAAATATTAGCATGTGTAGTGGCTAATAATTAATTTACTATGAAATGAACTTCTGTTGTTTTTTACCCAAGTTCAATAGGCATCGATTATGTATATGACATTAGCCTAATGGATTGCTGACCTTATTCACATCTTTCTCATGCGTTTTCCAAACTCTATCACGCTCCATGATATAATTGTCGTTGTGTAGGCCATTAAAAATCCGAATTTACGTTGTCTCCAGCATCATTGTATCCTTCTTTTAAATCCACATGTTTTACGTGTACTAAACTTTTTTTATTTATAGCAACATAAAATTGGTAACCACACCGACTACACTATTCATCAGGGAATGCTAGCACGGCCGAAACTATTTAGCAAAAATGTGTGGATCTAGAGCTCAAGCTCTTCAAGTTGATGTGTGAGCTTTATATCCGATCTGAGAAACTCATGTGTATAATAGGTTGATTAACTTGATTTATTACCAAGTAATACCTATCAATATAAGTTGAAAATCCTATTCAGTCTTAACCAATAATATAATAAATATACATTAGGCATAAATATTATAGTTTTAGAACTGTTAAATTATTTTATGGTTACACAAAATGATGTTATATTTGGAAGTTAGTAGCTCTATAAATGATATACTTTCAGTTTTGGTGCAATCTCCTGCACGTAAAATTAGGAAATGTAGAGGTTGATTTTACATTTTCCATTGATTTCCCTTTTTTCCAGGTTGACCCAAATGCTTCACCCTTCATTGTTATCGTGGTGGGTCTTGATTTTTTTTCCACATCGGGTAAACTAACATTATTTGCATAGTATGAACTGGATTAGATGCACTTGAGTTGCGACAAAAACCATTTTGCTGCAAAGAAACTCTCTGCGAAAAACACCCTAAAGATATCATACACAAAAAGCATACCAAAAGCAATGCACAATTCTCTATATTTTCTAGCCAAACATGACTAACAAATGCTATAAAATAGAGGTATCCAATACAAATAATATGAAATGTGTACATCAATTTGAAACGTGCTGGATTATGAAACACAAGGGAAAAGGCAACAGGAAGATGCTTATCTTGAGGCGATTGCAGTGAAAGAGTTCGCTTTTCTTTCTTTACTATAGTCTACATGTTCTGGCACTGTGCTTTTTGTGCTTTGAGTTGTCCGCTCTTCATTTGCACAGATGTTTATTCTCTCTGCTTGCTTGCAGGTTCTCATTTCATTTCTCTTATGTTCAAAAGATTTATGTCAAATAAGTTATAACTATCGCTTTGCAAATGCCAGATGCAGAAGTCAATCAGTGATCAAATTCTTAGTTAAAGATATTTTGTAAAAACTGTGTACTGTAGTCCTTAAATATAGTGGTCAATTATATATACCATGTTATACCATGTAATATAGTCCATAAGTGGGTGTAAATTTGCTATATATATATATATATATATATATATATATATATTACACCAAGCAACTGGATTCTCCATGTAATGCAATAGTTGGTTAAGCAAAAATTTCAGTGATATGAAAAGGTGATATGCATTAGCATCGTTCAAAAATGTCTTTAACCATAGTTATAATACCTTTTATGTCATAATTTTTTTTCCAGATATAAGTACAAACAATCAACAATGCCCCTTAAGTTACCTACTTTTATTATAACTTAACTACATATGATCTAATAACCGTATTTTATATACAAATGTAATTCTACAAGCATTACCAAACTTTATTATCACTTAAAAATAGAATATTACAGTTGCATTTTATTTACAAACTCAAGACGCCACTATATAAATATTAACAAATTTTTGTATGATTTTAATATAAAATCTGACAAATAAGTTCCTTTTACATATTTATTTTTTATTACATACAAATGTAATACAAATTCAAACTAATTGTACATGAATTTTTAATTTAAAAATGTAAGTATATATGTGAAACTCTATTTAGACACAAAATAAGAACAAAAAATTGCACACAGTGAATCTCAACCACTGGATCCTCTCATGAATTCCACTCTCCACATAAAGACAAACGAATCCAACGGTGGAGGGTTTGTGTGTGTCTCTCTCTCTTTGTGTCTAATTGTGTGTCCAAATAGCCGGCCCCATATATTTGTTTACATTTTCCATTTATTGTTGTAGAACAGTTTCTAGGTGTTCGGGCCTTTTTCGAGTGAGTGACGACCCGTGACCTGACCCAATTTCATTAGGACTGAGGTGGCATCCGAATTCTGTAACCCAGCAGCTATAAATATATATCATATCCTTTGTTTTCTTCAAAAAGAAACAATGGTGGCCGGACTCTGCTGGATTCTGAACTGAATTAGGATCTCTCATCTTCTTCTAAAGCATATCAAATTTTGAGATTCAAAGGTAGACTCAGCACCTTTTCTATCATCTTAGCAATCCAATCACAGTGAGTTCTAGTTGCTTTTAGGTCTAGATAAATAATAGTGAATTATGAACGACTGTGATTTGGATACATTGTAGACTTAAATTTATGTTATTGTTAGGTCTTATGCTATGTCATGATAGATCTATTTCTTTGGATCCAATTCAAATTGTTCTACTATGTTATCATTATGGATCTTGGGTTGTAACTTTTATGATATGCTATGATGCGGATGTATGTAGATCTATTCTATGTGATCTAAAATTATCATGTTAGATCTGTTCTATGTGATCTAAAATTATCACCTTATGATTCATGTTTGATCTATACTATGTGATCTAAAATTTTCACCTTATGATTCGTGTTAGATCTATCATATGTGATCTAAAATTGTCACCTTATGATTCGTGTTAGATCTATCCTATGTGATCTAAAATTTTCCACCTTACGATTCATGTTAGATCTATCCTATATGATCTAAAATTGTCACCTTATGATTCATGCTAGATCTATCCTATGTGATCTAAATTTGTCACATTATGTTTCATGTTAGATCTATTATATGTGATCTATATTGTCACCCTATGTTATCATGTTAGAATTAAATCGATTGGGCTTCTAAAATGGATAATTTAGATATTGTGACATCATAGTTCATTAGTTTTATGTCCACCTTATTATGATGACAATTTCATGTCCATGCTAGTATGTATGTTCACCTTATTATCATACAAGTTTATGTTTATGCCAAGATGATCATTTTAGTATATTCCCATTATTTTCCCTATTATCGTTTATGACTAGGCTATTGTCTAGCCTAGGCATGTTGCCAATTTTGTGAGGGCGCTAGTTAAGGAATGGGGGAAAAGAGGATAAAAATGGCATAATTTGAATATGAACATTTATGGACATGTAATTCAAATTGTTGGGGAAAATAGGTATTGACACCTATAAAAGGAAAGGATTAATTAATTGGTAAATTAATTAAAAATGGCATAATTTGAATGTGAACATTTATGGACATGTAATTCAATTATTGGGGAAAATAGGTATTAAAACCTATAAATTGAAAGGGTTAATTAATTGATTAATTAATTAAAAATGGAATGTCTAGTAATTACAATTAGGAATTGTACTTATGACACGAGGTTAGGTTGCATTGGTGGTGGAAGTCTGCCCGGACCCGACCGGTATATCCAGCAGCCCCTAATGATGAACTAATGTGGGAGGTCGAAGTATGTAAATACATATAGGGCTATGACATGAGGTTAGGCCCAACTGTGGAATAAGTCTGCCCGAACCCGACCGACATATCCAGCATCCACATGTTGTAGGCCTAATGTGGGAGGTCCGGCCCATTATGAAACCATAAATGGACACGGTAAAGAATTGGACTACTTAACCTAAGTTAATCCAGAAGGATTGTATGAACTTAAATTTAAGTTGGGGGTTAAGTAAACATGGTTGAGGGGTGGGTTAAGTAAATCTGAAGAGGGATAGGTAATAGGCCCACAAACTTAACTCATTAAGATTATGTAATAAAAGACACCTAGTGGTATACATAATCAATGGAAATAATAAAATTATGTAATTAAAGACACCTCTTAGGGTAAACATAACTTGTAGAAGTAATAGGGTTATGTAATTAAAGACACCTATAGGTAACCATGACCGGTTGGAAGATTAGGGGTTATGTATTAAATACACCTACAGGTAAGCATAACCTGTAGAAATAAATAAGGCTATGCAATTAAAGACACCTAGTTGTATACATAGTCAGTGAAAACCTGGTGGGGGATACAAGACAAAGAGGATAGCTTGTATCATATTGTGTGGGACCCATTTCAGCCAATACCCCGGAGTAGGTATCAAATAAAGTATTCTGTACTAGGCAGAGAAGGGGCACGCTTACTGACTGATTGTAAGAGATCCAAACGTGGAGGACGATGTGGGCGGCGCAAACTGACTGGACCATGTGCGTGAATGAGCCGGGCAGAGAGGGATAAGACGACCGTGACACCTGTAGTTATGGTTGTGAACATTGTTACGATGAGGGGTTTCCACTTTAGGAACTGATACCTCCTACTGTGGGGCTAACACAAGGTATCTACATGGGTTAGGGAGCCGACTGATCAGAGTAGTAGTTAGGATACATTTGGACGTATACCTAATTCTACCACCTTATAGTCGGAGGGATCATCTCTTTCTGGATATACTAGTAACAGTGCAGAGTAATCATTAGTGAGGCATGTACACCTTATCTTGTTTACCTTGTCACACCTGCCATTTGTGTAGTGATCTCCCTTATCCAATTTATATGCCTATCATGTTACTTTTATTTATCTACTGGCTAAAGGTAACTAGACTCGCTAGACTTTATGTCTGACCCTTTTTGTTTCTCCTTCTTTCTTCCGTTCCCCCCCAGGTTCTCAGGGAGGAAACACCCAGGCTTAGTCAGGATTCAGATATCACCTTGCTAGGAGCTATTTCTGAAGTATGGCTCAAGTTCTTGTCTCTATCATGGCTTTACTCTTTCATTTGGGGAATTATGCTTTTTATTTACTTATGTACTCTAATGATGCAAGATAGAAATTATTTTATTGTAATGGTTTTTGGGACCTACGAAATTGTGGACCACGGTATTTTTATTGAAATAAAAAATTTAAATTTCCGCTGCTATCTTATTTATATCTATCTTGTGATTATTATGTGTCTGATTACCTATAACGCTTCATGGAACTTGATGCATTCCCTTAGTGAGTGACATTAACAGGTGTGGGGTGTCACACAAAGCAATACAAGTGCAGCATTGAATTGCAAGTGTGAATGGTCGAGACAGCAATGAACTTTGCAAGAAAACTCAAGTGAGCAAGTGCAGTGGTGGATGGGTGAAATATGTCAGTGTAAAAATGCAAATACTTCATGGTTTAGTGAAACAAGTGTGCAAGTGATATTCAGAAATGGAGCATCACAAATATATGTCACAACATGCAAGTGGCAAGTGTAGGTGCAGACAGATGCACAAACTTATGTGTGCATAGAGAAACATACATATCAACATGGCAGGTGAACCAAACTCACATACCCAAGAAAATGGACACACACACATGCAAATGATCAGTCCAGGCAAATTCAAAGGGGATACAACACTCATAGGATATCATGGCATGAACAAATTATACAAGGCATGTAAAAGTGGACACAGGAAGGTCAAGACCACACATGTTTGAATGGATTAGAAAAATTTTCAAATGGATCAGCAAGCATGATAGGTCAGAGAACACAAGTATACAAAAGAGAATCTGGATATGAAAGCTCAAGTACATGGTTACTTTTCAGTTGCTAAGAATACATATATGATGCAATACTATCTACATAGAGTACATGAACAAGTAATTGGACAAATGGCTAATATTTAGCATGATCAAGACAGGGTTGAGTATTGCTACACAAGGATTCCAACAAATGGAATTACATGTGTACATGAAGGCAGAGACAAAATTGCTCAATCAAAGAAATTCATGACTGCAATATTGTTTTTGGCAACTTCTAAATGGAAACAGAAATCACAATAACATTTTGGATAAGAAGATTGAAATTATTTTCCTAAAATCATCTTCAAATACTTGGCAAGATACTTTTATTGGTTCAATAAATTGTTTCAAGGAAAGTGTTTGATTTCTAGAAAAATAGCTCAAGTATTTTTCGCAACAGTTTTAAAAAGGGGAAAGCAGATTTATTTCTGGGAAGTTTTTATCATAGAAAAGAATTGTTCTTTAATTCTCGTAAGTAGCAAGATTTTCCATAAATATTTGTTTTGAATTCAAGGAGCCAAGAAAGTCGTTCAAATTTCCAAAACATTCAATCACGCAATTCAAACATGGCATGGAGGGACAATCACACAAGAGCTAGGTCATTTAAAGCCGTTTTAATTCATTTAATCTCAATCAAAGCCGAGGAAGCAAAAAGGGAATCACACGCAAAATCAGGGCAAATCATTTAGTGAAATCAGAGTTAATTATAGGATTATATCATCCTATATATATTCACACACAATTTCATCATAGGCAACGAGATCGAAAAAAGCATCAATTCGAAATCAAATTCAACGAAAAAATATATTTCAGAGAACTCACGATTTTTCGGTCAAAAGCCAGAGCTCAAATAAGTGACAATCAAGCAACGTTTTTGAAGCAACAAAGAATCACCTTCATCTAATGCAAGATCGCGATTTGGGAATCAAAGAAAAAACCTAATTATCTTTTCTCGACCGCCATTTCAATTTGGAGCAAAGAGTAATAAAAGGGAGGTCGACCTGTTTTCCTTTTATTGGGCTTAGGGTTTTAGTTTTATTTTATATTGTTGTGTATTTTAATTTCATTTGAAAATAGTTAAAATCTAAGTTTTCTAGTTTGTCTGTAAAATTAGGGTTTTTGTTACAGGTTTTGTAATAGGGAAAAAAATGTGATTTTGGGGTTAAATCGGTATAGGGTTTTGAGCGTAGAATTAGTGCAACTACACCGAGAATGTGAGGCCTTTTGTGTAGCACCTAGTAAAAACTTGGGGATAAGTTTTGAGGGTTAGGACATTTAGGCTAGGAATTGCCCTGAGTTTACAAATATTGTAAGCGTTGTAATAGTTGACTAATATGTAATAGAAACCTTGGGGAATGCAGCAGTAGGCAGGGTTTGCCGAAGCTGGGTAAAATCTTTGTGTGTTTTGTTTTCTGTATTTATTTTATCTGCTGCAATATATTATGTGGTCTATTTTAATATCTCAAATTATTTTAATAAACCTTATTCCCCCCTCTAGGGTTAATCTTGATCCAACATGTGGTATCAGCAGGTTATTCTTTAACTCTAGAGTCATGGTGATCCCTAGTTGTCAGTCCATAGAGTGTCAGTCCAGTCGTATTCCAACTATTTTTATTGGTACAGATTTTTTAAAATGGAAATCGGGAATGGAATTCTATTTCAAATCTGTTGATATTAAATGTTGGAATATTATTATAAATATGTATGATATGGTTAATAGGAACGATATTGGCTTTAATTCTCGTGTTATTCACATTTTATATTCTTATACTGATGATGTCCAATATAGCCTTATCTCTAATTGTTTAACTGCGTAGGAAATTTGGAATACTCTCGATATGAACAGTGGAAAAATTGACAATAGTAGCTCAAAACCCAAAATGGTCAACTCAGATTCAGATCTAGGATTGGAAGAAGAAACATATGAAAACTCAAGTAGATCAGACGATAGAGATTCCATACACAATGAGACTGAAAGCTTCTTATATGAATATTTGATTTATATGTGCACTGATTTAACAAAAACTCTTGATAATCTCCATCGAAAAAAATTCTTTAAAATCTAAAAATCATGAGTTGAACAACAAAAATAACTATTTGGAATCAGAACTTTCAAGTATAATGAAATTAGAAAATTCTGACTGTGAAAATTGTTTGAAATTGAAAATTGATCTCGTTTATCTCAATAAAAACATTCAAAAGCTTGAAGAAGTAATTCTGATTTTAAAAGATAACGAGATTGAGTTAAAAGGTACAAACAATTCTTTATAAAAAGAATTTAATAATTTTAAGGCCAACAAAAATTCCAAACATGAAATCGCTGAAAAAGAAAGCTTGTTGAAAAGTGGTTTGATTTTAAATGAGCTTGAAAAAAAGATTGAGATTTCAAGAAGAATTTGATAAACAAATTAAATTTGAATCCGAAATCTTTGAGTCCAAGACTAAAATTAAACTACTTGAAAACGAATATTTGATTTTGAAACAAAATGATACTGAAAGGAGAAAGATTAGCATTAATTGTTGTTCAAATCTGATAAAAGAAAATTCTGATCTTAAATCCAAAATCAACGATCTTGAATTAAGTTTAAAACGTTTTTCAATCGGAGAAAAATCCTTGAATATGCTGTTGAAAAATCAATTTTCTTCTGGTAATAGGAATGGTCTCGGTTTTGAAAAAAAATGAAATTGAAAAATTGAATTCTTGTGATTTTAAAAATTCCTCAAATTGCTTTAAAAAGGACTGTTTTGAAAATGGATTTCAAAGGGTTTTTGAATCGCAAACAAGATAAGATTTGTTTGTTAATGGTTTAATTCAATCCATTTTGGACCTCGAAAACAAATAAAAAGAATTCAACTAAATTCAAACAGATTTGAGTTCCAAAAGGTACAAAGTTAAATTTGAATGGGTTGTTATACAAATAGGATTGGGTACCCAAAGACATGAACAAAACTGTGAATGGTTTCACTAATTTTGTTAGACCACTCGATTCCCTAAATTCTTAGGTACCTAAGTTGGCTAGGGAACTGCTTTGCAAAAAGAGAACTGAATTCAATTTGTTCCATATTTCTATATCATTCAGAGTTCCTTAGTGAAGATTGCTGAGTTAGAGATTCATTTACATACGCTGAATTCAGGTATGATATCAAGACTCATCTTTGTTAATATTCATTATTTTCTTCTTTATTTATTACTCCTTCTACTTCTTCTATTTATTTGATTTTTCTGATTTGATTTGTCACTACTATATTATTTTTCTTTTTTTTATTCTGGGCTTTCTTATCTTCAAATTGCAAAATTCATGATCTTCTGGAAATTCACTTTATTTGTATAAAACTCTGATGTTTTAATGATTTCTAGATCTAGAATTTATGTCTGTAATTATCAGCAATTAGTTTGAAGTTTAATTGATTTCTGATTTTTGGATTCCTCACAGTGCTGAAGCATATATATCTTAAACACTGTTAATTTGAATTCTAAATTTTTGAAGATCTGAAAAATTAATGAAGCTTCACACACCTCTGCTGTTTTGAGTTTCTTCTAATTCATATAGGAAAGGCTTGAAAATTATACTCATTACAACACATTGCTATTTTTCAGTTGTGATAATTTCATCGAATTTTTGGATTGGCTTGATTATTTTTGAACTGAAAGTTTTGTGACTTGAATCACTATTTACATCTTGAAATTTATCTTTATTCATGATCATCTTTGTTGAGAATGTGTTTGTTTGAAATCATCTGAAATTTATGATATTTTGAATCTCACACGCTCCTCAGATTTGAAATTATTAATCCTGTGTGATTGATTCACTATATCTAAAAATTTACATACATTCAAGTGATTTCAAATAAATTATTTTTTATTTTTGGATCATGAATATCTCTCAAGCTTAATGTATATATTTTGAAAATTTATCTTGTGCTCGTTAGAAATAATTATGGGAAATTCTTTGAAAACCTTGTATTGAAACTCGCTGTTATTTCATGATCACTTGATTTGAGTATTTGTTTGTTTGAAATCATTTAAAATTATTGTTTTCGTGAATCTCACACAAACCATGGATTTGAAACTTATCATCTTGTGTGATCGATTCGTTGAATCTTGATATTTTTCATATCTCTTCAAGTGATTTAAAATAAAGTACATTTTTAATTTTGGATCATGAATTATCTTTTATGACTGTCAGAGATAGCTATGAAAAATTCTCTTAAAAGTCTGCTTTGAATTTGTCTGTTGTGCTGCTCTGATAAAAGGAATCATTTTTTGATGTCTATTTGTTTTGGTATCATCTACTACTCTGAGAAAAAGGTCTGAAACTGAATCATGATTCATCTCTTAGACTTGTTGAAAACTGTTTGAAAACTTCTTGTGAAGCTTCTTCTAATTTTGTCTTGTTGCTCTGATAAATGGATCTGAATTTTTAAAATTATCTGCTTGGGCTTTGTGATTAAATTCTGTTGTCTGAGATGCCCTTGTTAACCACCAGTGGCATATTAAAATCCTCATTTGTAGAGACAACAAATGGTATCAGATTAGGAAGTGCTGAAATTTTTTATTGATCTTATTCTAATTCTGTATATATTTTTTATATCCATCTTGTCTTGTATATATCTTTTAAATTCCCTCTTATAATTGATTTTTCAATTTTAAAATCATTCATTGGTTATTTATTCAGAAATTGAAATCAATAACCAAATGGAGCTGTATTTACAACTCATCAAAATTAATCAGATTATTGAAATTGTGATGAGTTGTGACTATAGTATATTTCACAACGAAATGATTTTTTTTTTATTTTTCTTGATGATTGAACAACTGTTATAATATATTTGAATTGGGGCTAATTTCACAACCATCTTCTATTTCTATCATCACTCTGTCATCCATCATGATTTTATATTAATGTGGAGAGTTTAATATTTTTTAAATCATCTTAAATAAACTGTGATAGAATTGTGATTATATTATATTTCAGAATTAGTGGTAATTGAAAATCTTTAAGAATCCCGGTATAATTGATTATATTTCATGATGTGATTAACTTAGAAATTTATTTCAGAAACCATTTCCGTACCTACAACATTTCTATCATCCATATTGGTTTAATATACTAAGGAGTTTTTCTTTTGAAAACAGAAAACAAAAATATAATATTCATAAGTGTTTCACTAACCTCATTTAAAAATCCAAGTACTGGTAATGCATGGTTATGAAATTACTTATATTTAAGCTGCAACTGATCTAGTTAAAAAATCCAAGATCTGTTTATGCATGGTCAGTGTGCTCTTAAATAAAAAAAAGGAAAATGGAAAAAAATAAATTTTTATATAATTTTTCTTTGTGTGTAAAAACCAACCTATCAATCCATTATCTAATTTGTGGAATGTGTTAATATTTTATGATGTATTATGATTTGTTGATTGATACCTATTGGGATTTGAGACTATTTGATCTTGTCACTTAAGTTGAATTTATAACAAAAGTCTAAATCCATCATGGTTCTGTGCCTAATTTTAAAATTTTATTGGAAAATAGTTGGAAATCATTTATTTTTTAAAACTCTCACCATTTTTATAAATTTCATCTTAAATCCATCATTCTAAAATGTGAAATTTGCCTCTTATTCTTAGAATATTTTGTGTAACACCCCATAGTTTTCAATATTAATGTTCACAATTAAAGAATAACTAATCTCAGATGTGAGAATTAAGGAAAGTGTTGCGCCATTGTGTTCGTCTCGGAATTCTAGTTGAGATAGAGTCCGAGTTTGCGTAAATTGGACTTCGTATGAAGAAGTTATGGCGATCGAAAGTTCAGAAAAATTTAAACAGATTTCAAAAATTCGAATTTTAGAGTCAGATTGGGCTAGGAGGGAAATTTCCCTCCAGGGCCAGGTCGACCTGGGGGTCGACCTACCCACATAGGTCGACCAGGGGGTCGACCTGCCCCCCTCCCCCGGGCAGATTTGTTTGATGACGATTTAATGACTGTATGCTGAGTCATTAGGGTTTCTGATCTGGTCTGAATGGCTGGGGTTAATTCTGGGTTGATCGGATAGCCTAAATTAATCCTAAACTCTATAAAAATACGTGTAGACTCAAACCCTAAAATCAAATAAAAATTAGAATCATGGCCTCCATGCTGTCACCCTGCAACCTAGAATAGCCGCCACCAATTAGAGAGGAAGAAAAGCTAATCAATTCCATTCTAATCTAAACCGCAACAAATTGTCTCCTTCAAGGGAAAGCTAAATCAATTTCAGAACTCAGATTTCAGAACTCAAGACCTTCTTTGAGTTGTGAGTTCGATTTCTTTAATAAGATAATTAACAATTTAATTTGGTTGAGTTATGACTTGGGATTATATGGTTATGTTGTGAATCATTGATCGTTATGTTATTATCTATGTTGTAAATCTGTTATGCTACTATCCATGTTGTTATTATCTACGTTGTAAAGCTGTGATGTTATTTTGTAAATCTATGTTAATTATTGTCTTATGTACCATCAATTCATATGCTAGTTTGGTTAAGTTTGTGGAACTAATTCATGTGTTAAGTTATATAAATTTTAACTTGATAATTCTACATACAAGTCAGGATGTTAATTAAGGCATGGATCATATGCAAGTTAATGAAAATTATATACAACCTTACATGTTTCATGACATCTATTTTATGTGTAAATTGGATCTAAAGTTAGGCTATGACATGTGTGAGTTATATGCTAGTATACAAAATTCTATATGCTAGTTTACATGTTTAGATGTAAGTTTACACCATCGTTTATGTTGCATAAATCACTTATGCAAGTATATATATATATATATATATGTTTGAAGTATGAATCATGTAATGCAAGTTTGTGACTATTACCTAAACAAGTTTACACCTTTAGGTTTAGATCTATGACACATGTAGTTTTATGCAAGTTTGTGACTTCGGCCTATGCAAGTTTTAGATGAAGAACCTCATTCACACATGCAAGTTCACCCCTTATGTTTAGATCTTGTTTTATTTCTAACGTATATTTCATAAGTTAGACTATTCGAGTCTAACGTATATTTCACGTTAAACAAACGAACGTACAATGTGGGGCGAAGGAATAATATTAAAAGATTTAATATTGAGAATTGGCATAAATGCCTTAAATGGCATAAAATAAATTTATGATGATAATTGGTATAATTTTGCATACCATAAATAGATGGACATAATTGAGTCAATTATGGACATAGTTAAATTTGGAATTGATTGATAATTTGAATAGGGAAATTAATTCAATTTGGGGATAATTAATTATGTGTAATTAATCGCCTAAGACATGAGGTTAGACTCTTTTGTGGTGTAAGACTGCCCGAACCCGCTCGGCAAATCCAGCTGCCACAAATGCCTGTCTAATGTGGGAGGTCTTAGGCATAAATTAAATGCGTAACAGTTGTAAAGACACGAGGTTAGACTCGTTTGTGGTGTAAGACTGCCCGAACCCGCCCGGCAAATCCAACTGCCACAAATGCCAGTCTAATGTGAGGGGTCTTTACAAGGTTACGGTGTTAATGAATTAAGAAACATTTAACCAGATAAACTTGTGGTGGGGCATGGGGGTTAAGTGGGTGCCTTGGGTGGCTTGTGAAATAGGATTAGAAACACTTAACCAAAATTGAAACATGTAAGTGAACATGAATAAGAAGAGGGTCAAGTGGGAAGTACTAGAGGGGACCAAGCTTAGGTGGATAGCTTGTGTCAAGTAATAGGGGCCCGTTTCAACCAGTAACCCATAAGTATCTTTGTGGGCTCGACCCAAGTCGAGGACGGGACACGCATACTGGGCTTGACTGTAAGAGGCCAAAACGGGTTAGCAGTGGCAACGCAAGTCCAACGGGTTCATGTGTGTGTGTGGGCCCGGGCTGGTAGGTAAGACGTTGTTGTATCGTGTAGGTATAAGCCGTGCATTGTTAGTGGTATCGGGTTGCCACTTTGGGGAGTGTTACACCCCACTATGGGGCCAGCACGGGTATCTACGAGTTAGGGAGCCGATCGCATGGGGATAGTGGGTACACCTAGTGGAGATAGGGGCAGGCGGCACCAATGAAGGCAACTAGGGGTACACGAAACTACCATTATCAATATTTAAGTCTTGTAGGCGGGATCAACCTTTAGGGTGTTTGGTGTGGTGCAGTTTAGTAAGTATCTTATAGCGACTAGGTGCGCCTTTAACGTTATCTTTGTTCATCTTATTTCCTTTAGTTTGCTCTGCCATACCCAATTGTTCACAGTCATTTCCTTATTTTCCAACTTATGCCTTAGCCTAGTTATTTTGGTAATTATATTGTTAAAGTTATCGCACTTGCCAGACTTTATGTCTGACCCCCTTTTGTTTCCATCTCTTATCTTCCTTTTCTCCCCAGGTGCTCAGGGTGGAACTAGCACCAGTGGGGCTTGATTTTGGACAGCTGTATCTCTTGCTTTTAGAAGTTGCTTGGATCGCTGAAGTAAAAGTTCAGCCTATCTTATTTATGGCTATTTTGTGTTGGGGTTATGTCTTTCAATTTATGTACTCTGATTTAGTCAAGATGGATATCATGTACTTTGACTCTGGTTTTTGATGATGTAATCAAACCTATGTGTTTACCGCTGCCACTACACCAAAACAGGTGATTCCCAACGAGTATACCTATCGCAAACAATTTCAGCAACGCTTATTAGTGTTGCTAGGGGGGGTTGCAATTTATTTCCAACGCTTATAAGTGTTGGTAGATATTCTCTGCCAACACTTATAAGCGTTGGTATATTTTCAGTGGCAACGCTTATAAGCGTTGGTAGATTTTCCTTCGCAACGCTTATAAGCGTTGGCAGATTTTATTCCGCAACATTTAAAAGTGTTGGTACATTTTCTTTGCCAAGCCTTGCAAGTGTTGCAAGATTTTGTTTGCAACGCTTATACATGTTACTAAAATTAAATTCACAACAAATATTAATTCCAGCGATAACAGAAATATGTATTAGCAAGTCACATATTCTAACATTAATAATCAAATAAACTCAATGCATACCAAAAGACAACATTTATAATCACGTAATGACACAGAATATCAGTTAACAATAGACAAGTACAAGACATAATTTAGTTCTCTAATTCAATACATACTTAAGTTGTTAAATTCAATACACAAGTAGGATTCTAAATTCAATACATAAGTAGGTTTTTAAATTCAATACATAAATGAAATCCTATAGATACCGAATACGAAACTCCTGCCATATAACAAAGCCTCCATCTGAAACTCTATCCAGTTTATACCATTAGAATTACCATCCAATTTTCTCTTTTCTTCCGCTACCTCTAGAAGTGCCTGCATTCATTGAATATCACATTAAAAATTTCAGTTCCATGTTAAAAATATGAGTTTGCATCTCGCACAAAATAATATCAACTTGTAGACTCGGAGTGAGTCAATAATACTGAGCCGCTGAGCCGTTATTTTCAGTATTTTACTGAGTCGAACGGCTCAGTTTTACTGGGTCGAATGGCTCAGTTATACTGAGCCTAACGGCTCAGTAAACTGAACCCTTTGGCTCAGTTTTACTGAGCCTTTGGCTCAGTTTTACTGAGCCAAAGGCTCAGTAATAGCGAGCCAAAGGCTCAGTAAATCTGAGCCTAAGGCTCAGTATAACTGAGAGCCTTAGGCTCAGATTTACTGAGCCTTTGGCTCGGTTATACCGAGCCAAAAGGCTCAGTTTAACTGAGCCTTAGGCTCACTTTTACCGAGCCTAACGGCTCTCAGTAAATCTGAGCCTTAGGCTCAGTTATACTGAGCCTTTGCTGAGCCAATGGCATTGTCTAGTAATGTAATGAGAGACGACGGTGACAAGGTACACCAAACAATTACTATGCTTCACTCTGATATATGTAAAGCAATTTATACGTGTGTATGTCTTGTGACATGAAACCTGTTTTTTATTGTAGCTTATTCAATTTGTTCATGTCTAATACCTAGACAGAGGTCTAAAGATCATGATCAAAATAAGGGAGAATGGTAGGTTGCTAGATGATGGTTATATTCATGTTAATTAAATGCAGTAATTATATGATATGTTAGTCTTCATAGTTCTTTTGAAAGTTTAAAATAACTTCTTGTTTGAATCATCTATAGATTTATCAGCTTGTACTTGAGTCTATATTTCGATCATGTAAATCATGGATGCCAACAGGCACTGCCATCATTTTTGCATTGATTTATATGATTTTTAACACCATTTTAAAGGCCAATACAGTTGTGTAGCTTCTAGTTGCAATGTCCTTTCTTATGAACTTCTGTTGTATTCAGGTTTTAGTTCTTGGCCGGGCTGGCGAGGAGGTTAGCTTGGAGCTAATATTAAGAATAGTTGCTGACATTGGCCTCGTGGTAAGTTTTCTTTATACGTGAGCAATTAATAAAAAGAGTAGACGTTGTGGATATTAGATTTACAAACTGACATTTAGCAAGTTGAAGGAAGAAACAAGTGTAGTTTTGTCAGTTTTTTAAGCGGATAGAGGGACATGAAAATACATAATAAATAATCAAACAAGCAGACTTTTATTTCTTCCATATTAACTTAAATGTCTTCGGTTATGCAGAGCGAGCAGTAAAATTTTCAACTGCGTGTTAGTCTTACTGTTTATTGTATTATAGTGTGATTGAACTATGGGATGGGTTAACAAAAGAAAGTAATATAGTCAAGGCCTATACAAATCAAATATTAGAGACCTTGCATTTACAATATAATTTTGAGAACCCATGCTTACCATCTTGACATTCTTCTGTGTTTAACAGCAAAGGCTCTACATTATCATTAGATTCATCCTGGCCCATCCCAGCAACTGTTTCTAAATGATAATAAAACAGTATAAACTTCACTTATTTAACGAAGATAGTTGAACTATTTGAATTTCGTATTCATACACATATGCTACGAAAAATGTAATGCAAATAATTGATGGAATGTTTCAGATGCAACCATAGTGTGATTCATACCTGCAATTTATTGTACGAGAATCATCTAAGTCCAATTCAGATGAACTATCAGAGTCTGAATCTGAAAATTGATTCAAATGTAAGTCCGATTCAGTTGGTGGTCATCTTCCACCAGTAATATTATAGACAACACCAGTGGTTGATTCAATGGATGATCCAATAAGTGGAGCAAGAGTTGCTTGCTCTGCTGCTTCTTGCGCACAATTCTTTCCTGAAGAAACACCAACACCTAACATTGCAGTTCCCTAATTTCTCATCACAGCCTTCACATCAGCAAAATCTACATTTACAAGACCTGGAATCTGCAAATTTAAGAAGAAACAAAACATTGCAATAATTATTTAAATTGGTTCTAAAATTAGGATAGGACTAGTAGCTACATGAACTTACAGTTATAGTGTCAGATATCCCTTGAACACCTTGGCGTAAAACATCATCTGCCAACAGAAATGCATCGTGAAGAGGGGTTTGCTCATCTACTATATCTAATAATCGGTCATTAGGAATAACAATTAGAGCGTCAACATTCTTCTGCAGTTTCTCCATAGCTTCTAGTGCCTACGTTATGGAGAAAGGAATTGGAATATTGATTACAATTAAAAGGAAAGGGAAAACTGATAAGGTATTATAACCTCTACATCAATAGAAATTATGTGGATGGGTTAACAAAAGAAATAAACAGTGCAACTGAAGACACTCCCAGTCAATGTGCTTTACAACCAACTCGAAACTAATATTATAAAGAACAAAAGACATTTCAATCTGGGCATTTGAATAAAAGTCAACGACTCATGTCCTTGTGTAGGGTTAGACATCAGTTTGTTAAATTTAAAATACAATTACACTATTTTCTATTTTATTTAAAAAATAAAGAACAAATGAACAAGTAAAAGTGGGAGAATTTTAAGCCAATCCGGCGAATGGGCTTGAATGTTGATTGGGTTAGATTCAGTTAAAGGGTCAAAGAAAGGACAGAGGAACTAAAGAGATGAACTTACTTGAAGAAACATATCTCACTGTAATGGATTTGCACATAAGAATTCAAAACCTAATGCTTTTTACTTATCATTAGTCGCTGATCCATTTTATGCTTAACTGATGTAGAAATAAACTTATTTATCTGGTCAATGACGTTGAATATAGCAATATGAAATTTGATGGCATTCAAACAGCACAAAACAAGTGCGTTATCCTTGATATCTCATTCAAATGTCATCCAGCAAATATGCATGTGTTATAATGGCTATTCATATTTTATGTCAATTACTCAACCGTTTGTTGGTGCGAACAGAACTAGATTTAGTAGCTGCTTTTTACCATCAATCCTTCATGTCGGTACAGTGCACACGCACCTCTCCATCTCACACACATACATTCATATACACATACTTGCACTCACACACACAAATATTTGCTTTTACACAAACACGAGAAACATTAGAAATTCAAGGCTAATATTACGAATTTGTAATCCCCCGGAAACGTGTTGAAGTAACATCTTGTTTAAAAAAAAACACAGGCTCAACTGATGCATAAATGCAAGTTCCTCTAAATGTTATTTAAATGCACGTCCAACAGGCTCCCAACTTACAACTGTACATTCACCGGTGAGGGGAAATCTCGATCGCGGAAGTAACATATAAATTTGTAATTGTAATTACAGTAAAAAAAAAACAAGATTCATTTTATAAAAAAATATGGTTTGTTAGAAAAACTTAAAGCATTAGGAGCTGGATAGATATAGTAAGGATATGCGTTTTATACAGTAAAAAAAATACCTATCCTTTATTCATTTCGTATTTTTTCCCATTTACTTTTTTCTCGATCCTTGTTTACGCTATTTTCATAACTGTCAAAGGAGTCAGCGATGAAAGTCCCACGAGGTATTCTGAATAAAATTTATACCTGAATTCAAAGAATACATCAACAAACACAATCGAACAAAAACGATGTTATTCTGAATTAAACCTATACCTGAAATCAATAGCTATATTAATATCAACTAATGATCTGAGGAAACAACTGTGTATATGCCTACAATACTCTATTCACTACTCTATATTAATATCAACTAATGATCTAATAAAAACTAGCATATGCAATGAAGTTTTTTGTCAGAAATAACATGTTCTGTCAAATGATGTGTAGTATTCTAGGGCCACTATTTTTCTGCATTCCAATCCTTGTTTGCACAGAAAGCAAATTAACATGTTCTATCAAATGATGCACAAATAGTTACATGTTTAAGGAAAAGAACAAACTAAATATAGTTACATGAAAAAGAAAAGGATCAAACAAAAGTACATGCCGGTTACATATTACTTAGACAACTAAAAGAATGTCAGTGCTGACTTGACACTAATTTGTATGTTGTTGAGGGCTTCAGCGGGATGGATAATAAATAAAGCTTCAATGTTACAAACTGAGTTTTCACAAGGGTTTGTCATCGCATAAATCACTACAATAATGTAGAGGGCGACTGCAGCCATGATAACAGGTACATCAGTAATGTGTTCAAAAAATGATTGCTTACTAAAATATGAAAGTAACCTTGGTTGCTTTGTAGTTCCAAAGTAGAGCACATAAATAGTCATTCTCAGTCCCGAGATTCTAATAAAAATCAACTACCAGTAAATTTGGTATCGCTGATGTATACTTTAACTCCTGTTCTAAATATTTTTTCAAAATTGAAAATCCAAATTTCTTTATTCCTAAATGGTAAAAAATTATTCTTAAAGAACATTCAACTGAGATTACAGATTGCAGCTAAAAAGAGAGTTTTACTGAAATTAGAACTTAAAAGAAACTGAAACCCAAAGTCTGTAAAACATTAAACCAGAAGTCAAAACTGAATTGTATAAAGCTAAAACTAAAGTGAGATGAGATCTAACACTCCACCGCAATCTCAGCAACCAAAAAAAAAAATCCCGATTTCCATCGCTTTCTTCATCATCCGCTACCTCCTTCTAATACACTGCTAGCTCTTGACAAGCCAACTCCACTGCAAATTTATACGTGAAATCAATAAAGACTAGATAAATGAAATTTATACGTGAAATCGACAAGGCAAAAAATCAAACAAAATTTATACCTGAAGGAGTGAACGCGAGATGAATGCGAGAAAAAGTCGAACAGAGATCCCCAAATTTCGATTAGAGAGGAACGAATTTGAAGTTTTTAAACCTCAACATGCTGCATTTTTTTTTCATTTTCTTCTATAATCGGATTTGGATTATTGATTTTGGCGGCCGTTGTTTGCAAAACGAATGAGAAAGGGAAAATAGGGTTAAGGATGTCACTTTACGTTTTTACCCTTAGAAATTGACCCTCCCAACACAAATAAGCGTTGACAATAAAAAAATTATAATTATGTATTTTTAACAACACTTTTTTAGCATAGCAACACTTATTATTGTTGCTACCCGGCAAAACAAATAAGTGTTGACAACTAAGAAAAAAAAGGGTTACCAAATGGCCATTATGGTGTAGTGTGCAATGAATAAAATTTTAAATTTTTAAGTACTGTTTATATCTGTCTTGTTGTTAAGTTTCTATTCTATACACACTTAAAACGCTCCATAGAAGTTAATGCATTCCCTTTGTGAGTGACATTAATGGACGTGGGGTGTTACACGTGGTATCAGAGCTGAAGGTTACCAGAATATATATGAATTTTGAAAAACTGTTTTTCAAAAAACACTTTTATAAAGAAGTACCTTGAAAATATGTTTTAAGGAAAGTATTTTCCAGAGAAAAGCTTATTTTAGAAAGCATAACCCCAAGAGCCATATATCTTTCCTTCGGTTCTTTTGTATTGAATCTTTCCTTTTTCGTTTCAGCATGTCTGGAATTCCCGAGATACCCAAGGGGATACCGATACCAGGATGGTTTAGGAGGTATTTGGAGACTAGGGCCACCACCTCAGGTCCAGCAAATGCTCCTCCTCCTCCTCCTTGTGTCTATTTTGAAAAGATATGTAAGGACTTTCGGGCAATGGGTGGAAAACCTTTTCACGGGACGGAGACATTTGTTGAAGCTCGAAATTGGCTAAAGGAGGTGGAAGAATTGTTTGGGATCTTTGAAGTGGAAGATGGAAGAAAGGTCCAGTTAGCTACCTAGCTAATGAAGGATGAGGCCTCGTTTTGGTGGGAGGTCACTAATGGAGAGCGTCCAGTTGATACATGGCCAGATTTCAGGCGTAGGTTTGAGGCAAAGTTTCTCTCACGGGCTGAAGAGAATTTATATATGGAAAGATTTTTGGTGTTGAAGCAAGGGAATCTATCAGTGAAAGAATATGTCAACAAATTCAATCAGTTGGCGAGATTTGGCTTGGACTTGATGAATACACCAGAAAAGAAGGCCCTGAGATTTGTTAAGGGTTTGAATGATCCGCTTCATGGGTTAGCTATGACCCACATCCCCATGGGGGCTACCTTTGAAAGACTAGTTGAGATGGAGTGTAACACCCCGAATTTTACTTAATATTAATGTTTAGTAATTAAAGAATAATTAATCTCAGACGTGAGAATTAAGGGAAACGGGTTGCGCCATTGTGTTCGTCTCGGAATTCTGGTTGAGATAGAGTCCGAGTTTGCGTGATTTGGACTTCGTATGAAGAAGTTATGGCCATCCGAAGTTTCAGAAAATTCAAAACAGATTTAAAATATTCAAATTTCAAATTTCAGAAGAGGCGGGAAAATTCCCGCCAGACAGAGGGTGTCGACACTAGGGTCGACATAGGTGTCGACCCCCCCCCCAAGGGGTCGACCCATGTGTCGACCCCCCCCCCTGTCGGTCAGTTTGGCCTGGGTGCACTGATTTAAGCTTTGGGCTGTGTTTTGGTGGCTTGTGACTAAATCTGACGGCTCTAAACTAAATTAGGGTTAATCTAAGGGCCTAAACTACATCCTAATTATATAAATACACCCTAAGACTACCCTAGTTCATACTAAAAATAGATACAACGCCGTTATGCCGTTAAAATGCAACTTGAAGGAGCCTCCATCAAATTGTAGAAGAAGATAGCTTCTTAAATCAACTTCTAATCAACTCTAGCAACTTAATCTTCTTCATAGGAGTGCTAATCAACAAGTTGTGAGTTTTTATGCCTTTAGCAAGCAATTGCTAAACTAATTATGATAGGATGTAATGAGGTTATGGTTATGAATGTGGATCAATGCAAGTTATGTTATCATATGCTATGTGTTCATGATGTTAGTTATGCAAGTTTTATGCTATATGTTCATGATGTTAGTTATGCAAGTTGTATGCTATATGTTCATGATGCAAGTTATGCAAGTTTGATGCTATGTGCCCATGAAGCTAGTTATGCAAGTTGGGTGTAATTTATGCTATATGTTCATGATGCTAGTTATGCAAATCACTATGATAAACATTGATCCAATATGACAACATGTTATGCAAGTTTGGTGTTTGATTATATGCAAGTTCATATATGACATGTTATGCAAGTTTGGTGTTTGATTATATGCAAGTTCATATATGACATGTTATGCAAGTTTGGTGTTTGATTATATGCAAGTTCATATATGACATGTTATGCAAGTTTGGTGTTTGATTATATGCAAGTTCATATATGACATGTTATGCAAGTTTGGTGTTTGATTATATGCAAGTAACATGTGCAAGTTTACACCTTTGTATGATATGCATACATATGCAAGTTAACCCCTTTGTATGTCATACATACATATGCAAGTTTACCCCTTTGTATGACATAAGTAACTTATGCAAGTTACCCTCTTTATGACATATGTGATTCATGCAAGTTTGGGTTGGTTATTTATGCTAGTTGGGTTTGATGTTATGGTCATATATGCAAGTTGACACCTTTAAAACCCATGATGATGCTAATGTTATGCTAAGTAGAACCCATTTCATTTGTGATGAATCTTCCCTTTTAAGTATGTCATGTTAGCATATTACGTGGGGAACGATGGGGTTAATATTCATGTTAACAAAATTGTGGTGAAGTTGGTATGATGTTGCATACCATAAGTGGATGGACATAATTGAGTCAATTATGTACATCATTGAATTGGAATTAATTAGGGAAAATTAATTCAAAATATGGGGGTGATTAATTAGGTGTAATTAATCGACTAAGACACGAGGTTGGACCCTTTTGTAGCATAAGACTGCCCGGACCCGACCGGCAAATCCAGCGGCTACAAATGATTGGCCCAATGTGAGAGGTCTTAGGCATAAACTAAATACGTGACAAGTGTAAAGACACGAGGTTAGACTCAGTTATGGCGTAAGGCTGCCCGGACCCGACCGGCAAATCCAGCTGCCATAAAAGATAGTCTAATGTGAGAGGTCTTTGCAAAGGTTACGGTCTTAATCAATTAAGAAACACTTAACCAGATAAGCATGTAGTGGGGCATGAGGGGTTAAGTGGGTGCCTTGGGTGGCATGTGGAAATCAAGTAAGTGCCTTGGGTGGCATGTGGAAATCTAGTGGGTTGCCTTGGGTGGCAATAGAAAATACGATTAGAATACTTAACCAAGTGGAAACATGTAATTAAACATGATTAAAGGGTTAAGTGGGATGCACTAGAAAAAGGGACAAGCTTAGGTGGGTAGCTTGTGGGGGCCCATTTCAACCAGTAACCCATATGTATCTTATTGGGCTCGACCCATGTCGAGGACGGGACACGCGTACTGGGCTTGACTATAAGAGGCCAAAAACGGGTTAGCGGTGGCAACGCAAGTCCAACGGGTTTCATATGCGTGTGTGGACCCGGGCTGGTAGGTAAGACGTTGTTGCATCGTGTAGGTATAAGCTGTGCACCGTTGGTTGTATCGGGTTGCCACTTTGGGGAGTGATACACCCCACTGTGGGGCCAGCACGGGTATCTACGTTAGGGAGCCGATCGCTTGGGGAGTAGTGGGTACACCTAGTGGAGATAGGGGCAGACGACACCTATGTGGTCAGCTAGGGGTACACGAAACTACTAGTTATATTTTCTAAGTCCTTGGGTGGGATCAACCTTTAAATAGGAATGACTGGTGTGGTGCAGTTAGTAATTACCCTTGGGTGGGTAGATGCGTCTTTATCCGATATCTTAGTTTATCCTATGTCTAGTTGGCTGCTTAGTGTAGTCATTTATCCCCAGTCATTACCGTACCAAGTTTATATCATACCCTAATTACTTTAATGATTGTACTGTTAAAGTTATAGGACTCACTCAGACTTATGTCTAACCCCGTTGTTTTTATCTTTTTCCCAACCCTCAGGTCCTCAGGTTGGGCCTAGTACTAGTGGGCTTTGATCAGATCGCTTATCTATCTTTTGGAGCTTGGACCGTTGATGTAAAGCTCAGCTTATCTTTTCTTTTCTTTTATGGCTATTAGTTATGTAGTGGGATTATGTACTTATGTTTTTATCAGGATGGATATTTAGTACTTGACTCTTTTATGGTGTTGTAACTAAACATGTTTACCTTCTGCTGCAATGAAATGATGTTTTAGATTTTCAAGTATTATTTAGATCTGTCTTGTTGTAATTTTTCTGTTCTATATTCACTTAAAATATTCCACCGAAGTTAAGGCATTCCCTTAGTGATTGACCTTTGCGGGTGTGGGGTGTTACACGTGGTATCAGAGCTGAAGGTTACCAGAACAGATAAAACTTTTAGAAAAACTATTTTTCTAAAAACATTTTTGGAAGAAGTATTTTCAAAAACATGTCTTTTAAGAGAAAAGTTTTTGAAAGAAAAGCATAATCCCCAATAGCCATATCTTTATCGTTCGAATTCTCCGTTTTGAATCTTTCCTTTTTCGTTTCAGCATGGCTGAAGATCTTAACTTTCCGGAGGATGTGACGATACCAGTATGGTATAGGAGATTGATGGAGGCTAGGGCCGCCGCTGCGGGTCCAGCAAATGTTCCTCCACCAACAGTTGCACCCGATCTTCCTCCTCCTCCTCCTCCTCGCACGGATACTTTTGCTAAGACTTGCAAGGAATTTAAGGCTATGGGAGGGAAACCTTTTCAAGGATCAGAAACTTTTGTGGAAGCTAGGGATTGGCTTAAGGAGGTGGAAGAGTTGATAGATATCTTTGAGATGGAAGAAGGAAAGAAAGTCAAGTTAGCTGCTTGGTTAATGAAGGGAGAGGCCTCATTCTGGTGGGAGGTCACTAATGGAGAGCGCCCTGTTGACTCTTGGGCGGTTTTCAGGCAAAGGTTTGTGGCAAAGTTTCTCTCAAGGGCGGAGGAAAACTTGTATATGGAAAGGTTCTTGACTCTAAAGCAAGGAAACCTATCAGTGAAGGAATATGTCAACAAGTTTAATCAATTGGCAAGGTTTGGCATAGACATGGTGAATACACCGGAGAAGAAGGCTTTGAGGTTCGTTAAAGGCTTGAATGAACCGATGCATGGATTGGCTATGACTCACATCCCTATGGGGGCCACCTTTGAGAAGCTAGTAGACATGGCACTCATGCATGAGGAATAGAAGGGTCCCAATGCTAATAAGGCACCCGAGAAGAAAGGAGATCAGAAGAGACCTCAACAGCAACAGCAAAACAAGGGTGGGAAAGGCAACGATGGCAAGGGAAAGAAGAAGTGTTTCAATTGCGGGACACCAGGCCACCTAAGCAAAGATTGTCGGAAGAAGAAGAAGACTGGCTGCTTCCACTGTGGCGAAGCAGGGCATCTAGTGAAGGACTGCCCAAAGAAGGGGCAAAGGACGGGATCTACCTTAGGAGGACAGGTGCAAGCTCTTATGGCACCAGGTCAGGCAAGGGGGCAAGTTCAGGCTCTCGCGGTTCCACCGATTCAGGAAAGAGGTAGAACTATTTCCGTTGAAAGTCTGGTTTTTCTGTTTGATCATCCTGTCCGTACTTTATTCGACTCTGGCGCATCGCATTCGTTTATCTCATCATCATTAGTTGAGTCACTGCACTTAGACACCAGTCTAGTAGATGATCCCTTGGTTGTTTCAAACCCAATTGGGGGCTCCACTTATTTGTCCATGATATGTTTGGGTTTGAAGATTTCTATACTTAGCGTTGAGTTTAGATGTGATGCTTTTGTTTTGGGTTTCACGGGCTATGGGTTGATTTTGGGCATGGACTGGTTATCCAGTAATGGTGCCGTTCTTGATTGCGAAAGGAGAGTTGTTAGGCTCATGACCCGCTTGGGGAACACTCTCGAGATCTCTTGTAATCCCATGGATTCTGTTATGCTAAGTTATCTTGAATAGCTTGACGCTTCGGTCGAGAGTTTGCGATCTGTTAGAGTGGTCCGGGAGTACTCGGATGTGTTTGAGGAGGTGAAGGGCTTACCTCCGAAGCGGGAGATAGACTTCCGAATATATCTGGTGGACAATGCTAAGCCAGTATCTTTGCCAGTGCGCCACATGGCTCCTCGTGAGAGGAGGGAACTCCATAAGCAAGTAGGGGAGTTGCTTGAGAAGGGGTTCATAAGACGAAGTATATCGGAGTGGGGTGCTCCAGTGGTTTTTTCCACGAAGGCGGATGGGTCCCTCAGACTTTGTGTAGACTATAGAGAACTCAACAAGCTCACAAAGAAGAATAGACACCCATTGCCGAGGATTGATGATCTCTTTGATCCGTTGGTTGGCGCCTCAGTGTTCTCGCAGTTGGACTTAGCCACGGGGTTTCATCAGTTGAGAGTGGCTGAGGATAGTATAGAGAAGACTGCCTTTAGGACTCCAGATGGTTTCTATGAGTGGCTTGTGATGCCATTTGGTTTGACGAACGCCCCCGCATACTTTGTTGATTTGATGAGTAGGGTGTTCAGGGAGTACCTTAATAAGTTCGTGGTGGTCTTTGTGGATGACATCTTAGTCTTTTCTAAGAGTGAAGAAGAGCATGCCCTACATCTTAGGGAAGTGTTGGAGACTCTTCGAGCACATAGCCTTAAGGCTAAATTCTCTAAATGTCACTTTTGGAGGAAGGAAGTGCGGTTTTTGGGGCACGTGGTCTCCAAAGAAGGGATAGCTGTGGATCCCGCGAAGGTAGTGTCCATCCAAGATTGGAAGGTTCCGAAGAATGCTACCGAGGTGAGGAGTTTCTTGGGGTTGGCTGGCTACTATAGGAAGTTTATCAAGGACTTCGCGAAGATATCAGCCCCATTAACTCGCTTGACAAAGAAGAATCTAGTCTTCGCATGGGACGTAGATTGTGATGATGCGTTCCAATGGTTAAAGAGAGCTTTAACCACAGCTCCAGTCTTAGTGTTGCCAGATGGGAGTAAGCCATTTGTTGTTTATACCGATGCTTGTGGGACAGGACTAGGCGCAGTCTTAATGCAAGAGGGAAGGGTAATAGCTTATGGGGGAAGGCAGTTGAGAAAGCATGAGAAAAATTACCCTACCCATGATTTAGAGTTGGCCGCTATTGTTTTTGCGCTTAAGACTTGGCGCCATTATCTTCTTTGAGAGAGGTTCGAATTGTTCACTGACCACAAATCATTGAAGTACTTGTTTTCTCAGAAGGATTTGAACTTGAGACAGCAAAGGTGGATGGAGTTCTTAGCATCCTATGATTTCGAGATAGCGTATACCCCTGGCAAGGGTAACGTGGTGGCAGACGCCTTAAGCAGAAAAAGGTTGTCCTTGAGTCCATTGTTCGTGGAACGACGAAGCTTGGAATTTATCTCGATGTTTGACTTCAGACCTTCCGTTGACTTTGTACCCGGTTTGCTAGCATCTTTAGAGGTCAGACCTACTCTTTTGGGACGGATTGGCGAGGCACAGCGGGACGACCCACAGTTGATTGAGTTGGTAGAGAGGCTCATAAGGGGGGAGTCGTCCAGCCATTTAAGTAGGTACACCCTAGACGATAGGGGTGCTTGCGTAGAGACGGTAGACTTTGTGTACCGCAAGACGAGGGTTTGAGGAAGGCTATTCTTGATGATGCGCATCGTTCAAAGATGACCATTCATCCCGGTGGGGACAAGATGTACCAAGACATGAAGCGAGTTTTCTTTTGGGCCGGTATGAAGAAAGATGTGGCCGAGTATGTCGCTAGATGCTTGATGTGCTAACAAGTGAAAGCGGAGCAAAAGAAACCTGGTGGGTTGCTTCACCCATTGGAAGTTCCGCAATGGAAGTGGGATAGCGTCTCGATGGATTTTATTGATTGGTTACCAAGATCGAGGAAGGGTAATACGGGAATTTGGGTTGTGGTAGACAGACTTACTAAGAGCGCCCATTTCATACCCGTGAAGAGCAAGAGGACTGCTCCATGGCTAGCTTCAGTTTACCTTCGAGAGATAGTTCGATTGCATGGGGTACCTTCTAGCATAGTGAGTGATCGAGATCCTATCTTCACTAGCGAGTTTTGGAAGAGTTTGCAAGAAGCAGTGGGGACTCAGTTGTGTTTGAGCACCGCATATCATCCTCAGACGGACAGCCAGACCGAGAGGGTGAATCGTGTTCTAGAAGACCTTTTGAGGCTATGTATCTTAGATTTTGGAGGTACATGGGAAGAGCATCTTCCATTGGTGGAGTTCGCGTATAAATAACAACTTTCAGTTTAGTATTGGTGTGGCTCCTTTCGAAGCTCTTTATGGAAGGCCTTGTCGATCACCTACATGTTGGTGGGAACCTACGGGTAAGATCTTGCTTAGGCCTGATATGGTTAGAGAGACTTCGGAAAAGATTGATTTGATTCGAAGAAGGATGAAAGCGGCGCAAGACAGACAGAAATCTTACGCGGATAAGAGGAGGAAGGATCTTGAGTTTGATGTTGGGGACATGGTCTTTGTCAAAGTATCTCCATTACGGAATGTTGTTCGCTTTGGGTCCGTTGGGAAGTTAGCACCAAGATTTGTAGGACCGTTTCCTATTAAGGAAAGGATTGGACGGATGGCATATAGAGTGGATTTACCCGAGAGACTTAGTGGGATACATGACGTATTCCATGTGTCACATTTGAGGAAGTGCCTACATGAGACCGCAGAGGTGGTAGAGCCGAGCTTGCTTAGAGAAGTGGAGGTAGAGCGTGATGCGACTATTCGACGAGCTCCTACCCGCATCCTTGGGTCAGAGATTAGGAAGTTGAGAAACAGAGAGGTTCGACTAGTCAAAGTGCAATGGGGAGAGGATGAGAGCAATGCTACTTGGGAGACAGAAGCGAAGATGCGTTCATTGTACCCATTCCTTTTTGAGGGTATGTCTTTTAACTTCGCCTTTATCGTTTGTCTAGTACTTATCTTATCTTTAGTATGTCCTCTCATTAGTACCTTTGACCTTTAGATAGGGTAAACCTATGGTTGAAACATGTGTTTGAGACATGTTATGATTGATGGATGCGTGTGGATGCAAGTGGTTGCTAGTGGTTGCTCGTGGATGCATATGCACACACTTTAGACACTAGATCGGCTCAGTCACTTCATATTGCATATTGCATATAATTATGTGTAGGTAGTTATATTAATGGATGTATAATGGTTGTGTTGTCATATGGATGATGCATTTTGGTGTATGGTTGTGCACACATGTAGTAATAGTATGTGTCGATAGGATTCTTTCACATACATATTGGATGCATGGCACTATCATGGTTTGCATTAAGGAGGTCAACTGAATCAGTAGATCGCCTGATTTTGCATTAGACAGGGAACATATACACACACTTTTTGCATATGTTCATACAGCATTAGAAACTTTAAGGACAATGGATGCCAGTGTTTGATGGTTTGAGTAGATGGTTGTTTGGTTGGTAGGATACGTTCTTCTTGACTTGGAGATTTCGGGGACGAAATCCTTTAAGTAAGGGAGAATGTAACACCCCGAATTTTACTTAATATTAATGTTCAATAATTAAAGAATAATTAATCTCAGACATGAGAATTAAGGGAAACGGGTTGCGCCATTGTGTTCGTCTCGGAATTCGGGTTGAGATAGAGTCCGAGTTTGCGTGATTTGGACTTCGTATGAAGAAGTTATGGTCATCCGAAGTTTCAGAAAATTCAAAACAGATTTAAATTATTCAAATTTAAATTTCAGAAGAGGCGGGAAAATTCCCGCCAGACAGAGGGTGTCGACACTAGGGTCGACATGGGTGTCGACCCCCCCAAGGGGTCGACCCATGTGTCGACCCAGGGGTCGACCCCCCCTGTCGGTCAGTTTGGCCTGGGTGCACTGATTTGAGCTTTGGGCTGTGTTTTGGTGGCTTGTGACGAAATCTGATGGCTCTAAACTAAATTAGGGTTAATCTAAGGGCCTAAACTACATCCTAATTCTATCAATACACCCTAAGACTACCCTAATTCATACTAAAAATAGATACAACGTCGTTATACCGTCAAAATGCAACTTGAAGGAGCCTCCATCAAATTGTAGAAGAAGATAGCTTCTCAAATCAACTTCTAATCAACTCTAGCAACTTAATCTTATTCATAGGAGTGCTAATCAAAAAGTTGTGAGTTTCTATGCCTTTAGCAAGCAATTGCTAAACTAATTATGATAGGATGTAATGAGGTTATGGTTATGAATGTGGATCAATGCAAGTTATGTTATCATATGCTATGTGTTCATGATGTTAGTTATGCAAGTTTTATGCTATATGTTCATGATGTTAGTTACGCAACTTGTATGCTATATGTTCATGATGCAAGTTATGCAAGTTTGATGCTATGTGCCCATGAAGCTAGTTATGCAAGTTGGGTGTAATTTATGCTATATGTTCATGATGCTAGTTATGCAAATCACTATGATAAACATTGATCCACTATGACACCATGTTATGCAAGTTTGGTGTTTTATTATATGCAAGTTCATATATGACATGTTATGCAAGTTTGGTGTTTGATTATATGCAAGTTCATATATGACATGTTATGCAAGTTTGGTGTTTGATTATATGCAAGTTCATATATGACATGTTATGCAAGTTTGGTGTTTGATTATATGCAAGTAACATGTGAAAGTTTACACCTTTGTATGATATGCATACATATGCAAGTTAACCCCTTTGTATGTCATACATGCATATGCAAGTTTACCCCTTTGTATGACATAAGTAACTTATGCAAGTTACCCTCTTTATGACATATGTGATTCATGCAAGTTTGGGTTGGTTATTTATGCTAGTTGGGTTTGATGTTATGGTCATATATGCAAGTTGACACATTTAAAACCCATGATGATGCTAATGTTATGCTAAGTAGAACCCATTGCATTTGTGATGAATCTTCCCTTTTAAGTATGTCATGTTAGCGTATTACGTGGGGAACGATGGGGTTAATATTCATGTTAACAAAATTGTGGTGAAGTTGGTACGATGTTGCATACCATAAGTGGATGGACATAATTGAGTCAATTATGTACATCATTGAATTGGAATTAATTAGGGAAAATTAATTCAAAATATGGGGGTGATTAATTAGGTGTAATTAATCGACTAAGACACGAGGTTGGACCCTTTTGTAGCATAAGACTGCCCGGACCCGACCGACAAATCCAGCGGCTACAAATGATTGGCCCAATGTGAGAGGTCTTAGGCATAAACTAAATACGTGAGAAGTGTAAAGACACGAGGTTAGACTCGGCTATGGCGTAAGGCTGCCCGGACCCGACCGGCAAATCCAGCTGCCATAAAAGATAGTCTAATGTGAGAGGTCTTTGCAAAGGTTACGGTCTTAATTAATTAAGAAACACTTAACCAGATAAGCATGTAGTGGGGCATGAGGGGTTAAGTGGGAGCCTTGGGTGGCATGTGGAAATCAAGTAAGTGCTTTGGGTGGCATGTGGAAATCTAGTGGGTTGCCTTGGGTGGCAATAGAAAATACGATTAGAATACTTAACCAAGTGGAAACATGTAATTAAACATGATTAAAGGGTTAAGTGGGATGTACTAGAAAAAGGGACAAGCTTAGGTGGGTAGCTTGTGGGGGCCCATTTCAACCAGTAACCCATATGTATCTTATTGGGCTCGACCCATGTCGAGGACGGGACACGCGTACTGGGCTTGACTATAAGAGGCCAAAAACGGGTTAGCGGTGGCAACGCAAGTCCAACGGGTTTCATATGCGTGTGTGGACCCAAGCTGGTAGGTAAGACGTTGTTGCATCGTGTAGGTATAAGCCGTGCACCGTTGGTTGTATCGGGTTGCCACTTTGGGGAGTGATACACCCCACTGTGGGGCCAGCACGGGTATCTACGTTAGGGAGCCGATCGCTTGGGGAGTAGTGGGTACACCTAGTGGAGATAGGGGCAGACGGCACCTATGTGGTCAGCTAGGGGTACACGAAACTACTAGTTATATTTTCTAAGTCCTTGGGTGGGATCAACCTTTAAATAGGAATGACTGGTGTGGTGCAGTTAGTAATTACCCTTGGGTGGGTAGATGCGTCTTTATCCGATATCTTAGTTTATCCTATGTCTAGTTGGCTGCTTAGTGTAGTCATTTATCCCCAGTCATTACCGTACCAAGTTTATATCATACCCTAATTACTTTAATGATTGTACTGTTAAAGTTATAGGACTCACTCAGACTTATGTCTGACCCCGTTGTTTTTATCTTTTTCCCAACCCTCAGGTCCTTAGGTTGGGCCTAGTACAAGTGGGCTTTGATCAGATCGCTTATCTATCTTTTGGAGCTTGGACCGTTGATGTAAAGCTCGGCTTATCTTTTCTTTTCTTTTATGGCTATTAGTTATGTAGTGGGATTATGTACTTATGTTTTTATCAGGATGGATATTTAGTACTTGACTCTTTTATGGTGTTTTAACTAAACATGTTTACCTTCTGCTGCAATGAAATGATATTTTAGATTTTCAAGTATTATTTATATCTGTCTTGTTGTAATTTTTTTGTTCTATATTCACTTAAAATATTCCACCGAAGTTAAGGCATTCCCTTAGTGAGTGACCTTAGCGGGTGTGGGGTGTTACATGGAGCTTATGCATGAAGAAGAGAAGGGCGCCAATGCTAATAAGGCACCCAAGAAGAAAGGGGATCAAAAGAAATCGCAATAGCAACAACAGAACAAAAGATGCTTTAACTGTAGGACACCAGGCCATCTAAGCAAGGATTGTAGGAAGAAAAATAAGATTGGCTGTTTCCACTGTGGCGAAGCGGGACATCTGATTAAGGACTGCCCAAGGAAAGGGCAGAGGGCAGGGCCTACCTCGGGAGGACAGGTGCAGCCTCTTATGGAAGCAGGGAAGGCAAGGGAGCAAGTTCAGGCTCTCGTGGTCCCACCGCTGCAAGAACGATGTAGAACGATTTCCGTTGAAAGTTTAGTTTTTCTGTTTGATCATCCTGTCTGTACTTTATTCGATTCTGGCGCATCACATTCGTTTATCTCTACATCATTAGTTGAAACACTGCACCTAAATACTAGTTTAGTTACAGATCCCTTAGTAGTCTCAAATCCTATTGGTGGTTCAGCTCATCTTTCTATGATTTGTCGGGATTTGAGAGTGTCTATCTTGGGCGTTGGGTTTGAATGCAACGCCTTTGTTCTTGGCTTCATGGGCTACGGCTTGATTCTAGGTATGGATTGGCTAACTAGATACGGGGCCATCCTAGATTGTGAAAGAAGGGTAGTTAGATTGTTGACTCGTTGTGGAATGACCCTTGATATTTCTTGTGACCGTAGAGGTCCAGTAATGCTTAGCTACCTAGAATCCCTTGACGCATCCAATGATGATTTACATTCTGTTCGTATAGTCCGTGAATATGTTGATGTCTTCGATGAGATGAGGGGTCTACCCCCAAAACGTGAGATAGACTTTCGAATATATCTAGTAGATAATGTAAAGCCAGTTGCATTGCCAGTGCGCCACATGGCTCCAAGAGAGAGAAGAGAACTCAGTAAGCAGATGAAAGAATTGCTTGAGAAGGGATTCATAAGAGGTAGTATATCAGAGTGGGGTGATCCAGTAGTATTTGCCATGAAGGCAGATGGGTCCCTTAGATTTTGTGTGGACTATAGAGAACTTAATAAGCTTACTAATAAGAATAGGCACCCACTGCCGAGGATTGACGATCTCTTCGATCAGTTAGTTGGCGCCTCAGTGTTTTCGCAGTTGGACTTAGCCACGGGTTTCCATCAGTTGAGAGTGGCCGAGGATAGCATAGACAAGACTGCCTTTAGGACTCCGGACGGCTTCTTCGAGTGGCTTGTGATGCCCTTCGGTTTAACAAACGCCCCCGCATACTTTGTTGACTTGATGAGTAGGGTGTTTAGGGAGTACCTTAATAACTTCGTGGTAGTCTTTGTGGACGACATCTTGATCTTTTCTAAGAGCGAGGAAGAGCATGCCTACATCTTAGGGAAGAGTTGGAGACCCTTCGAGCACATAGCCTTAAAGCTAAATTTTCTAAATGTCACTTTTGGAGGAAGGAAGTGCGATTCTTAGGGCACGTTGTTTCCAAAGAAAGGATAGTTGTGGATCCCGCGAAGGTAGTGGCCATCCAAGATTGGAAGGTCCCTAAAAATGCTACCGAGGTGAGGAGATTCTTAGGGTTAGCTGGCTACTATAGGAAGTTTATCAAAGACTTTGCAAAAATATTAGCCCCATTAACACGCTTGATGAAGAAGAACCTAGTTTTCACATGGGACATAAATTGTGATGATGCGTTCCAACGTTAGTGTTGCCAGATGGGAGTAAACCATTTACAGTTTATACCGATGCTTTTGGGATAGGACTAGGCGCAGTCTTAATCCAAGAGGGAAGGGTAATAGCCTATGGAGGAAGGCAGTTGAGAGTGCATGAGAGAAATTACCCTACACATGACCTAGAGCTGGCCGCTATTGTTTTGCACTTAAGTCTTGGCGCCATTATCTTCTTGGCGAGAAATTCAAATTGTTCACTGACCACAAATCGCTAAAATACTTGTTCTCTCAGAAGGACTTGAACTTAAGGCAGCAAAGGTGGATGGAATTCTTAGCGTCCTACGATTTCGAGATAGCATATACCCTTGGCAAGGGTAACGTGGTGGCAGGCGCCTTAAGTAGGAAAAGGTTATCCTTGAGTCTGTTGTTTGTTGAGTGGCGAAGCTTAGAGTTCATCTCTACGTTTGACTTTAGACCTTCCATTGACTTCGTACCTGGTTTGCTAGCATCCTTAGAGGTCAGACCTACGCTTTTAGGACGGATTGGTGAGGCACAACGAGATGACCCACAGTTGGTTGAGTTAGTAGAGAAGCTCAAAAGGGGGGAGTCATCGAGCCATCTCAGTAGGTATATCCTAGATGATAAGGGTTGGTTACGTAGGGACAGTAGACTTTGTGTACCACGGGACGAGAATTTGAGGAAGGCCATTCTTGATGATGCACATCGTTCGAAGATGACCATCCATCCCGGCGGGGACAAGATGTACATGGACATGAGACGAGTTTACTTTTGGGCCGGTATGAAGAGGGATGTGGCTGAGTTTGTCGCTAGATGCTTGGTGTGCCAACAAGTAAAAGCAGAGCAAAAGAAGCCCGGTGGGTTGCTTCACCCATTGGAGGTCCCACAATGGAAGTGGGAAAGTGTCTCGATGAACTTTATTGATGGGTTACCGAGATCGAGGAAGGGTAATACAGGGATTTGGGTCGTTGTAGACAGACTTACTAAGAGCGCCCATTTCATTCCTAGGAAGAGTAAGAGGACTGCTCCATGGTTAGCCTCCGTATACATTCGAGAGATAGTTCATTTGCACGGTGTTCCTTCTAGCATAGTGAGCGACCGCGATCCTATTCTTACTAGCGAGTTTTGGAAGAGCTTGCAAGAGGCGGTAGGGACTCAGTTATGTTTGAGCACCGCATATCATCCTCAGACGGACCGCCAGACCGATAGGGTGAATCGTATTCTAGAGAACCTATTGAGGTTGTGTGTCTTAGTTAGACTTCGGAGGTACATGGGAGGAACATCTTCCTTTGGTGGAGTTCGCATATAATAATAGCTTTCAGTTTAGCATTGGCATGGCACCGTTCAAGGCTCTTTATGGACGGTCGTGTCGTTCGCCTACATGTCGGTGGGAATATACAGATAAGATCTTGCTTGGGCCCGATATGATTAGAGAGATTTCGGAAAAGATCGATTTGATTCGAAGGGAGATGAAGACGACGCAAGATAGGCAGAAATCTTATGCGGACAAGAGGAGGACAGATCTTGAGTTTGATATTGGGGACATGGTTTTTGTCAAGGTGTCTCCATTACGGAATGTTGTTCGCTTTGGGTCCGTTGGGAAGTTAGCACCAAGGTTCGTAGGGCCATTTCCTATTAAGGAGAGGATTGGATAGATGGCGTATAGAGTGGAGTTGCCCGAGAGACTTAGTGGTGTACACGATGTATTCCATGTATCACATTTGAGGAAGTGCTTACATGAGACCACGGAAGTGGTAGAGCCGAGCTTGCTTAGAGAGGTGGATATAGATCTTGATGCGACGATTCGACGAGCTCCTACGTGCATTCTTGGGTCGGAGATTAAGAAGTTGAGGAATCGAGAGGTCAAGCTAGTCAAAGTGCAATGGGGAGATGATGAGAGCAACACTACTTGGGAGACTGAAGAGAAGATGCGTTCATTGTACCCTTTTCTTTTCGAGGGTATGTCTTTTAATTTCTCCTTTATTACTTAGCTTGTACTTGTTTTATCTTTAGTATGTCCTCTCGCTAGTATCTTTGACCTTTAGATAGGGTAGTCCTATAGTTGAAACATGTGTTTGGGACATGTTATGTATGATGGATGCATGTGGATGCAAGTGGTTGCTAGTGGTTGCTCGTGGATACATATACACACACTTTAGGCACTAGATCGGCTCAGTCACTTCATATTGCATATTGCATATAAATGTGTGTACATATTTAAGTTACTGGATGTATAATAGTTATACTATCATATGGATGCTGCATTTTGGTGAATGGTTGTGCACACATGTAGAAATAATATGTATTGATAGGATTCTTTCGCATACATAATGGACGCATGGCACTATCATGGTTTGCATTAAGGAGGTCAACTGAATCAGTAGACCGCCTGATTTTGCATTAGATAAAGAACATATACACACACTTCTTGCATATGTTCATACAGCACTAGGAATTTTATAAGGACAATGGATGCATGTGTTTGATGGTTGAGTAGATGGTTGTTTGGATGTTACGATATGCATTCTCCTTAACTTGGAGATTTCGGGGGCGAAATCCTTTAAGGAGGGGAGAATGTAACACCCCGTAATGTTCAATATTAATGTTCACAAATTAAAGAATAACTAATCTCAGATGTGAGAATTAAGGGAAACGGGTTGCGCCATTGTGCTCGTCTCAGAATTTTGGTTGAGATAGAGTCCGAGTTTGCGTAAATTGGACTTCGTATGAAGAAGTTATGGCGATCGGAAGTTTTAGAAAAATTTAAACAGATTTCAAAAATTCGAATTTCAGAGTCAGATTGGGCTAGGCGGGAAATTTCCCGCTAGGGCCAGGTCGACCTGCCACCTCCCCCCTCCCCCGGGCAGATTTTGTTGATGACGATTTAATGACTGTATGCTGAGTCATTAGGGTTTCTGATTTGGTCTGAATGGCTGGGATTAATTCTGGGTTGATCGGATGGCCTAAATTAATCCTAAACTCTATAAAAACAGTGTAGACTTAAACCCTAAAATCAAATAAAAATTAGAATCATGGCCTCCATGTTGTCACCTTGCAACCTAGAATAGCCGCCACCAATTAGAGAGGAAGAAAAGCTAATCAATTCAATTCTAATCTAAAACCGTAACAAATTGTCTTCTTCAAAGGAAAGCTAAATCAATTTCAGAACTCAGATTTCAGAACTCAAGACCTTCTTTGAGTTGTGAGTTTGATTTCTTTAATAAGATAATTAACAATTTAATTTGGTTGAGTTATGACTTGGGATTATATGGTTATGTTGTGAATCATTGACCGTTATGTTATTATCTATGTTGTAAATCTGTTATGCTACTATCCATGTTGTTATTATCTACGTTGTAAAGCTGTGATGTTATTTTGTAAATCTATGTTAATTATTGGCTTATGTGCAATCAATTCATATGCTAGTTTGGTTATGTTTGTGGAACTAATTCATGTGCTAAGTTATATAAAGTTTAACTTGATAATTCTACATATAAGTTAGGATGTTAATTGAGGCATGGATCATATGCAAGTTAATGAAAATTATATACAACCTTACATGTTTCATGACATCTATTTTATGTGTAAATTGGATTTAAAGTTAGGCTATGACATGTGTGAGTTATACGCTAGTTTACAAAATTTTATATGCTAGTTTACATGTAAGTTTACACCATCATTTATGTTGCATAAATCACATATGCAAGAGTGTGTGTGTGTGTCTATATATATATATATATATATATATATATATCTATATATATATATATATATGTGTTTGAACTATGAATCATGTAATGCAAGTTTGTGACTATTACCTAAACAAGTTTACACCTTTAGGTTTAGATCTATGACATATGTAGTTTTATGCAAGTTTGTGACTTTGACCTATGCAAGTTCTAGATGAAGAACCTCATTCACACATGCAAGTTCACCCCTTATGTTTAGATCTAGTTTTATTTCTATGTATGTTGTGATTCTTTCTCTTTATTCCATAAGTTAGACTATTCGAGTCTAACGTATATTTTACGTTAAACAAACGAACGTACAACGTGGGGCGAAGGGATAATATTAAAAGATTTAATATTGAGAATTGGCATAAATGCCTTAAATGGCATAAAATAAATTTATGATGATAATTGGTGTAATTTTGCATACCATAAATAGATGGACATAATTAAGTCGATTATGGACATAGTTAAATTTGGAATTGATTGATAATTTGAATAGGGGAATTAATTCAAATTGGGGGATAATAAATTATGTGTAATTAATAGCCTAAGCCAAGAGGTTAGGCGCTTTTGTGGTGTAAGACTGCCCGGACCCGCCCGGCAAATCCAGCTGCCACAAATGCCAGTATAATGTTGTTAGACCAAAAATTGGGCCTAACACACAAATGCAGATCGCAGATCACAAAATGCAGAAAAGAGTAAATAAAGAGGAGACACACAGGGTTTTTATAGTGGTTCGGCTGTAGATGTAGCCTACGTCCACTTTATAATCTTATTGTTATACTGACAGACTACAAGAATCAGTTACATGTAAACACACAATCCGTGTGTTAATTGTATTGAAAAGAGAAGAATTTGAGTGTATGAAGGTGCAAAATCCTTGCACTTCAGTAATGGTGGAAGCAGTAAAGAAGGATGGCCAAAAGATCCTTGAAAATGCCTTCAAATGGTGTATTTATAGCCGTTTCCTGAAGGTGGTTCATGGGACACATGGCACGCATCCCAAAAATCTCGAAATGTGGTGGAAAACGTCCAGATATCATCTTCAAATCGTCATGTGACATGTGTAATCAGATCCATGCAAGTTGGAGTGAAAATAGCCTTGAGAATAGGTCAGAACAAGCTGCGCAGGAGCAGGTGCGGGGATCGGATCGTGGTGGGGTACGTGGCACACGATCCAGGGTAATAGGAGCAAGATGTGGCATGAGAATAGGTCAAAACAGGGAGCGTATCTGCAGGTCGGAAGTTCGGATCACGATCATGGGATCGGATCGTGGTCATGAGTCGGATCGTGGTCATGGGTCGGATCGTGATCATGGGTCAGATCGTGATATGGCTATCACGAGCCGAGTCTGGTCGTGAGCAGCATAGTGAAGCTGGAGTGAAGTGCTGGCGATCGGGTCGGATCGTGAGATGTACCACGGATGGTTCGTGGTCTGAGGAGGGCGATCCGATGAGGGGCGATCCGAGGGTGCGTGATCCATACTTCGATTGTGTGCTGCTTCGCTGCTTTATCCAGGAAATTGCCAGATTACACCAGTTTACGGAAACGGGCATAACTTTCAAACCGTAAGTCCGATTGAGCCAAACCGAAGCTCAAACTGAAGCTAACTCAGAGATCTACAAATGTTACAGAGCTTAGCTCTGTAATCGCTGTTTTCGGGCCCAAAAGAGGTCGTCTGATAGGAGTTTCGGGCCTGTTTATGTTGAGGATGTGATTTTGACCAAATCTCTCAATGTCTTCTGACGTCGTTTCTATCGCTCGAGCATGTTATCATTCAGGAATTCCATGTGTGACAGCTTTTGCCAAAAAATGTGTCAACAAATGCGGGAGGTCTTAGGCATAGATTAAATGCGTAACAGTTATACAGACACGAGGTTAGGCTCGTCTGTGGTGTAAGACTGCCCAGACCCACCCGACAAATCCAGCTGCCACAAATGCCAGTCTAATGTGGGAGGTCTTTACAAGGTTACGGTGTTAATGAATTAAGAAACACTTAACCAGATAAGCATGTGGTGGGGAATGGGGGTTAAGTGGGTGCCTTGGGTGGCTTGCGAAATATGATTAGAAACACTTAACCAAAATTGAAACATGTAAGTGAACATGAATAAGAAGAGGGTTAAGTGGGATGTACTAGAGGGGACCAAGCTTAGGTGGATAGCTTGTGTCAATAATGGGGACCCGTTTCAACCAGTAACCCATAAGTATCTTTGTGGGCTCGACCCAAGTCGAGGACGGGACACACATAGTGGGCTTGACTGTAAGAGGCCAAAACGGGTTAGCGGTGGCAACGCAAGTCCAACGGGTTCATGTGTGTGTGGGCCCGGGCTGGTAGGTAAGACGTTGTTGCATCGTGTAGGTATAAGCCGTGCATTGTTGGTGGTATCGGGTTGCCACTTTGGTGAGTGATACACCCCACTGTGGGGCTAGCACGGGTATCTACGAGTTAGGGAGCTGATCGCATGAGGGTATTGGGTACACCGAGTGGAGATAGGGGCAGGCGGCACCTATGAAGGCAACTAAAGGTACACGAAACTACCATTATCATTATTTAAGTCTTGTAGGTGGGATCAACCTTTAGGGTGTTTGGTGTGGTGCAGTGTAGTAATTATCTTATAGCGACTAGGTGTGCCTTTTACGTTATCTTTGTTCATCTTATTTCCTTTAGTTTGCTCTGCCATACCCAATTGTTCACAGTCATTTCCTTATTTTCCAACTTATGCCTTAGCCTAGTTATTTTGGTAATTATATTGTTAAATTTATTGCACTCGCCAGACTTTATGTCTGACCCCCTTTTGTTTCCACCTCTTTTCTTCCTTTTCCCCCCAGGTGCTCAGGGTGGAACTCGCACCAGTGAAGCTTGATTTTGGACAGCTGTATCTATTGCTTTTAGAAGTTGCTTGGATCGCTAAAGTAAAAGTTCAGCCTATCTTATTTATGGCTATTTTGTGTTGGGGTTATGTCTTTCAATTCATGTACTCTGATTTAGTCAAGATGGATATTATGTACTTTGACTCTGGTTTTTGATGATGTAATCAAACCTATGTGTTTACCGCTGCAATGAATAAAATTTTAAATTTTTAAGTACTATTTATATCTGTCTTGTTGTTAAGTTTCTGTTCTATACGCACTTAAAACGCTCCATAGAAGTTAATGCATTCCCTTTGTGAATGCATTCCCTTTGTGAGTGACATTAATGGATGTAGGGTGTTACATTTTGTTTTTTATTTGATTAGTTGAGATTTATAATGAACGCTCTTCCTCTTAAGATGATATTATATTTTTAGCCAATTATTTCATCACTATTTTAATTTCTTTATCCTTTTGATGATAGCAAAAGGGGGAGAATGGGTTAATATTTGGTTTATGAGTGAATATTCTATAAATATTTTAATATTGAAGATTTACTGAAAATTTATTCAAAATATTCTTTTCACTCATGCACATATCTAGGGGAAGTTCTGTTGTAAGGGAAGCATACAAATAGAGGGAGTTCAACAATTCATTGTCAAACACATTTATTATATTCAAATCATATTATTTGATTTTCATCATTAGAAGGGGGAGATTGTTGTATGTAACAATGCTATGATTTGTGTTTGATGATTACAAACAAATATATATTATTTTAAATGTGTTTGTTATTGTACTATTACAATACATCACAGACAAGAATATAATATTTATATTTAAATGGCACGGGAATTCAAATATTCAAACAGTATTTTATTTAAATATAATACTTTATTTCAATATCTCAACAGTACATATTTCATAACTCCACTATTTGTACATCTATGTAAATACAATACATTTCATATTCAATTTCATATACACATCAGTTCCTCACTACAGATTCACTCAGCTCACTCATTTACAAACTCAGTTACTATCATTCACTTATGTCTTTTGTCATCTACAAGCTTCATTATTAGTCCACTCATGTCAATTCAGTCTAGTTGCTTTCCTGTCACAGTAGAAACACACACATATAGTAATCTAAAATAGAAATATTTTATATTCTAGCTGATATAATTTTTACTTTAAAAATTTATTTTCCTTAGAATTTTTTGGTGTGTTTCTCATCATTTTTCATGACTTGATCTGATTTCTTTGGACATCCATCTACGTCTAGACAACTTGTGATGAAACACCCCACCTCCTTTAAGGTCACTCACAAAGAGAATGCCTTAACTTCGGTGGAGCATTATAGGTAAAAGATGCAGATAAATTACAAGACAGACAAATAAGCAGTGGAAAAATAAAGTCATTTTGTAAACAATATGGTTCAGTCAAGCTTTTACAATAGTTGTCTCAATCATACTTAAAAGTAATACACAGAACTTCTGTCTTGATCTAAAACTTCCAAAATAAAAGAAGCATAAAAACCACAATGATATTCCCCAATAAAGCATGAACCAGCCATAGCAGTGGAAGAGAGGGTCCAAAGCAATACATCGACTATCTTCGAGCTTGGAAAAAAACTGAGCTAAGTGGTAATATTTCTTCCCTGTGAACTTGGGGGGGGGGGGGGGACGGAAGAAAAGAGGGAAAATAGAACTAGGTCAGACATAAGTCTGGTAAGTTCAGTGACTTTCAGCATATAAACAGGCAAAAGTATCATGACATGAATAAACTGAATATAAGACAATACCATGATAACATGGATAACAAGATAACATAGGATAAGCATAAGGTACAATAAGGCAAGATAAACTGAATGAGCTTCTACTCTTTCTCTGCTTCGCTACTACCCTGTTATTCTGATTTTTATATCTCTGCACCACCTAACTAGTGTCCCAACTAGTAATCTATATAAAATGATCATATGATAACGTGATCCCAATCCCCGTAATTGTGGTATCCTTCAGGTGTACATCTGTCATGAGGATTTCACCTCGGTCTACCTAATTGCCATGAACATTTTAGATGTACACTTACTACCCTATCGATCGCGGGGATTGGGATCATGTTATCCACCAACTCGATATGTACATAACCACTCCTGCACATTATGTCATATTGGTTAAGTGTTGTCCATTCATGTTAACTTAACTCACCCACTCATCGTGTCATGTTGGTTAAGTGTTTCTTATTAATTTAACCTCGTTCGTTCGTCAAGTTATATTAGTTAAGTGTTTTCTTGTTAACTTAACCCCATGTGTTCATCATGTTGTATTGGTTAACTGTCATCAATCAATTAAAGTTAACTTAACCTACCTACTTGTCAGGTTACTTTGGTTAAGTGTTGCCTTCTTGTGTCAACTTAACCCTACCACAAATCAAGTTATATTGGTTAAGTGTTAACTTAACCCTTTCCATTTATCATGCTATACCGGTTAAGTGTTTCCTATTAACTTAACCCTAGTCATCCATCTTGTTATACTGGTTAAGTGTTTCTCATTACTTAACCCTACTCATTCATCTTGTCCATTAGCATTAATTGATTTATTAATGCACCAACCTCTCACATTAGATATGTGTTGTTGCGGTTACTGGATGTGTCGGGCGGTTCCAGGAAGTTTTACACCACAACCCAATCTAACCTCGGGTTTTTCTTGGGCATGATGCACTAACTTCTCACATTAGATAGGTGTTGTTGTGGTTACTGGATGTGTCGGGCGGTTCCGAGCAGTTTTACACCACAACTCAATCTAACCTCGGGTTAGGCATATTCATCTTTTCACTAATTTACATATTTATAGATTATATGTAAATTATTCACAACTGTTGTCAATTTCACATGGTGCCACATTTTCCATAAATGTCCATGTCTATATTTATATGCTAATTATCCCAACCAGTCATATTCTGTAACACCCCACCTCCGCCAGGGTGGCTCTTGCAAGCACTCTAACTTTGGAGGGGCGTTTGAATCAGGTAAACATGCATAATGATATATCAAGGCAGAACAAGAACATATGTATATATGTAAACAGAGTAAATAACATAGATGAAACAGCGGAAGATTTTAAACCATTTCAAAACAAGTCTGGTACAACATAATGTCAATTTTCCAAATAAATAAGTCTAGTACATAAAACTGGAAGCTGAAAAGGAAAACATAAAGTAGCTATCCCCAAAGTGGAAAACCATAGCAAGCTCAAATCCAAAGCATACGTGAGCTATCCAAGAAAAGAAGCTAAGATCCAAGCTAAGTACCGGTATTCCCACCCTGTAAACCTGGGGGGGAAACGAAAGAAAAGAGGTGAAAGAAAACAGGTCAGTCAAAAAGACTGAGTAAGCCCTACTACAATCAATGTAAACTGATAAAGTTAACTGGCATGAGCAGCAGGTATGAACATAGGGATAACAACATACTAGCATGTTGATTAACTAACAAGGCAGATAAAGGTGTCATCGCATAATCCGGTTTAAGGTTTTGCACCACAGGTGTGCTAACATTCTAACATGTCATGTATAATCCAGAATTTATCCCTTGGCCCAAACTTGGCCCAGTATCAGGTGTTTGACTCAAACCAAGATCTAACTTCTTGGTACCAATTCTAGTATAACAGGATTAGGTGTTACCCCAATGTTCACATCGAAACAGGACGGAACAGAATGGTCCATACAGAAATAGAGTTTGGGAAAAATGGGCTTTTACCATCCCAACAGATAAAGTACAGAAACGGAATGCTAACAATAATGGGCCTTTACCACCCTAACAGATGAAGTACAGAAACGGAATACTAACTATAATGGGCCTTAACCACCCTAATAGAACGGTACCACGCAGAAACAGACGGGTGTTGCCACCCAACAAAACAGACGGTACCAACAGAATCAGACAGAACTAAGTGTACCCTAAATCCTACCCAAGCGATCGGCTCCCTAATACATAAATATCCTGTGTCGGCCCCACGATAGGGTGTATCACTCCCTAAAGTGGCAACCAATTGGCACAGGCATATTTACAGATGTCACGGCGTCTTACATCCTCAGAGGCAGACCGGGATCCATGCACGCACATGACCCGGTTGGAACGCACCATCAACATCCATCGCCATTATCAGAATGAACCACTTATAATTAGTTCAGTAAGCGTGCCCGGACCCTACCTACAGTTGGGTCAAAGTTTTGATACCAGAAAGGGTTACTGACTAATATGGGTCCCAAACAACAAATGACACAAGTATTCCCCCTTGTGTCCCCAGACTATCAGATTCAGATTAACTTATTGACAGAGTTCAGACATACTAAGTTCAGACGATTAATTTTCAGACTAATGGATCAGATAACAGATTTACAAACTTGCCTAACTTAGTGTGGGTCCTACAGATCCGCAAAACAGGTTCGTTTAATTTATCAACCAAGTTGGTTTATCCAGACCAGATAACAAATTGGTTCTCAGCCTTACCAAATTTGTAACACCCCACGTCCATTAATGTCACTCACAAAGGGAATGCATTAACTTCCATGGAGGTTTTAAGTGAATATAGAACAGTAAAATTACAACAAGACAGATATAAAATAGTACTTGGAAATTCAAAAACTTTATTTCATTGTAGCAGAAGTCAAAACATGTTTGATTACATCATAACACCATATTCAATGTCAAGTACAATATCTATCTTGATAAAACAAGTACATAATCTCATTACATGAATAGCCATTAAAAAGAAAGATAACAAGCTGGACTTTACTTCAGCAGTCCAAGCTTTCCAGAAGATAAGCGATCCAACTAGACTCCACTAGAACTTGGCCCAACCTGCGGACCTGAAGGGAGAAAAAGGATGGAAAAGAGGGGGTCAGTCTGGTGAATATGATAATTCTACAATACTATTACCAAAATAACTGGACTAAGGCATAAGCTGGAAAACAAGAAAATGTCTATGAAGAGCAGATTAAGGACATAGACAATCGCTAAAGGCAACGTTATAGGCGCTCCTAAATACTAAAGGATAAACACTATACTGCACCACACCAGTCACCCTAAAGATTCATCCCACTTAGCTTCACTTAGAAACTTTCCCAATGGCTTTACGTACCCCTAGCTGACTACATAGGTGCCGCCTGCCCCTATCTCCACTAGGTGTACCCTACTTCCCATTATTCGATCGGCTCCCTAACTCGTAGATACCCGTGCTGGCCCCACAGTGGGGTGTATCACTCCCCTAAAGTGGCAACCTGATACAACGGACATGCACGGCTTATACATACACGATGCAACAACGTCTTACCTACCAGCCCGGGTCCACACACGCATATGAAACCCGTTGGACTTCCGTTGCCACCGCTCCCTGTTTTGGCCTCTTATAGTCAAACCCAGTATGCGTGTCCCGTCCTCGACTTGGGTCGAGCCCACAAAGATACGTTTTGGGATACTGGTTGAAATGGGCCCCCACTATTTACCACAAGCATTCCACCTAAGCTTGTCCCCATTAGTCCATCCCACTTAACCCACTTAGTCATGTTCATTTACATGTGTGTTTGGTTAAGTCTAATCGTATTTCAAATGCCTCTAAAGGCAACCACCAAATTCCTCATGCCACCCAAGGCACCTACTTAACCCCCATGTCCCACCTTACATGATTATCTGGTTAAGTATTTCTTAGTTCATTAAGGCCATAACCTCATAAAGACCTCTCACATTAGACTGGCATTTATGGCAGCTGGATTTGCCGGGCGGGTCCGGGCAGTCTTACACCATAAAAGAGTCTAACCTCGTGTCTTTACAACTGTTATGCTTTAGTTTGGGCCTAGGACCTCTCACATTGGGCCGACATTTGTGACTACTGGATTTGCCGGGCGGGTCCGGGCAGGTTTACATCACAAACGGGTCCAATCCTCGTGTCCTAAGCATTGATTATTAATAATAATCCACTTTTCCCCAATTTTAATAATTCCCTACTTGAATTATTAATTACTTCCAATTTTTAACAATGTCCATAATTGACTCAATTATGGACATTCATTCATGGTATGCAACATCTTACAAAATTGCACCCAATTTATTAATTCCTAATATTACCCCTACCCCACGTTTGAACGTTTATTCGCAAAATATATGTTAGACTCGAATAGCCTAACTCATAGCATAAAAGAGATTATCATAATAACAACATGTATATGTGACCAAATGAATCATAATAAAGGGTGAAACTTGCATGTGTCCAACTTGCATAGATTATACATGTCATGGACCTAAAGGTGTCAACTTGTTCAAAATTCACCTAATATGATCTCAATCAATTTTCATAAACTTACATATGAACATGTGTGAATCAACATCATCTAATTTTTTAACAACATGGTTTTATATGGGTACACCTAACTCAATAGGCAAATTCCCATAATCAAGTTTTATTTAATTATAGTTTCAAGTTTATGGGTACACCTAACCTAATAGGCAAATTCCCATAAACAAGATCCATTTAAATTAAGAAAAAAAAACATAACTTTAAGCATGATCCAACAACATGATTTTTCAACATAATATAGCATGATTTATAACATGGCATAGTATGATAGTATAACATAGCTTGACATGATTCTCAACATAGCATAAGAGAATTTACAACATAGCATGACATAGCATATATAATTTACATCATACGACAACATAATAACATAATAAGAGATCCACAATATATAGAATTTACAATTACAAATCACATCACTTTCTTGTGATCCATTCATAACTGAGTCAAATTAGTTTGTAATAGTCTTGTGAGAATCATCATACTCACCAACAAAAGAAAAGAATTAGAGAAAGAGAGATCTTTTGATTTGATTTGTGTAGATTTAGTTGTAGATGATTAGGCTTCCTCTTCTTAGTTTGTGACGGCTATGCTGAACTCCATGGCAGCAGCATGACGGTAGCTTCTCTAATTTTACAAGTGATTTAGGTCTAGGGTCTACCCACTTATTTATAGATTTTAGAATTCATTCTAGGCCATTAGATTTAACCTAGAAATAACCGCAGCCGTTCAGACAAGATGTGGTTTACCTTGTTGACTCAGCAATGAGTCAGAAGTGACTCAGCAAACACTCAGCATATTAATAAACTTCTATTCATGTCGTAAATATATATATATATATATTTTCTACAATGTACATATTAGATACATCCCCCCCTTTTACACACTTATTATTGTTTTTTTATATACATATTAGATACATCCCCTCTCTTACACACTTATTAATATTTTTATATTCATATTAGATACATCCCCTCTCTTACATACTTATTAATATTTTTATATTCATAATAGATACATCCCCTCTCTTACATACTTATTAATATTTTTATATTCATATTAGATACATCCCCTCTTCTACACACTTATTATTATTTTAGCAACTTTAGTGTTAATAGAAAATTCGGGGTGTTACATTCTCCCCTCCTTTTAGGATTTCGTCCCCGAAATCTTCAAGTCTGGAAGAATGTATATCCTACCATCCAAACGTCCATCTACTCATCCATCATACACAGGCATCCATTGTCCTTACAGACTTCTAATGCTTTCATGTTTAAATGCACAGTGTGTGTATATGTCCGTATCTAATGCAAAATCAGGCGGTCCACTGATTCAGTTGGCCTCCTTAATGCAACTATGATCGTGCCATGCATCCATTATGTATGCAAAAGATTCTTAATGCTACATAATACTTCTATATGCGTGCACAACCATCATCTGAATGCAGCATCCACATGATAATACAACCATCGTTCATCCATTTTACTAAATACATCCATATATATGCAATATGCAATATGTAGTGACTGAGCCGATCTAGTGCCTAAAGTGTGTGTATATATGCATCCACGAGCAACCACTAGCAAACACTTGCATCCATTTTGCATCCATCATACATAACATGTCTCAAACACATGTTTCAACCATAGGATTATCCTAACTAAAGGTCAAAGATACTAATGAGAGGACATACTAAAGATAAGATAAGATAAGCTAAGCGATAAAGGAGAAATTAAAAGACATACCCTCAAAAAGAAAAGGGTACAACGAACACATCTTCTCTTCTGTCTCCCAAGTTGCGTTGCTCTCATCATCTCCCCATTGCACTTTAACCAGTCTGACCTCTCGATTCCTCAACTTTTTGATCTCCGACCCAAGAATGCATGTAGGAGCTCGTCTAATTGTTGCATCACGCTCTATTTCCACCTCTTTAAGCAAGCTCGGCTCTACCACCTCCGCGGTCTTGTGCAAACACTTCCTCAAATGTGATACATGGAATACGTCGTGTACTCCACTAAGTTTCTCAGGCAACTCCACCCTATATGCCATCTTCCCAATCCTGTTTTTTTACAGGAAACGGCCCTACAAACCTTGGTGCTAATTTCCCCACGGACCCAAAGCGAACAACATTCTGTAACGGAGATACTTTGATAAAAACCATGTCCCCAATGTCAAACTCAAGATCTGTCCTCCTCTTATCAGCATACGATTTCTGCCTATCTTGTGCTGCTTTCATCCTCCTTCGAATCAACTCAATCTTCTCCGAGGTTTCCCTAACCATATCGGGCCCAAGTAGGATTTTATCGGTAGATTCCCACCAACATGTAGGCGAACGGCAAGGCCTTCCATAAAGAGCTTCGAAAGGTGCCATGCCAATACTAGACTGAAAGCTATTATTATATGCGAATTCTACTAACGGAAGGTGCTCTTCCCATGTACCCCCAAAGTCTAGGATACAAAGCCTTAAAAGATCCTCTAGAATGCGATTCACCCTCTCGGTCTGGCCGTCTGTCTGAGGATGATATGCGGTGCTCAAACATAGCTGAGTCCCTACCACCTCTTGTAAACTCTTCCAAAATTCGCTAGTAAAGATGGGGTCACGGTCGCTTACTATACTAGAAGGAATACCGTGCAAACGAACTATCTCCTTAATGTATACAGAAGCCAACCACGGAGCAGTCCTCTTACTTTTCACGGGAATAAAATGGGCGCTTTTAGTAAGTCTATCTACTATAACCCAAATCCCCGTGTTACCCTTCCTTGATCTTGGTAATCCATCCACAAAATCCATTGAGATGCTTTCCCATTTCCATAGTGGAACTTCTAATGGGTGAAGCAACCCACCGGGTTTCTTTTGTTCTGCTTTAACTCGTTGGCACACCAAGCATCTAGCGACGTACTCGGCCACATCCTTTTTCATACCGGCCCAAAAGAAAACCCGCTTCATATCTTTGTACATCTTATCCCCGCCGGGATGAATGGTCATTTTTGAGCGATGAGCATCATCAAGAATGGCCTTCCTTAAGTCTTCGTCTTGTGGTACACAAAGTCTATTATCCCTTCGTAACCAACCCTTATCGTCTAGGGTATACCTACGAAGATGGCTTGACGACTCCCCCCCTTTGAGCTTTTCTACTATCTCAACCAACTGTGGGTCGTCTCGCTGTGCCTCACCAACCCGTCCTAGAAGTGTAGGTCTAACCTCCAAGGATGCTAACAGACCGGGTACTAAGTCAACGGAGGGTCTAAAGTCAAACATAGAGATGAATTCTAAGCTTTGTCGTTCAACAAACAACGGACTCAAGGACAACCTTTTCCTACTTAAGGCGTCTGCCACCACGTTACCCTTGCCCGGGGTATATGCTATTTCAAAATCGTAGGAGGCTAAGAATTCCATCCACCGTTGCTGCCTTAAATTCAAATCCTTCTGAGAGAATAAGTATTTTAATGATTTGTGGTCAGTGAACAGTTCGAATTTCTCACCAAGAAGATAGTGACGCCAAGACTTAAGCGCGAAAACAATTGCGGCTAGCTCTAAGTCATGCGTGGGGTAATTCTTTTCATGAACCCTCAACTGCCTTCCACCATAGGCTATTACTCTTCCCTCTTGCATGAGGACCGCGCCAAGTCCCGTCCCACAAGCATTAGTATAGATGGTAAACAGTTTATTCCCGTCTGGCAGCACTAAGACTGGGGCTGAAGTTAAGGCTCTCTTTAAACGTTGGAACGCATCATCGCAATCTTTGTCCCACGTAAAAACCAGGTTCTTCTTCGTTAACCGTGTTAATGGAGCTGATATTTTTGCGAAGTCTTTGATAAACTTCCTATAATAGCCAGCCAACCCCAAGAAACTTCTTACTTCGGTTGCATTTTTAGGGACCTTCCAATCTTGGATGGCCACCACCTTTGCGGGATCCACTGCTATCCCTTCTTTGGAAACCACGTGCCCTAAGAACCGTACTTCCTCCCTCCAGAAGTGACACTTAGAAAATTTTGCCTTAAGGTTATGCGCTCGAAGGGTTTCCAACACTTCCCTAAGATGTAGGGAGTGCTCTTCTTTATTCTTAGAAAAGACTAAGATGTCATCCACAAAGACTACCACGAATTTGTTAAGGTATTCCCTAAACACCCTACTCATCAAATCAACAAAATATGCAGGGGCGTTTGCCAAACCAAAGGGCATCACTAGCCATTCATAGAATCCGTCAGGAGTCCTAAAAGCAGTCTTATCTATACTATCCTCAGCCACTCTCAGTTGATGAAAGCCAGTGGCTAAGTCCAACTGCGAAAACACTGAGGCGCCAACTAACTGATCAAAGAGATCGTCAATCCTCGGCAGTGGGTGTCGGTTCTTTTTAGTAAGCTTGTTTAGTTCTCTATAGTCCATACAAAGTCTAAGAGACCCATCCGCCTTTGTGGCAAAAACTACTGGAGCACCCCACTCCGATATACTACGTCTTATGAACCCCTTCTCAAGCAACTCCTTTACTTGCTTATTGAGTTCCCTCCTTTCACGAGGAGCCATGTGGCGCACTGGCAAAGATACGGGTTTAGCATTATCCACAAGATAAATTCGAAAGTCTATCTCCCGCTTTGGAGGTAAGCCCTTCACCTCCTCAAACACATCCGGATATTCCCGGACCACTTCTACCGATCGCAGGTTCTCTACAGACGCGTCAAGCGATTCAAGATAACTCAGCATAACGGAATTTATGGGATTACAAAAGATGTCGAGAGCATTACCAAGGCGAGTCACAAGCCTAACTACTCTCCTTTCACAATCAAGAATGGCCCTATTTCTAGACAACCAATCCATTCCTAAAATTAGCCCATAGCCCGTGAAGCCCAATACATAAGCATCACATCTAAATTCAACGCTAAGTATAGAGATTTTCAAATCCAAACATATCATGGTCAAATGAGCCGAACCCCCAATTGGATTTGAAACGACCAAGGGATCCTCTACTAAACTGGTGTTCAAGTGCAGTGATTCAACTAATGATGCAGAGATAAACGAATGAGATGCGCCAGAATCGAATAAGGTACGGACAGGATGATCAAACAGAAAAACTAAGCTTTCAACAGAAATTGTTCTACCTCTTTCTTGCAGCGGTGGGGCCGCAATAGCCTGAACTTGCCCCCTTGCCTGCCCTGGTGCCATAAGAGCCTGCACCTGTCCTCCCGAGGTAGACCCTGCCCTCTGCCCCTTCTTTGGACAGTCCTTCACTAAATGTCCCGCATCTCCACAATGAAAACAACCAGTCTTCTTTTTCTTTCTACAATCTTTGCTGAGATGGCCAGGCGTCCCACAATTGAAGCATTTCTTCTTCCCTTTGCCATTATTGTTTTTACCACCCGTCTTATTTTGCTGTTGGGGTTTCTTCTGATCCCCTTTCTTTTCAACTGCCTTATCCTCATGCATAAGTGCCATTTCTACTAGCTTTTCAAAGGTGGCTCCCATAGGGATGTGGGTCATAGCCAACCCTTGCAACGGTTCATTCAAGCCTCTAACGAACCTCAAAGCTTTCTTCTCTGGCGTGTTCACCAACTCCAAGCCAAACCTTGCTAACTGATTAAATTTATTGACATATTCCTTTACTGATGAGCTCCCTTGCTTTAGTGCCAGGAATTTTTCCATATTTAAGTTCTCCTCTGCCCTTGAAAGAAACTTTGCCTCAAACCTTCGTCTGAAATCCGCCCATGAATCAACTGGACGTTCCCCGTTAGTGACCTCCCACCAAAACGAGGCCTCTCCCTTCATTAACCAAGCAGCTAAACGGACTTTCCTCACATCTTCCACTTCAAAGATATCCAACAATTCCTCAGTCTCCTTAAGCCAATCTCTGGCCTCCACAAACGTCTCAGTCCCTTGAAAAGTTTTTCCTCCCATAGCCTTGAATTCCTTGCACGTCTTTGCAAAAGTGTCAACACGAGGAGGAGGAGGAATGGGTGCAACTAGGGGTGGAGGAGTATCCGCTGGGCCTGCAGTGGTGGCCCTAGCCTCCAAGTATCTCCTAAACCACCCTGGAATCGTCACTCCTTCTGGGAGATTAAGATCTTCAGCCATGCTGAAACGAAAAAGGAAAGATTCAAAATGGAGAATTCGAAAGATAAAGATAAGGATGTGGCTATTTGGGATTATGTTTTTCATAAAAACTCTCTTTAAATAACATGTTTTTTTTTTTTTTTTGAAAGCACTTCTTCCAAAAATACTTTAGAAAAAAAAATATTTTTCTAAAAAAATTTTTTTATCTGTTCTGGTAACCTTATGCTCTGATACCACGTGTAACACCCCACGTCCATTAATGTCACTCACAAAGGGAAGGCATTAACTTCCATAGAGGTTTTAAGTGAATATAGAACAGTAAAATTACAACAAGACAGATATAAAATAGTACTTGGAAATTCAAAAACTTTATTTCATTGTAGCAGAAGTCAAAACATGTTTGATTACATCATAACACCATATTCAATGTCAAGTACAATATCTATCTTGATAAAACAAGTACATAATCCCATTACATGAATAGCCATTAAAAAGAAAGATAACAAGCTAGACTTTACTTCAGCAGTCCAAGCTTTCCAGAAGATAAGCGATCCAACTAGACTCCACTAGAACTTGGCCCAACCTGCGGACCTGAAGGGAGAAAAAGGATGGAAAAGAGGGGGTCAGACATAAAGTCTGGTGAATATGATAATTCTACAATACTATTACCAAAATAACTGGACTAAGGCATAAGCTGGAAAACAAGAAAATGTCTATGAAGAGCAGATTAAGGACATAGACAATCGCTAAAGGCAACGTTATAGGCGCTCCTAAATACTAAAGGATAAACACTATACTGCACCACACCAGTCACCCTAAAGATTCATCCCACTTAGCTTCACTTAGAAACTTTCCCAATGGCTTTACGTACCCCTAGCTGACTACATAGGTGCCGCCTGCCCCTATCTCCACTAGGTGTACCCTACTTCCCATTATTCGATCGGCTCCCTAACTCGTAGATACCCGTGCTGGCCCCACAGTGGGGTGTATCACTCCCCTAAAGTGGCAACCTGATACAACGGACATGCACGGCTTATACCTACACGATGCAACAACGTCTTACCTACCAGCCCGGGTCCACACACGCATATGAAACCCGTTGGACTTGCGTTGCCACCGCTCCCTGTTTTGGCCTCTTATAGTCAAACCCAGTATGCGTGTCCCGTCCTCGACTTGGGTCGAGCCCACAAAGATACGTTTTGGGATACTGGTTGAAATGGGCCCCCACTATTTACCACAAGCATTCCACCTAAGCTTGTCCCCATTAGTCCATCCCACTTAACCCACTTAGTCATGTTCATTTACATGTGTGTTTGGTTAAGTCTAATCGTATTTCAAATGCCTCTAAAGGCAACCACCAAATTCCTCATGCCACCCAAGGCACCTACTTAACCCCCATGTCCCACCTTACATGATTATCTGGTTAAGTATTTCTTAGTTCATTAAGGCCATAACCTCATAAAGACCTCTCACATTAGACTGGCATTTATGGCAGCTGGATTTGTCGGGCGGGTCCGGGCAGTCTTACACCATAAAAGAGTCTAACCTCGTGTCTTTACAACTGTTATGCTTTAGTTTGGGCCTAGGACCTCTCACATTGGGCCGACATTTGTGACTACTGGATTTGCCGGGCGGGTCCGGGCAGGTTTACATCACAAACGGGTCCAATCCTCGTGTCCTAAGCATTGATTATTAATAATAATCCACTTTTCCCCAATTTTAATAATTCCCTACTTGAATTATTAATTACTTCCAATTTTTAACAATGTCCATAATTGACTCAATTATGGACATTCATTCATGGTATGCAACATCTTACAAAATTGCACCCAATTTATTAATTCCTAATATTACCCCTACCCCACGTTTGAACGTTTATTCGCAAAATATATGTTAGACTCGAATAGCCTAACTCATAGCATAAAAGAGATTATCATAATAACAACATGTATATGTGACCAAATGAATCATAATAAGGGGTGAAACTTGCATATGTCCAACTTGCATAGATTATACATGTCATGGACCTAAAGGTGTCAACTTGTTCAAAATTCACCTAATATGATCTCAATCAATTTTCATAAACTTACATATGAACATGTGTGAATCAACATCATCTAATTTTTTAACAACATGGTTTTATATGGGTACACCTAACTCAATAGGCAAATTCCCATAATCAAGTTTTATTTAATTATAGTTTCAAGTTTATGGGTACACCTAACCTAATAGGCAAATTCCCATAAACAAGATCCATTTAAATTAAGAAAAAAAAACATAACTTTAAGCATGATCCAACAACATGATTTTTCAACATAATATAGCATGATTTATAACATGGCATAGTATGATAGTATAACATAGCTTGACATGATTCTCAACATAGCACGACATAGCATAAGAGAATTTACAACATAGCATGACATAGCATATATAATTTACATCATACGACAACATAATAACATAATAAGAGATCCACAATATATAGAATTTACAATTACAAATCACATCACTTTCTTGTGATCCATTCATAACTGAGTCAAATTAGTTTGTAATAGTCTTGTGAGAATCATCATACTCACCAACAAAAGAAAAGAATTAGAGAAAGAGAGATCTTTTGATTTGATTTGTGTAGATTTAGTTGTAGATGATTAGGCTTCCTCTTCTTAGTTTGTGACGGCTATGCTGAACTCCATGGCAGCAGCATGACGGTAGCTTCTCTAATTTTACAAGTGATTTAGGTCTAGGGTCTACCCACTTATTTATAGATTTTAGAATTCATTCTAGGCCATTAGATTTAACCTAGAAATAACCGCAGCCGTTCAGACAAGATGGGGTTTATCTTGTTGACTCAGCAATGAGTCAGAAGTGACTCAGCAAACACTCAGCATATTAATAAACTTCTATTCATGTCATAAATATATATATATTTTCTACAATGTACATATTAGATACATCCCCCCCTTTTACACACTTATTATTGTTTTTTTATATACATATTAGATACATCCCCTCTCTTACACACTTATTAATATTTTTATATTCATATTAGATACATCCCCTCTCTTACATACTTATTAATATTTTTATATTCATAATAGATACATACCCTCTCTTACATACTTATTAATATTTTTATATTCATATTAGATACATCCCCTCTTCTACACACTTATTATTATTTTAGCAAATTTAGTGTTAATAGAAAATTCGGGGTGTTACAAAATTACTGAATTGATTTGGTTAAGTATAGTTCATCTTAACCCCGTTAAATCACCGAGTTCAGATTGGTTAAGTGTAGGTTAACTTAACCCCGTTAATTTACCGAGTTCAGATTGGTTAAGTATTAAGTGGACCATGACTTAACCCTAATCACGAGGCATTAATTAATTTAATGCGCCTTAACCTCTCACATTAGACCTTGTTGTGGTTACTAGTTAAGCCGGGCGGGTCCGGGTAGCTTTACACCACAACTTGGTCTAACCTCGGGTTCAAGGTACAACATGACCAACTTCTCACATTGGGTCCTATTGTCTGTAGCAACTAGTTAAGCCGGTCGGTTCCGGGTAGGTTTACGCTACAAACTCAACCCAACCTCGAGTTGGCCACACTTATCTTTTCTAAGTGTCATGTCCATCGTGTTTCCAAAACACCTTACAAGTTTTCAAGCAATTGGGTAGACCTAACTTAATAGGTAAATTCCCAATGGGTAGACCTAACTTAATAGGTAAATTCCCAAGCTCATGTTTTTATGTCTTTTAAGTTTACCCAACCCCAAACGCAATCCCATCGCTTACATATCGCAATAGCGCATAAAGGATAGAAAGAGGGAACTTGGCATAATTATGACATAAAAATGTTGAAGCCACAAGTTCAACATGGTGGCATATGAAATGTTCATGTGTTCATACACTTGCATATTACATTTTTAGGCCTCATAAAACCAAACTTGGCATATTCATGATACATGGTGCTAAATGACATGTAGAAATGGCCATAAGTTCGCATTTAGCCTCACATGCAAGTTATCATAAGAGATATGATAACTTACATGTTGCCAAAATGCAACCTTTGGCATAAAGCTTGAAGCTTTATGTTCATAAACCCAAGATAAGCTTGCATAACATGATAACATGAACCAAATGAGCATCCCAAACTTGCATAGCATAACTTGCATATCATATGACAACTTGCATATCAAACTTGCATAACTTAACTTGCATATCATATGACAACTTGCATATCAAACTTGCATAACTTAACTTGCATATCATATGACAACTTGCATATCAAACTTGCATAACATAACTTGCATATCATATGACAACTTGCATATCAAACTTGCATAACATAACTTGAAGAACTTGCATATAGCATCATAGTAAACTTGCATAACACATCATAGTAAACTTGCATATCATACATTTAACTTTAGAGTTTAAGTATGAAAGGAATAGGGCTTACAATGCTTAAGAAGTCACAAAAATATGACAAAGCCCTTATGAAATCAATTAAACCCAAAATGCAAGCAAAACCCTTGAGCCAAAATGATCAAGACTCTTTCTTTATGATGCAAATATATAAACTTGACTTGAATGCAAGCTAATGATGCTCATACAAGTTTGAAAACACTTGTATGCATGGAAAATCACTTAGGATTTTATTTAGGAATTTTATGAAGAGAGTGGAGGCCATGAGAGGATTGATTTTGCCATAGTTTAGTTGTATGAATGAATAATGATGATTTAGGGTAGGTTAGGGTCTTATTTATAGATTAGGCAAGTGTTTTAGGCCATAGGATTAACCCTAGATTCAATCCAAGCCATCAAAGCATGTCTTGGGGAAGAAGTCAAGTGTAGGAACCATCTAGGGCCTTTAGATTAAAGATGGACCATGAGAACCATTCAAATGCAAAATCTGCATTTGAGCGAATCGGCCCATGGGTTGACAGCCAAACACCCTGGATTAACCCCTAGTCGACCCAGCGGGCTTGGGTCGACCTCAAAAATCGGCCGGTTCGGTTATTCCCCTCTCCCAATTCGCTGTTTTGAACATTTTTGCATATTTATTTATTTAATTTTCAATTATATATATATATATATATCAATATATATATATTTCTCTGCGCAACCCATTTCACTTAATTAAGTATACTTTAATTTGGGAATTTTTCGTGAAACTTCGCGAGGCCATATCTTGGTCATACGGACTCCGATTTTCGAAAACTCGGACTCTATTTCGCGTATTTTTCCGAGACGAACGCAATGGCATAGCCCGTTTCCCTTGATTCAGATTTTACAGTCTAATTCTGCCTCCATTTATGTTATAACATGTTATTCAAAAATACGGGTTGTTACATTCTTCCCTCCTTAAAGGATTTCGTCCCCGAAATCTCCAAGTTAGGAAGAACGTATCCTACCATCCATCATCCATCTACTCAAAACATCATCCACGAGCAATCATTGTCCTTAAAAGGTTCTAAATGTTGTATGATCATATGCAAAGGTGTGTGTATATGTACTTATCTAATGCGAAAATCAGGAGGTTACTGATTCAGTAAACCCCCTTAATGCAAAATATGTTAGCGAAATGAGTCCATATGTATGCAAATTCCTAACATAATTTATAATCTCTACATGAGTGCACATAACATTCATCCATATGTAACATCCACGTGCTGAATTAACCATCTTGCAACCATAAGAATTGAAAATGTACACACGTCCATATGCAATATGAGAGTGTATTTCAAGCCGATCTAGTGCCTAGTGTGTGTTTATGCATCCACGAGCAACCACTAGCAACCACTTGCATCCACTTGCAACCATCAAACATAACATGTCTCAAACACATGTTTACATCCATAGGATTCCTATCTCAACAAGATACAGTCGAGTGATGGAAGCGAGTACAGATAAAACAAAAACTTGGTACATATACTTACAGACTACTAGTACAGATCAGTTTTCCCCAAATGATTCTTAGGAAACTAAGCATGGTAGAAACCCAGAATGTATTTGTCATAGTCACAGATACTCTCAAATCCCAATTTATCACAAACAGATGAGTTATAACTCTCAGGGAGTTTGAGACTATTACCAGATCAGAAGCAAAACTAGCATTAAAGTACCGAGTTTCTATTACAGAATCAAAATACCAGAAAAAAAAAGTTTCAAACTGAAAATCAGACAAGGAAAATTAAACATCCTACAGACAAATTATTCTAGCCCTAATCTATTCACCCGTCATGCGAGTATTCACCGTTCCTTCCGATGTAGTCCCTTTCTTCTTCGGGCAGTCCCTAGTGAAGTGTCCCATCTCTCCACAGTTAAAGCAAGTGCCCTTCCTCTTTCTGCAATCCTTGTTTAGATGAGTTGAGCTTCCACAAGTAAAGCACTTCTTTTCCTTCTTATCTTCAGACTTCTCCTCCTTCTTTTGCATTTCCTTTTTGGGCCCCGTTTTCTTGTTTTGAGACTCATTCACCTTGACCTCCTTCTTTGCACTCTTGTTTTCTTCATGGAGTAGGGCCATATCTACCAAACTCTCAAACGTGGCCCCCATGGGCACATGAGACATAGCTAACTCCTGTAACGGCTCATTCAATCCTCTAGCAAAACGAAGAGCCTTCTTCTGAGTAGTACTCACCATATCCAAGCCAAAACGAGCTAACTGATTGAACTTGTTCACATATTCTTTGACGGACATGTCTCCTTGCTTCAAAGCAATAAACCTCTCCATTTGCAAATTCTCTTCAGCAGAAGACAGAAACTTAAGCCCGAATCTTGTCCTGAAATCGGCCCAAGTCTCAACGGGCCTAGTACCATTGGTGACTTCCCACCAATAAGCGGCTTCATCCTTCATAAGCCAAACCGCCAACAAGATCTTTCTCTGATCATCTAACCCAAAGATGGCAAATAAATCCTCGGTCTCTTTCAACCAATTTCTGGCCTCCACAAAAGTCTCAGTGCCTTGAAAGTTCTTGCCACCCATTGCTTTGAAATCTTTGCAAGTCTTTGCGAAGTCAGGTTGAGGATGCTGAGGGGGAGGACGAAGAGGGACCTCAGCAACAAGTGGAGGAGGAACATTAGCGACAGGAGGAGGAATATTAACTACTGGAGGAGGAGGAGGGACATCTGCGGGGCCGACTTCGGTCGCCCTAGCCTCCAAAAGTCTTCTATACCAAACAGGTACGTGCACTCCCTCCGGAATAGCAAAGTTATCGGCCATACTGAAAACGAAGAAAAAGACAGATTCAGAATGGAGAAAAACGAAGGAATTTTGCTAATGGCTTTTTGGGGACTAGCCTTTAAAATAAACTAGACTTTTCTTTGGAAATTACTTTATACTTGGTTTTGAAAATAGTTTTCCAAAAGTTTTCTAAAAACCTTTTTGTTCACTCTCGTAAACCATATGCTCTGATACCAAATGTAACACCCCACCTCCGCCAGGGTGGCTCTTGCAAGCACTCTAACTTTGGAGGGGCGTTTGAATCAGGTAAACATGCATAATGATATATCAAGGCAGAACAAGAACATATGTATATATGTAAACAGAGTAAATAACATAGATAAAACAGCGGAAGATTTTAAACCATTTCAAAACAAGTCTGGTACAACATAATGTCAATTTTCCAAATAAACAAGTCTAGTACATAAAACTGGAAGCTGAAAAGGAAAACATAAAGTAGCTATCCCCAAAGTGGAAAACCATAGCAAGCTCAAATCCAAAGCATACGTGAGCTATCCAAGAAAAGAAGCTAAGATCCAAGCTAAGTACCGGTATTCCCACCCTGTAAACCTGGGGGGGGGGGGGAAACGAAAGAAAAGAGGTGAAAGAAAACAGGTCAGTCAAAAAGACTGAGTAAGCCCTACTACAATCAATGTAAACTGATAAAGTTAACTGGCATGAGCAGCAGGTATGAACATAGGGATAACAACATACTGGCATGTTGATTAACTAACAAGGCAGATAAAGGTGTCATCGCATAATCCGGTTTAAGGTTTTGCACCACAGGTGTGCTAACATTCTAACATGTCATGTATAATCCAGAATTTATCCCTTGGCCCAAACTTGGCCCAGTATCAGGTGTTTGACTCAAACCAAGATCTAACTTCTTGGTACCAATTCTAGTATAACAGGATTAGGTGTTACCCCAATGTTCACATCGAAACAGGACGGAACAGAATGGTCCATACAGAAATAGAGTTTGGGAAAAATGGGCTTTTACCATCCCAACAGATAAAGTACAGAAACGGAATGCTAACAATAATGGGCCTTTACCACCCTAACAGATGAAGTACAGAAACGGAATACTAACTATAATGGGCCTTAACCACCCTAACAGAACGGTACCACGCAGAAACAGACGGGTGTTGCCACCCAACAAAACAGACGGTACCAACAGAATCAGACAGAACTAAGTGTACCCTAAATCCTACCCAAGCGATCGGCTCCCTAATACATAAATATCTTGTGTCGGCCCCACGATAGGGTGTATCACTCCCTAAAGTGGCAACCAATTGGCACAGGCATATTTACAGATGTCACGGCGTCTTACATCCTCAGAGGCAGACCGGGATCCATGCACGCACATGACCCGGTTGGAACGCACCATCAACATCCATCGCCATTATCAGAATGAACCACTTATAATTAGTTCAGTAAGCGTGCCCGGACCCTACCTACAGTTGGGTCAAAGTTTTGATACCAAAAAGGGTTACTGACTAATATGGGTCCCAAACAACAAATGACACAAGTATTCCCCCTTGTGTCCCCAGACTATCAGATTCAGATTAACTTATTGACAGAGTTCAGACATACTAAGTTCAGACGATTAGTTTTCAGACTAACGGATCAGATAACAGATTTACAAACTTGCCTAACTTAGTGTGGGTCCTACAGATCTGCAAAACAGGTTCGTTTAATTTATCAACCAAGTTGGTTTATCCAGACCAGATATCTAATTGGTTCTCAGCCTTACCAAATTACTGAATTGATTTGGTTAAGTATAGTTCATCTTAACCCCGTTAAATCACCGAGTTCAGATTGGTTAAGTGTAGGTTAACTTAACCCCGTTAATTTACCGAGTTCAGATTGGTTAAGTATTAAGTGGACCATGACTTAACCCTAATCACGAGGCATTAATTAATTTAATGCGCCTTAACCTCTCACATTAGACCTTGTTGTGGTTACTAGTTAAGCCGGGCGGGTCCGGGTAGCTTTACACCACAACTTGGTCTAACCTCGGGTTCAAGGTACAACATGACCAACTTCTCACATTGGGTCCTATTGTCTGTAGCAACTAGTTAAGCCGGTCGGTTCCGGGTAGGTTTACGCTACAAACTCAACCCAACCTCGAGTTGGCCACACTTATCTTTTCTAAGTGTCATGTCCATCGTGTTTCCAAAACACCTTACAAGTTTTCAAGCAATTGGGTAGACCTAACTTAATAGGTAAATTCCCAATGGGTAGACCTAACTTAATAGGTAAATTCCCAAGCTCATGTTTTTATGTCTTTTAAGTTTACCCAACCCCAAACGCAATCCCATCGCTTACATATCGCAATAGCGCATAAAGGATAGAAAGAGGGAACTTGGCATAATTATGACATAAAAATGTTGAAGCCACAAGTTCAACATGGTGGCATATGAAATGTTCATGTGTTCATACACTTGCATATTACATTTTTAGGCCTCATAAAACCAAACTTGGCATATTCATGATACATGGTGCTAAATGACATGTAGAAATGGCCATAAGTTCGCATTTAGCCTCACATGCAAGTTATCATAAGAGATATGATAACTTACATGTTGCCAAAATGCAACCTTTGGCATAAAGCTTGAAGCTTTATGTTCATAAACCCAAGATAAGCTTGCATAACATGATAACATGAACCAAATGAGCATCCCAAACTTGCATAGCATAACTTGCATATCATATGACAACTTGCATATCAAACTTGCATAACTTAACTTGCATATCATATGACAACTTGCATATCAAACTTGCATAACTTAACTTGCATATCATATGACAACTTGCATATCAAACTTGCATAACATAACTTGCATATCATATGACAACTTGCATATCAAACTTGCATAACATAACTTGAAGAACTTGCATATAGCATCATAGTAAACTTGCATAACACATCATAGTAAACTTGCATATCATACATTTAACTTTAGAGTTTAAGTATGAAAGGAATAGGGCTTACAATGCTTAAGAAGTCACAAAAATATGACAAAGCCCTTATGAAATCAATTAAACCCAAAATGCAAGCAAAACCCTTGAGCCAAAATGATCAAGACTCTTTCTTTATGATGCAAATATATAAACTTGACTTGAATGCAAGCTAATGATGCTCATACAAGTTTGAAAACACTTGTATGCATGGAAAATCACTTAGGAATTTATTTAGGAATTTTATGAAGAGAGTGGAGGCCATGAGAGGATTGATTTTGCCATAGTTTAGTTGTATGAATGAATAATGATGATTTAGGGTAGGTTAGGGTCTTATTTATAGATTAGGCAAGTGTTTTAGGCCATAGGATTAACCCTAGATTCAATCCAAGCCATCAAAGCATGTCTTGGGGAAGAAGTCAAGTGTAGGAACCATCTAGGGCCTTTAGATTAAAGATGGACCATGAGAACCATTCAAATGCAAAATCTGCATTTGAGCGAATCGGCCCACGGGTTGACAGCCAAACACCCTGGATTAACCCCTAGTCGACCTCAAAAATCGGTCGGTTCGGTTATTCCCCTCTCCCAATTCGCTGTTTTGAACATTTTTGCATATTTATTTATTTAATTTTCAATTATATATATATATATATCAATATATATATATTTCTCTGCGCAACCTATTTCACTTAATTAAGTATACTTTAATTTGGGAATTTTTCGTGAAACTTCGCGAGGCCATATCTTGGTCATACGGACTCCGATTTTCGAAAACTCGGACTCTATTTCGCGTATTTTTCCGAGACGAACGCAATGGCATAGCCCGTTTCCCTTGATTCAGATTTTACAGTCTAATTCTGCCTCCATTTATGTTATAACATGTTATTCAAAAATACGGGTTGTTACATATTCCAATTCTCAAGTTATGCCCAACAAAACTAGTTGCAAGTTATGGCCCCCAAATTTAATTTCGAGTTATTACTCCAAATAGGCTACACCTAATCTTCCCAAGTTTGTACTAATAGTCATGCCCCAATACCCCAGTATACATTATTTTTTGGCGTCTCATCCAATGCTTATGCCCAATCTTGATTAATATCCTAATTTACAGTTTTGCGTCCAATCTAGATTAACATTCCAATTTACAGTTTGTGCCAAATCTAGATTTAATATTTCAATTTACCCCAAGTTCGCAACAAAGACAAATTATGCCCCAAATCATAAGTTACAAAATTATGTTCCACCATTACCAAATAGACTATTCCCCATTACCCCCGCATTCCAATCGCACGTACAATAAATTTCAATCTAGATTCGAGGTTAATCTAGATTCATAAATAAAAAGGGGAAGAAAGAGGAACATAAAAGAGCGTAGGCATAAAACAGGCATTAAAATCATAGATCTATCAAATATTTTGGACCTAAGAGGATTACAGATCTGTTAGAGTTGGGGTATAACAAAGATAGACCTGAAACAAACTGACAGAAATAACCTCATAGACATATAGATCTGATATAAATAATATCATGAACCTAGAAAGGATTATATATCAGATGTCCAATAATGCTAGGCATGATTGAATAATAACTTCCTAGGCATGTAAATCATTGATTCAATAGAAAGATAGAAACTAATCTGAAAGATTTGTATTATGGACTTAGATCCATTTCAGTACATGCTAAAATCACTATTAGGTGTTTAAATCTGAAATTAACTTGGGCTTACATGTTTACAGTTCGATTTACGCCTCAAATCCCAAGTCATATGTCCAATACTTTATGCCTCAAATCTCAAGTCATATGTCCAGTACTTTATGCCTCAAATCTCAAGTCATATGTCCAATATTTTATGCCTCAAATCTCAAGTCATATATCTAATATATTTTTATGCCACAAATCTCAAGTCATATGTCCAATACTTTAGGCCTCAAATCTCAAGTCATATGTCCAATATTTTATGTTTTGAATACAACATGTGTTATGTCCTCAAATCAGTTACAACTCAATTATGCCCAATTTTATTTCCAAAGTACATTCATTTCTTATGAGATCTGGCTCAGGCTCACAGTAGCCTGGCTATAAAACAAAAAGGGAAGAAGGAAAGAAGAGACAAAGAACGAACATAACATTATCAATGAGATAGATCCAAAGGATATAGAAAGACAAGCATAATCTCAAATCCAGATTTATTACAATGTCAGAATAGCAATTAACTTTTATTTCTGAAAGTAACGTGAACTTACAAATTACAGAACGGTCTTGAATTCTGGGATCTGTATTCTAAAACTGAATAGCTCTCCCTTGAAGTAGACTATTTGTTCTTCTTAATCGATTACTAGTTTGGATTTGATTTTCTAGTTTAGAGAGAATGAATTGAGGCTTAGGCCAGCTTGTAGACGAACATCATGACGGCACCATAGTTTTAGGGTTATGATGTTAGGGTTTAGGTTTAGCTACGTATATATAGATGTCTAGGATTATTTAGAGCCCTTAGATGAACTAGGAGTCCATCAGAACCACCCAGCTCAAATACACATCATCCAACCACTCAGTAGAAGACACATCATCACAGAACACTCCAAAATACTGTGCTAGATCAGTATGGGTGCACTTGGCAGGTGCGCCAGTGCATTTTTGTACTGGCGCACTTGTGAAGTGCGCGAGTGCATTCTGGTCGACTTCTGGTTTTTCTTCTTAACTTCGTTCGTCCATATCTTCTTTATACGATATCCATTTTACGCAAACTCGGACTCTATCTCAAGCAGAATTCCGAGACGAACGCAATGGCATAACCATTTCATTTAATTCTTCTTTTAATAATTAGTTATTCTTTAATTATCTCTTATGTCCTATTTTAAAATTACGGGGTGTTACATGTGATATTCACAGTGATACACTGTAAATACCACAAAGCAGACTGTATACTCCAATGCTCACATATCAGCCTCATCACACTACACTAGTTTGCTGATCAGAACCAACACCATAATTAGTCGATTCTGAATAGCCATAACGTAATTATAACGGTCTACTGATAGATATTTCATGTTTGACATTCGAATAGCCCACAAATACAAATGTTGCACATACATGATACACATATACACATATGAGTGCGTGCATATATGCATATGTTATGCAAGTGCATAGGAATGAAGAAGTGCAACTACAAACAAGTCAAAGTGCCAAAACAACAAGTCCAACAAGTCAGGTCAAAGCCCAGACCAGAGGTCAAGCCATGGATGGACAAAGGAGCAACAGAAAATCAACGTGATTAATGCAACTACAAGTTAGAACTTCAAACTAGAATGTGAAGCATAAAAACATTCACAAGCCAGAAGTACACAAAGCAATACAAGTGAAGCATTGACATGCAAGTGTGCATGGTCGAGGCAGCAATGAACTTTGCAAGAAAACTCAAGTAAGCAAGTGCAATGGTGCATGGGTGAAATAGGTCAGTGTACAAGTGCAAATACTGCATGGTTCAGTGAAATAAGTGTGCAAGTGATGTTCAGAAATGGTGAACCACAAATATACGGCACAACATGCAATACATGGTAGTAAGTGGAGGTGCAGACAGGTGCACAAACTTATGTATGCATAGCGAAACATACACATCAACATGGACTCACATACACAAGAAAATGGACACATACACATATGCAAATGATCAGTCCAAGCAGATTCATAGTGGATACAACACTCATAGGATATCATGGCATGAATAAATTATACTAGGCATGTAACAGTAGACGTAGGAAGGTCAACACCACACATGAACACATGTTTGAATGGCTCAGCAAAATTTCCAAATGGTTCAGCAAGCATGACAGGTCAGAGAACACAAGTGTACAACATAGAATTTGTGTATGAAAGCTCAAGTACATGGTTACTTTTCAGTTGCCAAGAATACATACATGATGCAAGATTGTCGACACAGAGTACATGAATAATTAATTGGACAAATGGCTAATATATAGCATGATCAAGACAGGGTCGAGTATTGCTACACAAGGAATCAAACAAATGGAATTACATGTGTATATGAAGGCAGGGACAAAAATGTTCAGTCAAAGAAATTCATGACAACAATATTATTTTTACTACTAAATGGAAATAAAAATCATGGTAACATTTTGGGTAAGAAGATTCAAATTATTTTCCTGAAATTATCTTCATACACTTGGCAAGATACTTTTATTGGTTCCAGAAATTGTTTCAAGGCAAGTGTTTGATTTCCAGAGAAAGAGCTCAAGTATTTTTGGCAATAGTTTTTAAAAAGGGGAAAGCAAATTTTTTCTGGAAAGTTTTTATCATAGAAAAGAATTGTTCTTCAATTTTCATATGTAGCAAGACTTTCCAGAAATATTTATTTCGAATTCAAGGAGCCAAAAAATCATTCAAGTTTACGAAACATTCAATCATGCAATTCAAACATGGCATGGAGGGATAATCATAGAAGAACCAGGTCATTCAAAGCCGTTTTAATTCTTTCAATCTCAATCAAAGCCGAGGAAGCAAAAGGGGAATCACACACAAAATCAGGGTAAATCATTTAGTGAAATCAAAGTTAATTATAGGATTATATTATCCTATATATATTTTACACACAAATTCTTTATAGGCAATGAGATCAAAAAGGCATCAATTCGAAATCAAATTCAACAAAAATATATTTCAAAGAACTCATGATTTTCGATCGAAAGTCAGAGCTCAAATCAGTGACAAGCAAGCAACGTTTTTGAAGCAACAAAGAATCATCTTCATATAATTCAAGATCGCGATTTGGGAATCGAAGAAAAAACCTAATTATCTTTGATTAGCCACCATTACAATTTGGAGCAAAGAGGAACAAAAGGGAGGCCGGTCTGTTTTCCTTTTATTAGGCTTAGGATTTTAGTTTTATTTTATATTGTTGTGTATTTTAATTTCATTTGAAAATCATTAAAATCTAAGTTTTCTGGTTTGTCTGTAAAACTAGGGTTTTTGTTATAGGGTTTGTAACGGGGAAAAAAAAATCTGATTTTGGGGTTAAAATCGGTACAGGGTTTTGAGCGTAGAATTAGTGCAACTGGACCGAGAATGTGAGGCCCTTTATGTAGCACCTAGTAAAAACATAGGGATAAGTTTTACGCGTAGGGTTAGGACATTTAGGCTAGGAATTGTCGTGAGTTTACAAGTGTTGTAAGCATTATAATAGTTAACTAATATCTAGTAGAAACCTTGGGGAATGCAGCAGTAGGCAGGGTTTGCCGAAGCTGGGTAAAATCTCTGTGTTATTTATTTTATGCATCTATTTTATATGCTGCAATCTGTTCTGTGATCTATTTTAATATCTCAAATTATTTTAATATACCCTATTCACCCTCCCTGTAGGGTTAATCTAGATCCAACATTACATCCTAGTTAAAAAAATTAGTTAAGCATTTTCCTTCTGATGCAACATCTTCATTTTCAACCTTTTCGCCTTCCACTCTCCACTTGAAGCATAACAAATCATATTTTTTTAATTACAAACTCAAATTAATTTACTATATTATTATTAACTAAATTATGCAAGTAATAAAGATTGAGAAAACGTTACACAGTTTAACAAAACTTGCATGTCATCCTTCTTGTCAATTCCATTCAGTATTGGTTTTTTCCTTTTCCTATCGCTGATATTCGGCCCAACATTAGAAGAAAAATTGCATATTGGTCCTAAGACTGCACCATGAAATATTGATAGTATGCAACAATATCTAATTCAAGCATGTACGGTAGATCTTTTTTCAGAACAAAATATTTTTACCAAATATTCTTTTGCAATCTGGTTTCAACTGACTATATTGTAGGTCCTATAGAGGCAACATGCTTTAGGTGTCCTATTTTCTTCATTTGTTTCTTTTTATCATTTTTCATAGCCATCAATTACTCTACTTGAGCTATGCTAATCAAAATGAAAATGCAGTTAGAGCCTCTAAACATTTGTGATTCTTCACTGCACTGATTTTCTGCAATAAAAAAGAAAAATGACATTCATGTGACATCAGGTATACGCAAATTATCAATTTATTTATGCATAAATAAATTTTAGAGGAAGATGTTCAGATCTTTAAAAGACAATAGCTCTTCTTACTTCGGACAATATAATCACGATATAATTGAAAATATGTTGCTCACCTTCCTTGTCTTCCAACAGTGAATGACAACATAGACCTCAACATACTCTGCGGTTGCAATACATGGGATTTGTAAAAGGAATAAAGGATTACCTCAAACTAAAATCAAAATATTATTATAAACCCTTATCTTTCTTACTAATCCAATAATCCTGTGACTGTGCTATTGCGTTCATCAGATCAATAGCACCGACCCTTCAGTTGTAAGCTATAAAATGCAAAAAAAAAAAAAGGATTGTTCGTTTAGTGCATAAATATAACTTGATTAACTGGATTGATATCTAGTTGAATTAAGTAAAATATTTTATAAAACATAAAATTAATATAAATATAATACACCCAGTGCCGGCCCTTGGCAAATCGGGGCTCTTAGGTGGAAAAAAAATTGGAGGCCCTCTTGCTTGCAAACTTCACTGTTTCGGTTACCCTTCACGCTAAATCATTTTGCTGCACATTCTTGATGAGACAAGAAGAGCACAACCTGTAGTGTAGTTGGCATCACACGGACTTTTTTTCCCAAATGAAAATGAATCTGAAATTATTTTTCATCTTTTATTTTGTGTTGTTTTCATTATTTTGTCATTAGCTGTGGATGCATGTGACAATGCATACCCAAAAGGATATCGCACTACAGTAATAAAATAGTCTGCATGCAAAAGAATGTACTAAATGATGATAGTGAAAAATACAAAAGGTTGACTGCTTCTTCTTCAGGAATATCTTCACCTTCTCCAATATGGATCACCAATGAACTAAATGAGTGTTACTTGATTATTTGTGCTTACCATTGAAATAACTGTTATTTCTTGGATATGGGGAAGCAGCATTGTAGCCTTGTAGATAGCTGCATGCTTTAGGAGTGGAAGGAATGACTCCAAATCCCACACAACACAATTTTAAGTTTAGTTCAGCGATGTCAACTTGCATAATTTATTGCTGATGTTTGGTTGTCTTTGATGACCGGCTAAGGCAGCTGCGAAGTTTGTGCAAAATTTTATGCAGAGTTGACAAAAAGTATCAAACCTGAGCACTGCTGGACTCGAACACTGGTTGCATACCAGGAAGGTGTACGTGTTACCATTGGACCAATACATTTTCACACTTAAAGGAAAAGACACAACATATCAGCGCCCCTTTTAACTGGAAAACCCAGAAATCTGAGGCCCCCCTCCTCCTCCTCTCGGATCCGGGGCCCTAGGAGACCGCCTAGGTCGCCTATGCCCAAGGCCGGCTCTGAATACACCTGAATAAGAAATATCTATAGGCAGTCAAATAGATGGACGATGAATTGAAGGGATTCGAAATCAGGAAGTGTGAAATCGCCATTAAAGCATGAGACATAACTTCGATTTGGAGCAGGTCTGGTAAGGCGTGAATGAAATTCAATTGAAGGCATTCGACCGTTTAGAGGGGAATGAATGAAATTGAGTTACAGATCATCGTAGATCTGAAAAGGCAGCAGTAACAGGATTTAAGGTTCGATTTAGGGTTAGAAACTGTAATTGACGAAGATGATGAGAAAATAGGGTAATGGAAGCAAGACGAATTGAAGAAGATGAGGAGAGGAGAAATGGCGTGTAGAAGATGCTGCTTAGTTTTCTGGAAAACTTTGGTGTCTCTGGATCTTTGAAAAGCATTTCAGTAAAGTAATAATAATCTTACCTGAAGTGCTAAAATAATTATGCCGCATTGTGTAATGTGTTTAATAAAAAAATGGCTGAGAGGTTTTGGTGGGAAAATGGAGGAATGAGTGAATGTGGTGCTATCAAGTGGCCTCAGTGGGTTTTGTTTTAGTATATAGTAAAAATTAGATATATTGACTTTATTCTGATAATGTATACTTTTACTAAAAGATTGGTTTGGAAATCAAGTTTGAAAGGGTAGAATACCATAGGTATATGCTTATTCAAATTGCTAAAAATATTCTCTATTTATGAACAAGATTGTTTGTTTACATTAATGAGATCTCCTTCTAGTTTATAAATACATTTTATTGATAAACATAGGTTCAAGAGAATATAAATCTATTTACTACTAAACATAGATTTACTAGAACTAAAGATTGTTTATTTCTACAATAGGTTAAAAGCATGGTCTAATTATGAAATTGTATGATAATTGGTTGCTTATGAAAAAAAGATGCAATAAGTTATAAAATCAATTTATCAAGTATCTAAAGTGTACAGATATACATAAAATCCTTGTAATTGATTCATCGTGTAATCTATATTACCGAATTATGATTATATGCATATGTAAAATTTAATTTCATGTACTACAAAACTACTTTGAAAATCTTAAATAAACTAAGTGCACTTTCATATAATAATTTGCAAACCAGAAGCTCCAAATGTTGTAGTACTAAACAAAACTGATCTAACTAGCATGTTACATATAGATATGGGTTATTCCTATATAGGAGGAACTTACAGCTTTATGGTTTGATTCACTGTATATCCACTTACTTTATAATAACTATTTTTTCTTTCTTTTTTCCCCTTTTTTGGAAAAACTATGTACTATATACCAAAAGGGGAGAAAAAACCTTTTCTCCAATAGCGTGCAAAAACAAATTTGTAGTTTATAGATGACTACAAAATCTGTAATGTAACAATGGAAAATAAATAACATATAATGACATAAGCAAAAGCCTCTAGACAAAAGCCTCTGCAACCAGAAGTGAGAAGTGTGAATTGAATGAGCAAAATGTAAGCCAGAGAAGTAACAAAGGCCTCCAAGCATTGCTAGGCCAGATCAACGAGTGACTACAAATGCACCACCCCAAGGGATCCCAAAGCACACGTGTCATCAACTCCATATGTCAAAGCCAGTTTGCTTCAAGCATAAGCTTGGCTACCAAGCCAAGCCTATAAGAAACCTGTAAATCTAGGACCTTCACGACTAGAAAACAACATAAGACCTAAAAACGGGAGAAGTAAAGGAAGCGGGAACAAACAAACAAAAGAGTCAACCAGTCCCATTTTCTGAGATGGTGGATCTAAAGTAACATCAAATGTATGTGCCAACCGCCTTAAGCGGGAACTAAATGATCCCTTGAAAGGCCTACCACGGAAGGCAAGCAACACGTCATTCCTTACCCTCCTTATAATGGTAGGAGGCTCCATAGGAGACTAGTCGAAAATGGCCTTATTACTTAAGCACTAAATATGTCAGCAGATAAGACAAGGAATCAGACGAAAAAATGATAGAACGAATATATTTTACTGATATGTCGGTCCATCGGTTTTTCAGTAAATCTACAAGGGAAGTGGAATTACCTCAGAGACCAAACAAATTCCCAAAGTAGTTCCAAACAAATCTGGCACAAGAACCGAGGAAAAACAAATGAGCATTGGACTTCAAGTCAATGGCTCGACAATATTTACAACGGGATAAGAGAGCTATATCAATCCTTTGTAGATTCTCATCTAGCGGTAACCCGTCATGAAGAATTCTCCACATAAACAAAGAAACTTTTGGAGGGAGTCGGACATCCCAGTTGAAAGAAAAAATAAGGCTCGTTGGAGAAGGACTTCACGGATTGCATGAGAGTCAGAGAAGGACTTCACGGATTCCTAATCGAGAAAGGACCGCCATCCCAACCTGACCCACCACCATGAGAGTCAGAGAAGGACTTCACAGATTACATCTGTTCCCATGTCTCAATAGCGTAGGATGGGAAACCGATGAAATTCGTGCCCATAAGTCTATGGTACTTTACATGGAGAAAACACGTTCAGAGGGAATCGTTCGCTCCAAACTGTACCTTGACTTGCAAGCAAAGGAAGTATATATATCCTTAGGATTTCAAAGGCCCTAACCTCCTTTACTTTTGGGACAACAAATGATGTCCCAAGAAATCCAGTAACGACGATTAACACTTTCCTTTTCAACCTAGAAAAAGGACGATGCCAAAGACGATAAGAGCGGAAGAAGGAAGAATTTGGAGTCATAGCAGCAAAGACATGTGATCCTATAAAGTTAAGAACCGACTTTATAAGAATTGATCTCCCTTCCCGATAAAGGAGAATCACGTTCCACCTTAAAATATTACCCTGGCTTTATTGGTTAGAGGATCAAAAATAGGTTGAGCTTCTTTCTTTTGTACAGGTTAATACGGAGGTAAGGCAAGGAGAGGGAGGCAGCCTTGAATCCGATGAAGGTTTTGATCCAAGAAGATCTCACCGGAGACAAGTCTTTCGTAGGGACGAAACACCTTTTAGCAGAGTTAAAGAGTTGGGTCGAGCACCTCTCATACTGGTGAATGAAGCAAAGAAGACGACGGACAGAGAGACGGTTACCATTAGTGAAAATGATAATGTCATCCGCAAAGGATAAGGAAGAAATGAGGGGACAACCTATGGGAATTCCAAACCTCTAAATCAGGCCCGCTATGGTAAAAGAATTCAATTCTCGAACGAAAACCTCAGGGGAAATGAAGAACAAAGCAACCCAAAGGGTGTCTCTCTAACGTGGACCCCTTCCCGACTTGAAAAAAACCTGTAGGTTGATCCGTTGATGAGAACGTAAAAACAACAATTGGAAATGAGCCTCTAGATAATATCGCTAAGGGATTCCGGAAACCCTAAAGCCCTCAGTTACTTAACAATAAAAAACTAAGACAAATGTCATAAGCTTTAGCCATGTCCAACTTGACGACCACATTAGAACATGTGACATTACAGTTAATCTGTGAAACAAGCTCCTGGACTAAAAGGATGTTGTCAGTGATCAAGCGTCCTATAACGAACCGTACCTGAGAGGAAGAAATAATACGATCCAGAAAAGGTGTCAGATGAGAAGTTAACACCTTAGAGATAACCTTGTTAGAGAAGTTACATAAGCTGATTGGGGGAAATCCGTGCACGAGCGAGAATTTTCGCACTTGGGGATAAAGACCAAATTGGTGGAAGTCCATCCCATAGGGATGGCTCCACCAGAGATGAAAAACTAAATGATAAGACAAAAATCCGCTTGAATGGTCGTCCAAACAACACACTGTTGAACCAATCTAGCCCACACGCATTGTCCATTCTAGGAGTGAAGACGCAAGCCCGGATTTCCTCCGAGGAAGGAGGAGCGGCAAGGTCAACACTAGTAGACGAAGAGACCAACCTGGGGATGAAAGCTAAAAGGGACAGGTCAGAGACAACCACAAAAAGAGCACCCAAAAAAGACTAGAAGTGAGATAAGACAGTCTCTTTAACCTCTTCCATAGTGGAGGCCAAAGCAAGATCAGAGCGCTGAATCTGATGAATCGAGAGGATGGTATTCATCTTACAAATAGAAGAATGAAAGAATCTTGAGTTCATTTCACCTTCGACGATCCACTTGATCCTTGCCTTTTGGCGAAGGAAGTCGTCCAACTGGGCGAGCACCCAGGACTTCTTATTAGCAGATGAAGGGTCCTCATCAAAAGAGGATCCTGCTAAAATAAGTGTCTCTTCGGCTGCCTTAACAGGTCGAAAATATTCTTGAAGAACTGCATGTTCCAAGCTTTAAGGCAAGCCTTGAGACGCTTCAGCTTAAGAGAAATACAACAAAAGGAGATCCAAGGACAGGAGAGTTCAAGTAATCCGCCACAACCTAGTGGAATGTGTGGTGAGATCTGCACATACTCTGGAAACCAAAAGAAGGAGCAGACAGGGTAAAAGGGGAGCAACGTAAAATCATCGAAGCAAGATCCGAGAAAGTACGGTGTATATGAGAAATGGATAATGAGAATGAAAGGTTGAATTAGCTCCTTCCTAGTTATTACAACAGGTAAAAGCCGAACTGACAAAGGAAACATCCAAGAGACCAGAGATGGTGATGACAGAGTTGAAATATGCAACTATCACCCGGTTGATAGAAGAGTTACCCTACTTCTCGGCCTGGTAGGAAACAAAATTAAAGTCACCTTCTAAAACCAAAATTCCAAAACTCAGATTGGAAAGAAAAAGGATGATAGACCAAAGGTCCAAGTGCTCAACCCGATCTCACTTAGCGTAAACCATGGAAAAAGAAAGGAAGAGGCGAAAGAAGAAGAAGAACAAGCCATAAAGAGAAGCTGGACAGAGTCAAACACAGGACGGACCATGAAGTATTTGGACCAAATGATCTAAATCTTGTCAAAGACATTAGTTAAAGCACCACCAAAGCCAAGGGAGAGAACAGACTTGGTGGCCTCCTCCGGACCCAAAAATGGATCTAGAAGTGCCACTGGAAAAACCGAGTGCTTGTTAATGAAGCGTTTGAGCCTACCCATAGACGCATTGTTTCCAATACCACGAACTTTCCAAAATTCATCATTCAAAAAAAGCAGAAAATGAAAACAAGCAACAGAAAAAGGAATGCCGCAAAAGAAAGAGAACACAATAGAACAAATCAAATAAGATAAATCATATGTCGAGTAGATCGAACAATCTGCTCAGACACCGCTATAAAGAGTGTGCAAATGACGATCGCGGTCTACGACACAAGGAACAGAGAGGGAGGGTAGAAGATTGAAAAATAGCCTCTCCAATCTCAAGGAATCCCAAAGATGCCCTATAAATCTAGTCAGGTGACGAAGGAGACAACCCAGACCGGGGGTGACAGGAATTATCAGTAAGACGAGATAGTCGATCGTTAATGATCGTTATCTAATCCTTACTAAGAAAGGGGAGAGAAAAAAGGTTAATACGTGGGACTAACTAGGGAAGGGGACGGACACACCGGGACAGCTAGAACTCTAAGGGACGGGAGCAATGTAGTGTGTAACAACCCGAAATTTTGATAATAAATAGTTATTTAATTAAAACCTCAAAAATAGGAATTTCTGTAAATAATGGAATTTGGCCACGAAACTTTAACCAATGCGTGCACCTCAGAATTCTGGTTAAATTTTATGTTTGGAGTTTCGCGAACGGAGTCCATATGAAAAAGTTACGGACAAAATACAAAAACGAACGAAAAATAAATAAAAGAGAATATTATATATGTAACAACCCATGTTCCGACGGACCGAATTTTTTTCAGAAACCCAATCCATCGAAAACTGAGTTGGTTTGCTCTGGTATACTGCAGAAAAGACAGAGACATAAACCTGTCAGAGTTCGGAAAACATCTCACAGCGAAAGGAATAAAATATAATGCAGTTGAAACATAGCATTACCTTAATAATAATACTGCTAAACCAGTATCCAAAGCTATACAGTCTCTGTCATGAACCTAACCTGCGAATGTTATGAGGAGGGGGTCAGAACATAAGTTCTGTGTGAATGAATTTAAACTACAATTCTTGAATAATCCTACGTATACCGTTCAATTACATTTTCTCATTTATTAGGTTTTATGTGTTATTAACACTCAAGGCTTTCACACACACGTCGCACTCATCTATTGCCTAGTAGATAAACCTAATATAATGTATATGTAGCTACCCCCAAATTGAGGTACACCCTGTGGTACCCCACTCGCATAGTCTCCTTCGTAACACCATAGTAATATGCGCAGTCCCTCATCCTATGCCATTGTAACGTACATATCTCTATATACATATAACAACGCTACATCCGCATAGAACCACTATCGATGTACTACGGTAAGCGTACTGACTGCTATCCTCGAACTATTCGATTGAATTTGGTTCCATCATCGAATAATGCCCTGTAGTCTACGATACACGACCCAGAGCAGACATGGTTGTACCTAGACTTTCCCATGTACGTATCATCAATCATACTCGATGTTTCTACTGCACATAACCTCTACTTATGCACCCGAGTTCCGTGGTAGGGCTACACCAGAAACACGAAAGTCGATCGGGAGCTTTTCTATATTTGTACGGGCCCGCCTCTAAGAGTGTCCAATGTACAGATATCCCTCGGATCTGGTTTTTCTATAGTGGCTATGGCCCCACCTCAGCCCCTCCCTCAACTAGTAAAGACCACATGAGCTAAGCGACAACCGCTAACAAGCAAACAATCTAAACATCCATGTGGGGTCTCCCCGCACCCGTCCCTTGATAGCAAAGGTTGATGATCTCTAGGGCTTAGCTCTTGTCTTTTCGCATTCCTTAAGGCTGCTAGTGATAGGCGTCCGATGATCTTGTTATCGTTTGGTCTTGACCCTCCACCTCCGCCTGAGGCAACCGCCGAACCACCCTTAATGCCACGCGTATAGCATTCTGAATGCCCCCTACTTGTGCAATCAAGGCCCACCGACCTGGTAGTTCCGCGCAGACCCAACCTCTGTAATCTTAGCCTGAAGCTAAACCACCATAGAGGACAACCAGGAGCACCTCTAACGTCTCAGGAAGCCGCCTTCCTCCTCTTCCAGCCCGTTGGAGCTGCCAGAATAATGAACGTGCGCTCCCCTCATGCCTTATAACACCGTGATGATCCACCTCGTTGGGCTTTTCATCCTATAACGTACGGACTGCTTCAAGTGCCTTAGTTTTTTTATATGTCATTAGACCCTACGTCTAATTATTAATTACGCGCTTGCTCCACCTAGTCAGTTTTCTCATTTAACTGGGTTATTCACATTCACATTGATTTTCTTTTTTCAAGTTTACCAAGTTACCCCCGCTTATTAATTCAATTTATAACTTAATCCATTTAAGTTCATTAATAAGCCTACAACATGTTATTGTCATAATCTAATAATTATCTTATTATGGTTATAATAACACGTCCTACTTATAATTAAGTACATCTTAATTCACATATACATTGGTTAAGAGAATAACTCCATAAGTATCAACCCCGAAGACCGAAATCAACATCAGATTGACACTCAGAGAATTACTCAACTCAACCAATCTTATGTAATGTCTTAATCCCTTTCCATTCATATAACTTACGTTATCCTCGTTTGTATATTTATTCTTGTCCTTACATATTACTTAATCTTTAATTAAGTACAACTTACCTTATTTCATAAGTTATTTCCCCACTTGACCCTAGGACAAGCCTATCTATTATCCTTCCTTTTCTTATTCAAGTTCATTCATAATAGGTTATTATCATTCCCCATTTTGGCATTAATTAAGATTAACTTAACCCTTCCCACTTCTTTAACAAATTTACTTAACCCTTACTCAATTCAACTGGTTCGTAACACCACTACAGATTCAATTAGGTTAAGTGTTTCAATTTAACAAATTATCCATGCTACCCATGTTACCCACTTAACCCCTTTATTACGTCCATGTCAACCTTACATGTGTCGTCTTGGTTAAGTGTTCATTTTTATTTATTATGCCCGTAAAGCGCAAGAACTCTCACATTAGATTGCCATTTGCGGTTGCTGGATATGCCAGGCGGTTCCGGGCAGACTTCTACCGCATCCGAATCTAACCTCGTGTCTTGACACCATTACGGGTCCAATTTCCACCCTCTCACATTAGATTACCGTTTGCGGTTGTTGGATATGCCGGGCGGTTCCGGATAGACTTCTACCGCAAACCAAATCTAACCTCGTGTCTTAGGCATATAAGTTCTTATTATAACTTATACCCATAATTCAAATCTTGGATTATAATATATGTCAATTACCCATAAACTCCAATTCACGTTTATGCTTATAATCCTATCAATAGATTATGCCTATAATCCCAATTCAACTTCAAATCCCAATTTCATATTCATAATTCCAATTTTATTTGTATTCATAAATCCTACCATGGTTGTATTTATAATTCCAAGCATAGTTATGCCCATAACCCAATTATAAGTTATGCCCCAAACCTCCTAATCCCATGTTATACCCAAATCAACCTTTTACCTTTTATTCCCAATATCGTTTCAATCGCATAAATCCGCAATAGACGTAGGCTCGAAGATAGCCTAGCTATAAAAATAAAAAGGAAAGAAAGAAAGGAGGAAAACAAGCATAGGCATAAAATAACTGTTCATAATAACTAGTTAAATATACGATGATAAAATTAGGCATAGGTGAATTCTAGATTTGATCTACAAACTATGGTGAACTGATATGATTCTAGTCCAAATCTTAGATCCAATTACTTATTAGGCATTTTAATTTATAAGTACCACAAGCTCACTTTATCGGATTAGCTCTTCAATATGTTTATTATGTGTATAAATGGGGAATGGCGAACGATAGATTCATTATTATACAAAAAATGTAATTTAAATCCACTCACTTGTATGCTTTCCCAATTTTAGATCCGATCCATGGTTTTCTCCCTTTTTGTGCAGCATAGATCTAGACATCTGAATTCTTTTCTTTTATTTTGGAGTAGAGGAATCCTAGATCTATCTTTTTATTTTAAGAAGAGATTTGGAGAGGAAGAGAAGAGATTAGATCTAAGAATTGCTTCGGGAAGAAGAAGAATAGGTTTGCAGGCAGAGCTTTGGCGTCGCCTAAGAAATTGTGCGGATGAAGTAACCCTCACCACCTTATTTATAGGCATGCTAAACTAATCTAGTCCTTTAGATTTAATTTAAAACCTCATCCAAGCTAACCACATCATCCGACCAATAGGAAATAGCCATATTGCGAAAAAAACATTAACCAATAAAAACGCGCCATGTGTGCAACATGATGCGCAGCAGCAAGCTGACCAATAAAAACGTGCCATGTGTGCAACATGATGCGCAACAGCAGGTTAACCAATAAAAATGTGCCATGTATGCAACATGATGCGCAGCAATAGGGGTGTTGACACCCACACGTCATGTGCGTGTGTGTATATATATATATATGAACTTTGATTTATGAAATTTCAAATATCCTCTTTTGTTCGTGTGCAACCCTTATTTTGAATTATGTTTATCTGCATTCACCCCTTATGTGTATATTAAGCTCTTGTATGCGAACAATTATTTATTTGGTTTCCAATATAATTCTGTTAAGTAAATCATATCATTTATTTTTATTTTTAACCTTCTTTCCAATTAATCCTCCAATTAACCCTTTTCACACTAAACCGCTTTTTAATTGAACTGCGTTCACACTAAACAACTTTTTAGTCATTCCCCCTAAAACAAAAATATGGCATTGGCGAGGATTAAACTCAAAACCTCTTGTGTACAAGTAACATGTACTAACCAAATGAGCTACTAAGTCTTTTACTAACAAGACTTTGGACAATGTTACACATTATTCTTTTCTCATTCCTCTTTTTCATATTTTGTTATAATATTTAATTAAAGATATCTTTTTCATCTTAAATCAGATTTCTACAAACTATAAGTCTAAATTGATCAGAAAATTGCCACGAACGCAATGACGCTAATTATGTGACCAAATTCTGGCGGCTCTTCAAATTCTCCTTTTTCTTTCTTTTTAAATATTTGCATGCATTTCTTCGCATTTCATGTATTGCATGTAATTTCTTTTATTAATCTTTTTTTTCATTTCACTGCATTAACTTATTACATGCAATTCTATTGTCATTATTTAATTTTTCTCTTAAATATATCTATGCATACAATATATATACATATTCCCACATTTTTAATTTCATTAAAAATGCGGGGTGTTACATTCTCCCACCCTTAAGAAATTTCATCCCCGTGATGGGGATTAAATGGATAATCCCTCGCATAATAAACATCCATCATGTGTGCATCCAATTTTTGCAAACATTGTGCACATGTGCAAAGTGAAATACATCATAGTAATGTATGTATGCCTAATTTGGTACCACCTATATGTATGCAAACTTTTAAAATCTCTTTCAAAACTTGATGCTCACTTCCTAAATATACTTGCAGCTTTATATGATTGTAATATTTTTGAAAACCAAAATAGCTTTTCATCCAAATTTTCATATACTCTTATAGAATAAGTGCATAGTTCATCCAATTGTTGCATCCAAAACCCTAGCAACCATCATCAAAATTTCAAAATTTAGAAAAAAAATCTAATTTTCTAAATTCGATTTCTTATGTTACAAAAAGATATAAAATTGAAAAATTCACACCTTCCCTTTTTCTTTTATGTACCTTTTCTAATTGTACTTGGATTTTATGTAACTATTCTATAAATATTTCCTATTTTCCTACCCAAGCACAACTCACATAAGAAAATTTTCTTTTTTTTCAACTTATCTTGGATTTTTTTCATTTTTATTCATCTTTTCTTAAGATTTTCATTTTATTTTCCCGTCACGTTTTGTTGCGTCACTTAATTTGTTGTTTTCTTCTTTGTTAGGCTATTTTCTTTCTTAACTTATCTTTCCATTAAGTCTTTCCATCTTTCAACATTCTAGCTACTACTAAGGGCCAAGAATCATAAGACTATTTCACTAAAGAAAAGTCCAACCACAACTCTCAACACTTACTTGCCCTTTCACTATCTGGTAGTCACTACTAGTCCTTGCTATGTATTACTAGCCTACATTTTTTTCAAGCAACAACTCTAGGCCTTACAATGCTTATGCATTCTACGGGAATTTTTCCACTATTCCAAGATGGTCCTTGCTATTTACTTCATAGCCTCAAATTTCTTCTCATTCTTTCTAGGCACTAATCCTTACCAACTCCATTCTTTTCAAAATATGGTTTGGCCTTTTTTTTCCATAACATTTTTCTTCCAAAAATTAAAAGTGTTAAAACTTTATTCTTTTCTCCAAAACTTACTTTTGCCAAACCATAAAAAATGTCACAAAATAAAAATGCAAAACATTTTTTTCAAATCGCAAAACCGAAGTAGACTAGGACAACTACAGGGTTACATTGTTTCTACCTACAATGTTAATTTTGGTTGCTTTAGTTTTTAATCCTTTCATATATTAAAATATGAAAATTAGTGAGCTAAACATGCTCTGTAATGTACACTTTTTCATGAGAGAATTCTTTTAAAACAAGAAGTTATTAATTTATAAAGTATACCCCACTTTACTTTAAAACGCAGTATGCATTTTTACAGACATGTTTCTAAGATATCTCTTTCAAACATCAAAAATTCTTTCAAGATTGAAACTTGAAAACACCAGACTCCTTTGCAAAAAAAATTACAATTTCAAAAAGTTAATCGTTTGGGTTAGACTCAAAGTGGGTCTCCAACTTGTATATGCTTTCCTAGACACTTTCCCGAAGTCAATTCTCTCAACTATATATATTCCTAAACCATTGTCCACTTTTTAATCTTTTTCTAATCTACAAGTTTCACTTCTAAATCCATTAGTTTGAAATACTAACATTTCAGTTACTATCGTATGGGATTCGTCTTTCTCTAAAACATATTGTACACTTTCCACCCAAACCGCCTAAGGGTCTCAAGATTCCTATGTTCATTCCTTTAGTGTACAAAACCGATATCTCAATTTCTTTCCACATTTTTCTCTTTCTATCTGGTGGGCTCCCTTATAGATCTAGATTTTTATATATAATATATTAATATTTTTAAAAAAATACAAATACGCTCACTCATTATCGATATAGGAATCCTAAACCGCTCTGATCCCAGATGTAACAACCCGCATTCCGATGGACCGATTTTTTTTCAAAAACCCAATCCATCGAAACCCGAGTTGGCATGCTCTGGTATCCTGAAGAAAAGACAGAGACATAAAACATGTCAGAGTTCGGAAAACATCTCACAGCGGAAGGAATAAAATATAACGTAGTTGAAACATGACTTTACCTTAATAATAATACTACTAAACCAGTATCCAAAGCTATACAGTCTCTATCATGAACCTAACCTACGAGTGTTATGAGGAGGGGGTCAGAACATAAGTTCTGTGTGAATGAATTTAAACTACACTTCTTGAATAATCCTACATATACCGTTCAATTATATTTTCTCATTTATTAGGTTATCTGTGTTATTAACACTCAAGGCTTTCACACACACGTTGCACCCATCTACTCCCTAGTAGGTTAACCTAATATAATGTATGTGTAGCTACCCCCAAACTAAGGTACACCCCGTGGTACCCCACTCGCACGGTCCCCTCCGTAACACTATAGTATTATGCGCAGCCACTCATCCTATGCCATAGTAACGTGTATATATATATATATAAATGCTACATCCGCATAGAACCACTATCGATGTACTACGTTATGTGTACTGGCTGCTATCCTCGAACTATTCGATCGAATTTGGTTCCATCATCGAATAATGCCCTCTAGTCTACAATACACCACCCAGAGCAAACATGGTTGTAAGACTTTCCCATGTACATATCATTAATCGTACTCGATGTTTCTACTGCACATAACCTCTACTTGTGCACCCGAGTTCCGTGGCAGGGCTACACCAGAAACACAGAAATCGGTCGGAAGCTTTTCTATATCTGTACGGGCTCGCCTCTAAAAGTGTCCAATGTACAGATATCCCTCGGGTCTGGTTTTTCTATGGTGGCTAGGGCCCCACCTCAGCCCCTCCCTCAACTTGTAAAGACCACATGAGCTAAGCGGCCATCGCTAATAAGCAAACAATCTAAACATCCATGTGGGGTCTCCCCGTGCCCGTCCCTTGATAGCAAAGGTTAACAGTCTCTAAGGGTTAGCTCTTGTCTTTTCGCATTCCTTAGGCTGCTGGTGACAGGCATCCGACGATCTTACTATCGTTTGGTCTTGACCCTCCACCTCCTCCTGAGGCAACCGCCGAACCACCCTTAATGCCACCGCGTACAGCATTATGACTGCCCCCTACTTGTGCAGTCAAGGCCCACCCACCCGGTAGTTCCGCGCAGACCCAACCTCTGTAATCTTAGCCAGAAGCTAAACCACTACAAAGGACTACAGGAGTACCTTTAACGTCTCAGGAAACCGCCTGCCTCCCCTTCCAGCCTATTGGAGCGGCCAGAATAATAAACGAGCGCTCGCCTCGTGCCTTAGGACACTGTGATGATCCGCCTCGTTGGGCTATTCATCCTATAACGTACGGACTGCTTCAAGCGCCTTAGTTTTATATGTCATTAGACCCTACGTCTAATCATTAATTACGCGCTTGCGCCACCTCGTTATTTTTCTCATTTAACTTTGTTATTCACATTGACTTTCTTTTTCAAGTTTACCAACTTACCCTCGCTTATTAATTCAATTTATAACTTAATCCATTTAAGTTCATTAATAAGCCTACAACATGTTATTTTCATAATCTAATAATTATCCTCTTATGGTTATAATAACATGTCCTGCTTAATTTATAATTAAGTACATCTAAATTCACATATACATTGGTTAAGAGAATAACTCCCTAAGTATCAACCCCAAAGACCGAAATCAACATCAGATTGACACTCAGAGAATTACTCAACTCAACCAATCTTCTATTATGTCTTAATCCCTTTCTGTTCATATAACTTATGTTATCCTCGTTTTTATACTTATTCTTGTCCTTATAGATTACTTAATCTTCAATTAAGTACAACTTACCTTATTTCATAAGTTATTTCCCCACTTGTCCCTAGGACAAGTCTACCTATTATCCTTCTTTTCTTATTCAAGTTCATTCATAATAGGTTATTAACATTCCCCATTTTGGCATTAATTAATATTAACTTAACCCTTCCCACTTCTTTAACAAAATTACTTAACCCCTACTCAATTCAACTGGTTCGTAACACCACTACAGATTCAATTAGGTTAAGTATTCCAATTTAACATATTATCCATGCTACCCACTTAACCCCTTTATTATGTCCATGTCAGCCTTACATGTGTTGTTTTGGTTAAGTGTTCATTTTTATTTATTATGCCCATAAAGCGCAAGATCTCTCACATTAGATTGTCATTTGCGGTTGCTGGATATGCCGGGTGGTTCCGGGCAGACTTTTATCGCATCTGAATCTAACCTCGTGACTTGACACCATTACGGATCCAATTTCCACCTAAGACCTCCCACATTAGTTTACCGTTTGCGGTTGCTGGATATGTCGGGCAGTTTCGGGCAGAGCTTCTACCACAAAGCAAATCTTACCTCGTGTCTTAGGCATATAAGTTCTTATTATAACTTATACCCATAATTCAAATCTTGGATTATAATATATGTCAATTACCCATAAACCCCAATTCACGTTTATGCTTATAATCCTATCAATAAATTATGCCTATAATCCCAATTCAATTTAAAATCCCAATTTCATATTCATAATTTCAATTTGATTTGTATTCATAAATCCCACCATAGTTGTATTCATAATTGCAAGCATAGGTATGCCCATAACCCAATTATAAGTTATGCCCCAAACCTCCCAGTCCCATGTTGTGCCCAAATCAACCTTTTCCCTTTTATTCCCAATATCATTTCAGTTGCATAAATCCGCAATAGACGTACGCTCGAAGATAGCCTAGCTACAAAAATAAAAAGGGAAGAAAGAAAGGAGGAAAGCAAGCATAGGTATAAAACAACTGTTCATAATAACAAGTTAAATATACGATGATAAAATTAGGCATAGGTGAATTCTATATCTGATCTTCAAACTATGGTGAATTGATATGATTCTAGTCTAAATCTTAGATCCAATTACTTATTAGGTATTTTAACAAACTCACTTTATCGGATTAGCTCTTCAATATGTTTATTAGTGTATAAATGGGGAATGGCGAATGATAGATCCATTATTATACAAAAAATGTGATTTAAACCCACTCACTTGTATGCTTTCCCAATTCTTGATCTGATCCATGTTTTTCTTTCTTTTTGTGTAGCATAGATCTAGACATCTGAATTCTTTTCTTTTATTTTGGAGTAGAGGAATCCTAGATCTATCTTTTTATTTCAAGAAGAGATCTGGAGAGGAAGAGAAGAGATTAGATCTATGAATTGCTTGGGGAAGAAGAAGAATAGGTTTGGAGGCAGATCTTTGGTGTCGCGTAAGAAATTGTGAGAATGAAGTAACCCGCACCACCTTATTTATAGGCATGCTAAACTAATCTAGTCCTTTAGATTTAATTTAAAACCCCATCCAAGCTAACCATGTCATCCGACCAATAGGAAATAACCATGTTGCGAAAAAAACAAACATTAACCAATAAAAACGCGACATGTACGCAACATGATGTGCAACCGCAGGTTAACCAATAAAAACGCGCCATGTGTGCAATATGATGCGCAGCAGTAGATTAGCCAATAAAAACGCGCCATGTGTGCAACATGATACGCATCAGCAGGGGTGTTGACACCCACACATCATATATATATATTTCTCTATTTATTTGAAATTTGATTTATCAAATTTCAAATATGCTCTTTTGTTCGCGCGCAACCCTTGTTTTGAATTATGTTTATCTGCATTCACACCTTATGCGTATACTAAGCTCTTGTATGTGAACAATTATTTATTTGGTTTCCAATATAATTCTCTTAAATAAATCATATCATTTATTTTTCTTTTTAATTTTCTTTCCAATTAATCTTCCAATTAACCCTTTTCACACTAAACCGCTTTTTAATTGAACTGCGTTCACACTAAGCCACTTTTTAGCCATTTCCCCTAAATCAAAAATATGGCGTTGGCGCGGATTAAACTCAGAACCTCTTGTGTACAAATCACATGTATTAACCAAATGAGCTACTAAGTCTTTTGATAACAAGAATTAGGACAATGCTACACATTATTCTTTTCTCATTCCTCTTTTTCATGCTTTGTTACAATATTTAATTAAAGATATATTTTTCATCTTAAATCAGATTTCTACAAACTATAGGTCTAAATTGATCAGAAAATCGCCATGAACGCAATGACGCTAATTTCGTGACCAAATTCTGGAGGCTCTTCAAATTCTCCTTTTCTTTCCTTTTAAATATTCGCATGCATTTCTTCGCATTTCATGTATTGCATGTAATTTCTTTTATTAATCTTTTTTTTTATTTCACTGCATTAACTTATTACATGCAATTTTATTGTCATTATTTAATTTTTATCTTAAATATTTCTATGCATACAATATATATACATGTTTCCACATTTTTAATTTCATTAGAAATGCGGGGTGTTACAATATATATAGTAATATATAATTTCCCGGCCACCTCACTGCCAGTCGACCAAGTGGTTGGAGTACAACAAATAGATAACTTGGGTCTGATAAATACTTGCCTTCGGATAATATGACCATTATGGTCATAAAGTGCAATAAAAAGGAAATGGGCATCGTAAGGGAATTTATGATTGTCGTTTAAACACTAAGTTCAAATTAGGGAAAATATCAAATAAATATCTAAGGAAAAAGGGAATATAACCTTCCTTATTTATATTAATGAAAATAGAAAATACAACTGGACTTAGTATGTTAATAATGTAAAATATTATTAAGGATATAAACCCGTAACGGAAATGAATCATGTAAGTTCACCTTATCCCAAATAGGGAAAGGTATAGTAGGCTAATGGGGTACGAACTAATAACCTTCTCGTATAGTTCGCTTCCTGGGTCTTAAGCGGCTAGGGTTGAAGAGTCCACCTGGGAATAGGTCTTTCAGTTTAGGGGTCTTAAACGACAGGTGTGTGTAGGCCTACCGAAACCTGGAAACTAAGACGTCAGATATGGCTACCTATCCTACGGGAAGTAATAAGCGACTAAGAGGGTTATCTAATAAGGTTAACTAGAAGGTATAGTGAATGATAAAATACCATCTCTCACCTTATGCGGGGCAAGGGTATATGCGTGAATGACGGAAGCCTTAACTAGTAGGGCCCGTAGCTAGTACCCTCTAGTTCATGTTAATGTTAAGTAAGTTATCGAGAAATAATAAGTGACCAATCGGTCCACCTAGGGTCTTAAGCGATTAGGAAGAATCCACCATATCTATCATTGATAGTGAGGCAATAAATGATGAAGGATAAGCGAATGAAAGTATATGGATATAGAAACTCCGTAATTAGGGGTCAAATCTAGATATAGTAACCAATTAAGCTATGGTATAAAGGCTTCAGGAAAATATGTGTAAATGTCCTATCTCGGTATTACGATTTGGGAATACTACTTTGGAAAGAGTAGTAAAGTCGTGTGTGACATTAACAAGGTTAGGCTAGAATCGCTAACCTTCCTAGACATACAGCTTGGGTTGAACCAAACGAGATACATCTGTGTGTTATTGTCTATTTTGTACATTTCTTAGTCACCATAACTTGTTGTTCTGAACCCCCATCCTCATTACACCTCCTAGGTTTCCTAGATAAGGTCAGGTTCTCACATATGATTAAGTTTGGCTTCTAATTCTCGTTATCACTTATGCTCGGTATTGGCAAAGTGACTTACTTTGAAAAAGATAGTTACTTGAGTTAATACTAGTTTATCTTATTTTGTTTCCACGATGAGTTTTATTTTATAGTACTCTGATTATGCTCATGCACATTTATTACAGGTACCAGATATATATGCACCATGTTTGGATATGTTGAAGTTTTGATTTTTGTCAAAACTTGGATGTAGAAATGTGTTGGGTGTTGCATAGTGTCGCTTAATGAATGCAACACCAATTCTTACGTGATCTTTACCGCATAAGAGGTAATGACCAATAATCGAAGTACCAATTGACAAAATTTGGAAATACCAACATAGAGAGATAATATCCTGGGTAAGTCGTATAGTGGCCCAAAATATGAACCGCTAGACTTCTACAACTAGGAGACCGCCTACCCTAGCTGTCAACATCGTGTATAGCCGCAAAAAATGCCATCAAAAAGTGAAAAACCATAACCAAAAAACGCGGATCGCAAACGACACTGAATAGGCCTCGCTATGACTCAACAAACCAACCATCCCGAAGTCCAAAAAAACCTCTGCCGACAAGCCTGAACAAAATAAGAAACAAAATCCAACCAAGACGCATTCCAGTAAGGAAAATAAAAGTCGACAGCATCGACAAGACGCCAACGATATGAAGTTGCCAAACCGAATAACAATACAAGACTCGAAATGGCCATAACCATAATACAAAGCCCTTTCAGGCTAACAAATATAGCAAAGATGAACAACCGATCCCATATGGTTTAAAGAGAACAAGTCTGGATCGATCACATTGCGAAGAAAAGATACATGCAAACCAGGCATAACAAAAAAGCCAGCAGGGAAGTCACCACCCAAGCAAACAGAGCATATAAAACCAAAACTGGCGATACACACATGACTCGTCAAATGTTCATCATCAGATGAGAACATAGTGGCAGTGAGCATATGCCTACGCATGTATGGCTCAAGGCAACACACATGACACCATCCAAGGACTAAGAGGATATGCATTAATCCTAAGAAGAAGTTACAAAGCAAGAAAATGGAGATAAAACCCAAATCTGAGCACACAACCAATTAGCCAAGCAAGAAACTAAATCCAAGCAAATCGATTCCACAATAGGCTCAACTGCAGATGCCACATCAACCAACAATTTGAGGGGTTGTCTGTAGAGTAGATAGCCAACCAAAATGCATTTGAAACCCATCACCAAATTTAAACCAGTAGACATAAAGATGATCTCTGCTGCCATAGGGCCCATCTCTATTGCCCCACCGGTGGCCTTAAGCCCTAGCTGCACACGGAGTTACGACCGATGTGATGGAGCATCATGGGAAATCGAAAGCATCCAGTGGCCTTACGCCTAGATCTGTACTCAGCGTCATAAAGCCAACACCTAGTTGGATCCGAAGTTATTGTTGAGACCACATCTACTGAAGAGCAAGAAGACAACACCATCGATAAGGAAGGATTCTAATCAGCGATAGTAGTGAAACAATTGCTAAGAACAATAGTATCAGGACCTTTCGCACCCGTAATAACCAATGAACCAGAACGTGTACCCCGCGAGGAACCATCAGATGAAATAGAATGTGAAGCAACCTTGGTTTCCCTCTTCGGTTGTCATGAATTGCGACGACGTCAAGAGTGAGCCAAGGTCCTTACACCCTATTCCATCTTAAAGTGATGTGAATCGACCACCATAGGATATAACCAACTCCTTGACGAACGTTGGTTTGGGGTCATTACTTCCCTCTCACCAATGTTCAAATCAAAGGAAGAACATCAAGACCATCTAAGATGGAAACTCCACAGCAACTATAGCCTACAAGCAACCCCATCACCGAAGAGACTGTAGCGTGGCCACCACAACCAACGAAGGTCAAGCTAAGCACAAACATGGTGGTTAAATCCCTGCTGCCCGAGCTAACCCCAAAACCAGCACCAAACCCACAAATAGAGGGAGGAGGAAGAAAGCAACCCATACAAAAAGGAATAAGCTCTGGTGTTGTAAATTGGCCTGTATAACGAGGTGCCAACTCCAAGAAGGACTCAGCAACCATCGAAAAACGATGTCGACTAAGAGCCACAAAGGACTCCAGCGACTCCAAGAAAACCGCAAAAGGCGAGGCTCCATCCTCAAACAATGAGACAGGACCAGAACAAAGCAGTGAGATTGCATCGAAAACAACCCCAAGATTGGGACGTAGTCTAATAAATGACCCATAAAACTCGAAACCAACAATAGTTGCCATCACGGCTAAACCCTGATCACCTAAACAGGGGAGAACCCACAAGCAATAAGTCGCGGAAGCATAATCTTAGATGAGAAGGGTTAGCAAATAAGAGCATGCTTAAGCAGAGAAAGTAAAAAATTTAGCAAAGAAGAACAGAAATTATGTAAGAGTTCAGAGAATGAAGGCCATTAAAGAGCCGTTGATTATGGTGAAATTAAAATTCAAAATAGGACTTTATATTAACAGTTGTACGTCTGAAAGTACAACAAGAATATAGTTTCATTTCTAATCGGAAACTATCGCACAATCTAAAGAAGAAAAACATTTAAAGTTAATATAAGCAATAGCCAGAAAAAGGCTAGCATATAAACAAGTTCAACAACATTAAGGCTATGAATATAGGCATTTTATGAGGATCAACCTAGGTTTAGACAGTTACAGGAATGACAATCCATGTTGTGATTATTATAAGGGAACAACCAACAGTTGCTTATTCAGTTACTAAACAAGCCATGGAGCATTCAGGTGTGGTTCGTTTAGTGTCCCGTGGCTAGTTCGTGGATGGTTGAAAGCAGTTTGGTGGTTGCTTCACTGAACTGATGTTAATGGGATATAGTGGCAAAGTGTTTGTTGTTATACACATACAACTTCAAACACTTTGTCATTATACTCCATGCAACTGTTACACCCAATGGCTACTACAACGGCTTTATTTTGCCTACTTGTATCTTCACCACTCCACCATCTCCTCATTCCAAAAAAGTATACCAATGTTTTCTTTAACTTCTACAAAATGTCTTCTGCATTCAAAAGATCCAAAAAAAGGTTATGTGTAAAAAAAACCAATGTCCAAACCGCATTCCATCGGATTTCCACCCAACATCCATCATAACAATAGTAACCAGTTTGTCCATCGCTATGGATATTGCCTGTACTCAGGTTTTCCTTATAGACAGCCATAACAACCACTTGCTTCTCTTAATTTTTCTCATGTACATTCTACCGCCCTACAACAACATTATCATTAGTTTTCTATGGTAGGTGTTATGACACCCCATGTCTATTAATTTCACTCTTATGAGAATGCATTAAGTTCTGTGAAGCGCAATAGGTAAATAGTAACTAAATGTACAAGACAGATAAATAATGCAGCAGAAAAACTTAAACTTTTGATTAATCAGAAAACAATATTTCGAACCCAAAGTTACATCATCATGTTTCTCAAATATCGAAAGCAATCTGTCTCATAATCAGAGTACAAAAACCATAATAATATCGCTTAAGTGTCATTACAATAAGCATGAATAAACTAAAGGAAAATACTTGCAAAGGAAGAGTTATCCAAGTCCAAGCAGAGTTACGATCTCAACTATTGACCACTCCCACTATAGGAACCTAAATGGGGGAAAGGAAGGGAGAGAAGGAAAACAAAAAGGGTCAGACATAAAGTTTGGCGAGTTCTAGTAATTTCTAGCATACGTATATGAAAAAGTGTCAAGACTTGTCAATAATGTTGGAAGAGAAAGTACACTAAAACATGCATATACACAAAAGGTAAACGAGGTGTCAACAAGGTAAAGATAGATTAAATTTCCCATTCATATTCCAAGGTTAAACTAACTTCACCAACTTTACTAGTATTAACATGATTAGGTTTACCCTAATTACTACCCATGCGACCGGCTCCCTAATATCCAAATATCCTATGTCAGCCCCAACCGTAGGGTGTATCATTTCCAAACCCAGCAACTTATAGAACACAGACGTACCCATAGGTGTTACTTGCGTCTTAGTATCCTGTAGTCGGACTCGTGCATGCTCATAACTCCGTCGGAATGCACCATGTACATCTCCAAAACCGTGAACCTCTTATAATCAAATTCCGTAAATCGTGCCCTTACCCCTGCCTAGTGTGGGGTCTGTACCGTGATACCAACAGGGATACTGAACGATATGGGTTCCACACAACTTGACACAAGCCAACCCCTAAACTTGTGCCCTCGTGTACCTAGGATCTAAGAGTCCCGACAACCTGATATAATAAGTAGACTTGGTACCTCTTTAGCTTATTATTTAACAAGGATAACTTTGCAGGTTCAAGTCCAATAATAAGCCCGGTTGTAAAATTACATTTACCTAAATGTTATTAGTGTACAGCTCTTTTACCCCCAACAAGAACCTGCCCAGATGTACAACTAGACTTATGGTAATCTTACTTGGTTTTTACATTTGGTACTATTCAATCTTTACATGCCATACTTAACATTACATCAAGTCCAATTTAACTTATTATCATGTCGCATGTGCATGTAGTTAACCCTACCTTAAAAGAGTAACATGTAATTATTCCAAATAGATGAACATGTAATTGTCCAACCCTAACAGGTTAACATGTAATTGGAATATAATTATCCTAACCTAATAGGTTAACCCGAGCCTAATAAGTTAACTCGTTATTATCCCAATTCTTACAGTCAAGGGTTCTAGTACATAATATGCCCGATTCCCACCGTTTATGTGTCATTATTTAATTATTCCAATTTATGTCATTTATACGCAATTAACATAATAGCCTAGACTTGAGCAGCCTAGGTTCTTTGTAGAATAAAAGGAAAAAGGGAGAAACAAATCACAGACTAAGTAAACAAGTATAATAGAAAAGACTGTAAATAAATGAAAGGCATAATATGGATAGGGAAGATTAAAGTTCATGATGTAGCTTGTTGATTTGAATAGAAAAACATGTATGACATATTTAGGTGTTATTTTAGGCACTGTTCATATCAGATCCTATCTTATTTTACTTTCTAAAAACTTTTTAAATAATCTAATCCAAAAATCACATAGAACTCACAGTGGGACTTGGTGAAGAATCTGAATATACCACTGAAGAAAATGTCCACTAAAATCTTGTTGCATGCAAGTCTTGATGTTGCCTCTGTTTGATCAAATCCTTAGCAGAGTTCCCCCATTATATGTTTATATGTTTTAGAGTAATTTCATAGAGGCAGAAGAATTTGTGAAAAAAATGTTTGAGTTTGAAATGGAAGAAGCCACCTATTTATAAATGCACAGAGCCAACCTCAAACTTTAGATTTTAGGTTTTAGATCCGGATCTTACACACATTGCTGAGTCAACGATAAATAAAGCCACGAAACAGTTCAGGCTCTTCACTCATCACCCACTCAGATCTGGGGTGGGTCGACCCATGGGTCGACCCAACCCCCTTAGGTCAACATATGGGTCGACCCGGGCTGAGCGTAGGTCGGCCCTCAATGGGCCATTTTCCCTCTCTACTTTCCAATTCGTTCATTTGATTTTTCTTGAATATTATATATACATATAAGCTCCTTATACGTATAAAAACTTATAAGGTTCATAACTTCTCCACACATTATCTTTTTTACGCAAACTTAGTGTCTATCTGAACCAGAATTCCAAGACGAACGCAACGACAATGTAGGTTTCACTTATTTATGAATATTTAGTTAATTTATACCCAAATTATCATCTTAATGTATAGTTATTGTGTATTAAATTTTGGGGTGTTACATTCCCCCCGAAATCTGTAAGTTAAGAAAAATGCTATAATCCTAACAACCACAACCATCTACTCATCCATCATCCACAGGCATCCATTGCCCTTAAGTTTTTCTAATGCTTTGTATGAATATATGCAAAAGTGTATGCATATGTACTTACACTAATGTGAAAATCAAGCGATTGACTGATTTGGTTGACCTCCTTAATGCAATATATTTTTGTGCCATGTACCTAATACGTATGCAAATAATCCTAATAATACATAATGTGTGCTCATTCATCCATCCAAATGCAACATCCATTTGACAATCCATCCATTTCCATGCATAGAAAATTTAAATAAACTCACTGTATGCAGTATGTAAGTGATTGAGCCGATCTAGTGCCTATTTTGTGTATATGCATCCATGAACAACAACTAGAAAACGCTTGCATCCATTTGCAACCATCAACCATAACATGTTTCAAACACATGTTTCCAACCATTTGATTCTACCTAAGGGTCGAAAGGTTCGGACGATAGGATACTAAACTTGAATGATAGAAGCAAATGCAAAGTAAAAAAGCTTTGGAAACCAGTCAAGAACGTACTTTAAAAAAGAAAAGGTAAGAAGCATGAATCCTATCTTCGGGTTCCCACGTTGCATCTTCGCAGTCTTCTCCCCATTGCACTTTCACTAATCTTATCTTCTTGTTATGCAGCTTCTTGATTTTAGATCCAAGGATATGAGTAGGAACTATTCTTGTTGATTCTTCCTTCTCAACTTCCACGCCTTTTAGTGTGCTCGGCTCTACTATCTTTGCCGTATCATGGAGACATTTCCTCAAACGGTAAATATAGAATACATCGTGCACGCCCGCCAACCTATCTGGTAGCTTGACCCTATAGGCCATCTGACCTATCCTCTCTACTATACAGAATGGTCGTATGAATCTCGGTGCCAACTTTCATACCGTGCCAAAGCCGACTACCTTCCTTAGTAGTGGAACTTTGATGAAGACCATATCTCCCACTTTAAATTCTAAGTCGGTCCTCCTTTTATCAGCATAAGATTGTCGATCTTGTGCTGCTTTCATCCTTCTTCGAATGAGGTCTATCTTTTCTGAAACCTCTCTTATCATGTCAGGCCGTAGTAGAATTTTGTTAGTAGAATCACACTAACAAGTCGATGATCTACAACGTCGTCCATATAGCGCTTCGAAGGGTGCCACGCCTATGCTCGACTAATAGCTATTATTATATGCGAAAGTCTCTCTTATCATGTCAGGCCGTAGTAGAATTTTGTTAGCAGACTCCCACTAACAAGTCGGTGATCTGCAAGGTTGTCCGTATAACGCTTTGAAGGGTGCCACGCCTATGCTCAACTGATAGCTATTATTATATGCGAACTCCACCGATGGGAAATGCTTCCTCCAAGTCCCTCTGAATTCTATTATACACGGTCTTAACAGATCCTTGAGAACTCTATTAACCCTCTCAGTCTGCCTATCTGTTTGAGGGTGATAAGTTGTGCTAAGTCTTAACTGTGTACCTAGAGATTTTTGTAAACTCCTACAAAATTCACTAGTAAATATGGGGTTACGTTTACTTACTATACTTAAAGGTATCCCATGTAGTCAGATGATTTCTTTGAGGTAAACTGAAGCTAGCCAAGATGTCGTTCTCTTGCTTTTGACTAGTATGAAATGAACGCTCTTTGTAAGTCTATCTACTATCACTTAAATGCTTGTGTTGCCCTTCCTTGATCTGGGTAGTCCATAAATGAAATACATACAGACTCTCTCCCACTTCCATTATGGCACATCCAAGGGCTGAAGTAATCCGCCGGGTTTCTTTTGTTCAGCCTTAATTTGTTGACAAGTCTAACATTGGGCCACGAATTCTGCCATATCCTCCTTCATGCCCGTCCAATGGAAAACATGATTAGGTGTTACCCTAATTACTACCCATATGACTGGCTCCCTAATACCCGAATATCCTGTGTCAGCCCCGGCCGTAGGGTGTATCAGTCCCTAACCCAACAACTTACAAAACACAACCATATCCATAGTTGTTACTTGCGTCTTAGTATCCTGTAGTCGGACTCATGCACGCTCATAACTCCGCCGGAACACACCATGTATACCCCCAAAACCTTGAACCTCTTATAATCAAATTCAGTAAAGCATGACCTTACCCATACCTAGTGCGAGGTCCATACCGTGATACCAACAGAGATACTAACTGATATGGGTTCCACATAACTTGACACAAGCTAACCCTTAGACTTGTATCCCCGCGTACCAAGGATCTAAGAGTCCCGACAACCTGATACAATATCTAGTCTTGGGACCTCTTTAGCTTATTATTTAATAAGTGTAACTTAGCATGTTTAAGTCCAATAATAAGCCTGGTTGTAAAATTACATTTACCTAAATGTTATTAGTGTACAGCCCTTTTACCCCCAACAAGCACCTGGCCAGATGTACAACTAGACTTATTGTAACACCCCGTATTTTCTGAGAATATTAAAAGAACGAATTAAAGAATACTTAATTTTTAAAGTGAGAATTAAGGGAAATGGGTTACACTATTGCATTCGTCTTGGAATTCTGCTTGGAATAGAGTCCAAGTTTTCGTAAATCAGACTTTGTATGAAGGAGTTATGGCCTTCGGAAGATTCAAGAGAAATTCAGAAAATTAAATAGTAAAATAACCCAGACAGTCGACCTAGAGGTCGACCTATACCAATGCAGGTCGACCTACCCCAGGACAGTTCGACCAGGGGGTCGACCAACACCCCTCGTCCAGATCCAAATCTGAGACGATTCTGACTAGTTGTTGAGTCCTTTCTGACCTGTTGCTAAGTCACTAGGGCTTAGGTGGCAATTCTGGATAACTCTATCTAGTCTGGGCGGTTGTGATTGCTCCTAGAATGATCTAATAGCTCACATAAGATTAAACTTCTATAAAAGCAACCATAATCCTCAAACCTTAAATCACACAAATTTATTCCATGGAGCCACCGTGTTGTCAATGCTCGTTTTAGCCTAGCCGCCATTCCTTCTTCAATTAGAAAATGAGTCAAAAGTTACGAATCAAAACTAACTTATAGAAATTGATAGTCTTCTTCAAGGGATTGCTTTTCAAATTCAGAAAACAGATCCCAGAAAACATGACTTTCTTTTCTTTGTAAGTCCTGTTATTATTTATATGTGAACGATTAAAATTTATGATTTGTAATAAAATGAAAACTAGCGTTATTCCTAGTTGTAAGATAATGATGGTGTTAATTCATGCCTATTCTTGTAACGATTCTATCGTATATGCTTATGAGATTATTGTGGTTATTATGTTGGTGTTAAACCAAGCATGTACTATGTAAAGTTTGGTGATTTATTCATGTTATGTTACATGCAAGTTGTTAGGCTATGTGGTTATTATGTTGATGTAAACCAATCATGTAAAATTGGTGATTCATTCATGTTATGTTACATGTAAATTATTAGGCCAAGACATGTATTATGTTTAGATTTACATTTAGATCTATGAAAATTGGATCCAAGATTAAAGTTCATATTTACATGCCTTGTTAAACTTGTGTAAAACCATATGCTTAAGATTCATGCTTGTGGGATCCAAAATAAAAAGTTCATATTTACATGCCTTGTTAAACTTGTGTAAAACCATATGCTTAAGATTCATGTTTGTTAGATCCAAAATAAAAAGTTCATATTTACATGCCTTGTTAAACCTGTATAATTCCATATGTTTAAGATTCATGATTATTGGATCCAAATTAAAAGTTCACATTCACATGTCTAGTTGAACTTGTGTAATTCTATATGCTTAAGGTTTATATTCATTGGACCTAACATAAAAGTTTACATTACATGCCTATTTGGATTTGGGTAATTTCATATTCTTAAGACTTATGTTGATTGGATCCAAAAATGCAAGTTCATTTTTTTATGCCAAAATTTATATGACACATGTTTAGTTAAATCCATATTATGTTGTATGAATGGCACATGTTCCCTTCTTTCCCTTTTGTATATAAGTTAGGCTAAGTTACGAGCCTAACATTCTATGTGAATTTTGCGAACGTATGACGGGGGTAATGTTAGGAAAAATCTTTAATTTATATTATTGGCATAATTTGGCCCATAAATATATGAATGATTAGTGGCATAAAAATGGTATAATTTACATACCAAAAATCTTGAGTATGATTTAGAGGAAAAATCGGGCATGGCTTGAATGACAATAATTGTGGAAAATTTACATATAAATATGAAAAGTAAATATGTAAATTAAGTAAAAGACGAACATGCCTAACCCGAGGTTAGATTGAGTTATGGTGTAAAACTGCCCGGAACCGCCCGACACATCCACTTACCACAACAACACCTATCTAATGTGAGAGGTTAGTGCATCATGCCCAAGAAAAACCCGAGGTTAGATTGAGTTGTGGTGTAAAACAGCCCAGAACCGCCTGGCACATCCAGTAACTGCAACAACACATATCTAATGTGAGAGGTTGGTGCATTAATAAATCAATTAATGCTAATGAACAAGACATGCTAAGAAATGACTAGGGTTAAGTAATAAGAACACTTAACCAATATAACACGAATGACTAGGGTTAAGTAATAAGAACACCTAACCAATATAACACGAATGACTAGGGTTAAGTAATAAGAACACTTAACTAGTGTAACACGAATGACTAGGGTTAAGTAATAAGAACACTTAACCAATATAACAAGATGAATGACTAGGGTTAAGTTAATGGGAAACACTTAACCATTATAGCATGATGAATGGGTAGGGTTAAATAATAAGAAACACTTAACCAATATAACTTGATTTGTGGTAAGGTTAAGCTAAAACAAAAGGGCAACACTTAACCAATATAACTTGATTTGTGGTAAGGTTAAGTTAAAATGAGAGGGCAACACTTAACCTAACTTGATTTGTGGTAGGGTTAAGTTAACACAAGAAGGCAACACTTAACCAAAGTAACATGACAAGTAGGTGGGTTAAGTTAACTTGAATTGATTGATGACACTTAACCAATACAACATGATGAACACGTGGGGTTAAGTTAACAAGAAACACTTGACCTATATAACTTGGTGGACGAACGAGGTTAAGTTGATAGGAAACACTCAACCAATCCAACATGATAAGTGAGGAGGGTCAAGAAACACTTAACCGACATGACATGATGAATGGGTGGGTTAAGTTAACATGAATGGACGACACTTAAACAATATGGCATAATGTGCGGGAGGGTTAATTACATATCGGGTTGGTGGGTAATATTAGTACATATAGGCCCAAAAACTTAACCGTTAAATAAACATGCTTGAATCAATGGAAGGGATAAGTACATATCGGGTTGGTGGGTAATATTAGTACATATGGACCCATAAACTTAACCGTTAAATAAACATGCTTGAATCAATGGAAGGGTTAAGTACATATCGGGTTGGCGGATAATATTAGTACATATAGGCCCACAAACTTAATCGTTAAGTAAACATGCTAGAATAGGTGGGAGGGTTAAGTACATCTCGTGTAGGTGGGTAATATTTGTATATATAGGCCCACAAACTTAACCAATAGAAAACCCTAGTAACGGGGACCCATTTCAACAGTAACCCACATAGATGTATCATGGTACCCTGAAACTAGGAAGGGTGGGGCACGATTACTTGGCTGGTTATAAGCGGTCAAAATAGCGGTAGGGGGTACGACAGTGTAGATTCCGACGGTTTACAGGCGTGCACGTACTCCGGATTAGGAAAAAGCAGGCAATGGGTACCAGTAGTTATGCACTATGCATCTTGAATCGTGTCAGGTCGCTATCATAAGGATTGATACACCTTATGGTGGGACCAGCACAGGGTATCTACATGCAAGAGAGGGCCGATTGGCACAGGCACATGGAACATTAATGCAAGTAAGGAGCCGATCGATAAGGTAGTAAGGGTACATCTAACATGTTCATGACAATTATGCAGATTGAGGTGGTATCCTCACGATAAATGTATACCTGAAGGCTACCACAATTGTGGGGATTGGGATCACGTTATCATATTATCATTTTATACAGATTACTAGTTGGGACACTAGTTAGGTGGTGCAGAGATAGGTATAGAAACCAGAATAACAAAGTAGTAGCGAAGCAAAGAAAGAGTAGAAGCGCATTCAGTTTATCTTGCCTTATCATACCTTATGCTTATCCTATGTTATCATGTTATCCTTGTTCTCACGGTATTGTATTATATTCAGTTTATTCATGTCATGATGCTTTTGGCCCTTTATATGCTGAAAGTCACTGGACTTACCAGACTTATGTCTGGCCTAGTTTTGTTTCGCCTCTTTTCTTTCGTCCCCCCCCCAGGTTCACAATGAGGAAATGTTACCACTTAGCTCAATTTTCCTTCCAAGCTCGAAGATAGTCGATGTACTGCTTTGGACTCTCTCTTCCACTGCTATGGCTGGTTCATGCTTTATTGGGGAATATCATTGTTATTTTTATGCTTATTTTATATTTGGAAGTTATTAGATCAAGACAGAAGTTCTATGTATTACTTTAAGTATGATTGAGACAACTATTGTAAAAGCTTGACTGAACCATATTATTTATAAAATGACTTTATTTTCCGCTGCTTTATTTATCTGTCTTGTAATTTATCTGCATTTTTTTACCTAAAATGCTCCACCAAAGTTAAGGCATTCCCTTTGTGAGTGACCTTAACGGAGGTGGGGTGTTTCACTTATGGTGATTTTACTTGGTTTTTACATCTGCTACTATTCAATCTTTTATGTCATACTTAATATCACATCAAGTCCAATTCAACTAATTATCATGTCGCATAACCTTAAAAGAATAACATGTAATTATTCCAAATAGATGAACACATAATTATCCAACCGTAACAGGTTAACATGTGATTAGCATATAATTATCCTAACCTAATAGGTTAACATGTAAATTATCCCACATAGGTTAACATGTAATTACCCAAGCCTAGTAGGTTAACATGTATTTATCCAAATTCTTACAGTCAAGGGTTCTAGTACATAATGTTCCTGATTTCCCCTGTTTATGCGTCATTATCTAATTATTCTAATTTATGTCCTTTATATGTAATTAACGTAATAGCCTAGGCTTAAGTAGCCTAGGTTCTTCGTAGAATAAAATAAAAAAAGGAGAAACAAATCTCAAACTAAGTAAACAGGAATAATAAAAAATATTGTAAATATATGAAAGGCATAATATGGATAAGGAAGATTAAAGTTCATGATATAACATGTGGATCTAAATAGAAAAACATGTATAACATATGTAGGGGTTATTTTAGGCACATTTCATATCAGATCCAATCTTATTTAATATCTAAAACCTTTTTAAATAATCTAATCTAAAAATCACATAGAACTCATAGTGGGACTTGGTGAAGAATCTGAATATACTACTAAAGAAAATGTCCATGAAATCTTATGTGTATGCAAGTCCTGAAGTTGCCTCTGTTTGATACAATCCTTAGCAACATTCCCTCATTATATGTTTATATATTTCAGAGTAATTTCATAGAGGCAGAAGAAGTTATGAAGAATTTGTGTAAGTTTAGAAATGGGAGAAACCACCTATTTATAGATGCACAGAGCCAACCTCATACTTTAGATTTTAGGTTTTAGATCCAAACCGTACACATATTACTGAGTCAGCAACAAATAAAACCACGAAAATGTCCAGGTTTATCACTCAACATCCACCCAGATCTGGGGTGGGTCGACCTATGGGTCGACTTGGGCTGAGCGTAGGTCGGCCCCCAACGGGCCATTTCCCTCTCTTTTTTCGATTCATTCGTTTGATTTTTTTGGAATATTATATATATATAAGCTCCTTATATGTATACAAACTTACAAGGTTCATAACTTCTCCATATGTTATCTGTTCTACGCAAACTTAGTGTCTATCTAAACCATATTTCTGAGACAAATGCAATAGCAATGCAGGTTTCACTTAATTCTGAATATTTAATTAATTTATACCCAAATTATCATCTTAATGTATAGTTATTATGTATTAAATTTTAGGATGTTACAAGTGCATACGATGATCATTCATCGTACATGTTAATGATGATGCAAAACGATCAAAGTCAACATCGTTGCCTTAGTGCACAACAAATAGAGATTCATGACCGTGAAGCAATGCAGAATCTTCAATGACAATTTTCTTATTCACATATTTCTCTTGTTAACAAAGAAACCGTTTATATTTCGAAGCAGAAGGAAGGGGAAAATGAATTCCAAGAGGCAGGTAATAATGATAGAGATGCTGAATTTATTATACCTCCTAGCCAGAATATAATAATAAGAAGAAGAAGTAGAAATCCTTAATTAACGTTTTTGACAATCAACACATAAATGTAGATGTAATGGGGATAGAAACCAACATAGATGACATTGAGGAAGAAAATGTCTAAGGGGAAGAAACGTCGGCTGACAACAAAAAATAGCAATGTAAGTTTACTTCTGGGAAGTATGCTTCTCTTGCTAAATCATGGACATACATTTCGCAAGCTAGTATTTCTGGCAGTAATATGGAAATTTATAAATTTTAGGAAAGGCTTGCAGAGTTTTACAATATTTTAGAACTGATGAATAGGACATGGGAATCGTTAAGAGGAGGATATCAAGTTATGAACGTTGCATGCCCAACCTATTTGGCAATACTTATAAAATTGCAAAATAGGCAACGAAGTGGGGTTGCTCCTTATGATATTGTAAGTACTTTATTATTTTAAATTTCTTCTATACTATATTGTGTTTTAGTAGTTTTATATATTGATACTGTTTTGCATTTGTCTTAAAGATCAAAGAATCGCGTAAGGTGTGCCAACTACAGTATAGAAAAACATTTTAATTTCAGGGATGCTATGAGCTTCTATCTAGTTTACCAAAATGGAAGGATCCGAACAACTTCATGTTCGAGAAACAAAAAAAGCAAGAAGAATGAATTACTACAATTCAAGTCAAAGAAGCATTTCAAGTTCGTAGAAAAGATCTCCTTTATACGTAAGTAGCGATGGACGATCTATGGGTAGAAACAAGTCGATTCAATTGGAACAACATTGTATAAAGTTCCCTAGATTTGTAAGAGCTTTAAAGGCTTTTTCTAGAGAAACAAGAGAGCACAGATCCAGTTTTTCATCTCTAAGAACCCGCAGCAAAGCTTAATTTCAGAAGACAATAATGTATGACCAAGAGATCAGGAGACAAGCTCACGAGGAGAAGAAAGCCTTGACGCGAGAGAAGAATTTTATTAAATTAATGACTTGTGATTTCAGTAAGCTTTCTCATTTACAATAGGAATTAGTAACTAAGTAGTTGGAAACGTACAACAAAGTAAGAGGCAGTGGTAGAGGAGTAATGGTTTGTATAGGGATGAGATGTAGATGTTTGGTGCAATGTAATATGCTTGAATTTTCATTGGTTGAGTCATAACTTCTCCATATGTTATCTGTTCTACGCAAACTTAAGTATCAGATGTGTGCTATTTATGTATTTGATATATTTTTATTGCATTATTGTGTATTTCATGGTAAGGTCCGACATCGATTTATTAAATAAGTTCCATAACAATAGTACAAAAGTAACAACATACAAGTCTTAAAACATAATACAGTCAACAAAGTAGTATAATTAAAACCTCAGCAACAGAGAATAGGAAACAAACTTGCAAACAAACAAGTGCTACAAACCATGTCTAAGGATTCATGCTATATCTTCCTTTATGTGCCCACATATGATCAACCAAATGGTCACGCTAATGGAAGTGCGCGGTTTTATCTTCAATATGTTGAACCTTGGCAACATATTTTTTTCATCGAGTTTATGTCTCTATTTGGTATTTTGTTAGAAACCTTAAACATATCCAGGTAATTATTATTTTTATTTTTATACCCACCTCTTTCAGACTCTACAATCATATTATGAATTATTATACAAGTATACATAATCTTTTATAAAATACTTGGATCATGAAACCAAGCAGGATTTCATAAAATCTAAAACCTTGCTTGTAAGACACTGAATGTTCACATGATATCCTTTCTGTAGCTAGCCACTTTTCAGTGAAATAATTCTCTTTGTCAGTTGTTGTTACTCCGAATCCATGTACTAAAGTTCTCCACCTAACCGTGATTGCTGGAAATTTTAACTTAGACATATCTCAAAATGTACACGACCAAATCAAGGTTTGTGACTTTCATATGAAAGATATATTCCAGTAAGTCCTGAAGAATCTTATTCGAAAGAATTCCAGCATTTATGGATCTTATATATATATATATATGTATATATTTGAACCTTATTTTGGATAAATATGAACACCACTCCACGACAAGCTCGTTTTAACTATATTTAATTTATTATTCAAACTAATTTAAACAGAGGATGACCCGACTAGTCAAACTCAATCGGAAGCTATTATGAATTATCTAACAACTATGATCAATTGAATGTTTCTGAAATTATAGCCTGTTTAATCTGTAGCATTGTTTGTTGATGAAAATTCAAAAACTATGTTTTAATATATTCTGTTTAGTTAAGCATTTAGGTTTCATTAACAAACCACCCAACTGCGACTTTTTGGAAATTTTAACTTAGACATATCTCAAAATATACAAGACCAAATCAAGATTTGTGATACTCAAGTGAAAGTTATATTCCAATAAGTCCTAACGAATCTTGTTCGAAAGAATTTCAGATTTTTATGGATCTTATATATAAACTTAAACCTTATTTCTAATAAATACGAACTACCACTCTGCGACAAGCTCATTTAACAATATTTAGTTTATTAGTTCAAAATTTTTAAACAGAAGGCAATCCAACTGGTCTGACTCGTTCGGGAGCTATTCTAGATTATCTAACACTATGATCGATTGTGTATTACTGAAACTATATCTTATTTAATCTGTAGTGTTGTTTGTTAATGAAAATTCAAAAACCATGTTTTAATATATTCTGTTTAGTTAAGCAATTAGGTACAGTTAACAAATCACCTAACAACGATTTTTTAGAAATTTTTACTTGGACATATCTCAAAATGTACTCGACCAAATCAAGATTTGTAACTTTCGTATGAAAATTTGTATTCTAATAGGTCCCGAAGAATCTTGTTCGAAAGAATTCCAGCATTTTATGGATCTAATATATAAATTTAAGCCTATTTCGGATAAATACGAGCTACCACTCCGCGATGAGCTTATTTTAATTATATTTAGTTTATGAGTTCAAAAAATTTAAAAAGAGTACGACCCGGCTATTCTAACCCATTCAGAAGAGATTTTTAATTATTTGAAAATTATACAGTGTGCAGTAATTTTAACAATGTGCACCGTGTAGTCATTTCAACGGTATTAGCAGTTGTAGTGTGTTGTCATTTCGACGGCTTTAGTTGTATGCAGTATGTAGTCATTTCAACAATGTGTAGTTATTTCAAAAGTGTACAATGTGCAGTCATTTCAACAATGTGCAATGTGTAGTGTGTAGTCATTTCATCAACTTTAGCAGTGTGTAGTGTGTATTCATTTCGATAACTTTATCTATAAAAATTTGCTTTTATACAACTATGCCTATATGTATGACCTATAATATGTGTCTTGCTCACAATTCTTTACTCAAATAAGCTCCTTCTTTCCCACGCCTTTGCATACCTAAATTTATGCGTTCATGGCCTTCATCTATTGATTCTAACTGGTGTCCAACGCACAATGCTTTAGATAGTCCACAAACTGATGTAGACTGGCTTATCGAATACCAAGAGCAATTCTACGAGGACATACGTCATGAGTTCCCAAATCTGAGCAAACTTAGACTTTAGGAACCTGTTGAACCTCCATACGAACATGAGAGTGATCAGATTACTTGCTCAACCTCCAATTCAACAAGTGACAGAACAATTTTAAGTTGTTCAACCTCTGTATAAACAAGAGGTATATCAAGCTTCAATTCTTCAACCACCATATGAACAAGAGTTTGACTCGTATCCATTTAGTTGCCACTATGGGTATGCGGTGGAGGTAATGATAGGGAAGATGGAGAAAATATTGGTCAAAGAATCCATATATGCCCATTATGGTCGAAGGGTTGAAGCTACTCTAAATGGACCGACGACCATTTATGTCCAAGGGGTATTTCTTACACTAACGAGTTGGAACAAGTGATATGGCGCCTTAGAATTGCTTTAGAATCCCTCCAAATTGAACATTACATGTAGTTTTCTTAAGTATTTTTCTCGATAACATCCATCGTATCCTAAGTTTTAGTACTAATTTCCTACTTGTGCCTTAACGAAATATAATTTGACATGATGAATTATTTATTTTAGAAGTTTAGTTGGACGACAAACGTGATCAAGAACAATATTGACATCAAGGGAAATAATTAATGAATATAATTAAAAAAAATCTTTGAAATGGAAAATAAACTTAAACGATATGATCATTTGGGCTGGTATGTAGTTTTCAAATAGAAAATCTCACTCTCTACACCAAAATGTAGCCATGGGAATTAAACAAAACTTTTAGCTATATGTACCATTCTCTAGTACTTAGTTAACAAACATGACATCTACACTGAAATGACATAACATGATTAATAATGAAATATAGTACATCACACAAATAATAATGACATCTACACTGAAATCACATGACATGAAAAATAGTGACATATAACGCAAGACATGAACAATAATAACATCAATACACAAGCCAAATTCAATAGGTCTGCAATACATCAGAGCAAAATAATAAATACAACATACTAAATAAAATACAATACAGACGATCATCAATATCTACGTGGATGTGTCGAACATCGACAACGTCTCTCATCATCGTTTCGACTATTTCTGGGACCAGCTAAATGCTTGTAGTACATCTTCATGTCAACAATCTCTTGCTCTCTTCCTCCAACTGTGCCTGTAGTCGGGCTGCTTCCTCTACGTGGCGACGTAGCTCACCATCATAGCGGTCTAGGCTACGCATATGGTCTATGCATCTTGTGTGTTTGATCGTCATATGCATATCATAAAGATCGACATATAATCTCTGGGTCAGATCCGGATAGTGATCATGCACCGGAGGGTGAAATACATCAACATAACGGTCTGGTCATATAGTAGGGACACATGATCTGATGCATGATAACTCTAGTTAGGGTAGGTAATATCCTCAATATCAGGGGGTATATGTCGTCTCGTATAAAGAAGTACCGACTAAATATATCAATGATGCATGGGTAATAGTATCAGTGGAACAAGTGAAAAATCCATGCTATAAGTTGATGTACGACTGACAAGTAATAATGAAGCTCTCGGTCGTCCACCAATCTACAACTCATGATAGGTCGAGTTGATCTGATGGGTAAATCATACAACGATAAGTATGAGGGTGTGGATCATTTGGGAGTAACATCAAAATTGTGTAACTGTCTACATCACCTCCAACTAAGTTACCAATAAGCATATAAAGCCGAGGGACAAGATATGAGTGGAAATCTCCTCCCAACAAGCATACTAGCAATCTTTATAAAATCATTCCCGAAAGATATTGTCATGAAACGGATTCCACATAATATGGTGCATGTACCTCCTCAAGTCGATTTGGTTATGGGCAACTGAATAAACATGATGGAATTCATTGTCCCTAGGCCCTTGTTGTCTATAGTCCAAAAATGAAAGATGAGGGGAAAAAAATAGATCCATCAAAAGTCTGAGTGATGAAATGAAAATTTCTGAAATATTCAAAATACCAGTACCTCCTGGAAACCAAATAATTAAACTTGTGAGTCTGAAATAGTGCACTATATTTCAAGGCATTTGTACATGTACGTAAGAATAGGTATACCCCAGTCATATAAAATAACACCACTAAAATGCAACTCAGATACTTCCTCAATAAATCCAATAGCCAAACTACTACTCGTCATGCTAAAAAAAAGGTACCAGTGAGGTATAGGACATATAATATGCAAGCTCTAGATCATCATCAGGAGAGTACTGATTAGCATGTTATCCATGGTCGCATGGATAGCGCTAACTCTAGTATCCCCTCCGGCTTTCTATGACGCATCAGAAGTGTCAAGATGAGGTAGTAGATCGTGAAAACGTCCATGATCACGCCACTGACCATCATCGAAAGGGAGTGGTGGATGTCTAGCTACTCCTATGCTAATGCCTGTAAGCATGGAGAAGTCAAGTGGTGTAATTCCTGGCTCACCACATGGAAAATGGAATGTGTGGGTGGTTTTATACCACCATAAAGCAACAACACCGTAAAGTTACACATCATTGTGTATAACATGATCGAGTCCTAAACTTATATAGTACAAAATAAGATAAACTATGAAGTGATAAATTAAATAATATTTACGGTAAAATGGCCATTATAATACCAAAGAAATAGTTGAATCTGAGGCTGTAAAATAATTCTATGACTTTATCCTTATCTGCCAAATATCCATGAAAATATCTAAGTGTGATCGTTGATGAATTATGTGAATGGATATTTCATGACTTTTATGCAATGTCTACTATTAGTTAGTCATCTGACAGCCTATTTCAGTTATTTTAATCATTTTTAAAAATTATACTTACAGCCAAGTTCGTTTGTGTTTATACATGCACTTTGATTTATGGAAGCACATGAAAGTTGGATAGCAGAGGAAATTTTGTTGCACTAAGATTCTAGTCCAACAATACAACAATTTCGACTTCTCTAGCGTAGTTTGTCTCGCTACTCTATGCATCCAGCCCGCTCGACAAGCCCTGCGGCCTCCACGACCGCATCGACCACCTTCTTTTAAACCTCTGCCCTGGTTCTCTAAATTTTCAATGAATTATAAATGTTCATCTATTCCATGCTCGTGGATATACGGTGCAATCCTATGTTCTTCGTCGCTTCCACCTATGTCGCTACTACTGCCTTCTCTGAGCATGAACTTTGTGGTAAAATTTCTTAGCCTTATAGACATCTCTTCGGGTGTATATCTCAAAAATGACCTTTAATTTGGCTAAAAGCTAACAGATTTGGAATTTTTTTAAGGCGTAAATGGTGGAAATTTTATTTTCGTTCAGTTGAAAATTTGAGGAAGGGGGAAGAGGGAAGTGGAAGAGGAGGCGGCGACTGCTTGTGGATATGGTATAAATTTATAACAGAGAACACTTTCTCGTTGCCGTTATAAATTTATAACGGATTTTTTTTGCCGTGTATACCCTGATCCGTGGTTGGTTTAGTTTCCTGGTTGCTCCGCCCATTCATTCACTTGGTAACGATGAGAGAGAACGGACTGAACATAACGGATTGTTGGTAATGGTCTAAGGTTCGACAACAAATCATCATCTGATGTCATTGCATGCAAGCGAAATAAGGTGGAGTTACAAGATATAAGACAAAAAATGAAGGGAGAATTGCCTAAAGCTAATGTTGCTCCAGGCTTTCCACAACCGGTAGAATAGTTAATTACCATCAGTCCATTGGTGGATATAAATTTTGGAGCTGATAAGGATCCAAATCATTTCAAGTCGATTAACAAGGGGTCCCGGGCATTGGAAGCTCAGGTTAGTTTCAAGACAAGGGACAGTGCGGCATGCATGCTTAAAATTAGTCCCTATTTTAGTGCAAGTCTAGTCAAACGAAACCTAGGGCAACCCTTAGTAGGGAGCAACATGACGGGGGAGACTGATGATGGTTGAGATAATTTATAGTTATAAAAACACATTGTATTCATTAATCTATGTAGTGGTAGTATACGAGTTTGTCATTGCTATGGATTATAGTTCAACTCCTAGCAACAATGAATTTTCAACTTTTCCACCTATACTGAGACGACTGCCCCATAATTCCTACACCAAACTAAGAAAAGATGCATTATATGATGTGTCAGGCCGATATAAGACGATCATCAAGGAAGAATAACTCAAATAAACCCATCGTATAACTCACAGCACATGGGTAACATATAATAAAAATATGCAATAGGATGTAGTAGTAAAACATAATAGAATAGAAACTCAATTCTCATAACATCTCAGAGTCATCAATACAAAACACCTATGAAAATGAGTAATTCGTACACCATGTCTCACTATATATCTCTCAGAGTAACAAAAGACATCAACATACAAGAGAGACAAAATATAGTAGTAATACGTCTACCTCTTACTCGTCATCACACAACATCATTAACACTAAAACCTACAACCTTCTATCTCAGTCTGCTTACCAACAACGTTGATGAGAATTACAAGGTAATAAAAGGGAAACATAAAACCTTGAGTTGGACAACAGTCTTGGCGAGTGATAAAATAACTGTCAATAGTTACACATGATATATGAGTATAGATAGTTCAATAATCTGATCTGTTAAACAATACAAGGATTAGCACAGGATAACCATCTATCATATGCCACTCCAGAATAGGAAAGAACATCCCATAATCACACTTCTCTTCGACGACCTACGTTGATAGTCTACCTAGAGAAATAGAGATGTAAATACACAATCAACCATAACATCCGTAGCAACCAATATTGTAGTTATCATCAATTAAAGCCTTGAATACATCAATCATCAAATGACCACCATTTTCGTCCGTCAAAGGATACTGGAAATCCCTGGTTCTAGTCAGACTGCCATACATCATCAATCATACGTTTGCCTTAATCATTTAGGACAACTAGATCACTCCTACCTGAGCTCGATCCAGGGTACATGATCATAACAACCCGCCAAGAATGGCCTAAATTTTGACCTAGAAAAGTCCCATTGAAAATTGAAGCCATTCTAAAACGGGTCGTTGGTTCCTGTAAGGATTATATTTGCACAGAATACATACATACATACATACATACATACATATATATATATATACACACACACACATATATATATATATGCTTCGAATGCAAATCTCACACAGCGAAAAGAGGAAATATAATACTGAAATAAGATGTACCATTTATGTAAAAAATCACAGAAATACAACAGTCACAGTTATATATGTTCAATGAGTACATCAAATAGTTCATTCTCACAAGTTTCCAAACGAAGTAAAGCAGTAACTACTAATAATAGCATAACAAATTCTACTTCTTCACCAGCTTCAATCATGACTTCGTCCATGGCTTTTACCCCATCTACTGGCATGTTGGAGATGTTAAGGAGAGGGCCAGAACATAAAGTTTTGTGTGACTGAAATATGGTATTACTTAATGTTCATACATTATATTTTTAGTAGGTTACATATGTCATGGTATGTCTACACAACATACAACAAACACCAAGTATCTAACCAATGGGGTGGATATCCAAGTCAATTGCCCATTAGTGTTTTTAGGGTAAAAACCCAACGAGGTCAACATTCTTGGTCACTTATGACCCTATTGAAGGTGGATTCTTATGATCACTTATAACCTTGAGGCGGACCACTAGCCCCTTAAGACACCATCCTAATACGTTAACGTTCTTATATCTATACTCTCACTTGAAATATGAGAAGTAGTATTGCGAACATTACTCCTTAACTGATATTACAGTAGGACACCTATGTCGCTTAAGACTTCCGTTAGACAGTTGGTGAGCATGCAATGGCCACATATCTTTCAAATACCAATCTTTCCCTTGTTGAGCCCTTATAAGCTTCTAGAGGAAGTGGACATCCCCGTAAACTACCCTACTCTATTACAGTTTTATGCCTAACCACTTTTAGAGAAGGTGGACCCAAAGACTTAATTCAAATCTAATAAGGAAAGGCCCCATGGATTTCGTTCCACTCCAAGGAATAAACCTTCGGAGGGATCCTAGTCCTAACCACTTAAGACCCAAACAAGATAAAAAGAGAGTCAGCCATTTAAGACCTTCTCAATGCGTAGTAAACCTACCTATTTTCACGCACAATAGACTTATATATATATACACACACACACACATTAGACCCCTCACATTAAACGTACACCTCTAGATGTTGGATATGCCAGTCGGTTCCGGGCAGACTTCTACTACAAGTTGGTTTAACCTCATGTATGGTGTACTAAGTTTTTGAATGGCCCATGGCACCTAGACATCTCACATTTGTTAAACACATTTGTGGTTGCTGGATTTTCCGGTTGGCTCTAGGCAGACTTCTACCACAAATGGCAACTAACCTCGTGTTTATGTGTCACTATTAATATATAAAGTTATTCTACATACGCACACATAGGCAATCAAATTTATATTTATTATAGGGACATTTCAAATTCGAGTTCTAATTACGCTAATGCAACTTTAATTACGTTGATTATGTTTATATAAGTACAATAATTATATCGTCTAAATAGCATAAATATTCATACAAATGAGGAAACATTCTAACGAGATGGCAAATGTCAATTTGTCCAAATCAAGGTATACAAGTTAGTTTTTCCATACTTTTACCAACTCGGGCATGATGGCATAATAACAAGATAACATATAGCAGTGATGGAAAATATACATTCATACAAACTTTCAACTTGCATCCTAGGCTTGTTGGAATGATTTCAATACTGGATTAAAAATAGAGTGTTACATACATTTACACATCTATGCTTATAATTTCCAATTTGTCCAGTTCACCACTTTTTGGGCATTATGTACATAAAGAACATTTATATTTGACATATTTCAAGTACGAATACGTTTGGACTCAAAATAGAATCCAAACCTAATCAAATCATCAAATACCCAAATCTAAACCCTTTTAGGTTACAATCAAATTTTTAATAAAGGTGAATTATACAAAATAGAAATAATAGTAGCAACATCCATTTTCATCTTTAACCCGATATTAAAATCAAAAGTCTGCAAAACCCAATTAATCATGACAATTCATACGCAAATGCAAGATAGTGGATTTTGGGCTGAAGAAATCCTTAACCTTTTCTTTTATTTTCTCCAGAATTTAGTAATGGCAGAGAGACGGTATGGAGGCAAGGCTAGAGAATGATAAGGGTTTCATAGTGTGGTATGAGGGGTTATATATAGTTTCCCGTGTGAGCATAGACCATTGGATTACTTAGTATTAATCCAAGCCTTTTGTTCATATTTATTCCTCAAAAAAAAAACCAAACCACATAGATTTATTGGGTTGTCCAGCCGTTAGACGGTCGACCAGTGGTCGACACCCCTTAATGGGGGTTCGACCCTTTGGAGGTTGGAACGCCCAATAAAGAAACATTGCTGAGTTGTTTATTTTAATTAATATGTTCCTTAATCTCTTAATCTTTTTTTTGAAAGCTAAGTGTAAAATTTTATTCATCGACTGATAATTACAAAGTAGATTTGTGCGAGCACATTGAATGCTATAACAATCTAAACAACATTGTCAATTAACACTCAAATTCGCCTGAACTCAACCACATAACCTGAAATAAAAATAACTTGAAAAAATAACAACAAAAAAGTCTTTGCTATAGCTCCCTGCATGCCAAAAGATCAAGTATCTAAAATGAAGATAACATTATCACTCATCAATTCCAGAACATCACCAATACTCTTGCCTTGACTACCCTTGTCAAAAGAACATAATACATAACTGATTCTAGCATCCTTGCATCCTTCAACTTCACATAACCAGAAAAATACTTAACTGTCAAAGAAATGTATCTACTAACTTCAACAAAAAAGCACAGTATTTAAACCTGTGTACGCCATAGAATTACAGAAGCAGCATTTCATGTTAGAGATGGATCATACAAAGGATTTTTCCGTGTATGCCTTTTTGAAGATTTCAGTTTATTGCTGAAAGGCATTACATCCTCAGACATATAATCATTTCCTTCATTTAAATCATCATATGCCCAAAAATTTCCTCTTGGTTTATTGTTCCTGGATTAGGAAGATGGCAAAGAGCTAGTGGGCAATATTGATGAAAGCATAACAGTGTTAACTACTGGAAAAGTTAATCCAGAGCCAGTTACATTATAAGGAGGAAGTTGAAAGTTTGAAGGAGGTTTCAAGTTTTGATATGGTAAAGAATATGAATGAGTAAAAGCTTTAGATGTAGAAAAGTTCTTCACAAAGTTGTTAGCAACTAATGGTGTAGATATACTAAATGTCGAAGAGTAGGACATTATGGCATTTGGTGAGATAGAAGAGTTTGCGAAATTAACAGTCGAAGCAACAGTAGAGCTTTGTTCAGAATTTGTTTGCACAGATCTATCAATATTTGTAGTAGTTTCATCAAAAAGATTAGTAACCAAATATACTTCTTCTTCAGCCTGCGATCCATTATCTACCACTGAGTTTCGAGCTGCAATCTCATTTGTCTTGTTCACCTGAGACACTAATCTTGCAGCATCTGCCAAATCAATGACATTTGTTTAATCAACCTCTTGCCTACCATCTTGCTCTCTACTATTTAAAGTGATCTCTGCATCCATTGCACCATTACCATCATTCTCTGTTGCTAGAGCATCAAAAGGATTATCATGTACAGGGGTACATTAGTTCCAACATCTACATTTATCTTGTCATTATTCATTCCCTTGTTTCTCCAAATACTTCTATTTTTAGTATTAACAGAAGTCCATTTAGTAAAATTATCTTTTGAATTTGACTTCCTGGTGTACTGTCTAGCTTGGTCATTGAAATTGACATGACGATTGTTATCAAGAACATCTTCATGTTTCTCACAATCATCTTCTACATTATGATTAAATTCACATTTTCTAGTGATATGGCCAAAGACTTTGCAAATGGTACAAATATTGGGTCTCCAATCGTAAGTTAACCTAACTGATGGGCAAGCTTTACCTAGACCGTCAACCACTATTTTATCTGGTAGATCAAAATTAGAAGAAATCTCAATTAATGCCTGTGCATATCTAAACTGCTGCGACTTTTCAGTGCTACTATCAAAACACATTAGTCTCCCCACATGGAAAGCAAGCCAGTTTATACCCATTGATGTCCAAAGTATAGTTGGAATTCAATAAAAATGAACCCAAATAGGAACTTTTTTTATCCGAGCTTGTGTATTTCCTATCGAAGGACTCCATTGTGTTATGATAAACAAATGTCCCCTTATAAATATTGGATCAGATTTAAGAATTTTATCTCTATCTGATTCATTTGAAAACTTGAAGTAAAAATGAGTACTGTTTGACTTAATACTGACTTCTCCTTGTAATTTCCAGAATCGATTGAAGAAATTAACTACCAAAGGATAAGAAGATGTGCCATCCAAAAAAAACCTAACTAAGAAATTAGTGTTTCATACCTTCCGTCTTGACTAAGTCTAGTGTCCTCTGCGGCTTACCATCCCTTGGTATTTCAAAGTGTTGTGGTTGGTACATGCCAGCATTTCGTGGAAGAGAATTAAAGAGGGATTCGTAGTCCTTCTTGGTGAAAGACGGAAAAGTTGCATTAGATGAAGAGTGATCACCAGAGAAAGATCTTGCCAAATTGGTATTAGGATCAATCAGATTATTAGATCTAGAATTCGAAAATCGCAGATCTGGTCGTGCAGATTTATCGCTCAAAATAGCATCATAACTCAGATCAAATTGGTGAAAGAGGGTTTTTCTGCAGATGGATTGACAACAGGAGGGGGTGGAACAGGGGAAATGGATGAAGAAATGAGAGAGGGAAGAGGAGGGAAGGAAGTGTCAAATGTGAAGGAGGTGGAGGAAGAAGAGGGAAAAGAGGATTGCGTGCCGCCGTTGCCTAGTCTTCAATTGGCACATCAAAAATAATAATCAAATTCTCCTTCTTTATTTTGAATATCTTTTGGACACACACACGCACTCACACACACACTCACACACACACACATATATATATATTCAATTATATATATATATAAATATATTCTTCTTTTACCGTCCAAATTCATTTGTTCATAACTTCTTCATACATCGGCTGTTTTCAGCATATTATATATGAAAACGATTCAAGTTTTCGCCACAAATCCAAATAAAATAATATCGTTGCCAAATTCGTAAAGCTGCAAAATCTCATTTTTCAGCCTTATTATTTAATTGCTTATTTTTAATTATTTATTTATTACTAATACTTATGAATTTTACGGGGAGTTACATTCTTCCCCTCTTAAAATAAATTTCATCTTGAAATCTATTTAAGGCGCCAAAAATACAACTCGCTCAAAACATCCACGTTGTACACCCATGTTATTTTAATTCATCCATAAACATCCATAACTCGTAGTGGTTACGAACTGCAGACCGACTAAAGTGAGCTCTACCCTAGCGTGTAGGTGTAATAAGTGATGCAATATGTATGCAAACAACCTAAATATGCATATATTTCTATTTGAGTGCTCGGTGCAATGGCATTACATAATTTCCTAACATCTAATCTAGCAATCACGATGCATCCATAAATGTTATTTTGAGGAAAAATTACATGTGAAAAGCTCTGCATGAGTCTGTCTCATCTTATCCTTGGTCTCCCATGTGCTTTCTGCCAGATCATTTCCCCGTTTTACTCAGACGAGGCGAACGAGTTTGTTGCGGAGTCTCTTGATTCCATGCTCTACAATCCTTGCAGTGGCACGGGGAACCCTGGACTCCAACTCGAGTTTTTCTATGTCCCTAATTTCGTCAAAATCGAGGAAGCTAGTAGAATCGTGAAGGCATTTCCTTAGATGGGATACATGGATAACATTATGGATTCCCGATTTACCCTCTAGGAGATCCACTCGATAGGCCAAAGATCTATCTTCTCGATGACACAAAAGAGCCAATAAATATGGGAGCCAACTTCATAATCTTCCCAAATTGAACAGTTTTCTTAAGAGGGGATACTTTTACGAATACTAAGTCACTAACATTAAACCCAAGTTCCCTCCTTTCCTTATTGGCATACGATTTCTGACGGTCTTGGGCTGCCTTCATCCTCTGCCTAATCAAAAATATCACTCCGTGGAATCATGGAAGAAGTCTGGTCCGAGTATAACCTTGTCGGTAGTTTCACACCAACAAGTTAGCGATTTGCATCGCCTCACATAAAGTGCTTCATAAGGGGCCATACTAATCGTTGTTTGAAAACTATTATTATACATAAACTCCATAAGCAGTAGGTGATGCTCCCAAGTTCCTCCAAAGTCAATGATGCAAGCTCTGAGTAAGTCTTTTAAGATTTTGTTTACTCTTTCTATTTGTCCCTCTGTCCGCAGTTGATAAGTTATGCTTAGATTGACTGTCGTTCCCAATGCTGCTTTTAGGCTTCTCCAAAATTCATCGTGAATAAGGGGTCTCTATCACTCATGATACTTGATGGGATGCCATGAAATCTTACTATCTCTTTGACATATAATTGGGCTAACGAGGCTGCAATCCTTGTCTTCTTGATTGGTATAAAATGGACTCTTTTGGTTAGACGATCTACCACAACCTAAATGGCTGCATTCCCCTTTTGGCTTCTAAAAAGTCCATCTACAAAGTCCATGGAAATATGTTCCCACTTTCATGTGGGGATCTCTAAAGGTTACAACAATTCTCCAGGCTTCCCTTGCTCCGCTTTGACTTTTTGGCACGTCAAGCATTTGGCCATGAATTCGGCTACATCTCTCTTCATTCCTTCCCAATGGAGATCCCTATTCATATACTTATACATCTTATCCCCACTGGGGGTGTATGGTCAATTTTGAACTATGACACTCCTCTAGAATTTCTTTCCTCAACCCTTCATCTTAAGGAATGTAAAGACTTTTATCCCAAAGTAAACTTCCATCATCGACAATCGAATACCTAACCGAATGGGGAAAGGTCTCCTTATTCATGTAACACCCCACCTCCGTTAAGGTCACTCACAAAGGGAATGCATTAACTTTGGTGAAGCATTATAGGTAAAATATATAGATAATTTACAAGACAGACATACAAACAGCAGAAAAACTGAAATCATTTCATAAGCAGTGAAGTTCAGTCAAAACATTGCAACCATTGTCTCAAAACCCAACTTCCAAATCGTTACAATAAAACCTCTGTCTTGATTCAAAATTCCAAATACATAAAGAAGCATAAAACAGTAGTAAAGCAACATAAATCCTCAATAAAAGTGTAACCACAGCCATAGCCCAAGAAAAGAGAATCCAAGCAATACATCTACTTTCTTCAAGCTAGAAAAAGTCTGAACTAAGTTGAAGTATTCCCTCCCTATGGACCTGGTGGGTGGGAAACTGAAGAAAAGAGGACGAAAGAAAACGGGTCAGACATAAAGCCTGGTAAGCCCAGTGATTTTTAGCATGTAAACAAGAAAAAGGATCATAACATGAATAAACCGAATATAAGACAATACCATAGTAACAAGATAACATAAGACAAGATAAGGCAAGATAAACTGAATATGCTATCGCACCCATACCTATTTCTCTGCACCTACTAACAATTGTTTCAACTAGCCTCGTGTGTTCGTAATAATATGACCCCTTTATTTTTCAGCTTCTACTCCCATGTATTTGTTGCTTGTGTGATTCGACCCTGCTTGTTTGTAGATACCTGTGTTGGTCCCACCATAGGGTGTACCAATCCCTATGATGGCGACCCGACATAATTAAAGATGCACATTGTATAACTACTGATGCCTAGTGCCTGATTTTTCCACTCTGGAGTATGTGCACACCCGTACTCCGTCGGAACCTATACTGACGCACCACCTGCTGCATTTTGACTGCTTATAATCAGCCCAGTAATCGTGCCCCACACTGCCTAGTTCAGGGTACCGTGATACATCTATGTGGGTTACTACTGAAATGGGTCCCCATTGCTAGGGTTTCCGAATCAACATGTTAAGCGGTTAAGTGTTCTCAATTTAACCAAGCCCCCCCCATTTGTTTAATTAACATGTTGCATTGGTTAAGTATCGCCAATTTATATGTTACTTAACCTTACCATTCTTAGCATGTCTGTTCATTGGCATTAATTAATTTATTAATGCACCAACCTCTCATATTAGAACTGTTGTTTGCGGTTGCTGGATGTGTCGGGCAGTTCCGGGCAGATTTCTACCATAAACTCATTCTAACCTCGGGTTTTGGGCTTGATGCGCTAACCTCTCACATTAGACCTGTTGTTGCGGTTGCTGGATGTGCCGGGTAGTTCTGGGCATTATAACACCGCAACTCAATCTAACATCGGGTTAGGTATGTTCATCTTTTATCCAATTTACATATTTACCATTCATGTCAAGTCTAGATTTTTGTATGCCAATTATCCACAATTGTAGCCAATTCAAGTTATGACCAATATACTCGTTTTGTCCAAGATTACTCCAATAAGTTATACCCAATGCCCCGCGTTACAATCGCACGTACAACAAGATTCAACAAGATTTCCAAATTCCAAGTACTCATAAAATAAAACGAAAAGGGGATAGAGAAGAAATACAATAATTGAAATAAGGGAAAACAGGCATGTAAAGGTGTACCAAACACAAGAATCATGGTTCCAATAGGCATGTTGTACATTAACAACGAATATGAGCAAACTAAGGAAAATACATCATGGATATACATATTTGATAGGATTAAACATAAAGAAATTACTAGTTTGATGTACAATATGATAGGTTCAATCACAATGGTCTCATAAGCGTAGGTAATTTCAGATTTGACAAAAGTATAAGCATGAATCTTAATTGATTATCTTACAATTAGGCATAGTTCTAGATTCGATTCATTACAGTCATGATTTCCATTATGTGTTCAAATAAGAATAATAACTAAACTTATAATGATAGGATTAGAAAAAGAGAATTAGTTGACGTTGTAGCGATTCTAATCTTTCTTTGTTGATTGAAGCAGAAAACCTTTTCTTCAATTTGAAGCTCTCTAATTTGATTTCTAGTTTGGAGAAGGAGGCTAGGCTAGTTTAGAGATGGACAACATGGAGGCACCATAGAATAGGGTTATGAGATTAGGGTTAAGTTTAGATATGTATTTATAGATGTGTTAGACAAACTATGGCCTTTAGATTAGCATAGGAGTCATCAGAGCCATCCAAACCAAAGAGACACGTACCCAACCAACCACGGCGTGACACATAAGCCCTAATCCTTCAAAATTCGTCACCCAGATCTAGGAAGATAGGGGTCGACACCCCTATAGGGGGTCGACACTTATGTCGACAACCCCTAGGGGGGTCGATGCCCTCGGCGGGATTTTTCCCGCTCATCTTTTATTGGCTGATTTTTGAAATTTGAATTTGTTTTCTGATTTTTAACAATTATTTGATTTAATTCTGCTTTGAACTGAAATCTTCTAAGCTTTATAACTTCCTCATACGGAGTACGATTTACGCAAATTCGGACTCTATTCCAATCAGAATTCCGAGACGAACGCAATGGCGCTACCCATTTTACTTAATTCCCAATTTTAAAATTAAGTATTCTTTAATTCGTTATTTTAATATTCATAGAAAATACGGGGTGTTACATTCTCCCCTCCTTAAAGGATTTCGTCCCCGAAATCTCTAAGATAAGAAGAATGTATCCTGACATCCAACATCCGTCTACTCAACCATCAATCACAGGCATCCATAGTCCTAAAAAAATATTCCTAATGCTTTCATGATCATATGCATATTGTGTGTATATGTCCTAATCTAATGCAAAATTAGGCGGTCTACTGATTCAGTTGACCTCCTTAATGCGAATTATGTCAGTGTCATGAGTCCGTCATGTATGCAATTATTTTTAATCGTAATTTATAACTTCTACATAAGTGCACAATCATTCATACAAATGCAACATCCATATGATAACACATCAAGTTTCAATCCATATACAAATACATATATGCAATATGAAAATGACTGAGCCGATCTAGTACCTAATGTGTGTGTGTATGCATCCACGAGCAACCACTAGCAACCACTTGCAACCATTAATCATAACATGTTTCAAATACATGTTTACATTCATTGGTTTCTACTTAAGGATCAAGAATAGGACCGAGGAGATATACTTATAAGATAGATACAAGCATGCATAAACTTATGAAAAAGAGATCAAGGATGTATCCTAAAAAAGAAAAGGGTAGGCTGCGCGTATCTTGTCTTCGGTCTCCCAAGTCGCGTCTTCTTCAGCGTCACTCCATTGTACTTTAACTAGTTTGACCTCACGATTGCGTAGCTTCTTAACTTCTGTTCCCAAGATACGAGTTGGAACTCTTCTCACCATCGCTTCTCGTTCCACTTCTACTTCTTCTAGTATGCTCAGCTCCACCACTTCAGCAGACTCGTGTAAGCACTTTAACATGAAAAAGATTATGAACTACTACCAATCTTTCAGGCAACTCTACTCTATAAGCCATCGTTCCAATCCTCTCAATGATAGGAAATAGCCCTACAATTCTTGGTGCCAATTTTCCTATAGATCCAAAGCGAACGACATTCTTCATAGGAGATACTTTTAGGAAAACCCTGTCTCCAACCTCAAACTCAAGGCCGGTCCTTCTTTTATCCGCATAGGACTTCTGTCTATCTTGTGCGGTCTTCATTCGTCTTCGTATTAAGTCTACCTTCTCCGAAATCTCTCCTGTCATGTTGGGCCCAAGTACGAGTTTGTCTGTAGATTCCCACCAACAAGTTGGTGATCGGCATGGTCTTCCATATAAAGACTCAAAGGGTGCCATGCCTATGGTGGCTTGGTAGCTATTTTTGTTGGCGAACTCCACCAAAGGAAGATGATCTTCCTACGTTCCTCCAAAATAAAGAATGCACAATCTCAAAAGATCTTCTAATACTCTGCTCACCCTTTAAGTCTGACCATCAGTTTGAGGGTGATAAGCAGTGCTTAAGCATAGTTGTGTGCCGACAGCCTCTTGCAAACTCTTCCAAAACTCACTCGTAAAAATAGGATCTCGATCACTTACTATGATAGAGGGTATCCCATGCAGTCGAACTACTTCTTTAAGATAAATGGATGCTAATGATAAGGCAGTCCTCCTACTCTTAATAGGTATAAAGTGAACGCTTTTAGTGAGCCTGTCAACTATCACCCAAATATTGGTATTGCCCCTTCTTAACCTAGCCAACCCATCTATAAAGTCCATCGAAATGTTATCTCATTTCCACTGTGGGTCCTCTAGAGGATGAAGCAGACCACCAGGCTTCTTCTGCTCCGCCTTGACTTACTGGCATATTAAGCACTTAGAGACAAATTCAGGTACATCCTTCTTCATGCCATTCCAAAAAAAAAAAACTTTTTTTTATGTCTTTATACATCTTGTCTCCACCTAGGTGTATGGTCAACTTAGAATGGTATGCTTCTTCAAGAACTGCCTTCACCAAATCCCTTGCTTGTGGGACACATAGTCTTCCATCCCGTCTCAACAAACCCTTGTCATCTATGGAGTATCTATTGAGTTGACTAGAAGTCTCATCTCTAATTAACTTATCCATCACATCAACTGTCTGAGGGTCTTCACGTTGTGCAGCTCCTATTGAGTCCGAAAGCGTAGGTCGTACCTCTAGCATGCTAACAAACCTGGTACAAACTCAAAGGAGGGTCTAAAGTCAAAGGTTGCTATGTAGTCCAAGTTTTGCTTTTCTACAAAGAGAGGACTTAAGGTCAGCCTTTTCCTACAAAAGGCGTCTGCTACCACATTACCCTTGCTAGGGGTATAAGCAATCTCAAAATCGTATGAGGCAAGAAATTCCATCCACCTTTGCTATCTTAAGTTAAGATATTTTTGTGAGAAAAGGTATTTTAATGATTTATGGTCAGTAAACAAGTCAAACCTTTCTCCTAGTAGGTAATAACGCCATCACTTAAGACCAAAAACAATGGCAACTAATTCCAAATCATGAGTTGGATAGTTCTTTTCATGTACCTTCAATTGCCTTCCTCCATAACAAATTACCTTACCTTCTTGTATCAAGACAGCGCCTAACCCCGTGCCGCATGCGTCTGTGTATACTGTAAACATCTTACTTCCATCAGGCAATGTCAAAACTAGAGCTATTGTTAGAGCCCTCTTCAATCGTTGGAAAGTAACATCACAATCCAAATCCCAAGCAAAAGTTAGGTTCTTCTTCGTCAATCTAGTAAGTGGGGCTGAGATCTTCGCAAAGTCTTTAATGAACTTTCTCTGATAGCCTGTTAGTCCGATAAAACTTCGTACTTTGTTTGCATTTCTTGGAATCTTCCAATCTTGCACCACCACTACTTTAGCGGGATCCACATCTATCCCTTCTTTGGGCACCACATGTCCAAGAAACCATACTTCTTCTCTCTAAAAATGGCATTTGGAGAATTTTTCTTGAAGCCGATGCGCTCGAAGAGTATCCATAACTTCCCTTAAATGCAAAGCATGTTCTTCCTCACTTTTTGAGAAAATCAAAATGTCGTCCACGAAGACTGCTACAAATTTATTAAGGAACTCCCTAAACACCCTACTCAACAAGTCTACGAAATAGGCGGGTGCATTTGTCAAACTGAAAGGCATGACAAGCCATTCGAAGAAGCCATCTGAAGTCCTAAACGCAGTCTTATCTATGTTGTCTTCAGCCACTCTTAGCTGATGATTCTGGTAGCCAGATCTAGTTGGGAGAAAACCGATGCACCTACGAGCTGGTCGAACAAGTCATCTATTCTTGGAAGTGGGTTCCTATTCTTCTTGGTCAGCTTGTTTAGCTCCCTATAATCCATGCATAAGCGAAGTGAACCATCCTCTTTTGTTGCGAACACTACTGGAGCACCCCCATTCAGAAATACTCTGCCTTATGAACCCCTTTTCGAGCAACTCTTTAACTTGCTTGCTGAGCTCCTTCCTTTCCCTTGGAGCCATGTGTCTAACGGGTAAAAAAACTGGTTTTGCATTATCAACTAGGTATATGCGGAAATCTATCTCTCGCTTTGGAGGTAAACCCTTCACTTCTTCAAAGAGATCCGAGTACTTACGGACTACTCTGACAGATTGCAAATTTTCAATAGACGCATCTAGAGATTCTAGGTAGCTAAGCATAATAGAATTCATAGGGTTACAAGAGATTTCGAGAGTATTACCAAGGCGATTCAAAAGTCTAACCACTCTCTTTTCATAATCGAGGATGGCACCATTACTGGATAACCAATCCATGTCTAGAATCAACCCATAGCCCGTGAAACCCAAAACATAAGCATTGCATCTAAACCCAGCGCTTGGTATAGAAATTTACAAATCCAAACAAATCATTGAAAAATAAGCCGAACCCCTGACTGGATTTGAAACAACCATGGGATCCTCTACTACACTGGTGTCTAGGTGCAGAGATTCAACTAAAGCAGTATATATAAAAGAGTGTGATGCGCCAGAATCAAAAAGAGTATAAAGGGATGATCAGAAAGATAAACTAAACAATCAACATAAATATTTCTACCTCTTGCTTGCGTAGGTGCTGTGAGAGCATGAATCTTCCCTCTAGAAGTAGATCCTGTCCTCTGCCCTTTCCCTTTTCCTTGCCTTCTTGGGCAATCCTTAGCCATATGTCCTATCTCACCACACTAAAAGCAACCATCCATCTTCCTCTTCTTCTCTGTGCAGTCCTTAATCAGATGTCCAGGTATGCCACAAAAAATACACTTCCTCTTGTCAAGGGGTTGGTATTCTTTCCACCCTTCTTATAATCCGCCTTCTTATTCTGTGATTCCTCCACTTTTTTGTTTAGAGATTCTTCCATCTTCACCTCTTTCTTCTCTCCCTTGCTTTCTTCATGTAACAGGGCCATGTCCACTAGTCTCTCATAAGTCATGTCCATAGGTATATAGGACATAACTAGGCTGTGCAGTGGCTCATTTAACCCTTTAGCGAAACAAAGAGCCTTTTTATGTGGAGTGTTTACCAACTCCAGTCCGAATCTAGCCAAATGGTTGAACTTGTTGACGTATTCCTTAACCGATAGGCTTTCCTGTTTGAGTGCTAAGAACTTCTCAATCTATAGGCTTTGTTCAGCTCGCGAGAGGAACTTATCCCAAACCTCATTCTGAAGTCCTCCCAAGTCTCAACTGGTCTCTCAGCATTAGTAACTTCCCACCAGAAGGAGGTTTCGTCCTTAAGTAACCATACACCCAGCTGTATCGTCCGCCTATCGTCCACTTCGAAGATAACAAACACATCTTTTCTTTCCTTGAGCCAGTTTCTTGCTTCCACGAATGATTCAGTCCCATTAAAGTTCTTTCTGCCCATAGCTCGAAAGTCCCTACATATCTTCGAGAAAGCATTCGAACGCGGAGGAGGAGGAGGAACGTCGTCCGCAGTTGGGGAGGAGGAGGAGCAACATCTGCGGCTGGGGATGAGGAACATCCGCTTGTCCTTCGACGGGGGCCGTAGCCTCTAAATACCGACGGACCAGGGGGATACTTGCACTCCCTCTGGAAGATTAAGATCCCCAAACATGCTGAAATGAAAAGAAAAAGATTCAAAACAAAGGATAGAAAGATAGTGCATATGGCTTTGGGGAATATGCCTTTAAAATAAAACAACACTTTTCTTGAAAATGCTTATTTAAAACTACTTTTTGAAAAATAGTTTTCAAAAACTTTTATCTGATTTGGTAACCATCAGCTCTGATACCAAGTGTAACACCCCACCTATGTTAAGGTCACTCACAAAAGGAATGCATTAACTTTGGTGAAGCATTATAGGTAAAAGATACAAATAATTTTGCAAGACAGACATATAAACAGCAGAAAAACTGAAATCATTTCACAAGCAGCGTGGTTCAGTCAAAACATTACAACCATTGTCTCAAAACCCAACTTCCAAATCATTACAATAAAACCTCTGTCTTAATTCAAAACTCCAAATACATAAAGAAGCCTAAAACAGTAGTAAAGCAGCATAAATCCCTAATAAAATGTAACCACAACCATAGCCCTAGAAAAGAGAATCCAAGCAATACATCTACTCTCTTCAAGCTGGAAAAGGTCTGAACTAAGCTGAAGTATTCCCCCCTTGTGGACCGGGGGGGGGGGGGAGAGGAGGGGGAATGGAAGAAAAGAAGACGAAAGAAAATGGGTCAAACATAAAGCCTGGTAAACCCAGTGATTCTCAGCATGTAAACAAGAAAAAGGATCATGACATGAATAAACCGAATATAAAACAATACCATAGTAACAAGATAACATAAGATAAGATAAGGCAATATAAACTGAATATGCTATCGCACCCATTTTTATTTCTCTGCACCTACTAACAAATGTTTCAACTGTCCTCATGTGTTCATAATAAAACGATCCCTTTATCAATCGGCTTCTACTCCCATGTATTTATTGCTTGTATCAATCGTCCCTGCTTATTTGTAGATACTTGTGTTAGTCCCACCATGGGGTGTATCAATCCCTATGATGGCGACCCGACATAATTCAAGATGCACAGTGTATAACTACTGATGGCCAATGCCTGATTTTTCCACTCTGTTGTACATGCACGCCCGTACTCCGTTGGAACCTACTCCGATGCACCAGCTACCGTTATTTTGACTACTTATAATTAGCCCACTAATCGTGTCCAACCTGCCTAGTTCAGGGTACCGTGATACATCTATGTGAGTTACTGCTGAAATGGTCCCCATTGCTAGGGTTTCCTAATCAACATGTTATAGCAGTTAAGTATTCTCAATTTAATCTAACCCCATCTATTTGTTTAATTAACATGTTGCATTGGTTACGTATCGCCTATTCATATGTTACTTAACCTTACCATTCTTAGCATGTATGTTCATTGGCATTAATTAATTTATTTATGCACCAACCTCTCACATTAGAACCGTTGTTTGCGGTTGCTGGATGTGCCGGGTGGTTCCGGGCAGACTTCTATCGCAAACTCATTCTAACCTCGGGTTTTGGGCTTGATGCGCTAACCTCTCACATTAGACTTGTTGTTGCGGTTACTGGATGTGCCGGGTGGTTCCGGGAAGTCTTACACTGCAATTCAATCTAACCTCGGGTTAGGCACGTTCATCTTTTATCCAATTTACATATTTACCATTCATGTCCAAGTCTAGATTTTTGTACGCCAATTATCCACCGTTGTAGCCAATTCAAGTTATGACCCATATACTTGTTATGTCCAAGATTACTCCAATAAGTCATACCCAATTCTCCGCGTTACAATCGTACGTACAACAAAATTTAACAAGGTTTCCAAATTCCAAGTACTCATAAAATAAAATGGAAAGGGGATAGAGAAGAAACACAAGAATTGACATAAGGGAAAGTAGGCATGTAAAGGTGTACCAAACACAAGAATCATGGTTCCAATAGGCATGTTGTACATTAACAACGAATATGAGCAAACTAAGGAAAATACATCATAGGTATACAGATTTGATAGGATTGAACATAAAGAAATTACTAATTTGATGTACAACATGATAGGTTCAATCACAATAGTCTCATAGGCATAGGTAATTTCAGATTTGACAAAAGAATAAGCATAAATCAGAATTGATTATCTTATAATTAGGCATAGTTCTAGATTTGATTCATTACAGTCATGATTTCTATTATGTGTTCAAATCTGAATAATAACTGAACTTACAGCGATAGGATTAGAAAAAGAGAATTAGTTGATGTTGTAGCGATTCTAATCTTTATTTGTTGATTGAAGCGGAAAACCTTTTCTTCAATTTGAAGCTCTCTAATTTGATTTCTAGTTTGGAGAAGAAGGAGGCTAAGCTAGTTTAGAGATGGACAGCATGGAGGCACCATAGAATAGGGTTATGAGGTTAGGGTTAAGTTTAGATATGTATTTATAGATGTGTTAGATAAACTATGGCCTTTAGATTAGCATAGGAGTCATCAGAGCCATCCAAACCAAAGAGACACGTCACCCAGCCAACCACAACATGACACATAAGCCCTAATCCTTCAGAATTCGTCACCCAGATCTAGGAAGATAGGGGTCGACACCCTTATAGGGGGGTCGACACCTATGTCGACACCCCCTAGGGGGGTCGACACCCTGGGACGGGATTTTTCCCGCTCATATTTTATTGGCTGATTTTCGAAGTTTGAATTTGTTTTCTGATTTTTAAGTATTGTTTAATTTAATTCTTCTTTGAACTTAAATCTTTTAAGCTTCATAACTTCCTCATACGGAGTCCGATTTACGCAAACTCAGAATCTATTCCAACCAGAATTCCGATACGAATGCATTGGCGCTACCCATTTTACTTAATTCCCACTTTTAAAATTAAGTATTCTTTAATTTATTATTTTAATATTCATAGAAAGTATGGGGTGTTACAATTACCCACTTTTCCTTTTTGCTTCTTAATTCCTCGTCAAGGTCATATGCACTTTGGATCATTCCTTTTAGGGTAGGTCTAATTATCATAACCCCAAGTAAACCATTAGAAGTGGTTGGTGAGGGCTGCAAATTAAAATTATAGAGAAACTCTAATTGTTTCCATTATGTTATCACATTCAAAGTCGCATGTTTCCTACTTAAAGCATCCGCCACAACATTCCCCTTGCTCGGGCTATATTAAATCATAAGATCAAATGAGGTAATATATTCCATCCATTGTTGTTGCCTCAAGTTTAGGTCACATTGAAAAAATAAATATTTTAGGGATTTATGGTCAGTAAAGAGTTCAAATTTATCCCCTAAAAGATAATTCCTCCACATCTTAAGGGCGAACACTACTGCCGCTAACTCAAGGTCATGTACTGGATATCTCTTCTTGGGATCCTTGAGTTTTCTACAATAGTGTGCAACTACTCTTACTGCTTGCATAGGAACTGCTCCTAGACCGGTCCTATATGCCTCGGTGTAAACTGTAAAAAATTTGAACCGTTAGGTATAATTAGGATAGGTGCACTAGTTAATACTTCCTTCAATTTCTTAAAGGATATATCATATTTATTACTCCAGGTGAACACCAAATTCTTTTTTTGTTAATTGGGTTAAAGGTGTAGCAATCTTGGCAAAGTCTTCAATGAATTTCCTATTATATCCGGCCAATCCAAGGAAGCTCCTCACTTCTGTAGAATTCTGAGGTATCCTCCATTCCTTGATTGCCTCGATCTTTGTGGGTTCTACGACCAAGCCTTCACTCAACACAATATGTCCTAGAAATCTTACTTCTTCACTCCAGAAATGGCACTCTGAGAATTTTTCTTTCAATTGGTGCTTCCTTAATATCCCGAACACTTGTCTCAATTGATCTTCTTGCTCTTTATGGACTTTTGAAAATATAAGGATATCATCTACAAAGATTACCACAATTTTATTTAGAATGCCCCTATACACTCTACTCCTGAGGTCAAAAAAGAAGGCGGGTGCATTTATTAGTCCGAAGGGAAATACTTCCCATTGGAACAATCCATCTGGTGTCCTAAAAGCAGTTTCGTCCTTGCTGTCCTTCGCAATTCTTAACTGGTGAAATTCAGTAGCAAGGTCTAGTTAGGAAAATACTCGGGCTCCTCCCAAGTGGTCAAATAGGTCATCAATTCTAGGTAAAGGTTACCTATTCTTCTTGTTCAATTCATTGAGCTCCCTATACTCCACACAAAGTCTCAAAGATCCGTCTGCTTTAGTGGAAAATACAACAGGTGCACCCCATTCTGAGGTACTTCGACTAATGAAAACTTTTTATAATAGCTCCGAAATCTGCTTATATAACTCCCTTCCTTCCTTAGGCGTCATGTGCCTCAAGGGTAGTGTTATATGTTTAGTGTCCTTCTCTTGGTCTATACGAAAAGAGATTTCTCTGTGGGGTGGAAGTCCCGTGACTTCCTCGAAGACATCCAAGAATTCACAAACTATGGGGACCGAAGATGGTCCTTCAGAACTAGGAGATAAGGAATATAATAGGCTTTATCCTTGTTTCTAAAATTAAAAGGAATACTTAGGCTACGTCCTTCTTGGCTTCTAATACGAATGAGTCTCTTATCGCAATTTAGGATGGCCACATAAAATAATAGCCAGTCCATACCTAGGATAAGGTCATACCACATGAAATCCAACGTATACGCTTCGCAATGGAACTCGACATTGTCGACCTCTAATACTAGGTCTTTGCATAATAGTTCAAGATACTTAGATCCTCCGATAGGGTTGGCCACTTCTACCGAACTACTCGAGATATACATATGGAACGATTCAACAGATTTACTGATCATTTGGAGATAAAAGAATGGGTCGCTCTGGAATCGAACAAGGACATAGGTCATACCTTCAAGTGCGGCTTCCCCTCATCTCTTGGGGGTCGACTTTGAATTAGTGTTGCCTCTATTGCATAGTTCTGGACACTCTTGACAACTTTGGGCTTTGGGCAGTCCTTGGACATGTGTCCTTCTTCATGGCAGTTGTAACATTTTCCCTTGAACTCCTTTTTCACCAACGAGGTCCTACAGTCCTTGGCCTCATGGCCCTTGCGGTTGCACCTCATACAAGTCTTTGCATTCTTTATGAATTTGTTCATCTTCTTGTTTTTCCACCATTCCTTCTTCTTATTTTTGTTGGAGCTTTCCCCTTTCTTACCTTCTTTATCCTCCTTGGCGCCTTCGATCGTGCATAAGATAACTGTCTCTATTAGGGTTTCAAAAGTCACCTAAAATGTTACTTGCGTTAATAGAGTTTCCTTCATTGTAGAGTTCAATCCTTTAACAAATCTCAGGGCTTTATCCATGGGGTGTCTATAAACCCTCTTCTGAATTTACATAATTCGATAAATTTGGATACGTACTCTTGCAGGCTCAAGCTTCCTTGCTTGAGTTGGATGAATTTCTTCAATTGGATAGTCATTTCTGCCCTTGGCAAAAACTACACTTCAAAAAGGGTTTTAAATTCGTCCCCAGTAAATATTCGACCCTCGTTCTCTCCAGATGTTAAATTCCACCATTCAAGGGCCTCATCTTAGTCCTTATTCTCCTTTTCACTTCATCAGGCCAGCCAGTAGCTTCAAAACTTCTTTCCCAGTTCACAACTCAAGTTTGGGCACTAGCAAAGACTTCCTTTCCAGAAAATGAATTCCCTCCAAGATGCGTGAAAGTCTTACAAAGGCGGGAGAAGTCAAAGGCTATCTCACCAGCAGGAGCTGCAGGTGCCGCTGGGGCAGGATTGGCAATAGCGACATGTTCAACTGTATGGAGATACTATTGAAATCATTTTGGCAAGTAGTGGGGCCTTGCTTGGTTACCCTGCTCAGTTGGGTTTTCAGCCATTCTACTATCTGAAAAGAAAAAGAAGAATCCTATAGTGGATATTCCTGAGATAGTATTTAAGCTGAAAGGGAAGAAAAACAATAAAGATGCCTAGTATAAATGCGTATGCTTACTGGTGTAAATATATATATAGCTTGATTTTTTTTTTCAATATACAAATACTCCTCTCATACATATAATTCCCTTATAATCGGGTAATCTACGCTCTGATACCAAATGTAACAACCCACCCGGAATGGGCTTCAATTTCGACCCAGAAAAGGCCCATCGAAACTTAGAGCCATTCTAAATGAGTCGTTGGTTCCTGTAAGGATTATATTTGCACAGAATATATATACACAGATGCTTCGAATGGAAATCTCACATAGTGGAAAGAGAAAATATAATACTGCAATAAGATGTAGCATTTATTTAAAAATCAAAGATATACAACAGTCACAGTTACATTTGTTCAATGGGTACATCAAATAGTTCATTCTCACAAGTTTCCAAAAGAAGTAGATCAATAACTACAAATAATAGCATAGCAGCTTCGTCTTCTTCATCTTAAATCATGATTTCGTCCATGGATTTTACCCCATCTACTGACCTATTGGAGATGTTGAGAAGAGGAGCCAAAACATAAAGTTTTGTATGACTGAAATATGGTGTTACTTAATGTCCATACCCTACATTTTTAGCGGGTTACATATTGTCAAGGTATGTCTACGAAGCACACAACAAACACCAAGTATCTAACCACTGAGGTGGATATCCAAGTCAATGTCCCATTAATGTGTTTAGGGTAAAGGCCCAACGAGGTGGACATTCTCGGTCACTTATGCCCCTATTAAATGTGGATTCTTATGATCTCTTATAACCATGATGTGGACCTCTAGCCCCTTAAGACCCCGTCCTAATACGTTAATGTTCTTAGATCTATACTCTAACTAGTAACATACGAAGTAATATTGTGAATATTACTACTTAACTGATATTACAATTGGACACTTATGTCGCTTAAGACTTCCCTTAGACAGTTGGTGAGCATGCAATGGCAACATATCTTTCAAATACCAATATGTCCCTAGTAAAACCCTTACAAGCTTCTAGAGGAAGTGGATATCCCTGTGAACTACCCTACTCCGTTACCATTTTACACTTAACCAGTTTTAGAGAAGGAGGACCCAAAGACTTATTTCAAATCTAATGAGGATAGGTCCCATGACTTTGGTTCCTCTCTAAGGAATAAACCTTCGGAGGGATCCTAGTCCTAACCACTTAAGACCCAAACTAGATAAAAAGAGAGTCAGCCACTTAAGACATTCTCAAGGCGTAGTAAACCTACCTATTTTCACACATAGTAGATTTATATAAATAGTTATATATATACACACATACACACTAGAACCCTCACATTAAACCGTACACCTGCAGATGCTGAATATGCCGGTCGGTTCTGGGTAGACTTCAACTACAAGTTGGTTTAATCTCATGTCTAGTGCACTAAGTTTTTGAATGGCCTATGGCACCAAGACATCTCACATTAGTTGGACCCATTTGTGGTTGCTGGATTTTCCGGTCGGTTCCGAGTAGACATCTACCACAAATGGCAGCTAACCTCGTGTCTATATGTCACCATTAATATATATAAAGCCATTTTATATACGCACACAAAAACAATCAAATATATATTTATTATGGGGACGTTTCGTATTCTATCCTAATCACATTTATTACACTAATACAACTTTAATTACGTTGATTACGTTTATATAAGTATAATAATTATTTTGTCTAAGACTCTAAATAACGTAAATATTCATACAAATGAGGAAACGTTCTAATGAGATGACAATTCTCAATTTTCCAATTCAAGGTATACAAGTTAGTTTTTCCATACTTTTACCACTACAGCTTGGGCATGATGGCATAATAACAAAATAACATATAGCAATGATGGAAAATATACATTCATACAAACTTTCAACTTGCATCCCAGGCTTGTTGAAATGATTTCAATACTGGATTATAAATAGAGTATTACATACATTTACACATGTATGTTTATAATTTCCACTTTGTCTAATTCACCCCTCTTTGGGTATTATGTACATAAAAAAGTTTATATTTGTCATATTTCAAGTATGAATACGTTTGGACTCAAAATAGAATCTGAACCTAATAAAAACATGAAATACCCAAATCTATACCCTTTTAGGTTACAATCAAATGTTTGATAAAGGTGAAATATACAAAATAGAAACAATAGTAGCAACACACATTTTCATCTTTAACCCAATATTAAAATCGAAAGTCCACAAAACCCAATTAACCATAACAATACATACGCAAATACAAGATAGTGGATCTGGGGTTTTTAATGTTTACATTATCGGTTTCCAAATCCTCCTAGGCATATCTTTCAACATGACAGTCTAATAAAAATATGAATATACCTAAGTAAAAGATATTCCACTCACAGATCTAGGCAGAACAAAGAGGAATCTATAGCAGATCTAGATCTATGCTTTAATCTTTATGGTCAAACATGCTCCAATAATTCTCCTAATATACACACACACACACAAAAAACATGCATTAGAGTCTTATATACGTATATTTATACCAAATTCCAGAATTCTAAATCTATATGAATTAGAATAGAGAGAGGTTAAGAATAGGGTTGGAGAAATAGAAGAAATCCTTAACCTTTTCCTTTATTTTTCACTAGAATTTAGTAATGGCAGAGAGGCAAGGATAAACAATGATTGGGGTTTCATAATGTGGTACTAGGGGCTATATATAGTTGCTCGTGTGAGCATAGACCGTTGGATTACTTAGAATTAATCTAAGCCTTGTATTCATATATATTCCTAAAAAAAACTTGACCACATAGATTTATTGGGCTGTCCAACCGTCAGGCGGTCGACACCCCTTAAGGGGGGCGGTCGACCCCTTGGAGGCTGGAACTCTCAATAAAGAAGCATTGCTAAGTTGTTTATTTTAATTAATACGTTCCTTAATCTCTTAATATTATCCCTTATATACAATATACTTTGGCCGTATGAGCATATCTTCATTTTAAAATTCATATTCTCTCTCTTTAATTTGAATATCTTTTTGACACACACACACACACACATATATATATATATAAATATATTATCCATTTAATCATATATATATATATATTCTACGTGTATTGCCCAAATTCATTTGTTTATACCTTCTTCATACATTAACTGTTTTCAGCATATTATACATGTAAACGATTCAGAATTTCACCATGAATCCAAATAAAAGAATTTCATTGTCAAATTTCTAAAGCTTCAAAATCACATTTTTCAGCCTTGTCAATTAATTGCTTATTTTTAATTATTTATTTATTATTAATACTTGCAAGTTTTACAGGGTGTTACAATGATCCTACCTGATCCTAATGGGCGTCCCCAGGATACCCTGCTTTAAGTCCGCTAGAACATTTGATAATCAATGATTCCTTGGCACCTCTATTCTTCAAAGCATCCTCCTTAACGAATTATTCCATCGTTCAAGCTACCTTGAATAAATTCAATTGTCAACCTTGATTAAATCCTACCTGAATCCAACATCATACTGAATTGTATATCTTCCCACGACCAGTATCACATCAATCCATCTTAGACTACTCCTACTTGAGTTCACAATCGAAGTACTATCCATTTTTGAGTTCCGCATCAATCATCTAAAGTCCATTCATCACCAAACTTCATTGGCAATCCTTAGAAGCTATCTAAATCAAGACACCAAAGCCTCGATCCTCCATCACACATCCTGATGGATCGATACCAGTTCATCACCCATGGACCGGTACCGGTCCTCATACTTAGCCATTTTTGGCTAAGTGATTCCCTCCTAAAGTGCTTCATGCCGGTCTAATTCATCAACAAATTCTAAGCGTGCTAAAACTCCTATCGGTCCTTCTCACGCACTCGAGTAATCAACCTTCGACCGATCCAAAATCATGTACAATTCACTTGAAAATTTGCACGCAGTCTCGATTTTCCACCATGATGCCACACCCCAAGTTTCACCTTGACTCGATCAATTGGAATGGACCGGTACCATTCCATCGGCCATGGACTGATGTCGATCCATACAGTTAGCCTATTTTCAAGATAATTTTTTTGAGTCTTTTCGGTTTGTCCTCCAGAGCTCCTCTGCCAAATTTCTTTGAACCTCCGATTTGCTCTTTTTTCAATCCTATGATCTACGACAACCAATTCTAACAAACAATGCAACTAGTTTAGTCAAAATAAGCAACAATTCACTAGATCTTAATCATACAACCACGAATAAATGACCAATATATCATAATCATAAACAGGAGAATTAACATGATTTGTATCTAAACATATGCAAGAACACAATAAATCTAACAGTTATCCAGTTTACATGATTAAATTAGGTTTTCTTACAGCGGCTAAATCTAAATTAAACGTATATGATCAGATCTAGGTTGAATTTAACATATAATCATGAATTTGATCCTAATTTATCCATATAACCCATAGTTTCCATGTAAGAGACATCTGTCACTCACCACTTTATATATCCAACGCAATATCGGTGAAATCAGATCTAGAAAGGAATAAAAAACACCCAAAATTGATGCAGTTGTGATGATGATCTTACATCTAAAAGCAATCTATGATGAATTAGAATGCATAGGATGAAGAATTATGGATTAGGATGAATCGGGAAATCACAGTCGCCTAACTTAATGTTTGAATAAAGAGAGAAATCTTAATTCTCTCCCCAAATTCCCCGTATTTATAGCAGCAGGTCATTAGCCTAATGGGCTACTCAAAATCACCCTGTTAGTAGCTAATTAGTCTGCCTAGCAGAAACTAAAACTTAAAACAGTGATTCCTTCCCAATCGCTGAACCAAATCCTTAATCTGACCAATCTACGAAATTTTAAACCACCATTATGATCCAATAAGACCGATATCAGCACCTGATTTGATCCATATTAAAATTTATAGCTAAAATAATATTCATAAGTGCAAAATGGTCACAAGTCGACTCAGTAAAAATCATGTACATGTATCATATCCCCATAAGCAACATATTAAAATCCGAAAATGATCCGACCACTGGGGAATAAAATATTACGTAAAATATGGATCATTACATTCTTCCCGCCCCCACCTTTTAGAATTTCTACCCCGAGATTCCAAGCAAGCACGAGGAAACAAGGTATTTTGCATGCTTACCATCCATGAATATCCAATCTAGCATCCAATAGTTCATGCTTCCAAAAAACTTATCTTAGCATGTAGACTTCTATTAGTGCAAGACACAATGGTATAAGTAAGATACGATATATGAGGCATACCACTCAAAGAGCTCTGGATGGGTTGACCTCATACTCTTCTCTGTTTCCCATATGCAATCATCATCGTCCTCGCCCTATTATACCTTGACTAGTTTAACCACCTTCTTCTTGAGCTGTTTCGTGTCACTGCCTACGACGCGTAACAACTTACGAGGCCTAGAAACTTCAGGCTTGACTTATAAATCTTCAGGCTGGTCGGGAGATACCACAACATTTGAGTCATGCACAAACATCCCTTGAAACAATACATGAAACACATTGTGCATATTCGCTATCTTCTCTGGTAAATCCACTCTATAAGCGAGCTTTCCAAAACGCTTGATAATCGGAAACAGGCCAACAAACCTTGCTGCTAACTTTCCTGTACTTCCAAAACGAACCACATTCCTAAGAGGCGAAAACTTGACAAACACTAAATCTCCGACTGAGAATTCCAGGTCCTTCTGTCATTTATTGGCATAACTCTTTAGACGATCTTGGGTTGCCTTCATTTGTTGCCAAATGATCTCAGTGTTATACGTCGTTTCTCTTATCATCTCAGGCCCAAGTACCAACTTTCTGCTAGCTTCTAAACAATAGAATGGAGAATACACAGTCTACCATACAACGCCTCATACAGTGGTATTCCAATACTTGATTGGTAGCTGTTATTATAAGAAACTCGACCAAATGCAGATGGTATTCCCATAATCCTCCAAAATCCAATACACAAGCTCTAAGAAGATCTTCCAATACTCAATTAGCCCTCTCGGTTTGGCCATCTGTCTTGGGACGATATGTCATCCTCATACATAGCTCGGTTTCCAATGTCTCTGCAAACTCTTCCAAATTCCAAAAGTGAACAAAGAATCTCGATCACTAACGATACTCTTTGGTATACCATGGAATCGAACTATCCACTTAAGGTATAACTCAGTCAGCCTCGATGTCGTCCTAGACGATCTGATAGGAATAAACCTTATGCTTTTGGCCAAGCGATCCACCATGCATGACTCAAATAATATCATTTCCTTCCTATGTAATCCATTGATAGAATCCATCGACATATGCTCCCATTTCCACGTAGGAACTTCCAATGGCTGTAATAATCCATTCGACTTCTTCTCAACCGACAGTTCATACACTTTGGGATAAACTTTCTGACATCTCTCTTCATGCCTTCCTAGTAGTAAACACACTTTATATCCCGATACCAGGATAAATCATCAATCTAAATTGATAACATTCACTCAAAACTTCATCCCTCAATCCATCCAAACCAGTAACAACCAATCGCCCATTCTTGGGAAGCCAACCATCTCGATCGACTTCGAAATCTGTAACTCCGTCGGGTTCGAACCTCATCACCAATCTCCATATGATTTCCATAAGCTTATCGTCTTAATTCTGGATTTCGCCATTCCTTTCGATGAGAGTCGGTCTAAATGGTAAACTTGCTAACATCTTAGTCTCTAGCTCACAACGTGGCCTGAAATCAAATCCATCCAAATACTCGAGGTGCTCCCTTTCCGTAAACATGGCACCCAAACTTGCATGTCTTCTACTTAACGCATCTACCACTACGTTACCTTTACCTAGAGTATAGGCTATTCCAAAATCATACGATGCCAAAAATTATAATCATCGTTATTGCCGAAGATTCAAATCCTTTAGAAAAAAAGATACTTCAGCAACTTACGTTCTGTAAACAACTCGAACCTAACTCCCAACAAATAATTCCTTAAAATATTCAGAGAAAACACTATCTCTGCTAACTCCAAATCATCAGTTGGGTAATTCCTTTCGTGCGGTTTCAATTATCGACTTGCAAAAGCCACGACTTTATCCCTCTGCGTTAGCACTGCTCCAAATCCAATACCACATGCATTGGTATTTTGTGTATACTACCATCTCTTCATTCCCACTCGGAATGGTCAACACAAAAGCACTCGTCAACCTCTCTTCCTCCAATAGCTTGCTCACACTTCGCATTCCACGTGAAGACCTGATTCTTCTTCGTTAATCCAGTTAATGATGCAGCTATCTTAGCGAAATCCTTGATAAATCATCGAAAGTATCCAGTTAAACCAAGGAGACTCCTAACATCCATAGCACTATTGGGTCGACCTCAATCCTGCATCATTGCCACCTTAGCAGGATTCACCGCTATTTCCTGCTCTGACACGACATGGGCAAAAAATCCACTTCTTCCTTCTAGAAGTGACACTTTGAAACCTTAGCCTTCAACTAATTCTTTCGCAATATATACAAAATGATTCTCAAGTGCATCTTGTGTTCTTTCTCGGTCTTGGAATAAACCAATATATCGTCTACGAATACAAGCACGAACTTGTTAAATTGATTTCCGAAAACTCGATTCGTAAGTTCCACAAAATATGTTGGTGCATCAATTAATCCAAACGGAATCACCGACCACTCATAAATCGGGACGATGTCCTTAAAGCAGTCCTCGACACACTATCCCTATCCACTCTCAGTTGGTGAAATCTCGTCGCCAAATCCATTTGAGAAAACCACTTTGACTTCGTGAAGCAGATCAAACAAGTCATCTATTCTGGCAATTGATACTTGTTCTTCTTAGTCACTTTGCTCAGCTTATGATAATCCACACACAACGACAATGATCCATTGGCCTTGGCCGTAAATACAGTTGGTGCACCCCACTCAAATATGCTTCTCCAAATGAATCCTTTACTTAAAAGATCGTTCAACTGCACCTCTAACTCTCGATATTCCTTAGAAGCGATTCGCCTAATGAGAATAACAATTAGCCTGGCTCCATCAATTAAATCAATTTGAAACTCAATCTCTTGTTACGGTGGAAATCCTCTAATCTCATCAAAAACATTAGAAATACTTTGGAACAATTTACATAGATGACAATCCATCCCGTGGAATCACAAACGAATATAAAAAGCAAACCAGAACTCCATACTCTGGTAGACAACTTATCACCATCGTACTCCCTTCCACATTCCTGATTGTCACCTCGAGCCTCTCACAATCTACTATAACTGCATACCTATTGAGCCAGTTCATATCCAGAATAATCCTAAACCCAGTGAAGTTCAAAACAAAGCAATCAAAAAAAAAAAAGCAACCATGACTCAATAAAACCAGACCATGACAAAGCACACAAAGATTAGACGAACCCCGTACTAAATTAGTCACAACCAATGGTCTATCAACAATCTTAGGTTCTAAACCTAACTTGCAAATAAGGTAACTACAGATAAAAGAATGTAATGCTCTAGTATCAAACAAAACTCAAACTGCAACGTCATTGATAGAAAGTGCACCTTGCACAACAACACTCTTCGCTTTTTCCGCAGCAGTCAGGCCCCTCGAGGAAGACGACATAACATCCAAAGCATACGCCTTCACAACATGCCTACCATTTGGTGGTTCTGGAAAATTCTTCTTCATATGTCTAGGCTTATAATAGTTATAACACTTTCTCACCGCCTTAAGGTTCTTACAATCCTTAGAATAAAGGCCTTTCTTTTGGCAATTGTAGTAGGTAACCTCGCCCTTTGGTTTCTTTTGGTCATTTTTCCCTTACTATTGCTGTTTCCTTTTTCCATTCCACTTTTTTTTTATTACCGCCACCTTGATGTGGCTTCGACTCCTTATTCTCAACAACAACCTCTTCTTTCTACGGAAACAAATTCTTCTTTCTCAAAGCCTTCTCAACTAGCTTCTCATAGGAATCGTTATCCTAAGACACTCATCAGATCCCAATATAAACTTCTTGTTCTTTTAATAAGGAGTCTCGATATACGAACAAGCCTACTTGGACAAAGCTTCGAACTCGACCACATACTCAAACACTGGTCTACCTCCTTGCTTCAGCTCAACAAACTTCTTGAAGATTTTTGATTCCTGGACCATAGAAATGAACTTCTCCTCAAACTTAGTTCTAAGCTGATCCTATGTGATTTGGTCCTCTGGAGTCTCCAAAGTAATAGAGTTCCACCAATCCATTGCTTGACCTTGCAGCTGCCTCAATGCAAGCTTTCTCTTAGTCGCATCATCAATTCCCAAATCTCCAAAAATTTGAACACAAGTGTCCAACCAATTCTAAATCTCAACAGTAGTTTTCGTACCAAAAAATGGCTTTCCACCCAGAGAAGTATAATCCTTGTAGAGCTTTGTGAAATCAACAAGACTACGTGCTTGCACAAGAACACCACTCTCTAATGACACTTCTGAAGTGGACATCCTTCTCGTGATCGTTGCCTTCATGGCCTCAAACATAGTAGGATAACTGAGAATAGCGGTTGCAGCCCCTGACTGGCTACCCTCGCCTACCCTACTAGTAGCAGGCTCGTCACTAGCAGCATGTCTTGAAGTTCGTCGACTCATTCTGTATTTGAGATGAGAATGAGTAATCCACATTAAAGAAAGGCTGCATTGGTGTTCAAGTTCTTACTAATTAACCTACTAAATAATATATTATAATATAGTAATTGTCCAAATAAAATTAGAAGTACGTCCCTCAAACACTTTTACGCTCGTGAACTTGGGGTAAAATCGATTAGCCAAAGCTCTAGTACCAAATGTGATGACCGCCTCATAATTCTTGTACCAAACTAAGGAAACGGTGTGATGTATGATGTGTAAGGATGATATGGGACGATCATCAAGGAAGTATAACTTGAAATAAGCTTATCGTATAACTCACATTATATGGGTAACATATAATAGAAAATATACATTATACAATAGTATATGTTAGTGAAACAGAATAGAACAAAAACTTAATTTTCATAACATCTCAAAGTCACCAATAAAAACATCTGTGAAAATGAGTAATCCGTACATCAAACCTCACTACATAGTTCTCAGAGTATCAAAAGACATTAGCATACAACGGAAACAAAAGAGTATCTAAATGGCATAGAAGTAGTACGTCAGCCTCCTTCTAATCATCGCTCAACATCAATTGCACCAAAACCCATTATCTCAGTCTGCTCACCACCAACGCTAATAAGCACTCCAAGGTAATAGGAGGGAAACATAAAATCTTGGGTCAAACAACAGTTTAGGGAGCAATAAAATAACTAGCAGCAGTTACACAGGATACATAAGTATAGAGATTCAATCATCAGATCTGTCCGACAACACAAGGATTATCACAGGATAGCCATCTGTCATATGCCACTACAGAATAAGAAAGGGCATCCCCCAATTCCACTTTTCTTCAATGACCTATGGTGATAGCCTACCTATAGAAGTAGACAAGTAAACACAGAATCAACCATAGCATCCATAGCAACAAATATCATTTTTATCACCGACTAAAGCCTTGAATACATCAATCATGGAATAACCGACCGTTTCCATCCATCAAGGGCTAAGGAAATCCCTAGTTCTAGTCCAACTGCCATATATCATCAACCGTATGTTTGCATCAATCATCTAAGACAACTATACCACTCCTACCTAAGCATGATTGAGGGTACACGATCCTACCTGATCCAAATGAGTGTCCCTATGACATCCCTGCTTTGAGTTTGCTAGAACCTTCGATAATCGATGATTCCTAGCCTCTATTCTTCAAGCCATCCTCCTCGGCGACTTCTTCCATTGTTCAAGCTAACTCTCTAACATATTCCATTGTCATCCTTGATCAACTCCTACTTGAGTCATTCCATCATCATACTGAATCGTATATCATTCCGTGACTAGTATCACATCAATTCAGCTCCGACAACTCCTAGTTGAGATAATAATCGAAGCACTATACATTTTTGAGTTGCACATCAATCATCTGAATTCCTTGCTTACCAAACTTCATCAGCAACCTTTATAAGCCATCTAAATCAAGACCCCAAAGCCTCGACCATCCATATCGCTTTCTGATGGAAGGGTACTGATCCATCACCCATGGACCAACACTAGTCATTATACTTTGCCATTTTTGGCTAAGTGATTCGACCATCTTGATACCCTCCCTCAAGTGCTTCCTGTCGGTCCAATTTCATCGCCAAATTCCAAGCGTGCTAAAACTCCCACTGGTCCATCTCATGCACTCGAGTAACCAACCTCCAAAATCACGTCCAATTCACATCAAAACTTGCACGCAACCTCTATCTACCACCACATTGTCACTCTCCAAGTTTCACCCTGATTCGATCAACTATGATGGACCAACTCCGGTCCATCGTGCATGGACTGGTGCCGATCCATGCAGTTAGCCCATTTTTGACCCAAATTTTTTAGTCTCCTCGATTCAACCTCTAAAGCTCCTCCATAAGTTCCGTTCGAATTCGATCACTTGAACCTTTGATTTGTTATGTTCTCCATTCCTACGATCTACGACAACCAATTCTAACAGTGAAATCAAAACAAGAAACGATTCATCGGATCTTATCATAAACAAGAGATTTGATATGATTTGGATATAAACATATGCAAGAACATAATAAATCTAATAGTTATCTAGTTTACATGATTAAATTAGGTTTTTCCTAGGGCATCTAAATCTTAAATCAACATATATGATTAGATTTGGTCAAATTTAACATATAATCATGATTTTGACGTCACCTATATAACCCGTAGTTTTCGTGTGATAGATATCTGCCACTCACCCATTTCTTTATCTAATGAAATACCAGTGAAATCAGATCTAGACAGTAATAGAAAATCCTTAAAATTAATGCAGTGTTGATGGTCTAATCTTCCTTGATGATGATCTATCCCCTAGATGCAATCTACGATGAATTAGAATGAAGAATTAGGGATTAGGTTGAACCAGAAATCACAGGTGCCCAACATAATGTTTGAATGAAGAGAGATATTTTGATTATCTCCCCAATACCCTATTTATAGGAGCAGGTCATTAGCGTAATGGGCTACTATATCCAGCCCATTAGAAGCTAATTAGTATGCATTGTAGAAACTGAAACTTAAAACGACGATTCCTCCAAAACCGCTGAACCAAATCCTTAATGTGACCACTCTATGAAATAAAAAACTACCATTCCAATCCAATTAGATCGATTTCAGCACTCGATTCGATCTCTATCAAAAGTCATAGCTAAAACAAAATTTCTTAAGGCCAAAATGGTCACAAATCGGCTCTATAAAAATCATGTATATGTCTCACATCCCCATAAACAACATATTAAAATATGAGAATGATCAGACCACTAGGGAATAAAATGTAACTATTTTATGATATGTAAAATACAGGTCGTTACATGTACTTCAAAATTTTCCCAGTTGTAACCAACTTAAGTGAGCCAGCCCTGCATAAATATCATACAACTATGGATTAAGTCAAGTGATTCTCAACAAAATTTTCACAAGTATATGACCGAAATAATGGTTCACCAATAAATTAACAGTTAACACAATAAATTGACAATAAACACAAATCCACTCAAAGAGATTGCAAATGAATTAAACATAAAACAATCCTTATATTCAAAGAGAGATAATTTGAGGATTAACTCACCTAATAATCTGCTAAATGATTCCTTTCATTTTTGAATGAACTTTAGAACCCTTAAGGTTAACAAACATAAACGAATTAACTTAACTCTTGAATTAAAACTTAGATTAATTATTTTAGATAAATTTAAAAGCCTAGTTTGCATATTTTGATTCTATCTATTTCCCATGATTTTCCCCGTATTCAGAATTGAAACTTTAAGTCGGTTTAACGTAGATTTCGAAACCCAAGTTTTCAATTTCCCCAATTTCATAATGCGTATAGGATAAGAAAGGTGAGACAAAAATTGAATTTGTAGCTTCTCCTAATTGTTCTAGGTATGGATACAGGTCTTCCTCTTAATCCCATGTAAATATAAATACAGTTTATTGTTTGCTTTGCATTTGATATAAACCTTTATCTATTAGAACAAATGCATATTTCAAAAAAATAATTTCTTGGATTTTTTTATAAATTATTCATAGTGCTTTATATCACATTAATTTAGGATATATTATTACAAAACATTTAACTCCTCGTTAATAACATTAAAATTCTTAAAATGTTTATTTGCAGAATGCGCATTTGATACCATTATTTTATAACACTAAAAATAATAATATTTCTCGATTTCACAATTTTTTTAGATCAATTATTCTAAAATGAATTATATTTTACGGATGAACCCAAATTCCAGATCGATGATTTAAAAATATATTTATTTTATTTATTAACTCAAAATCAAAATTTTTACACATAAACAATCATAACACGAGATAGTGAATAAACGACATAAGCTAGTGTTAAGTATAAGATGTATAATTTATCATCCAACATAACTATATGTTGACTCACTTTTAATTACAATACATGAGATTTAGAAGGCCAAGTACTGGTATTACGTAGGATCTTCTGTATGGTGGATGTTGCTTTCCATGTTCAGTTGACAATGATACTTGACATTTAAGTTTCAAATCTTAATTGGTAATTACGTGATTTATTATATTCCCTTATTCTACTACAAGTTATTACCATTAGTATTTTAATACAGTTTCTTTTTTGTAGAATATTGAACCAACGATTTGTATTCTAAAGGACTTGGGTTTTCAGTTTAACGAAAACCTAGGCCCACCAAGGTGTGATTTGTCACAGTTAACTAATAAGAAACTCATTTTTGAAAATTTCCCCAATATCAATGTTCGTGATCCAACACAAACAACTATGTATAATGTCTTCTGAAATATATCATTACAAAATTGAAACTATTCTTTTTCTATTATATTCTCATGTATGGTCATACTTAAGCTTCGACCATATCCACGTATATACATACGTTTATGTACCAATTATATCAGCATGGTAATCGTAAATGTGTAAGTAAAGAAATGTCAAAAATAGTGGTAACGATAAATTTTATCAATTTTAGTAATGTCAGTGTTCCATCATTTTTAACTAATTATAATCACCAAAAACATTTCTAAGTATATCATATGTTAAGGAAATGCTTATACTATTCTTCATTATGAAAATTTTGGTGGCTTTATTAACAACGGAGTTTGAGGTTAGCAAAATTATTATTTCACATAATCGTAAATAAATTGTGTTGATACAGTATAATTTTATATGTTAACTAAAATCAATCAAATTGTTTATATAAGCATCAATGAAGTTATAGTTAGTAGTAAAATATTTCTTTTTTATCAATATCAAAATTTTAAATGTAATACAATTTTAATAAATTTACATATCAATAAACCATTAACAGTTAACAAGCTTCCAGTTTATTTGGTATATCAATGAACATTTTCTAAATCGTAATCTGTAACAACCCGAATTTTAACAACATGTGAAAACAATAAATCAAGGTATAATTAAAAATGAAATAAAATATATAAAAATATGTTTAGATAGGTAAAAAAATGGTGATGCATAAGAAGAATTAATTAATATTTGGAAAAGAAGAAAAATTAGTTCGGTAACGGTGTGTGTAACGGAAAAGATAGTAAAATAAGGATAATTAATTTAAGAATTAGGAATTAGGTAAAATGGACTTCACCATTGCGTTCCTCTAGAAAAAATACGCGAAATAGAGTCCGAGTTTTCGAAAATCGTATGACCAAGATATGGCCAAAACAAGTTTCAGTAGACTTTCTGGCAGACAGAACCGAGTCGACCCTAGAGTCGACCTCCCCAGGCCAGGTCGACCCTAGAGTTGACCCCCCCCCGTACAGGTCGGCCTGGTTTGGCCTAGAACCCATTTTTGAAGCCTGGTATGTGTTTTGATGGTCCGGATTGTCTCTAGGGTTGATCTAATGGCCTAAATGAGTTGCCTACAACTATTTAAAGACCCTAAGACCTAGCCTAAATCATACTATTTCATTTTAGCACTCATGCAGCCGCCATTAAACCTAGAACTCTAAATTAAAAATACAAAGAACAAAATTAAAGAAGACGAAGGATGATTCTTGAAGGCTACAACTAGAAGCTACAACAACTACGACGCTTTAGACAACGGATTTGGGGCTATTTGATTTAAAGTTTTGATTTGGGTCGCTTGCTTCATATTGTAAGTTCTATGTCACTTTTTAGGCAAAAACGCTAAAATAACATGGACATGCTACGAATTGAAACCGGATTTAAGAACTATTATTAATCCATGTTTATATTGTTTAACTTTGAATCAAAATTTGGGAATATTGCTATGTTAATGTTGCAAGTTAAACTTATCATGATGTTGATGTTGTTATGAATCACTTGGGCTTAATTTTATTGCAAGTTGAACAAATACATGTCCATGGAATCATTATGTTCATTGAAATCCTCATGTTGATAAAACCATGCCTATGATGCTAATTAAACCATGTCCATGATATTAATGAAACTATGCCTGTGATGTTAATATGCCTATCATGTTAAATTGGGAATCGCTAGGTTATGATGAAAAGTTGGAATCATTATGTTTATAATGCTAGATGAGAATCATTATGTTAAAAATACTAAATTGGAATCCACTATGCCTATTAGAATTACCATGCCTTTAATGTTTCATGTTTGTAATAAAATTATTATTATGCCCGCAATGATTATTATGCCTATGATGTCAAGTTGAATTCATCATGTTGAACTAAGTTGGAACCATCACTATGCCAAGTTATCATCATGCTAGTATCAAAACCATTTGATATGTTATAGCCTGTTTATTATGCAAGTGATGGTGGAATTGTCACATATGCCTATCACATGTTTGGTGTTATTCCCCTTTATCTCTTGAATTGTTTATGCTTGTGAACGAAGTACGTTTATATGCGTTGGGGATACGATTGGGTAGAATAGGCAAAACTTGAATTGGTTATAATCATAAACCATGAAATTTGGCATAAGTAGAACATGAAATATGGAACGAAAAACTTGACTTGAATATTCTATGACTTGACTTGAAACATGCCTTAGTTGGGCACGAAATTGACATATGAACATGCTATGAAAATAACACGAATCTGATAAGAACATGGGCATGACTTTAGAAAACAAGAAAGTGGCCAACTCGAGGTTGGGTTGAGTTTGTAGTGTAAATCAGCCCGGAACCGCTCGGCAAATCCAGTTGCTACAAACAATAGGATCCAATGTGGGTAGTTGGTCACATCGCGCTTGAAACCCGAGGTTGGGTTGAGTTCGTAGCGTAAACCTGCCCGTAACCGCCCGGCAAATCCAGTGGCTACGAACAATAAGATCCAATGTGAGTGGTTCGGTGCATTAAAGAACCAATTAATGCCAATTAGGGTTAAGTCATGAACATGAAAAGACAACTTAACCAACTTGAACACGATTTGTAGGGCTAAGTCATGAACTTGACACGACAACACTTAGCCAACTTGACATGACACGTAGGCGGGTTAAGTCACGAATTTAAATGACATACTTAACCATCTTGACATGACTAGACTGGAAAAGGATTAAGTCACGAATTACATGACTTAATCGGTTAGGCGGGTTAGGTCACGAATTACATGACCTAATCTGTTAGGCGAAACCCTAGACACGACCCTTTTCAACAGTAACCCTTTAGAGGTATCAAGGTACCCCGAGGCTGGGCCGGGTGGGGCACGATTACTGGGCTGATTGTAAGAGGTGAACGACGGCAGTGGGGTACGCCAGTGTAGGTTCGGTGGGCTACGGTCGTGCATGTATTCCGGGGCAGACACTGGGTATCCGTAGATTTATCTGTGCATCTTGAATCGTGTCAGGGGTTGACACCCTAGGGCTGATACACCCGAAGGTGGACCCAGCACAGGTGACTACATTCGTGATTAGCCGTATGACACGGACACTTGACGAGCTAGAACTTGTAGGGAGCCGATCGACTAGATAATCGCTCCGTAGGACCCCGTACTTGGGTTAGACCCCGTTTCAGGGTCATTTCATGATATTGGGCCGTGGGATTTATTTCGTGATTAACTTGTGACATGGGCTTAGTATACTAGTAAAGTCGATGCAACGGATCTCGAACATGTGATGCTTTACTTGACTTGTCTTGACTTATCCTGATCACCTTAGTCTATCTTGTTCACCTTGACACCATTCTTAAGTTTAGTTCCAGTTCATACATGACAGGTTGTTTTTAACCGTTTTTACACTGAAAGTCACTAGGACTTACTCAGTCTTTATGACTGACCCTTTTCCTTTCGCCTCTTTTTCTTTCGTTTCCCCCCCAAGGTTCTCAGGGAGGAAACACTAGCTCTTAGCTTGGATATCACTTGCTTTGGCTCAGCATGTACGGTTTGTTATGGCTGCTTCTTTTTACTGCACTTGGGGAATAAGCTGTTTTTCTGTTTTTAAGTTATTGCTTCTTTGGCTATTATTACAAGACAGTTGTAATGAAGTTATTTGAAATGTTTGTAAAAGACATGGTTTATTTTGGAATAAAATGAAGTTCTGTTTTGCTCATAAAATTCTTCCGCTGTTTACTTAATTTTTTTATTAATGTTCTATCTTGTGATAATTCTGTGATGTTATCTCGATAATACCCCTCCAAAACTAGTGCATTCCCTTTGTGAGTGACCCTAGCGGAGGTGGGGTGTTTCACTTGGTATCAGAGCAGAAGGTTACCAAGACTGGGCAAAAGTTTTGAAAACCTTTTGATTTTTTTTCAAAACCATTTACAAAGAAGCACTTTTCAAGAAAAGTTGGTTTATTTTAAAAGGTTATTCCCCAAAAAGCCATTAGCACAATCTTTGTTTCCTCGTTTGAATCTTTTCCTTTTTCGTTTTCAGCTTATCATAGCCGACGATCTTAATCTTCCCGAGGGTGTCAATATACCCACTTGGTTCCGTCGTTTCCTCGAGGCTCGGGATAATGTGGCAGGCCCAGCCAATCCTCCTCCTCATCCTCCTCAACCTCCGCGAGAAACCGCTTTTTCAAAGATATGCAAGGACTTTAAGGCCATAGGCGGAAAGGATTTCCTAGGAACTGAGACTTTTGTTGAGGCACGAAATAGGTTGAAGGAAACCGAAGACTTGTTTGTTATCTTTGAGGTAGAGGACAATAGGAAAGTACAGTTGGCGGCGTGGCTCATGAAAGAGGAAGCTTCTTATTGGTGGGAAGTCACCAACGCTACTAGGCCCATTGAGACTTGGGCGGACTTTAGAGGGAGATTTGGGCTTAAGTTCTTATCATCGGCAGAGGAGAGTCTCCAAATGGAACTGTTTCTGGCCCTTAAACAAGGAAATATGACAGTTAAAGAATATGTGAACCGTTTCAATCAGCTTGCTCGCTTCGGATTGGAGTTAGTCAACACTCCTCAGAAAAAGGCGCTACGTTTTGCACGAGGCTTGAACGAGCCACTACATGGTTTGGCCATGACTCATGTGCCCATGAGGGCGACCTTTGAAAGCTTGGTGGATATGGCCCTACTGTATGAGGAAGACAAGAAGGGCAAGAAAGAGGTCAAGCCCAACGATTCTCAGAATAAGAAGGTAGACTCCGAGAAGGGAGACTAGAACGACAACTCATGTGATAAAAGGAAATGCAATTTCTGTGGTACGGAAGGGCACATAGCCAAGGATTGTAGAAGGAGGAAGAGAAAGCAAGGTGAATGTTTTCGTTGTGGGGAGATTGGACACATCAGCAAGGACTGCCCTAAGAAGCAGACCGGACCTTCTGAGGGTACATCTTTAACTTCTTTTTCTAGATGCTTTGTTTTATCTTGTTTCTCTCCTTGATCTTATCTTGAGAACCATAGGTAGAATCTTTTTGGATGTAAACATGTAATTGAAACATGTTATGATTGCGTAATGATTGCAAGTGGTCGCAAGTGGTTGCTCGTGGATGCATGAATACACATTAGGCACTAGATCGGCTCAGTCACAGTTTCATACTGGCATATGCATGAGTGTTTATTTTGGAAACTTGGTTGTTCTATCATTTGGTTTTTGCATATGATTGAATGTTTGTGCAATCATGTAGAAATCATGAATTATAATAGGAAAATTTTGCATACATATTGGATTCATTTCACTAAACATAGTTTGCATTTGAAAGGATCAATCAGGCCTGATCATTTGCATTAGATAAGGAACATATACACACACTTTCTGCATATGTTCATACAGCATTAGAAATCCTTAAAGGACAATGATTGCTAATGGATGATGTTTTGAGTAGATGGATGATGGATGGTAGGACACATTCTTCTTAACTTGCAGATTTCGGGGACGAAATCCTTTAAGGAGGGGAGAATGTAACAACCCGAATTTTAACAACATGTGAAAACAAGAAATCAAGGTATAATTAAAAATGAAATAAAATATATAAAAATATGTTTAGATAGGTAAAAAATGGTGATGCATAAGAAGAATTAATTAATATTTGGAAGAGAAGAAAAATTAGTTCGGTAACGGTGTGTGTAACGGAAAAGATAGTAAAATAAGGATAATTAATTTAAGAATCAGGAATTAGGTAAAATGGACTTCACCATTGCGTTCCTCTCGAAAAAATACGCGAAATAGAGTCCGAGTTTTCGAAAATCGGAGTCTGTATGACCAAGATATGGCCAAAACAAATTTCAGCAGACTTTCTGGCAGACAGAACCGAGTCGACCCTAGAGTCGACCCTAGAGTCGACCTCCCCAGGCCAGGTCGACCCTAGAGTCGAACCCCCCTGTACAGGTCGACCTGGTCGACCTGATTTGGCCCAGAACCCATTTTTGAAGCCCGGTATGTGTTTTGATGGTTCGGATTGACTCTGGGGTTGATCTAATGGCCTAAATGAGTTGCCTACAACTATTTAAAGACCCTAAGACCTAGCCTAAATCATACTATTTCATTTTAGCACTCATGCAGCCTCCATTAAACCTAGAACTCTAAATTAAAAATACAAAGAACAAAATTAAAGAAGACAAAGGATGATTCTTGAAGGCCACAACTAGAAGCTACAACAACTACGACGCTTTAGACAACGGATTTGGGGCTATTTGATTTAAAGTTTTGATTTGGATTGCTTGCTTCATATTGTAAGTTCTATGTCACTTTTTAGGCAAAAACGCTAAAATAACATGGACATGCTATGAATTGAAACCGGATTTAAGAACTATTATTAATCCATGTTTATATTGTTTAACTTTGAATCAAAATTTGGGAATATTGCTATGTTAATGTTGCAAGTTAAACTTATCATGATGTTGATGTTGTTATGAATCACTTGGGCTTAATTTTATTGCAAGTTGAACAAATACATGTCCATGGAATCATTATGTTCATTGAAATCCTCATGTTGATAAAACCATGCCTATGATGCTAATTAAACCATGTCCATGATATTAATGAAACTATGCCTGTGATGTTAATATGCCTATCATGTTAAATTGGGAATCGCTAGGTTATGATGAAAAGTTGGAATCATTATGTTTATAATGCTAGATGAGAATCATTATGTTAAAAATACTAAATTGGAATCCACTATGCCTATTAGAATTACCATGCCTTTAATGTTTCATGTTTGTAATAAAATTATTATTATGCCCGCAATGATTATTATGCCTATGATGTCAAGTTGAATTCATCATGTTGAACTAAGTTGGAACCATCACTATGCCAAGTTATCATCATGCTAGTATTGAAACCATGTGATATGTTATAGCCTGTTTATTATGCAAGTGATGGTGGAATTGTCACATATGCCTATCACATGTTTGGTGTTATTCCCCTTTATCTCTTGAATTGTTTATGCTTGTGAACGAAGTACGTTTATATGCGTTGGGGATACGATTGGGTAGAATAGGCAAAACTTGAATTGGTTATAATCATAAACCATGAAATTTGGCATAAGTAGAACATGAAATATGGAACGAAAAACTTGACTTGAATATTCTATGACTTGACTTGAAACATGCCTTAGTTGGGCACGAAATTGACCTATGAACATGCTATGAAAATAGCACGAATCTGATAAGAACATGGGCATGACTTTAGAAAACAAGAAAGTGGCCAACTCGAGGTTGGGTTGAGTTTGTAGTGTAAATCAGCCCGGAACCGCCCGGCAAATCCAGTTGCTACAAACAATAGGATCCAATGTGGGTAGTTGGTCACATCGCGCTTGAAACCCGAGGTTGGGTTGAGTTCGTAGTGTAAACCTGCCCGGAACCGCCCGACAAATCCAGTGGCTACGAACAATAAGATCCAATGTGAGTGGTTCGGTGCATTAAAGAACCAATTAATGCCAATTAGGGTTAAGTCATGAACATGAAAAGACAACTTAACCAACTTGAACACGATTTGTAGGGCTAAGTCATGAACTTGACACGACAACACTTAGCCAACTTGACATGACACGTAGGCGGGTTAAGTCACGAATTTAAATGACATACTTAACCATCTTGACACGACTAGACTGGAAAAGGATTAAGTCACGAATTACATGACTTAATCGGTTAGGCGGGTTAGGTCACGAATTACATGACCTAATATGTTAGGCGAAACCCTAGACACGACCCTTTTCAACAGTAACCCTCTAGATGTATCAAGGTACCCTGGGGCTAGGCCGGGTGGGGCACGATTACTGGGCTGATTGTAAGAGGTGAACGACGGCAGTGGGGTACGCCAGTGTAGGTTCGGTGGGCTACGGTCGTGCACGTATTCCGGGGCAGACACTGGGTATCCGTAGATTTATCTGTGCATCTTGAATCGTGTCAGGGGTTGACACCTTAGGGCTGATACACCTGATGGTGTACCTAGTACAGATGACTACATTCGTGATTAGCCGTATGACGCGGACACTTGACGAGCTAGAAATTGTAGGGAGCCGATCGACTAGATAATCGCTCCGTAGGACCCCGTACTTGGGTCAGACCCCGTTTCAGGGTCATTTCCTGATATTGGGCCGTGGGATTTATTTCGTGATTAACTTGTGACATGGGCTTAGTATACTAGTAAAGTCGATGCAACGAATCTCAAACATGTGATGCTTTACTTGACTTGTCTTGACTTATCCTGATCACCTTAGTCTATCTTGTTCACCTTGACACCATTCTTAAGTTTAGTTCCAGTTCATACATGACAGGTTGTTTTTAACCATTTTTACACTGAAAGTCACTAGGACTTACTCAGTCTTTATGACTGACCCTTTTCCTTTCGCCTCTTTTTCTTTCGTCCCCCCCCCCAGGTTCTCAGGGAGGAAACACTAGCTCTTAGCTTGGATATCACTTGCTTTGGCTCAGCATGTACGGTTTGCTATGGCTGCTTCTTTTTACTGCACTTGGGGAATAAGCTGTTTTTAAGTTATTGCTTCTTTGGCTATTATTACAAGACAGTTGTAATGAAGTTATTTGAAATGTTTGTAAAAGACATGGTTTATTTTGGAATAAAATGAAGTTCTGTTTTGCTCATAAAATTCTTCCGCTGTTTACTTATTTTTTTTTATTAATGTTCTGTCTTGTGATAATTCTGTGATGTTATCTCGATAATACCCCTCCAAAACTAGTGCATTCCCTTTGTGAGTGACCCTAGCGGAGGTGGGGTGTTACATAATCGATGTTCAACTATCGTCATGCCATAACAACTCTACTTTTTAGGCACTGGTTGAGACTTGGTGTTCAAGGATGGCAATGGGATGGGATTAAGATGTAAAGTGGGTAGACATGCCCTTATTTTGACCTACTAAGACCTGCCTCATTGTTGGCCATCGAGTGGATAGACCCATAACTTGTTTTTGAGAGCTTTGGATCTAGGGTCGGGTTAGATCTCAACTAACCCACCTAAACCGAACTCGCACAATTGAGGTATCATGAACTCACCTTGTTACTATAATGAGGAGGATTTATCAATCTTTTTTCATGCAAACAATTTTTTAATTTTCTTAGAAACTCCCCGATACATGGATCCTCCAACAAGGCCTATGGATTGGATAACTCCACGATTAATTTACACTTGTCTGCTTCAACTCATGGCACATTTGGTCATTTGGAAACTATTTTTTTATGAGAAATGTTAATAAGGTAGTGCTTGAACCTGGATCTATTAACAAACCTAGGCATCCATTCTCCATTGTGTAACACCTGCGACTTCTATATATAAATGATTAAGATCTGGATATCATAACATTTCATTCAAATAAGCATTAAGAACTTTAAATTATTAAGTTGCATCTTTGATAGCCAAATGGTAACATATGCATATTTCTTGAACTATTATTATACACCTTATTATTTTTGTTTTCTCTTCTCATTGTAAAGTCATTCTTACTTTTATTTAATACATTATTTTGGTGAAAATTTCTCTTACAAGTAAAAATGAATAACTATATGTAAACAAAAGCATAATTTGGAATAGCCTTACCGGGTCTTGGTATGGGTGGGTCTATCCAAACTGGTACGTCATTCGATTTGGAAATAAAATTTAGACTCGCATAGGGTTTATGGGGCAGGTTGAGGGAGGGGTTTAAAAAACTCAAGAGGGAATTATGCACAAAAAACCCACCTCGTTATTATTCCTATTGGTGACTCATTTAAGCATTTACACAATAGTTTCAAGATTTTTTATGCCTTGCTGCCTTCAACTAAATACGTTTGAAGTCATAGATTTTCATTTTGAATCAACTAATACAAAAATATTAGAGTTCGACTGTGATATGTAAGTTTATCAGAATTGTCTAGCTTTGATTACACCCAACTGAATTTTTTTATTAAATGATTACTCTTTAGTTCAAATACCACGTAATGTGCATCTAACATTTTTTTTACAATCTTCAATATTTCCAATAAAATGGGTTTTGGTGGACGTACTTGTTAACTCCAAAAATAGAATTAACCCCAAATAATTGTGTAAATGTCATCCTTAAAGGCAATCCAAACATAACAAGTAAAATGTTGAAAAAATAAAAGAGAAACAAGAATTTTATAATGGTTCGGCTATCTCCAGCCTATGCCCATTTTAATAGATCTTTCATTAATTCTTCTAATTAGGACTCATTGGATCTTAATTAGTTCTCCTTAGATTTAGATTACAAGTAATTAGGGTTATTTGAAAGGGATAAGAAGTGAAGAAGAGTTGATAATTCAGTAATGAAATTATGCTTCCTTCCCAGATCTGATCCAGTAGACACTTGGTGTGGTCAACAACATCCTCCTCTTTCTAGCTGAAGGCGGCATGATATTTATAAGAGTTTGGAGATGAGATGGGCAAGATATTACGTAAAGGGGCCTATCTAGGCAGCAGAATACCATGACGGAGAAATTACTCTGATTCGGGTAAGTTTGATGGATTAGTACCAATCCATATAATATAGATCGGTACCTATCCATAGACATAGGGTATTTTCTGCCCTCATCGATTCTTTTGTTCTTCATATATCCTCATGATGTTATTTGCCATGTTTTGTAGGATTTGGACTTCATATGATGGATCTTTACATATCCATAGATTAGTTTATTTTCAGCTTTCTTCGATTCTTTTGGTCTTCATACATTCTCTCGATACCCTCTACCAAGTTTCATAGGATCTTCACTTCACTTGTACATGCTTGGGAGTTCAGCCACGTTGAAATACCTTCAAGTGGTATAGCTCATCGAATATCTTTGGATAGAGACACTGGATTGCAACCAAACTTGAAGGAGATGTTAATAGAGTGATGGAAGTCATGATGGAATGAACCTTGATGGATCTCACCCAATATTTATGGATGGGTACCTATCTGTAGGGGATGAATATGCATATATCCATCTACTTGGCCATTTTTTAGTTTATTCCAATTTAAAGTGGAAGATTTATCCATAAATCCTTCAATTCTTGACCAAATGACATAAAAATTCGCACATGTAATGTAGATGGGTAGGAGGATCTCCTACATAAGCTTTAAGCCATTTGGATACATCCTTATGGGTCGGATTTTGTCCAAAAAACTAGTAAAATTCAACGATGATCCATTCATAACTCACATAATAGTTACCCGATCAACATGAAAAATTGTTCTATATGGTGCGAGAGGTCTACCTTCTGGATTTCAAGTGATGGGGCCATCGAAGATGGGAAATATCTAATTGATGGGGTGTGGATCAGTACCTGTTAGGAAATCCATTCTTTGATTTCGATAACAACAACTACGAAATGGAAACCATATGGATATATCATTAGCTTATGCTCGAAAATGCCCAAGATCAACTCAACATATTTCATAAAATGTAGCTTGATAACAAGGAGAAAATACAAGAAGAAAGAAGAGTATGCACTAAGAAAAGAGGAAAATAAATCAAGACATGCACACCCGACACAAGTATGTCATACGTCTGGAAGGATTATTAGACGTCTGACAACAGGACCAAAAAACAACAAATTTAAAGATCATACTTCTGATATATTATCTCAGACGTCTGAATTTTCTCTTGGTCTAAAAAAAATATATGCCTGAAGAAGGATTCAAACGTCTAGAATTATAACTAGATGTCTGACTTGGAGTTCAACCGAAAAAATAAAAAGCAACTATCACATTATGAAAAGCCATCTTCACATCTCTTCATCACAACTCCTCAATATCAATCAATACAACTCTTGGATGAAGTCTAATGGATACTACTCTTCAACTACCACTCCTCAACACTATTTAAGGCATCACAACTTAAGGAGAATATCAACTTTTTTATTCTTACTGCATTCTGTAATATTTATATTCTATCAACACTAAAGTGATACAATTCACTCACAACCATCTACTACTCTTCTATATATATCTGCACTTCAAAGCAATTATTACTTAAGGAATACCTTGGAAGATCATGTACTAATTAGTCAATAGTTGTGTTATACAAGAATACATATCTGACAAGAAAGCTCTATTGTAATTAAGCTTATTCCTCCGGGTGAAGCGAGGGGTTTGTGATACTAGAATGCCGAAGGGGAGCTTTGGAACTAGATGTAGGACGGAAGGTCCGAACCAGTATAAAACCTCTGGTGTGCATTTTCCTTACTATCATTTACTTTACTATATTACTCTAGCATACACATTCATATTTGCCTACACATGATCCACTCATATAGACTTACAATTGATATTGGAGCATGGTTTGATCAAATTAAAGCAACGTGTATTTGCATCACTTGACTTGGAAAGTATAAGTATACCTCAGGAGGGTCAGTCTACACAACGTCCCCCACTTTTTAATGGGTCAAATTATGCATATTGTTCAACACGTATAATTTTTTTTATGGAAGCTAACGGTTTGGAAGTCTGTTCTGGAACTTAAAATTAAAATGAAGCACCAACTACTGAATTGAGTACATGGACCAATGCTCAAAAACCGCAGCTTCTAATAACTAAAAAGTAATAAATGATTTATTTTGTGCATTAGATAAAATTAATTTTCACGTATCATGATGTGCACTATTGCTTATGATGTATAACATAACTTACAAATCACACATGAAAGTACCAAAAAAATTAAGCAAACAGAAATATCAATTTTACAAAATCAATTTTCGTCTTTTAAAATGAAAGCAAGTAAGTCCACTAGTGATATGTACACTAGATTCTAAACTATACAATATGATATTATGGCACTCAGAGTCAAGTTCACTAATTTTAATTTAGTTACTTAAATCTAAAATTATTTGAAGAATGATTGGGAAAGGAAAGTTTTAGTCATAGAATAGGCAAATGACCTTTTTTAACTCAAAGTTGAAGAATTAATTGGAAATTTTTTATCATATGAAGCTAACCTACATGTTAAAAAGGAACAAAACACTAAAAAGAAAAATATAGCATTTCAAGCCAACAAAGAAGATTCTGACTTAGACGAAGATGAAATTGTCTTCATAGCCAAAAACTATAACAAGTTCAAGAAATTTAGAAAAATGACCAAATTTTAAAAGGATGGAAAATCAAGTTCAGCAAATCCAACATCTATCAAATGCTTTGAATGTGATGATTTAGTCACATAAAGAAAGATTGTCCAAAGATTCTCAACGAAAAGAAGAAAAATAAAAACGAAAATTTCAAAAAAAGAAACGAAGATATTTTCAAGCCACTTGGGATGATTATGATTATTCCTTATCAGAAAGTGAGAGTGATAGTGATATAGAACAAGCAAATGTATGCATTATGGCAGATACGAGTGAGGTATATCATGTACTTACTTATAACAAGATTTTAGTAATAAATATGGAATTAGATGATGAGTATAGAGAGCAAAAAAATTAAACAAGGATCATATTACTAAAATAAATAGATTAGAAATTGAAATAGGATTATTAAAAGATGAAAAGGTCATTTTAGAAAAAAAATTAGAAAATGTTCAAAATAATCAACAAAAAATGATTTTTGAAAATGATTTATTATCAACAGAATAAGGAAAAGTTAAACTAGAAAAAATGACATTTTGAATAAAAACACGATCTTGAATACTAATCTAGAAGTTTCATTTGCATAAATTTCAAAACTCAAAAATGAATTAGAAAAGATTACTACAAATGTTTCAAAATTTAACAAAGGAAAACAAAATTTGGAAAATATCATCAAAAGTTCTAAACCCTTTATAAAGAGAAATGGATTAGGGTTTAAAACGGATCCAAAATCTAAAAATCATAATTTTCTTTGTTACAAGGTTTAAAAAGAAAACTATCAATAAAAAGATGCCAAAATTTAAAGAGGAAAAATATGGATTCCAAAATCCAATAACAAGCTCATCAGACAAAAATATGTCAAAAAATTTCTACAAGATGTAGTTTATAATGCAAATTATGTTTTTAAAGGCCCCAAACCCACCTGGATATAGCTGCCCTCCCTGCCTAGCAAATAGGTCCCTAACGGAGGAAGTGGGTACTAATTAAATTTTCCTACCTTGCAGGTGCCCAAAACAAAGCAAAAGGAGAAATGGACATTAGATAGTGGATGCTCTAAGCAGATGACGGGGAACAAGAGTATGTTATCAAATATCACATACATGGATGGTGGCACAGTAACATTTGGGCTTAACTCCAAAGGATATGTCATTGGCATTGGTGTAGTCATCAATATCGATATATCTAATTCACCCATTATTTCTAATGTTTTGTAAGTTAAGAACTTAAAGCATAATCTTTTAATTATTAGCCAATTATGCGATAAAGGGTTTCAAATTAATTTTGAAAAGGATAAATGTAATATTCGATAACAATAAAAATTAGTTTTCGAAGGATGTAGAAATAAAAACATATACATCCTTAGCATGAGAGCTAAATAACATTCTGATTTGTGCTGAACCGTTAATCATGATGACCTTTGATTATGGCACAAACGATTTTATCATGTTGATTTCAAATATATTAATAAATTAGCTAAATATGAGTTAGTTAAGGATTGCCCAAAATAAATTATAAAGTTAATAATATACGCGAAGCTTGTCAATTTGAAAAATTAAAGAAAATCTCGTTTAAATTTAAGAAAAATATTTCTTCAAAACAACCGTTATAACTCTTAGATTTAGATTTATTTGGTCTGACTCAACTAATCAATAAACCACAGTAAGTATGTTTTTGTAATAGTTGACGACTTTTCTAGATATACCTGGACAATATTCTTAAAACATAAAAGTGATACTTTTAGTATTTTTAAAATCTTTGCCAAACTAGTTAAAACTCAAATGGATCTAAAGTAAAAAATATTTGAAGTGATCACGGCAGCGAATTCGAAAATGACTTATTTACTCATTTTTGTGAAAAGAAAGGAATAAGTCACAATTTTTCTTTTTCTCGCACACCACGACAAAATGCTGTAGTAGAAAGGAGAAATCGTACTTTTTAAGAATGTGCTCGTACACTTTTAAGTAGCAGTAACTTACCAAAACATTTTTGGGTAGAATCCATTGCAACAACTTGCTATATTTTAAATTGAATATTGACACGACCACGACTAAAACTTATGGACTATTTTTTGGAAGAAAACCTTAAGTTTCATACTTTAGAACTTTCGGATCAAAATGTTTTATATTAAATACAAAAGAAAATTTAGGAAAATTTGATCCTAAGGCTGACAAAGGAATATTTATTGGATATTTGGAACGTAGTAAAGCGTATAGAACTTTAAATAGAAAAACTAACCCTATAGAAGAAAGTTTGCACATTTCTTTAATGAAAACTTATTGATTAATACAAATAGTGATGAAGAAGAAGTGATGATACAATCCACTGAAAATAATTCAACTTCTAATAATGATTCAAAAAATTTATAAAAATCACCTCCTCGTGTTCTAAAAGATCATCATTCAAATAATATTATTGGAGAATTAAATAAGATCATCATTCAAATAATATTATTGGAGAATTAAATACGAGAGTATCGACACAACATTAATTAAATCAAATGAGTCACATTGCGTTTATATCAACTTTTAAACCAAAAAATTATAAAGAAGCTGCAAATGATGATTTTTGGATATTAGAAATGCAAGAGGAATTTAAATCAATTTGAACGTAATAATGTATAGAAATTATTTCCACAAACTGATAATCGATCAGCTATTGGAACAAAATAGATGTATAAAAATAAATCAGATGAAAATGGAAATATAGTTGGAAATAAAGCACGCTTAGTAGCACAGGGATATAACCAAGAAGAACAGATCAATTATGATGAAACTTTTGCACCTGTAGCTAGATTAGAAGCTATACGAACTTTATTAGCTTTTGAGTGTCATCATGAATTTAAATTATATTAAATGGATGTTAAAAACGCATTTTAAATGGTTTTATTAAGGAAAATGTATACGTAGAACAACCACAACTTTTTATTCATGAAAATACCCTGATCATGTTTTCAAACTTAATAAAGTTGTTTATAGTTTAAACCAAGCTCCTCGAGCTTAGTTTGAAAGACTTAAAAACCATTTAATATCATTCGGTTTTCAAATAGGAAAAATAGACACTACTCTCTTTATAAAACGAGAAAACCATTATATTTTGGTTATACAATTATATGTTGATGGCATTATTTTTGGATCTAATAATGAAAATTTATGTACTAAATTTTCAAATACAATGAAAAACAAATTTGAAATGTCACATATGGGAAAATTAAACTTTTTCTTAGGTTTACAAATAAAACAACTTGAAAATTGGATTTCTATTTATCAAGAAAAATATCGTAACTATTTATTACAATGTTTTGGTATGGAAAAAAGGTCAAGTAAACCAACACCAGTGAGAACTAGTGTTCATGTAGAAAAAGATGAAAATGGAAGAAAAAATTTGACGAAAAATTATATCGGAGTATGATTGGTTCTCTATTATACTTAATGGCCAGTAGACCAGATATTATAATGAGCGTATGTTTATGTGATAGATTCCAAGAAAACCCTAAGGATTCTCATCAACGTGCGGTTAAAAGAATCTTACGTTATTTATCTAATACGAGAGTATGGTTTATTTCATCCTAAAGGTTCATCTTTTGAGCTAGTATCTTATAGCGATGCTGATTTGATGGATCTAAAACGAATCGTAAAAGCATTAGTGGTACATGTCATTTTATAGGACAATTGTTAATATCATGGTTTAGTAAATAAACAAACTTATGTACCGTTATCGACATGTGAAGCCGATAATATTTCAGCTGCTCTAGCATGTGCACAAGTAATGTATATGCAACATACACTTAGGGATTACGGTAAAATAATTGATAAATCACCAATATATTATGACAATATAAATGTCGTTAACTTATCCCAAAATCCAGTTAACCATTCTAGAACTAAACATATAGACATAAAACACTTTTTTTACGAGATAATATTGAAAAAAGGTACTGTAACTTTTGAATATGTAAATAAGAAAAATCAAATCGCAGATATAATTACCAAACCTTTAAATTAACAAATATTCATGAAATTACGTCATAACATAGACTCATATTCTAAGTTAATATAATAAAATACCTAAAAATAAATTGCATTCACGAATAAATGAAATTCACAAGTGTAACAACCCGTATTTTCAATAACCTGTAATAATGTAAATCGAGGCAGAATTTAATTCTAAAATCTGAATCAAGGGAAACGGGCTATGCCATTGCGTTCGTCTCGGAAAAATACGCGAAATAGAGTCCGAGTTTTCGAAAATCGGAGTCCGTATGACCCGATTAAGGCCCAACGAAGTTTTCAGAAAATTTCAAAGTAAAAACAGATTTCAAATTCAAGTTTGAATTGAAAAATTGGATCAGATTGGGCTAGGCGGGAAAATTCCCGCCAGAGCACCCAAGTCGACATCCCTGTCGACTTGGGAGTCGACTTGGTTGGACCCAAGTCGACAGCCTTGTCGACTTGGCTGTCGACTTGGTCCAGCCGGGCTGTTTAGCCTGGTGCACCATTTTGAGATTGTGTTGAGTTTGGGGGCCAGATTCGGTATTGAGGGCTGAGATTGGAACTAGGGTTTAATCCTAAGGCTAGAACTAATCCTAATCTCTATAAATAAGACCCTAACCTAAGCCTAAATCAACATTATTCACTCATACAACTAAACTATGGCAAAATCACTCCTCTCATGGCCTCCACTCTCTTCATAAATTCCTAAATAAATTTCTATGAGAGATTTTCCATGCATACAAGTGTTTTCAAGCTTGTATGAGCATCATTATCTTGCATTCAAGGTCAAGTTTCCATATTTACATCATAAAGCAAGGGTTTTGATCATTTTGGCTCAAGGGATTTTCTATTAGAGCTTGCATTTTGGGTCTATTTGATTGCATAAGGGCTTTGTCATATTTTTGAGTCTTCATAAGCTTTGTAAGCCCAATTCTACTTTCATACTTAAACTCTAAAGTTAAATGTATGATATGCAAGGTTGCTATGATATGCAAGTTCATCATGTTATGCTATGCAAATTTGTCATGTTATGATATGCAAGTTTATCATGTTATGATATGCAAGTTTATCATGTTATGTTATGCAAGTATGCCATGTTATGATATGCAAGTTTATCATGTTATGTTATGCAAGTATGCCATGTTATGATATGCAAGTTCATCATGTTATGCTATGCAAGTTTGCCATGTCATGATAAGCAAGTTTATCGTGTTATGTTATGCAAGTATGATATGCAAGTTTGTCATATGATATGCAAGTTATGTTATGCAAGTTTGGGTTGAACATTTTGTTCATGCTATCATGTTATGCAAGCTTATCTTGGGTTTATGAACATAAAGCTTCAAGCTTTATGCCAAAGGTTGCATTTTGGCAACATGTAAGTTATCATATCTCTTATGATAACTTGCATGTGAGGCTAGATGCGAACTTATGGCCATTTCTACATGTCATTTAGCACCATGTATCACCAATATGCCAAGTTTGGTTTTATGCATGCTTTTGAGGCCTAAAAATGTAATATGCAAGTATATGAACATATGTCCATTTCATATGCCACCATGTTGAACTTGTGGCTTCAACACCTTTATGTCGTGATTATGCCAAGTTCCCTCTTTCTATCCTTTATGCACTATGGCGATATGTAAGCGATGGGATTGCGTTTGGGGTTGGTTAAACTTAAAAGACATAAAAACATAAGCTTGGGAATTTACCTATTAAGTTAGGTCTACCCATTGGGAATTTACCTATTAAGTTAGGTCTACCCAATTGCTTGAAAACTTGTAATGTGTTTTGGAAACACGATGGACATGACACTTAGAAAATATAAGTGTGACCAACTCGAGGTTGGGTTGAGTTTGTAGCGTAAACCTACCCGGAACCGACCGGCTTAACTAGTTGCTACAAACAATAGGACCCAATGTGAGAAGTTGGTCATGTGGTACCTTGAACCCGAGGTTAGACCAAGTTGTGGTGTAAAGCTACCCGGAACCGACCGGCTTAACTAGTAACCACAACAAAGTCTAATGTGAGAGGTTAAGGCGCATTAATTAATGCCTCATGATTAGGGTTAAGTCATGGTCCACTTAATACTTAACCAATTTGGGCTTGGTAGATTAATCAGGGTTAAGTCGTGAACTCATAGTTACACTTAACCAAGGTAATCCATGATTAGCAAGAGGGTTAAACCGTACTTAACCCACTAGAAAAATCCTAGCAATGGGGGCCCACTCCAGCAGTAATCCCAAGTTTGTATCATTAAGACCCTAGGGACTAGGCTAGGGAGGGGGCACGATTACTGGGATGGAGGTAAGAGACCAAAAACGACGGCAGGGTGGTACGCCGGTGTAGTTCCGGGCAGACTCTGGTCGTGCACATAGTTCGTAGCCGGAGAAAACATGCACGGGTACCAGTAGATCGAGACTGTGCACTCATGTTTATGGTGTCTAGGGGTTGACACCCTAGGGCTTGATACACCCGAAGGGTGGACCCGGCACAGTTCGACTACAATTATGTTTGGGCCGTATGGACACCAACATGTGACGAGTTAGGCTTATAGGGAGCCGATCGACTAGACCGTTTGGTTGGACCTTGTGTTAGGGTCACTTCATGTTATTGGACCTTGTGTTAGGGTCACTTCATGTTATTGGACCTTTTGTTAGGGTCACTTCATGTTATTGGACCTCGTGTTAGGGTCACTTCATGTTATTGGACCTTGTGTTAGGGTCACTTCATGTTATTGGACCTTGTGTTAGGGTCACTTCATGTTATTGGACCTTGTGTTAGGGTCACTTCATGTTATTGGACCTCTTGTTAGGGACACTTCATGTTATTGGGCCAAAGCTTGGGCCAAGGGATCAATACTTGTTATTCAAGTCATGTTAGCTTGCTAGTACACCTGGTGCAAAAACCCTTAAACCTGATTATGCGATGACACCTTTATCTACCTTGTTAGTTAATCATCATGCTAGTATGTTGTTATCCTTATGTTCATCCCTGCTGCTCATGACAGTTAACTTTATCAGCTTACATTGATTGTAGTAGGGCTTACTCAGTCTTTTTGACTGACCTGTTTTCTTTCGCCTCTTTTCTTCCGTTCCCCCCCCCAGGGTCTCAGGGAGGGAATATTGGAGCTTAGCTTGGATTTCTGATCGCTTGCTTGTGGGATTTTAGCTCATGTACGGTCTTGGCATGAAGCTAGCTATGGTTATCACTTATTTTGGGGATAGTACTTATGTAATTCAGTTTTTCAGTTGATGTTGTTTTTATCTAGACTTGTTTATTTGGAAAGTTATGTTGTACCAGACTTGTTTTGAAATAGTTTGAAATCTTCCGCTGTTCTACTTATCTTATTTACTCTGTTTACATATATACTTATGTTCTTGTTCTGCCTTGATATATCATTATGCATGTTTACCTGATTCAAACGCCCCTCCAAAGTCAGAGTGCTTGCAAGAGCCACCCTGGTGGAGGTGGGGTGTTACATTTGGTATCAGAGCATATGGTTTACGAGAAGGAACAAAAAGGTTTTTAGAAAACTTTTGGAAAACTATTTTCAAAACCAAGCATAAAGTATTTTCCAAAGAAAAGTCTAGTTTATTTTAAAGGCTATTCCGAAAAAGCCATTAGCAAAATTCCTTCGTTTTTCTCTATTCTGAATCTGTCTTTTTCTTCGTTTTCAGTATGGCCGATAACTTTGCTATTCCGGAGGGAGTATACATACCTGTTTGGTATAGGAGACTTTTGGAGGCTAGGGCGACCGAAGCCGGCCCCGCCAAGGTTCCTCCTCCTCCTTCGGTGGTTAATGTTTCTCCTCCTCCTCCCATAGTTGATGTTCCTCCTCCCCCTCAGCCTCCACAAGCGGATTTTGCGGAAACTTGTAAGAACTTTAAGACGATGGGTGGCAAGAATTTCTTTGGAACCGAGACTTATGTAGAGGCAAGGAATTGGTTGAAAGAAACCGAAGATCTTTTTGCCTTCTTTGATATAGATGACCGTAGGAAGGTTTTATTAGTAGTGTGGTTGCTAAAGGAAGAAGCTGCACGTTGGTGGGTGGTCACCACCGCTACTAGGCCAATTGAGACTTGGGATGACTTTCGGGGAAAGTTTGGACTAAGGTTCCTATCACTGAAGCAAGGGGACATGACTATTAGGGAATACATAGATAAGTTTAATCAACTGGCTCAGGTCGGTTTAGGCTTGGTTAACACAGCTCAGAAGAAGGCCCTATACTTTGCTCTAGGATTAAACGAGCCATTACATGGTTTGGCCATATCTCATATACCCTTGGGGGCAACTTTCGAGAGTTTGGTGAATATTGCCCTACTCAATGAAGAGAATAGGAGTGACAAGAAGGAGGAGAAGTCTAAAGATAAGAAGGAAAAGAAGTGCTTTACTTGTGGAAGCTCGACTCATCTAAACAAGGATTGCAGAAAGAGGAAGGGCACTTGCTTTAGCTGTGGAGAACTGGGACACTTCACTAGGGATTGCCCGAAGAAGCAAGGGCAAGGCCAGGGTTAGACTCAGCGTGCTGGACCTTTAGGAGGGCAAGTTCATGCTCTAAATGCCGCTCCAGTTCCCGATCGAGGTAGTATTTCCGTTGAAAGCCTTGTATATATTTCTGATTTTTCAGTTCGTACCTTGTTTGATTTTGGTGCATCGCATAGTTTATTTCATCTGGTTTAGTTGAAAGTTTGCACCTAAGTACTAGTCTAGTTAATGATCCCGGGTTTGTTTCAAATCCAATTGGGGGTTCCGCCCATTTGTCTATTATCTACGTGGATTTGAAAATCTCTATCTTGAGAATAGAATTCTCGCGTGATGCTTATATTCTCGGTTTCATGGGGTATGGGTTGATTTTGGGCATGGGTTGGTTGTCCAGTTTTGGAGCCATCCTTGATTTTTGAGCATAGGGTTGTGAGGCTCATGACTCGCCTCGGTAATACCCTAAAAATTTCTAGTAACCCTATGAGTCCCGTCATGTTGTGTCATCTTGAATCCCTCAACTCGTCTATCAGTAGTTTGTAATCGGTGAGGGTGGTCCGAGAATATCCTGATATCTTGGGTGAAGTGAAGGGGGTTACCCCTAAACGCGAGTTTAATTTCTGCATTTATCTGGTTGATAATGCCAAGATAGTTTCGTGGCCGGTTAGGCACGTGGCCCCACAAGATGAGAGTTAAGTAAGCAAGTGAAGGAGTTGCTTGAAAAGAACTTCATTCGATGAAGCATTTCCGAGGAAGGTATTTTAGTAGTATTCGCTACTAATGTAGACAGTTCGCTTCGCCCGTGTGTTGGTTATCGTGAGTAGAACAAGAAGAATAGACAACCATTACCAGGGATCGATGATTTGTTCAGCTTGTAGGAACATCTGTTCTCTCTTGATCTTGCTACTGGATTCCATCAGCTCAGGGTAGCCGAGGATAGTATAGACAAGACTGCGTTCAGAACTCCAGATGGATTCTTCGAATGGCTTGTCATGCCGTTCGGCTTGACTAATGCACCCGCATACTTCGTGGACTTGATGAGTAGGGTGTTCAGGGAGTTCTTGAACAAGTTTGTCGTGGTCTTCGTAGATGATATTTTGATCTTCTCTAAGGATGAGGAAGAGCACGCAAGGCATCTCGTGGAGGTGATGGATACGCTTAGAGCGCATCAGTTGAAGGCCAAGTTCTCCAAGTGTCACTTTTGGAGAAGAGAAGTTAGATTTCTTGGGCACATAATTACTACGCAAGGCTTAGTGGTGGATCCCGCTAAAGTGGTCGCGGTTCAAGACCGGAAAAGCTCCGACGAGGACAATTGAAGTAAGAAGTTCTCTCAGTTTAATTAGTTAGTTAGCGTCCCTTGAGCTTAGACCTACCCTTCTGGATCAAGTAGGGACTTCGCAGAAGGAAGACCCACAGTTAGTCGAGATCATGAACAAGTGATTCGAGGCGAGATGTTAAGTCACCTCGCTATAGATGACAAGGGATGGCTAAGACGCGATGAGAGAAAGAAGGTTCTTGACGATGCACATCACCCGAGGAGGTGGCCGAGTTTGTCCCAAGGTGCATGTTGTTCCAACAGATTAAGGCCGAGTCATAAAAAGCCCGGTGGGCTATTACATCCATTGGAGGTCCCCGCAATGGAAGTAGTAAAGCGTCACGAAGGATTTCGTGGATGGACTGCCTAGATCAAGGAAAGGGAATACGAGCATGTGGGTCATAGTAGGTAGACTCACGAAGAGTGCTCATTTCACTCCGGTAAAGAGTGAAAGGATTGCATCATAGCTAGCGACAGTTTATTTTCAAGAAATAAAGCGGTTGCACGGGGTTCCCTAAAGGATAGTTAGTAACCATGACTCAATCTTCACTAGCCAGTTTTTGGATAGTCTACGGGAAGTCATGGGCAAGCAACTGAATCTAAGTACGGTCTATCATTCGCAGGCGGATGGTTCATTTCGTTCAAGCATGAGTTATAGAAAACCACGTTGGTAAGAGCAATTGGCAACGTGGATTGGTATTTTCAAGAAAAGTTCTGCTGCGTGGAATACTTTATAGTAAGTAAACGAGATCCAGGATTTACTAGTGAATTTTGGAGAGCTTGCATGAAACCATGAGGTCATGGTTATGTCTAAGCCAAGAATGATAGAAGAGTAAGTGAAAAAAAAGACGAGAGGCGACAATGAAATGGGTTCCAACTCATATTTGGAAATAAGAGTTAAGAGGCCAAGGAATCATGAAGTAAAAGACGGTCAAAACACAGTGGATTTAAACTCAAGGAAATGTGACTTAAAAGATTGAAGGCTAGATACGCGCATCATATCTCTTTTTAAGAGTATGTTCTTGATCCTTGTTTTCCTGTGGAACTTACTCGTATGTTATCTTTTACATATATCCTCTCGGTCCCGTTCTCGATCCCATTTCTGTTGTAAACTCCATAAGGGGTCCGTTAGGATGACTAAACCTTTTGGGCTTTTATAGGATTGGGTTGGGTTAGGAAGGGATTTCTTGTAATCCAAAAGGAGTATATCTTGCTTATCTTCCCGATCTCATTGTAGCATATCTTCTGCTATCCATGTTTGTCTTGATTATCTAGTTTATCGTGTTAATCTTGCCATGAGAACCTTAGGTAGAAACCCTTTGGATGAAACATGTGTTTGAAACATGTTATGCTTGATGGTTGCAAGTGGTTGCAAGTGTTTGCAAGTGGTTACTCGTGGATGCATTATACACGTTAGGCACTAGATCGGCTCACACACTCCTCATAATGCATATGCATGAGTGTTTATGCTTATTCATGGATAAAAATTTCTGTGTTATCACATGGATGTTGCATATGGATGTATGTTATGTGCACACATATAGATGTTATACATTATGTTAGGAATTGCATACATATGGATTCATTTCACTAACATAATCTGCATTGATGATATTTGCATTAGATAAGTACATATACACACACCTTTGCATATGTTCATTCAACATTTAGAATCTTGTAAGGACAATGATTGCTCGTGGATGATGTTTTGAGTAGATGGATGTTGGATGGTAGGATACGTTCTTCCTAACTTGAAGATTTCGGGGACGAAATCCTTTAAGGAGGGGAGAATGTAACAACCCGTATTTTCAATAACCTGTAATAATGTAAATCGAGGCAGAATTTAATTCTAAAATCTGAATCAAGGGAAACGGGCTATGCCATTGCGTTCATCTCGGAAAAATACGCGAAATAGAGTCCGATTTTTCGAAAATCGGAGTCCGTATGACCCGATTAAGGCCCAACGAAGTTTTTAGAAAATTTCAAAGTAAAAACAGATTTCAAATTCAAGTTTGAATTTGTAAAATTGGGTCAGATTGGGATAGGCGGGAAAATTCCCGCCAGAGCACCCAAGTCGACAGCCCTGTCGACTTGGGAGTCGACTTGGTTGGACCCAAGTCGACAGCTCTGTCGACTTGGCTGTCGACTTGGTCCAGCCGGGCTGTTTAGCCTGGTGCACCATTTTGAGATTGTGTTGAGTTTGGGGGCCAGATTCGGTTTTGAGGGCTGAGATTGGAACTAGGGTTTAATCCTACGGCTAGAACTAATTCTAATCTCTATAAATAAGACCCTAACCTAAGCCTAAATCAACATTATTCACTCATACAACTAAACTATGGCAAAATCACTCCTCTCATGGCCTCCACTCTCTTCATAAATTCCTAAATAAATTTCTATGAGAGATTTTCCATGCATACAAGTGTTTTCAAGCTTGTATGAGCATCATTAGCTTGCATTCAAGGTCAAGTTACCATATTTACATCATAAAGCAAGGGTTTTGATCATTTTGGCTCAAGGGATTTTCTATTAGAGCTTGCATTTTGGGTCTATTTGATTGCATAAGGGCTTTGTCATATTTTTGAGTCTTCATAAGCTTTGTAAGCCCAATTCTACTTTCATACTTAAACTCTAAAGTTAAATGTATGATATGCAAGGTTGCTATGATATGCAAGTTCATCATGTTATGCTATGCAAGTTTGCCATGTTATAATATGCAAGTTTATCATGTTATGATATGCAAGTTTATCATGTTATGTTATGCAAGTATGCCATGTTATGATATGCAAGTTTATCATGTTATGTTATGCAAGTATGCCATGTTATGATATGCAAGTTCATCATGTTATGCTATGCAAGTTTGCCATGTCATGATATGCAAGTTTATCGTGTTATGTTATGCAAGTTTGATATGCAAGTTTATCATATGATATGCAAGTTATGTTATGCAAGTTTGGGTTGAACATTTTGTTCATGCTATCATGTTATGCAAGCTTATCTTGGGTTTATGAACATAAAGCTTCAAGCTTTATGCCAAAGGTTGCATTTTGGCAACATGTAAGTTATCATATCTCTTATGATAACTTGCATGTGAGGCTAGATGCGAACTTATGGCCATTTCTACATGTCATTTAGCACCATGTATCACCAATATGCCAAGTTTGGTTTTATGCATGCTTTTGAGGCCTAAAAATGTAATATGCAAGTATATGAACATATGTCCATTTCATATGCCACCATGTTGAACTTGTGGCTTCAACACCTTTATGTCGTGATTATGCCAAGTTCCCTCTTTCTATCCTTCATGCGCTATGGCGATATGTAAGCGATGGGATTGCGTTTGGGGTTGGGTAAACTTAAAAGGCATAAAAACATAAGCTTGGGAATTTACCTATTAAGTTAGGTCTACCCATTGGGAATTTACCTATTAAGTTAGGTCTACCCAATTGCTTGAAAACTTGTAATGTGTTTTGGAAACACGATGGACATGACACTTAGAAAATATAAGTGTGACCAACTCGAGGTTGGGTTGAGTTTGTAGCGTAAACCTACCCGGAACCGACCGGCTTAACTAGTTGCTACAAACAATAGGACCCAATGTGAGAAGTTGGTCATGTGGTACCTTGAACCCGAGGTTAGACCAAGTTGTGGTGTAAAGTTACCCGGAACCGACCGGCTTAACTAGTAACCGCAACAAAGTCTAATGTGAGAGGTTAAGGCGCATTAATTAATTAATGCCTCATGATTAGGGTTAAGTCATGGTCCACTTAATACTTAACCAATTTGGGCTTGGTAGATTAATCAGGGTTAAGTCGTGAACTCATAGTTACACTTAACCAAGTTAATCCATGATTAGCAAGAGGGTTAAACCGTACTTAACCCACTAGAAAAATCCTAGCAATGCGGGCCCACTCCAGCAGTAATCCCAAGTTTGTATCATTAAGACCCTAGGGACTAGGCTAGGGAGGGGGCACGATTACTGGGCTGGAGGTAAGCGACCAAAAACGACGGCAGGGTGGTACGCCGGTGTAGTTCCGGGCGGACTCTGGTCGTGCACATAGTCCGTAGCCGGAGAAAACATGCACGAGTACCAGTAGATCGAGACTGTGCACTCATGTTTATGGTGTCCAGGGGTTGACACCCTAGGGCTTGATACACCCGAAGGGTGGACCCGGCACAGTTCGACTACAATTATGTTTGGGCCGTATGGACACCAACACGTGACGAGTTAGGCTTATAGGGAGCCGATCGACTAGACCGTTTGGTTGGACCTTGTGTTAGGGTCACTTCATGTTATTGGACCTTGTGTTAGGGTCACTTCATGTTATTGGACCTTGTGTTAGGGTCACTTCATGTTATTGGACCTTGTGTTAGGGTCACTTCATGTTATTGGACCTCGTGTTAGGGTCACTTCATGTTATTGGACCTTGTGTTAGGGTCACTTCATGTTATTGGACCTTGTGTTAGGGTCACTTCATGTTATTGGACCTTGTGTTAGGGTCACTTCATGTTATTGGACCTCGTGTTAGGGACACTTCATGTTATTGGGCCAAAGCTTGGGCCAAGGGATCAATACTTGTTATTCAAGTCATGTTAGCTTGCTAGTACACCTGTGGTGCAAAAACCCTTAAACCTGATTATGCGATGACACCTTTATCTACCTTGTTAGTTAATCATCATGCTAGTATGTTGTTATCCTTATGTTCATCCCTGCTGCTCATGATATTTAACTTTATCAATTTACATTGATTGTAGTAGGGCTTACTCAGTCTTTTTGACTGACCTGTTTTCTTTCGCCTCTTTTCTTCCGTTCCCCCCCCCCCCAGGTTCTCAGGGAGGGAATATTGGAGCTTAGCTTGGATTTCTGATCGCTTGCTTGTGGGATTTTAGCTCATGTACGGTCTTGGCATGAAGCTAGCTATGGTTATCACTTATTTTGGGGATAGTACTTATGTAATTCAGTTTTTCAGTTGATGTTGTTTTTACCTAGACTTGTTTATTTGGAAAGTTATGTTGTACCAGACTTTTTTTGAAATAGTTTGAAATCTTCCGCTGTTCTACTTATCTTATTTACTCTGTTTACATATATACTTATGTTCTTGTTCTGCCTTGATATATCGTTATGCATGTTTACCTGATTCAAATGCCCCTCCAAAGTCATAGTGCTTGCAAGAGCCACCCTGGTGGAGGTGGGGTGTTACAACAAGCCTCTCATTTTTTAAAGTATTTCTAATCCACACAATTTTAACAAATTAAAAAGCTATAAATAGTTACATAACATAAAATGTTTAATATCACTGTACATAATAGAATCTAAACAAATTATAACACACGATTCAAGTCCAATAAGAACTCCATCTCCTCCACGATTTCTTCCAACACCGGAGTTTCAAAAACAAAAACATGATTTGTCTTCACTACCCAAATGGTTAAAAAGGAATGATAAACCAACAATAAATGAAAAGCTGGATGAAATATCCCACTATAAACGTGAGATGATGGATGTTCGAAGAGAAACGTACTACAAACAAGAAGGAACAATGTGTCAACTAAATTTCCTTGAAAGAGCAATTTACGCTATGTGCAGTCATTCTACATCAAAAAAATGCTTACATAAGAAATCTCCTCGTCTTTGTGAAACCCCCGAGAAAGAGCTTACTTACGAGAAAATACGAAAAGATGGTCCATCATCTATCTCTTCAAAACGACCTTCATGGTTACCAGTAAATTAAGAAGTTAATACATAAAGATTATTCTCCTTTCATGAATTTGTTTGTATTTGAGTAAGCAATAAAAATATGTAAGTTTTCAGAATTCTTAATATAGAAACTATTATTTCAGTCATTAAAACAAAAATAGATTTTAAAAACAGACGTTTGGAATAATATGGAGACGTCTGAGATTTGTTTCCAGTGAAATAAAAATAGGAAGAAACAAAACGAGATGTCTGCAAAAGAGACCAGACTTCTGGCAAAACTCACGGGATTAAAATTCTTCTGCCCCAGACATTTGAAATATTCAACCAAACATCTTAAAATCATTTCGGTCTGAAACTGCCCCGAAATCAGATGTATAATTTTCATTTCAGACATCTGAAATACAAAAAGTCATTTTTTTGGCAAAGCCGCCGGTTTTTAAGGCGACCGCAAACACCATTTATTACAACTAATAATAAAAGTCAATAGAGTGCAGGTAATTCTTAGTTGACAATCAACAATTCGGTTTTTATAGTGGATCGTCCGCCGCCTACAGCATTTAACGTGGGTCGTCCGTAATATCTAGCCTAGATTATATTACATGAGCTAGCAAGTGTACTACACTGCTATAAAACTCTACGCATGGAGTAGTTGCATACTATGAAAACAGTAGATTACATGAATTACATGACATAGTCAAGCACTGGAGGTCATCATCACATAGTTCTTTCCTTGAGCCACGCCAAAGCAAGAGGATAAGAAAACAGTTGTCCTAGCATCTCGAGCAACACAAAAAATCATAGCTACCATACTGCTATAGAAAGCTGGAGAAATGAACATTAGTAGGATATTTCGAGCTCCACATCCACTAACTATGTTGAATAGTAGCGAGATATGGAGAAGATATTACATGAGAAAAACTTGCAATGTACATAACCATAAGCATGACAAACCAGGGACATGGCAAAGATGACCAAACAGTATATAGTGACCACCGTTGGAACACTCAGACAGGCATAGATCCCATCCAAGAAAGGCTATGTTCAGGGCCGAAGCCTCTCCTGTATAGCAAAGGAGTGAGAGAAAAATCACCCAAGCAAGATCCAACAGTGCCATAGCATAAGAAATTACATAATATGGAGCCGAGATCCAATAATCGAAGTAAACAGGCCAAGCACCTCAACAACACAAGAATTGACCATAAAAAGAAAATGGTAAAACGAAGTCTACCAATAGGACGAAACTACACTGCAATCATTGAAGACCAAAAAACCGAATTGAACCATCACAGACAAGGTCAAAATGCAAATCAAATCAGCAATTAGGAGTTTGCTTCACACCATGTATCCTCCACGCCAGTGCCATCTCCCCTCATAAACTGCAACTACCAGTTGAATATCTTGCATGAGCAAGAAGTTGCCTGAAATAGCTACACCGTCTATGAAATAAGAGCTTACAGTAAAAATTAAAGGTAGGTGAGCGTTGAAGAGATGAGGTGGAGAAAATGGGGAAAAATGGATCTCAGTTCGATTACATAGCGAAGCTTAGATCTGTAATGAAAATTTGGAACACACAAGAAGAACCACGCATGACGAAAATAAGGGAGTCAGGAGATGAAAATTTGTGGATCAGAAAGGAGAAAAGAATTGTTTGAAGAGGAAGGTGTTGCGTGAAGAAAATGAAGAAAATGGGTGTTTTCCCTTGTCGCCATTTACAGTTCTCTGCTATGTTCAAAAGCAAAACCGCTACTTTCTTCCACCATTCTCTAATTTTATTGATGAAACAAAATTTCACAAACCCTAAAAAACTCAATTTCATCAAGAACATGGCTCGTAAACCAAAATCTTCTTCCAAACATAAAAGAGAGGAAGCAGAATCTTAAAATCCTCCTCCTATTGTTAAAGAAACACCTAGAGTGGTTTCTCAATCAAAGATTAACAATTGGATGAACAAAGCTCCATTGTCTGTAGAAAGATACAGGTTATTTTAGAAGAAGATCCTTCACATCAGTCCTTTCTATAATCTCCTCGATTTCCCTTTATGTGGACTAAATAACTTGTGTCAAGATGTCGGACTTATTTCATTTGTTTCATTCTCTTCTAATTGTTTACACATAGACCAATTATCTATATTTCTATTCTATGCGAATTTAGATAGTACTGGTTTTTGGAATCCACAAGTAGAAAACAGTTGGATTTGGTCTAGTGTTTGTGGAGTTACAGTTAGATTCACTGCTAAAGATATAGGAAATATATTGCAATCCAAATACCAGTACAAACATTAATGATATTCCCGACATGAGATATACACCACGAGATAATATCATGCATTAAATGTGGAAAATCACATGCCATAATTTTCGAATAAGTACTTAAGGCCTAAAGCTAGACTTCTTGCTCGAGTTCTTATTAATACAGTTTTTCCACATCTCAGTAGTCATGAGAAGATTCTTGATTTAGAACATAGAGCACTAGATTCTATATTTGCCGCCATTCAAGTAAATTGGTCTTAATTCATATTTGATGAGCTAAAAGATTTCCGGAATCGCTCACGACAATCAATCATATATGCTTCTTTCATTATGTGATTGCTAAAAGTGAAAGAAGTTCCTAGTTACCGGTGAAAAAGTTATTTTCTTCGATGAAACACCCATAATAACCGCCTTCTATTGAACTCTCAATGAATGGAGAGAGAGAGGCGCCAAAAAGAACAAATTCAACCGCAAGAGCATCATCAAGAAGAGCATATTCAGGATATGCCAGAATCCTCATCATGCCGAACTCAAGCATTCATATGTATGACTTCTCCCAAAACGCAAATACTTCAAAAATGAATCATTACGTTAAGTTGTTATTTAAAAATCCTATATCAATATCAAATTGCTTTGGCGAATCAGATTGCAATCATTGAATTTGGCGTAGCATCTCGTTTAGCAATCATTGAAAAATCAATGAGTATGTTTGTGCTTCCTTAAAAAGAAATCTTACGACGCACTCGACCTCCAACATTATCTCTACCATCACCATTCTCCTCACTAGAAAATGGTTCTAAGCAAGAGCACTCTAATAAATCTAGTGATATAGAAGATAACGTGGAAGACAAGGAGGTGGAAAGCGAGCCTAAGGAAGCGGAAAATGATCCTAAAGGCGCTGACGCTTAGTTAATATGTAATGAAAAAAATATGTAACTATTAAACTTCAAGTCTATGACATGGTTGTGTTTTATGCTTATGACGTTATGGTTTGCTTTTGTGCTTGTGACATGTTAGTATGTTTGTGAAAATTTGTGATATTGTTTTGGTTTGTGATGTGAATATAATGCGTTGATCTTGATCATATTTTTTGTATTTCCTTTATGTATGCTTGGTTAATTCTTTTTATGTGTACACGCTATCTAAAGCATGTATGATATTTATTTCTCCCGGATAATTTGTGTATATATGATTATTACTATTATGATAATGTAATATTCCTTTTCGACAATGACAAAGGGGGAGAATATTTTCAGGGATAGTTCACATATTATGGGAAGTTATAAAAATTTATATTCTTAAGTACATTATGTGTTGTCATCATCGAAAAGGGGGAGAATCCTAGAAAATCTATTCTTTGATTTCGATCATGACAACTACAAAATGGAAACTATATAGATATATCATTAGATTATGTAGGAAAATGCCCAAGATGGACTCAATATATTGCATAAAACATAGCTTGATAACAAGGAGAAGATAAAAGAAGAAAGAAGAGTATGCACTAAAAAAGAGGAAAATAAATCAAGACATGCACAACTGACACAAGTGTGTTAGACGTTTGGAAGGATTATCAAACGTTTGACTGCAGGATCAAAAAACAATAGATTTAAAAATCAGATGTCTAATATATTATCCCAAACGTCTGAATTTTCTAATGGCCTAAAAAATATATGTTTGAAGAAGGATTCAGATGTATGGAATTATAACCAACCGTTTAACCAGGAGTTCGACCAAGAAAAAAAGATGACTGTCACATTCTAAAAGGCCATCTTCACATCTCTTCATCAAAACTCCTCAATGTCAATCAATACAACTCTTGAACGAAGTATAATGGATACTACTGTAATGACCCGCATTGGCAGAGGTATTATAATTTATTTATTTAATTATATAAATAGTGATATAGTGAATTAAATGGTCGTGGAACTAAATAATGATGAATATTTAATTAAAATAATAAATTAAATAATATATTTAATTCTGAAATAATCAGAATTAGCTGAAATAGCAATATGGTGTGAACTAGATCATCTGTGATATTTAATTCAGTTTAGAATTGAATTAGAATAACGAATATATTATTTGAACGAAAGTTTGAACGTATAATTATATTATAATTAAAATCGAGCTTGAAATGGCGCTGCAGTTCATAAATTGGCGATTTGAACTTCAACTGAATGTACAGGATTCGTTTTAAGCCGGATTTCTGTGAAACAAGAAACGTGTGGAGCTGGTGGAGTATATCTTTCTAGTGGAAGAGAAAAATCGGGATTTCGTCGTGTAGATTTTGATTTACGTCCAAATCAAATTTCAGAAAAGTCGCTGTGGAATTCCTTTATAATTTATAAAGGAATTATTTATATTTTAAAAGGGAATTTTGATATAAATTGAATATCGGGTTGACCCAGATTGAAATATCGAGTTAGAAATCAATATAGGATTTTTCTGAAGCTGTATGGTATTCCACTGTGAATATAGACGTTAATATTTATTTATAAATATTTAATGTAATTATATTTAAATATATTTATATATTTAAATGGGTCATCCGGAGCTTTAAAAATAGCCACTTTTGCAAACGAAGTCGGAATTCGAAGAAACTAATTTTGTTGGAATGTCAAATAGTTGCTAGATGTCAGTTTCCGTGATTTTTAGAGTCACTGTGTGAGCGTACGGATTTTTAGAGTAGAAAACAGTCAGTATTTTAACAGTTAAAAATACACTGTGTGAGCATACAAAGTCAGAATTTGACGAAACTAGTTTCGTTGGGACCGTAATGTCGAACTGTAACTGCATGTCCAGTTTCATGATTTTTAGCAATCATATGTGATAGTACAGATTTTTAGAAGGCAAATACTGGCAGCATTTATAATATAAATGAATAAAATAATCAAAAATAAAATATTTAGATATTTCGATTTGCCTGTAAATACATCCTTAACATCTCTTCTTAACCTAATTTTATTTCATGGTCAAACTACTTCCAAGCCGCCACTTCCTATTCTTTTCTCCAGTAAAAGCTCGAGACTTCTAAAATGGAAATCAAATCCATTCCTTAATGAAATCGAGCGTACTTGGATTTGCTGAACTCAGTAACTCGAGGGCTACACAGCAGTGCACAAAGTATGGGGGTGCAATCTGAGTTTCTTTGGAGCTCCATCTTTGAGCAGCGAGCTACGGCGAGGGGCAAAATATCGTTGGGAAGGTCTGAGTTGGAATCGAGGTCGTGGTTTAGTTCGTGGGTGGGAGCCTCGTCGGTTAGTGGCGTTGAAGGGGTCTTTGATAGCTTAGGGGGAAAAACAATGGTGGTGGCAGCATATTAGGGCAGCAGGTCTATTCAGAAAGGAGGGGGTCGAATGTGGTGGAACAGTGATCATCCGGTGCGGATTTGGATGAGGAGAGGGATCGTGGTATCTGGTGGCGGAGGTTGGTGGCCAAAGGTAGAGGAAATGGCGGTCAACGGTCAATCGAAAGGAGGAAACGGATTTCTGGAGTCACGAGAGTTCAATCGGTGGAGTGGAGTTAAAGCAGGCCAGAAGAAATAAGGGTCAGGTTTATAAAAGGTAGGTTTGGGCCTGTTTAAATTGTTCAAGCCCAATTAGAATTTAAATCCTTGTTTTTAATTTAAAATTATATGTATTAACTTGTAAATGAAATATCTCGGCCATACTGTGTCAGAAATACGAACGGTCAGATCCATTGGGATCGTATGGACGGAAACTATGACATGGAAACGACTGGAAGTCCATCGGAGCTCGTTATAATTTATTGCAAAATAAATTGTCGGTCTGAATCAACCGATGGTTATCGTTATTAACGATGATCGTCCAATGTGAGTAAATCTCACTAACTTTGAACAGTTTATAATTTCATGTTGTATTTTTAGAACTGTTAAATGTTGGCTGATTGACTGTGTGTTGACTGTTTGATTGAACTGCTAGTCAGTTAGTGAATTTCTTTATTGATTCTGTTTTACAGAATATATCATATGGAACTGAAAGTGATGTTGATTTTATATTGTATAACATCTGTGGATGCAGGGAAACAGGTTGGAGGAATCCAACTGGATAGTTCAACATTTATTTTACTGTGATTCATATATTGTAATATATGATGTGATATATATTCAGTTGTTGATTATATGTGCTGGATGATATTGGTCATCGTGATTTGATATGTTGAATACCATAACATACCGAAATGTTGATAAGGGAATATTTTCAAAGTGATATTTGAAATAAAATATTTATAAATGAAATATTTATAAATAAGAAATATTTATAAATAGGAGATATTTAGAAAAAGGGAAAACTTTATAAAAAGGAAACTGTTATAAGAAGGAAATCATTTTAAAGTGGAGAACCGTTACTAAAAGTAAATCTTTAAAATGAATAAATGTTGTTAAAAAGGAAATCTTTATAAAGCGAATAAAGTAGTTAAATCAAATATGGTATTCGAAAGTAGTTAAATCGAATATGGTATTCGAAAGGAGTTAAATCGAATATGGTATTCGAAAGTAGTAAATCGAATTAGTTATTCGAAAGGGGTTAGTCGAGTCGAGTCAGCTGAATAGAGTAATCGAATATTTGTTATTCAAATAAGAGTTAACCAGTTAGAGTTAACCAGTTAGAGTTAAACCAGTTAGAGTTAACCAGTTAGAGTTAAACCAGTTGGAGTTAATCGATTAGAGTTAAAGCAAATAGAGTTAATCGAATATAGTTTATTCGAATAAAGTAAAAGGAGTTAATCGAATATAGTTTATTCGAATAGAATAAAGGAGTTAATCGAATATATAGTTTATTCAAATAGAATAAAGGAGTTAATCGAATATAGTTTATTCGAATATAGTAAAAGGAGTTAATTGAATATATAGTTTATTCAAATAGAATTAAAAGATTTATCGAATATAGTTTATTCGATAGGAGTTAAGTGAATAGAGTTAGAGTTAAATCAAAAGAGTTAGAGTTATCGAATATACCTTATCGAAGGAAAGAATTATCGAATAGAAAAGATTTGAAAGAGAGTTACGTAAGGAAGTTTGTTAAAGAATTAGAAGGGTGAACTTTGTTTGTTTCAAGGTTAGAAACGTTGTTCAGTTAAGGTCTGAGAGGTAGTATTACCCCAACTTGATTGACTTCATTTTTAACTAAGGAATGGTTAAGGTTCGATAGTAAAGGATGGTTAAGTGAATTTAGTAATTAAAGGAAATGGTTTGAGTTGGCATCGCTATGGTTTGTTTAAACATCTGTCTAAGTCTAATGAAGAAGCTTTGGAAATGTTTTCCAAATAAGAAACCAGAAATGTTTTCTAATAAAGAAAACAAGAAATGGAAATGTTTTCCATTGTTAATAACATATATTTTCCGAATTTAGAAAATAAGAAATATTGAATATAGTGAAACAGGAGATAAGTAAATTAATGAAATAAAGAGATAAATGTTGAATGATGTTTGATCGATATAAATTTCCATTTGGAAATAATATCGTTGTTTGCACACCTGTTTTTCTTCGATAGTTAAATCACAGACTATCGAAGTTTTAACCATTTTAATGTTGTTAATATGGAGAGACCGGTTGGATTATTATCCAAAGAACCACTTTGTATTGGCATAAGCGTTGCGAATCATATATGCCAAAGGAAATTGAAGACGGAGTTATGCAAGGGCTATCCTGTTTACAAAATAGTGCCTTCGGTTCATCCTGTTCCTGGATGACTTGTATGGACGGATGTCTGACAGAGTATTTCCAGACGATCACGTATATTGATTTCTCCAACCGTACCAGGAGTGGAAGCGGAGAAGGAAACTTCTTTTAGCTAACACATAATGTATGGTTGAGGACGTCAATCAGTGATTTGATGGATTTGGCGATGTGGCATTTGAAGTGAATCTGGTGTGATGTTAAAGCGTAGCTTCTACCCTCACATCTGGTAAATGACAGAAATCGGGCAGGCAGAATGGCTAAGTCAGTCGCACCAAAGTAGGGTGTATAGTCACCTGATCTAGAGTTTCATTTACTTCTAAAAATCTATGGTTGATGCTGTCCCATTCGGGAAACGGTTGCTGATCCCAACCGTTGGTGATATACATTCGATACACTGAAGCGAAATGAGTGGTCGGTCATGTATGGCCGGGTTGCAAGATGTTCTTGTTGAACCCAGTGTATTCCTTTCTAGAGGTACACTAGCGAAAGGTGGTTCCATACCTTGTCATAGTTGGAAATCCATTACCCAATACGTTTTTGCGGTTTTGATTGTATACTATATATGTAGAACGTGAGATGAAAGCGTTTCTACTAGATGATTATTATATTATGGGTGATAGACATTATTATAATAACAAAAGGTTTTTGATATAAAGATAATTTGGATTCTCATAAGGGAAAAAACAGTTCCATTATACGGCGTGGTCTTATGAGATATCATTTACCTGCTGAACTGTTTTAAACTGTTTTACTCACACCAGTCCCATGACTGACCCGGAGTTTATTTGTTTGTTTCCCTAAACTCTTGGGTGCCTAAATTTGTATGGGCTGACAAGTAGTCGGGATTTACAGATATACTAGAAGAGCTTGGAGCAGGAGGCTTCAGGATCATATAGCTATATTTATTTCCGTTGTGTTGTAAGTGATGTACTTTAATAATGATGTATATTCAAGTACAGATGTATATTTCAAGTTATGTTATATATACTATATGTTATTCATTCCGCTGTGAGGTTCGTGTTACTCTGAGGTTGTGTTCTTCTTCTTCTTCTTCTATTCTAAGTTTCTATCTTATCTATCCTCACCCTCTAATTTCTTTTATTAATGACCGGTATTTTTCGATGTGTGGTTAGTCATCATTGAGTTTATGGCGATAACCAAAGTCGACAAAATCGCGGGTCATTACAATTGGTATCAGAGCTTAAGGTTAAGCGAAATACCTTGGCTCTGTGGCGTGACTCGATAGAGATAGGGTTAGTAATACCCTAGATTGAGTTGAGTGTATATATACGAGTGAACGTATTTGTTATTGATATAAAAATTTGTTTTATATTGTGGAGATTTATTGGTTGAGTTGTCTATGAGTTCTGGTCGATCAGTTTGATCCACTGTATCGGTAGGAGTTACTAAACACTCGAATACGATGGGTCGACATGATATGTTTTGAAAAGAGGGTAAATTAAAATAAGTTACCCAAGGTATATCTTGATATAGAGAAGATATATATATATATATCAAAATTATAATATATTGGATATATTGGTTGTGATTATAATCGACTAAGATTATAAATTAAATGGTTATGTAAATAACCAATCAGAATTCATGTAAGTGAAGTGAAATACGTGAAATCAGATGAGTTAAATCTGAATTTTTAACCAGAAATTGAATTAAAATTATGGAAAATTGGATAAGTGTTTGTAAATGGATTTGGATGAAAAAATAAGGAAAATTTAAGATCTTGGGAGATTTTAAATTGTTTTACAAGCCGTGTGAATTATATTTCGAAATGAATTTCAAAGTGGAAATGTTTAGAAATGGTTTTATAGTATTGAACTCACTTCGATCGCTGGAAAAAAGATTCTGATGATGACAGTTGCATCATCAGTATTCATTTTCGAGATTGTAAGTGACGAATTACTACCAGAGATACTGTTTTGAATTTGTTTTGGGAAATACAAATTGTGTTGAATTTCAAAATGGGATTTATAATATAGAATTGTATATAGACTTTGAATAAAGAGAATTCAAATAGAATTGAATATAGAAATTCAAAGGGAGTTGGAATATATGAAATTCATTGGGATTTATAATATAGAAATTGAGTATAGAAATTCAAAGGGAGTTTGAATATATGAAATTCAATGGAATTCAAATATAGAATTTGAATATAGAAATTCAAATGGAATTTAAACTATAGAATTTGATATATAGATTTGAATAATAGAAGTGATATAAAATTTGAATAGAAATTGAATAGAATTAACTAAGTCAAGGAGGAATTAGTTAATCGAGTTTTGAATTTGAAGTTGAACTTTGAAAGGTGAATTGGATTTGTAAATGGATATTCGAAGTCGAATATAGAACTTAAATTTGAAATTTGGATTCAAATTAGTTAAGATATATTTGAACATGTCATGTTCAAATATAAAAGTGAAATAGACTAAAGAGTTAATTAACAAATTTATTAACGAATTGAGTTAAAACGATTAGGTATAGTTAAAATAGATTGGACAGGTATAAATATACATGAGATTGGTATGGATAAGGTATGAAGGTATATAAATAGAATGCTCGATGAAAAGGTATGTATTTAATTCATATATATGAGATTTTATGTGCCGTATCGGCTAGCCGCTTGGCTTTTTATTTTTCTTTTGGATTGGTGAGGGCCATGAGAGGCTATTTGAAATATCCCGATGCTCCTGGTACAAAGGAGGTTATGGCGAATTTTTCCGGGAATTTAAGGAGTTAGAATATTTTTAAGATAATTTGATAGTTAGAAATCAACATATCGATATATATATATAGAAGTCGATAAGGAAACGAACTTAGAAATAGAATAGTAAAATCATAAAAGAAGACTAGGAATAAAATCCTGTAAGAATAGAAAGAGAAAGCGTATACGTGTTTAAAAGTGAATAAGTAGTTGTATGGTATTGATTATTCGAGTAAGTAGTCATATCTGTTTTGACGTTATAAATGTTATTCAGTCAAGGTCTGAGAGGTAATTATACCCCAACTTGATTGATTTCATTGTTAATAAATAAATAGTAAGATTTCTGTAACAACCCGAAAATGCGAGCCAATTTAAAAAATTTTATATTGGCAATTTTAGTGAAGTTTGAACATTTAAAATGAATTATTCTAAATAATATTGACGAGAAATTAATTTTGAATATAATTCGAACGTATATATTATATACGTCGTCGTTAGAATATAAATAATTATATATAAATACAATAGAATTGAAAATGGCGCGGTAGTTCGATAATTCGATTTCAAACTTCAATTGAATGTACCGGGTGCAAAACAATCCGGATTTTAGTGAAAACAAAGATAATAGGATCTAATTGATGATATCTTTCCAACGAATCCGAAAAATCGAGTTTCATAGCGGGAATCAAAAGATATGTCCAGTTGAAAATTCTGAATAGTCGCTATGGAATTCAGGCCCTTAAAAATAGCCATTTTGCAAACGACCTCAGATTTCAATGAAACCACTTTTGTTGGATCCGTGATGTCAAATTATTGCTAGTTTTCAAATTTCATAATTTTTCGAATCAATATGTGAGCGTGGCAAAGGAAAACGCATTTGACCAGTTTCAGTTGATTTTAATCGACTGGAAAATGGCCATTTTTCCAACGGTCTCAGAATTCGATGAAACTAGTTTTGTTAGGACCGTATCGTCAATACGAAGCTAGAAAATATTTTTCTGGAATTTTTAGAGTTCATATGTGACCCCGGTAAATTGAAATGTGCGTTCAAATTCAATATATAGAGTTATATGTTGATTTTAACGGAAACTGATCGAAACGATCGAATCATCTTACTGTACATATCCCATTGTGTTCGGAATGGGGGTAATTAGCCATGGACGACAGGCGGTGGGCCTCGTTTCGAGGTCGAAAATAAAAGTACCTTTTTGAAATTAAAATAAATAAATTAAAAATAATCCCCCCTTCCATCTCCTTTATTCATTCTGCCCCCCTCTCGTTTTTCATTAGTTCAGAAGAGAAATAAAAAAAAGGAAACGCTCGAACCCGATCTCGCTCAACGCCCCCCCCCCCCCCCCCCAGCGTCGAAGTCGGAGATCCGACCACCGCCGACCGGCCGCGTCACTCCCCTCCCCTCTGACGCCATCGATGGCCCTCCCTCTCCCTCAAAACCCTATAACTTGTCGCAAACCCCCAAATCGCTGGAGTAGGCCACCATCGCCAGCCCTAGGCCCCTCCGCCTGCAACGTCGCCGACACTCCAGCCTCCGAGCGCCGTTCTGGCGAACCCCCCCCCTCTCAACACAGTACGTCCCCTTTTGCTTATTTATTTACTTATGCTTTTTCTTTTTATTTATATATATTAAAACATTATTTTTTTTATTTTTATATAATAGAAAAGAGGTGATTTTTCTCATAGGAGGTAGCTAACGAAAGACTGAATTTTTCTATACGAAAGATTTGATTTTTAGTATATGAAAAAATCGATTTTTATCTATATGAAAATGTAATCTTTATATGAGTAGTAGCGTTATAAAAAGTTAATATTTTTATCTACAAAAAGTTATAATTTTTGCCTATCGAAAGATATGATTTTGTTTATATAAAATGATAGGATTTTTTATAGTGTGTTCATGAGAAAATATTTGATTTTTAATTTGAAAAAGCTTTGATTTTTAAATGTGAAAAGATTATATTTTTAATTCATGAAAGATTAGATTTTTAACGAAGGAAATGTAAGATTTTTCATTAGGTAAAGATACGATTTTTCATAGGGAAAAGAAATGATTTTTGATGAAATTAAAAAGGGGATTTTCATTTATGTGGCAAAGTAAAAAATATGATTTTTACCCTACGAACATCAATATAAAAATAAGTTCTTTATTATGAAGTTAGCAATATAAAAATACGATTTTTATAACGAAGTAGCAAAAATAAAAATATGATTTTTACATAATAGAGAATATAAAAATGTGATTTTTATATATGTAGTGAATACGGGCAACGAAAGTGACAAAGGGAGAGAACGACGAAGATTTCTACATAGGAAGAGTCGAGATGATTGGATTAGCTATCGGTGAGAACTTCTCACTCTAAATTTCTTTTTCTAGTTATATATATATACTAGGATGCTGACGGTGCTTAGCAGCACCCGACACCCGTCGTCCACAGACCATGGACGGCTTGTTTGATTGATTGATGTGTTGTGAAAATTGATTGTGTTGTGGAATGATTGAATAATAAAATATTCTTGTGTTGAAAGGAAATAAAATATTTATATAGTTAAAAATATTTTATTGTTAAAAATATAATTTTTAACGTGAATGTGAATAAATAAATATTTATAAACAAATCGGCCGATTTGTTTATATACACTGATTTGACTGATATTGATTGGGATGATAAATTTTACACATTGCCCAACCGCACAAATAGAAATATGTGTTTGTTGATTTGAAACCCCACACGGGTATTGGGATGATATTTGGCATACACTAATCCCAATTATTTAATTGTATGTCGATCGATTGGTCGACAGGCTGTGTAAGCGTTGATTATTTATATTTGATGCTTATGCAGTTGTGTGGTGCACCTTGGATGATGGTTGATTGTTTATCATTGCTATTATATACATGTGGTGTATGGAACCCATATAATTGACGTTATATGGTAATTGATTGGGCCTCATTCCCATTGGGAAAATAATGCATATTATAAAAGGAAATTCATGTGTTGAATATAAAAATATTCATGTGTTGACGATGTTCATGTGTTGAAAATATTCGTGTGTTGAATAAAATATTTTAAATAATAAAATTTACATCTTCATCATCTTTAGATTAGACACTACTTCACAGTGGAGTCAAATTAAAAATCAAATGATAGATACCATAATTTTTTAAAATATTTTACATAACAAAAATAGTCGTGTGTTGACAGTACTCATGTGTTGAGATTAGTCGTGTGTTAAAGAAATATAGATTCATGTGTTGAATAGAATAAATATTCATTTGTTGAATAGAATAACGAATTTATTGAAATATATAAAGCCGTGTTGATTAGAGTTACGCTATTTTGACATGAACGATATTTATATCGATTATATTCGTTTTTATAATGAATATAGAAAAAGAAGTGATTTCAAAATATAACGTTTAGAAATTATTACCATATATATAGTAATGATATGAAATATTCAATTTTGATTAGAAATTGAATATAGAGTTGAAATGGTTTTGAAAACGAACTTAAAACGATTTATAAAATATGTTTTAAAAGGAAATCGACGAAATATATATAATATATATAATATATATATATATATATAACGGCCTGAATAGAACGCGCCGCGCCGCGGCAGTTCGTGAATTTCGACCATTGACTTCGAATTGACGTTACGAGAGATCCGACTGTCGAATTCTCCTAAAATCGGAACCGTTGGGTTCGTATCGAAAAGAGCTTTCCAATTAATATTAGAAATTTGAAATCTAACGGTTGGATTTGGAATTATGTCCAAATCAATTTCAAAAAAGGTCGTTGTAAGTGCAGTTCGATGGCCGTTGTTGGAAATCGACTGTACGGGCCTTGTTAAAATTATTAAAAATACTAATAATTTGTGTAAAATCATAATATATGAATTGGAAAGAACTAGGATGAAAAACTCCACATTTGAAAAGATGAAAATAGATTTTTATCGAAATGAACTAGTTTTGAACTAAAATTAAAATCAATTTATTTTTGAAATAAATAAATTGAATTTGAAAGTGATTTTAAAAATAATCAATATTCCCAATACGTGAATTGGACTGGAGTTGAATCGAAATTATCTTCGGAATATTTCGATGTTGGATTTCGTGACTATATAGATATTGTTATGGGAATTTGAAAGATATATTTTATATCGTTATTTCCAATACGATATTTGTTGGTTTCAAGATTTGATATTGAATATAAGCCGGTATATTTTCTATTCAGAGCCTTGTATTTAATATCAAATGTGATTTGGGTTTGTCGTGAATGGTGTCTTCATTAACACTGTTCTTAAGCCCAATAGAGAAAAAGATTAAATCATTCTATTTAAATTTAATGAAGTGTATCAATTAAATAATATTTAATTGGAATTGAATTTGAATTGGTTTTTGGGTTTATCGTGAGCGGTGTTTTGAATAACACCTGTTCTTTAACCCGATTAACAGTAGAGTGTGATTTTGGGTTTATCGTGAATCGTGTTTTAGATGACATTGGTTCTTTAACCCAGTTAAAGGCAGGATGTTGATTTTTGAAAAGATTAAAACTAAGTAGAGTTTTAATGAATCTTTAATTAGATTGAAATGTGAATTGATAAGTTAAATTATCAAATCTGAAAGGTGATCGAGAATGGAGTACCACCAGTTTTTCTCCAAAGCGATAGTTAAATCTTTAATTAGATTTGAACGTGAAATGGTAATTAATTTAACCGATAGCACCGTGGTGTTAGATATGGAGTATTACCAGTTTTGCTCCATGGGATGAATAGGTTGGGATTGGGAAATAAAATAAATAATGACTTCGGTGTGGTTCGCTAATCACGACTAGTTAGAAATGATATCCAAAGGAAGATTAAAGAATAAATTTAGAAGAATTTATCTTGGATAAAATTAATGGGAACCTTTCCCTAAGAATGTGATTTTGTGAACAAAAGAATATTCTGAATTGGAATGAGGCGTTTGTGTGTTTGTGAAGCATTTGTTTATTATATATGTGGGTTATTCAGAAAGGCCGGGTTTATACCCATTCTGAATAACCGATTCGACGAGATGTCGAAGATGAAGACGGTGGTTGAAGACCGGAAGTCTTCACATCGTTTGGGTGATTACTGATGATCTTGATTAGGCTGTACACCCAAGATGAGGGAAACAGTTGGTGATCGTCTAGACGTACTTGGAGATGGATGGACATGCGAGGAAAGTGCCTCCGGTTTTGTTCAGACCCAGGATGAACTTGTAAATGGATTGTGTGTCTGACATTGAATTTTATTCTGTGTTGATTGATCTCTATTAAATATACATCTGTTTGGCGGCAGAGAATTTATTCTCTTGCTTAACGCCCTTCTCTGAGACGTACAAGCTCAGAGGTTGTATATCGATAGACATCAGTCGCATGGAGTGAATTGCCAGTGTGGCGCGCGCAAGTGGCAATTGATCAAGGCTTCTGTTGAAAAGCAAAGTCTTGTGGTTGATCATCAAAGCACGGCCTGTGTGGCGCAGCTTTGTGTATAACGTGGATTCGCGAGCCTCACACCTCGGTATGAACCAGAAACGAGAGAAGGACTCGGGGGGACATGCATCTCTTTCTAGTTAGAGGTGGTGTCGGTGCTTAAACTGGCCGACATTTATATTCTTTTCACCTATGTGGTTGTTGTTGTTGCGAGGCGCCTCGGATATGGAGTCACTGGGCTCATTTACGCCCCATAGGGCGGGGAGACGTACTGTTCAGGGTTTTATTTAATCCACATCGAGTGGAACGCCCCCGAAGATCCTAGGGTCGATGCGTTCTGATCCTGAGACTCGGACTAGACAGTCTCGAATCGGTGAGGACTATCTTTTGCCTCGGTTCATAGATGGAAATCCAATTTCCAAATACGACATTGTGCGGTTTTGATTGTAAACCTATATTTGGCGACATAGTGGCATGGGACGCTCATGTCGCCTGTGATTGATATTTATGATTGAATTTGCCTTTGAAACATATTTGCACTAGTAATAATATCAAGTGATTTTGCTTTACACGTATTAAGCATATTTTGGCCAATATAAGGTAAAACCCTATCCTCCGGCTTGCGTTGCATTGTGTGATGGGACCTGGGTCTTATAATAGCTTCATTTTTCCAAAAAGCATTGCGCTGTGTTGTTATATGCACTAGTATTCTTGGGAGGAAACCCGTTCCGTGTTATACAGCGTGGTCCCTTGAATTACTATCTTTAAAGTAAAGTTTTAAATAACTGTTTTAGTTCTCACACCAGTCACATGAGTGACCTGGAGTTTATTGTTTTAACCTAAACTCTGGGTGCCCCTATTTTTGACACGGGCAGCTAGTAGTTTTGGTTTTGCAGATTTATATTCACAGGATCCTGATTTACAGCTAGAACGATGCTCGGAAAGCTCTGTATCCGTGTATCACTTTCAGTTGTGTTTTGTATATTTTTCCGCTGCTATGTAATTTATTGTAATCTCTAATGTTTATCGAATGTAATTTATTCATTTATACTCTGTATATTCTTGTATCTGATGGAATTGTTGTAATAACAATGAAATGTTCTTCCGTCTGCGTTCCAATTTGTCTTGTCCTCAACGCCATCCGTGCTTTCCTTCACGGGGAAGTTCGGGTCGTCTCAGCGGTATCAGAGCTTTGGTTTATAGAGCTCGAGAACAAGACACATTAGAACCATACAAAAGAATTCATTAGATATTGGATTAGTAATATCCAATTAGAATGACTCGTTAGAGATGCGATCAGTAATATCCTAGAACGAGTGTGAAGAGTATATTTTTCAAATGAAAACAATTTTGTTTTGAAATTTAAATCGTTTTACACGTATTTGAATATTTATTTATTTTGAATTTGGACAATCGAGTATATAAAGATTTCGCGTATACGCGTCATGAACGTATATTCGAAGTTTTAATATACTGGATAGATATAGAATTACACTCTAGTCGCCCGAAGATGATGTTGATAATGACCATGGCATCATCAATATTTATGTTCGTGTTTCGAAGGTATGATTTCTATATATTTCCATTAGACTAGTGTGAGAACCAAAACAAATATAGCTAGAATACATTTTTGGGAATTGGCATCAAAAACATGATTTTCTGTATATGTATCAAAATTATGAATTTGAAACGTTAATCCACTAATTGATTGTTGGTTGTGTTGTTTGTTTATTTGTTTAATAATTTTGAACTATTTAGCCTAATTGAATCAAATATTGAATTGTATTGAAAATTGTTCACATTTGCTTGCATATACAAGTACTTACATTGAACAGGTCATAGCAAGGAGGCTAGAGCAGAGAATAGAATTTGTTTGCCCGACAAATAGGTACATATTTACCATAATTTACTGTTTTGTTTGGGTGATGATGATTTTATGAGCCGCTTGGCTTTTTCTTTTTCTTTTTGAGATCATAAGGCCTGTATGGCAATTTCGGGATTTTCTCGTGGCTCCCGGTGCAGCAGAGGTTATGACGAAATTTTTCGAAAATTTCGGGTGTTAGCCAAATTTTTGAAGAATTTGAAAATTCTCAGAAACTGAAAAGTTGGAGAATGGAAGCCAGATCGAACGTAGAGTTGATTAATCAAACCACTTTCGACTTTGTTCCTTTTCGAGGACGAAAAGTTTTAAGTGGGGGAGATTGTAACAACCCGGAAATGCGAGCCAATTAATTTTTTTTATTTTGGCAATTATAGTGAGGTTTGAACATTTAAAATGAATTATTCTAAATAATATTGACGAGAAATTTATTTTGAATATAATTCGAACGTATATATTATATACGTCGTCGTTAGAATATAAATAATTATATATAAATATAATAGAATTGAAAATGGCGCGGTAGTTCGATAATTCGATTTCAAACTTTAATTGAATGTACCGGGTGCAAAACAATCCGGCTTTTAGTGTAACCAAAGATAATAGGATCTAATTGATGATATCTTTCCAACGAATCTGAAAAATCGAGATTTCATAGCGGGAATCAAAAGATATGTCCAGTTGAAAATTCTGAATAGTCGCTATGGAATTCAGGCCCTTAAAAATAGCCATTTTGCAAACGACCTCGGATTTCAATGAAACCACTTTTGTTGGATCCGTAATGTCAAATTATTGATAGGTTTCAAATTTCATAATTTTTCGAATCAATATGTGAGCGTGGCAGAGGAAAACGCGTGTAACACCCCACCTCCGCCAGGGTGGCTCTTGCAAGCACTCTGACTTTGGAGGGGTGTTTGTACCGGGTAAACATGCATAATGATATATCAAGGCAGAACAAGAACATATGTATATATGTAAATAGAGTAAATAAGATAAGTAAAACAGCGGAAGATTTCAAACTATTTCAAAACAAGTCTGGTACAACATAATGTCAATTTTCCAAATACACAAGTTTAGATAAAAACAACATTACTGAAAAACTGAAATACATAAGTATTATCCCCAAAATAAGTGATAACCATAGCTAGCTTCATGTCAAGACCGTACATGAGCTAAAATCCCACAAGCAAGCGATCAGAAATCCAAGCTAAGCTCCAATATTCCCACCCTGAGAACCTGGGGGGGGGGGGGGGGGACGGAAGAAAATGTGACGGCAAGGAATTTCGCTCGGTACGAACCAGTCGCTAAACCGATCCAGGCCGTTCGAAATGCCCTATCGTTCGAGAACACGACAAAACAGAACGCATACAGAAGAACATTTCACTATATATTACAACAGTGCATCAGATTACAAGAATATACAGAGTATAAATGAATATTACACAGAAATATCAGAGATTTAAATTACATTTAAATACATAGCAGCGGAAAATAATACAATACACAACTAGAAGAAGATATACGGATACAAAACTTTCCGGATATCGTTCCAGCTGTAAACCAGGATCCTGTGAATATAAATCTGCAAAACCAAAACTACTAGCTGCCCGTGTCGAAAATAAGGGCACCCAGAGTTTAGGTTAAAACAATAAACTCCAGGTCAGTCATGTGACTGGTGTGAGAACTAAAACGGTTATTAATCTTTATTTTCAAAGCTAGGTAAATCAAGGGACCACGCCGTATAACACGGAACGGGTTTCCTCCCAAGAATACCAGTGCATAAAACAAACAGCGCAATGCTAAATAAAGAAAAATGAAGCTGTTATAAGACCCAGGTCCCATCACACAATGCAACGCAGTCGAGGATAGGGTTTCCCCTTATAACAGCCAAAGAATGCTTGATACGTTTTAAAACAAATCATTTGATACTATAATAAGTGCATAGTGTATAAAGCAACTTCAAATCATAAGTATCAATCATAGGCGGCATGAGTGCCCCATACCACTATGTCGCCATATATAGGTTATACAATCAAAATCGCAAAGTCACGTATTTGGAAATTGGATTTCCATCTATGAACCGAGGCAAAAGATAGTCCTCAACCGATTCGAGACTGCCTAGCCCGAGTCTCAGGCAAGCGCGCAGGCAAGCCTTGGATCGTCAGGGCCGGTCCACACGGAGTGGATTAAAATGCCTGAGCACTACGTTTCGCCGCCCTTTGGGGCGTAAGCGAGCCAACGAATGACTCCATCGGACCCGGATCGTCCGATCTAACCGAGGCGCCTCGCAACAGCAACAACCACATAAGTCAAACTCGTCAGGGCGTGTAAAACCACTGACGCCACTTTTTAGCTAGGAGGAAACGTAGGCCCTCCCTGAGGTCCTTCTCCCGTTTTTGGTTCATACCGGGTGTGAAACACGCGAGGTAAACGTTACACAAAGCTACGCCACAAAGGCCGTGCTTTGATCATCCCCACAAGACTTTGCTTTTCAACAGAAGCCTCGATCAATTGCCACTTAGGCATGCCACACAGGCAATTCACTCCATGCGTTTGATATCCATCAATATATAACCCCTGAGCTCGTACGTCTCAGAGAAGGGCGTTAAGCAAAAGAATAAATTCTCCGCCGCCAAACAGATATATATTTAATAGAGATCAATCACACGGACTAAAATCCAATGTCAGACACACAGTCCATTTACAAGTCCGTTCTGGGTCTGAACGAAACCGGAGGCACCTAGTACCCCGCATATCCATCGATCTCCAAGTACGTCTGGACGATCACTAACTGTTTCCATCTTCTTGGGTGTACAGCCCAATCAAGATCATCAGTAATTACCCAAACGACGTGAAAACCTCCGGTCTTCGACCATCGTCTTCATCTTCGACTTATCGTCGTATCAGTTATTCAGAATGGGCTTAACCCGGTCTTTCCGAATAACTCGCGTATATTTTAAATAAGTGTTACACAAACACAACATACGCCTCATTCCAATTCATTAGTCACTAACCGTAAATTAATCAAGAGAATAATTCCCCAAATATTAACCCCGAAGGCCGAAACCAACATCAGATCAATATCCAGAAAACCATTCTGCTTGGCCAACCGACAGTTAGTTTCTAAATTTCACATTCATAGGGAAATGTTCCCATTAATTTTATCCAAGATAAATTTCTTGAATTTATTCTTCTTTTGAATTTCGATTCAACTAGTCGAGATTAACGAACCTTACCGAAGTAATCATTGGTTTTAATTTCCCAATCCCAACCTATTTATCCCATGAAGTAAAACTGGTAATACTTCATATCTAACACCACAGTGCTATCGGTAAATTCAATTACCATTTCACGTTCAAATCTAATTAAAGATTTAACTATCGCCTAGAGCAAAACTGGTGATACTCCATTTCGATTATTTCAATCTAATTAAAGATTCATTAAAACTCCACTTAGTTTTAATCTGTGACTGGGTTAAAGAATCAGTGTCATTTAAAACACGGTTCACGGTAAACTCAAAATCACATCACATTTCAATCAGTCCCTAATTGTAAATTAGCAAGTGAGCAATTCCCTAAGTATTAATCTCGAAGGCCGAAACCAACATCAGATCAATACCTCGGAAACTATTCAACTTAACTAATCTCCAGTTAGTTTCTGATTTTCTTAACTCCTTTAGGTCTAAGAACTGTATTATTGAAGATACCGTTCACGACAACCCAAAATCACATTTCAACAATGATCGTGTTAAAGAACGAGTGTTATTTAAAACACCGTCCACGATAAACCCAAAAATCAATATCGATTCAATTCCAATTAAATATTATTTAATTGGTACACTTCATTAAATCTAAATAAAAAGATTTAATCTTTTCTCAACTGGGTTCAAGAACAGTGTTAGTGAAGACACCATTCACGACAAACCCAAATCACATTTGATATTAAATACAAGGCTCTGAATAGAAAATATCCCGGCTTATATTCAATATCAAATTCTACGATTAACAAATGTCGTATTGGAAATAACGATACAAATATATCTTTCAAATTTCCATAACAACACCTGTATAATCACGAATTCCAACATCGAAATATTCCGAAGACAACTTCGATTCAAATCCACTCCAATGCAATCATTGGATATTTTGGTTATTTTCAAAACCCTTTTTACATTCAATTTATTTATTTAAAAATAAATAGAATTATAATTCTAGTTCAAAACTAGTTCATTTCGATAAAAATCTATTTTTATCTTTTCAAATAGGGAGTTTTTCATCCCCATTCTTTCTAAATCATTTCTTATGATTTTACACAAATTATTACTATTTTTAATAATTTTATCAAGGCCCGTACAGTCGATTTCCATCAATGGCCATCGAACTGCACTTACAGCGACCTTTTTCGAATTTGATTTGGACATAATTCCAAATCCAACCGTTAGATTTCAAATTTCTAATCTTCGTTAGAAAGCTCTTTTCGATACGAACCCAACGGTTCCGGTTTTAGGAGAATCCGACGGTCGGATCTCCCGCAATGTCCGTTTGAAATAAATGGTCGAAATTCACGAACTGCCGCGGCGCGGCGCGTTCTATTCAGGCCATTATATTATATATATAATATATATAATATATATTTCGTCGATTTCTATTTAAAACAAATTATATAAATAGTTTTAAATTCGTTTCAAAAGCAATTTCAACTTCCATTTCAATTCAAATCAAAATTGAACTCTTCTTTATAAATCCGTTTTAAAATTCATTTCTATTCGATTCAAATTTGAATTCGCTTTCAATTCAATTCATTTCGAAATCGTTTTCAATTCAATTCATTTCGAAATCGTTTTCAATTCAATTCATTTCGAAATCGTTTTCAATTCAATTCATTTCGAAATCGTTTTCAATTCAATTTGTTTCGAAATCGTTTTCAATTCAATTCATTCCGAAATCGTTTTCAATTCAATTCATTTCGAAATCGACGATTTCCATTTCACTTTTCAATATTCATTTTAAAAATGAATAAAGTCGATAAAAATATCGTTCACGTCAAAATGGCGTCAATCTAATCAACACGGCTTCATATATTGATATTTTCAAATATTCCATCTCGAATATTTCTATTTCAAATATTTCTGTTTTAAAACTAGAATGAGGCCCAATCAATTACCATATAAAGTTAATTATATGGATTTCCATACAACACATGTATATCATAGCATGGAAAAATAATCAACCATCAACCAAAGTGCACTACACTGTATAAGCATCAAATATAGATATCCAACGCTTAAAACAGCCTGTCAATCAACCGATCGACATATTCAATCAATCAGGATGAGTGAACTTCAAATTTCATCCCAACACCCGTGTGGGGTTTCAAACAATCAAACACATATTTTATTTGTGCTGTTGGGCGATGTGTAAAATTTATCGTCCCAATCAATGTCATTCAAATAAGTGTACATAAACAAACCGTCTGGTTTGTAAATGAATATTTATTTTATTCACTTTCACGTTAAAAATTATATTTTTAACGATAACACATTTTATTTTAACATATGAATTACTATTCAGTTCATTCTTTAAATAAAATGCTATTTTTAATTTTCTAACTTATTTTAGAAAATTTCGGCGGCATAACGGCACGATACTAGAAACGGGACAAGGCCTAGCCTTATCCCCGGTCTAGTGAAGGCCCACGCCATTCACACATCAATCAAATTCACTTTCGTTATGCAAACCACAAAATTTGGAGTAAGGGTCTAACCTAGCCTTACTCCTTCGCCTTATAACGGCGCACGTCTAATCCTAACCAATTTATCGATTCGATTTTTTTTCACACCACAAACCACATTCAAACCAATACCACAATCAATAACCAAACAGCCAAACAAACAAGTCCATGGTCTGTGGACGATTGTGTCGGGTGCTACTAAGCACCGTCTGCATCCTAGTATATATATATATAACTAGAAAAGAAATAGAAAGGTGAGAAATTCTCACATATAGCTATCCTAGCTCCACGGCTCTTCATTGATAGAAGTCTTCATCGTTATCGCCCTTTTGTTACCTTCGTCGCCCGCTTTCACTACCTATGTAAAAATCGAATTTTTACTTCGCTATTCAATATATAAAAATCGAATTTTTACTTTGCTATTCAATATATAAAAATCGAATTTTTACTTTGCTATTCAATATATAAAAATCGAATTTTTTTACTTTGCTATTCAATATATAAAAATCGAATTTTTTTACTTTGCTATTCAATATATAAAAATCGAATTTTTTTACTTTGCTATTCAATATATAAAAATCGAATTTTTTTTACTTTGCTATTCAATATATAAAAATCGAATTTTTTTACTTTGCTATTCAATATATAAAAATCGAATTTTTATACTGTTGTCTTTAAAATAAAAATCACATTTTTATGTTGTTAATTTATAAACAAAGATCAAATTTTTATATTGCTATAAAAATTACCTTTTCATTTCTGCTCTATGAATATTTACATTTTTATTCTACTCTATATAAAAAAAATTTCTCCTTTATAACTTTTCTATAAAAATTCCATCTTTATTACTATTCTAAACAAAGTATATATTTTTTTTTTAAATGAATGTCTTTATATTTTTAAAATCGAAGTCTTTATACTTTCAAAATCGACATTTTTATACTAAAAAAAAACAATGCTAACTTTTATTTGTAAAACAATTCAGTTTTTATATCTAAAACATTTTATATTTTTCTTATCATGTTATTTTCTATATATAAAAAAAATCTATCATTATTGATTTAAGCTAAATTAACAAATAACTAATTAAATTATAGTTAAACTAAATTAACAACGCTTACTTCATCGTTGCTGTAGAATCATCTTCCTGTTTACATCGGGAAATCACGAACCACTGCCACTCAATGCTCCTCCCTTGCTTCTCGTCGTTGGCGCCACCACAGGCCATGGTCGGTCGATCAACACCTCCCCGTCGAAGCGCCACGGCTCGCGCTTCCACCACCCAGAACCCTAGCCAACTCGAAATCCGCTTCCCCTCCAGAAACCGCTTCGAAGTTCGCACCTTTCCATGGAAATTCCGGTCGCCTCCATAGATGAATTTAGATCGTAGCGGTTGGACCCTTCGATCTCCTTTGGATGGACAAATCGCAGTTGATAATTCCTGAATTTGATGAGAGGATTGAATTAGAATTTGGTGAAGGCGTTGGGAAGTTTTGGGACGTCGATTTGGGTTTGCGTCGGCTGAAGAAACGGTGGACCAAGGGAAAAGAGAGATAGGGTTTTGACTGGGTGAATGTGTATATATATAATATATTTAATTTCATTTAATTCACAAATTAATTGTTTATCGATCTGACATCCAAACCAAACCCACCGACTGTCGTCCTTAGCGTTTTACCCCCGTTCCGAACACAATGGGATATGTATCACTAGCTGATTTGAGCGTTTCGACCAGTTTCCTTTAAATCTACATTTAAATCGCTATATTGAATTTTAAACGTACATTTCAAATTACTGGGGTCACATACTAACTTTAAAAATTCCAGAAAAATATTTTCTAGCTTCGTATTGACGATACGGTCCTAACAAAACTAGTTTCGTCGAATTCTGAGACCGTATGAAAAATGGCCAATTTCCAGTCGATTAAAATCAACTGAAACTGGTCAAACGCGTTTTCCTTTGCCACGCTCACATATTGATTCGAAAAATTATGAAATTTGAAACCTAGCAATAATTTGACACTGCGGATCCAACAAAACTGGTTTCGTCGAAATCTGAGGTCATTTGCAAAATGTCCATTTTTAAGGGCTATATATTATATAAAATATATATAAATTCCATAGCGACTATTCTGAATTTTCAACTGGACGTATCTTATCATTTCTAAAGTGAAATCCTAGTTTGTTAACTTCGTTAGAAAGATCTTGTTCATCAGATTCAAATATTTCTTGTTTCGTCCAATTCTGACTTATAACGAATTCTGTATATTCAATTGAAATTAGAAATCGAATTTTCGAACTACCGCGCCATTTCAGGCTCGTTATATAATTAAAATAAATTTATTCGTTTTAACTTCGCCGAAAATAAATTTTCTCGTCGATATTATTTAAAATAATTCATTTTAAATAATCAAAACTCGCTATAATTGCCAAAATAAAAATTTCAAACTGGCTCGCATTTTACGGGTTGTTACAATCTCCCCCACTTAAAACTTTTCGTCCCCGAAAAGGAACAAAGTCGAAAGTGGTTTGATTATTCTGCTCTACGATCGATCAGGCTTCCATTCCCCAACTCTTTAGTTTCTGAGAATTTTCAAAATTTCAAAAATTTGGCTAACACCCTAAATTTTTGAAAAATTTCGCCATAACCTCCCCTGCACCGGGAGCATCGGGGAATTTCAAATAGCTTCCCCGGTCCTTCAGATCTCAAAAAGAAAAAGAAAAAGCCAAGCGGCTAGCCAATAGGCTCACAAAATCATCATCACCCAAACAAAACAGGAAATTATGTAGTAAACATGTACCTATTTGTCGGGCAAACAAATTTTATTCTCTGGCTCTAGCCTCCTTGCTATGACCTGTTCAATGATATATATGGATATGCAAGCAAATGCAACCAATTTTCAATACAATTCATTATTCGATCAAATTAGGCATAATGGTTCAAAATTATCAAACAACTAAACAAACAACACAAACATCAATCAATTAGTGAATTAGAGTTTCAAATTCATAACTTTGATATATAGTCAAAAATCAGATTTTTGATGCCAAATCATAACAATGTATTCTAGCTATATTAGTTTTGGTTCTCACACCAGTCTAATGGAAATATATAGAAAATCACACCTTCGAAACTCGAATACCAATTCTGATGATGTCTAGACTATCATCAGAATCATCTCCGGGCGACTAGAGTGTGATGCTATATCTATCCAATATATTAAAATTTCAAATACACGTGGATCAGACGTATACGCAAAATCTATATATACTGGATTGTCCACATCAATATAAATAAATAACCAAATACGAATAAGTGATTTAAATTTTCAAAACAAAAATTTGTTTTCATTTTCAAAAATATACTCCTCACACTCGTTCTAGGATACTACTGATCCTATCTCTAACGAGTCATTCTCGTTGGATATTACTAATCCAATATCTGATGAATTCTTTCATATGGTTCTAATGTGTCTTGTTCTCTGCTTTGTAAACCAAAGCTCTGATACCAACTGTGACGGCAAGGAATTTCGCTCGGTCCGAACCAGTCGCTAAACCGATCCAGGCCGTTCGAAATGCCCTATCGTTCGAGAACACGACAAAACAGAACGCATACAGAAGAACATTTCACTATATTTTACAACAGTGCATCAGATTACAAGAATATACAGAGTATAAATGAATATTACACAGAAATATCAGAGATTTAAATTACATTTAAATACATAGCAGCGGAAAATAATACAATACACAACTAGAAGAAGATATACGGATACAAAACTTTCCGGATATCGTTCCAGCTGTAAACCAGGATCCTGTGAATATAAATCTGCAAAACCAAAACTACTAGCTGCCCGTGTCGAAAATAAGGGCACCCAGAGTTTAGGTTAAAACAATAAACTCCAGGTCAGTCATGTGACTGGTGTGAGAACTAAAACGGTTATTAATCTTTATTTTCAAAGCTAGGTAAATCAAGGGACCACGCCGTATAACACGGAACGGGTTTCCTCCCAAGAATACCAGTGCATAAAACAAACAGCGCAATGCTAAATAAAGAAAAATGAAGCTGTTATAAGACCCAGGTCCCATCACACAATGCAACGCAGTCGAGGATAGGGTTTTCCCTTATAACAGCCAAAGAATGCTTGATACGTTTTAAAACAAATCATTTGATACTATAATAAGTGCATAGTGTATAAAGCAACTTCAAATCATAAGTATCAATCATAGGCGGCATGAGTGCCCCATACCACTATGTCGCCATATATAGGTTATACAATCAAAATCGCAAAGTCACGTATTTGGAAATTGGATTTCCATCTATGAACCGAGGCAAAAGATAGTCCTCAACCGATTCGAGACTGCCTAGCCCGAGTCTCAGGCAAGCGCGCAGGCAAGCCTTGGATCGTCAGGGCCGGTCCACACGGAGTGGATTAAAATGCCTGAGCACTACGTTTCGCCGCCCTTTGGGGCGTAAGCGAGCCAACGAATGACTCCATCGGACCCGGATCGTCCGATCTAACCGAGGCGCCTCGCAACAGCAACAACCACATAAGTCAAACTCGTCAGGGCGTGTAAAACCACTGACGCCACTTTTTAGCTAGGAGGAAACGTAGGCCCTCCCTGAGGTCCTTCTCCCGTTTTTGGTTCATACCGGGTGTGAAACACGCGAGGTAAACGTTACACAAAGCTACGCCACAAAGGCCGTGCTTTGATCATCCCCACAAGACTTTGCTTTTCAACAGAAGCCTCGATCAATTGCCACTTAGGCATGCCACACAGGCAATTCACTCCATGCGTTTGATATCCATCAATATATAACCCCTGAGCTCGTACGTCTCAGAGAAGGGCGTTAAGCAAAAGAATAAATTCTCCGCCGCCAAACAGATATATATTTAATAGAGATCAATCACACGGACTAAAATCCAATGTCAGACACACAGTCCATTTACAAGTCCGTTCTGGGTCTGAACGAAACCGGAGGCACCTAGTACCCCGCATATCCATCGATCTCCAAGTACGTCTGGACGATCACTAACTGTTTCCATCTTCTTGGGTGTACAGCCCAATCAAGATCATCAGTAATTACCCAAACGACGTGAAAACCTCCGGTCTTCGACCATCGTCTTCATCTTCGACTTATCGTCGTATCAGTTATTCAGAATGGGCTTAACCCGGTCTTTCCGAATAACTCGCGTATATTTTAAATAAGTGTTACACAAACACAACATACGCCTCATTCCAATTCATTAGTCACTAACCGTAAATTAATCAAGAGAATAATTCCCCAAATATTAACCCCGAAGGCCGAAACCAACATCAGATCAATATCCAGAAAACCATTCTGCTTGGCCAACCGACAGTTAGTTTCTAAATTTCACATTCATAGGGAAATGTTCCCATTAATTTTATCCAAGATAAATTTCTTGAATTTATTCTTCTTTTGAATTTCGATTCAACTAGTCGAGATTAACGAACCTTACCGAAGTAATCATTGGTTTTAATTTCCCAATCCCAACCTATTTATCCCATGAAGTAAAACTGGTAATACTTCATATCTAACACCACAGTGCTATCGGTAAATTCAATTACCATTTCACGTTCAAATCTAATTAAAGATTTAACTATCGCCTAGAGCAAAACTGGTGATACTCCATTTCGATTATTTCAATCTAATTAAAGATTCATTAAAACTCCACTTAGTTTTAATCTGTGACTGGGTTAAAGAATCAGTGTCATTTAAAACACGGTTCACGGTAAACTCAAAATCACATCACATTTCAATCAGTCCCTAATTGTAAATTAGCAAGTGAGCAATTCCCTAAGTATTAATCCCGAAGGCCGAAACCAACATCAGATCAATACCTCGGAAACTATTCAACTTAACTAATCTCCAGTTAGTTTCTGATTTTCTTAACTCCTTTAGGTCTAAGAACTGTATTATTGAAGATACCGTTCACGACAACCCAAAATCACATTTCAACAATGATTGTGTTAAAGAACGAGTGTTATTTAAAACACCGTCCACGATAAACCCAAAAATCAATATCGATTCAATTCCAATTAAATATTATTTAATTGGTACACTTCATTAAATCTAAATAAAAAGATTTAATCTTTTCTCAACTGGGTTCAAGAACAGTGTTAGTGAAGACACCATTCACGACAAACCCAAATCACATTTGATATTAAATACAAGGCTCTGAATAGAAAATATCCCGGCTTATATTCAATATCAAATTCTACGATTAACAAATGTCGTATTGGAAATAACGATACAAATATATCTTTCAAATTTCCATAACAACACCTGTATAATCACGAATTCCAACATCGAAATATTCCGAAGACAACTTCGATTCAAATCCACTCCAATGCAATCATTGGATATTTTGGTTATTTTCAAAACCCTTTTTACATTCAATTTATTTATTTAAAAATAAATAGAATTATAATTCTAGTTCAAAACTAGTTCATTTCGATAAAAATCTATTTTTATCTTTTCAAATAGGGAGTTTTTCATCCCCATTCTTTCTAAATCATTTCTTATGATTTTACACAAATTATTACTATTTTTAATAATTTTATCAAGGCCCGTACAGTCGATTTCCATCAATGGCCATCGAACTGCACTTATAGCGACCTTTTTCGAATTTGATTTGGACATAATTCCAAATCCAACCGTTAGATTTCAAATTTCTAATCTTCGTTAGAAAGCTCTTTTCGATACGAACCCAACGGTTCCGGTTTTAGGAGAATCCGACGGTCGGATCTCCCGCAATGTCCGTTTGAAATAAATGGTCGAAATTCACGAACTACCGCGGCGCGGCGCGTTCTATTCAGGCCATTGTATTATATATATAATATATATAATATATATTTCGTCGATTTCTATTTAAAACAAATTATATAAATAGTTTTAAATTCGTTTCAAAAGCAATTTCAACTTCCATTTCAATTCAAATCAAAATTGAACTCTTCTTTATAAATCCGTTTTAAAATTCATTTCTATTCGATTCAAATTTGAATTCGCTTTCAATTCAATTCATTTCGAAATCGTTTTCAATTCAATTCATTTCGAAATCGTTTTCAATTCAATTCATTTCGAAATCGTTTTCAATTCAATTCATTTCGAAATCGTTTTCAATTCAATTTGTTTCGAAATCGTTTTCAATTCAATTCATTCCGAAATCGTTTTCAATTCAATTCATTTCGAAATCGACGATTTCCATTTCACTTTTCAATATTCATTTTTAAAATGAATAAAGTCGATAAAAATATCGTTCACGTCAAAATGGCGTCAATCTAATCAACACGGCTTCATATATTGATATTTTCAAATATTCCATCTCGAATATTTCTATTTCAAATATTTCTGTTTTAAAACTAGAATGAGGCCCAATCAATTACCATATAAAGTTAATTATATGGATTTCCATACAACACATGTATATCATAGCATGGAAAAATAATCAACCATCAACCAAAGTGCACTACACTGTATAAGCATCAAATATAGATATCCAACGCTTAAAACAGCCTGTCAATCAACCGATCGACATATTCAATCAATCAGGATGAGTGAACTTCAAATTTCATCCCAACACCCGTGTGGGGTTTCAAACAATCAAACACATATTTTATTTGTGCTGTTGGGCGATGTGTAAAATTTATCGTCCCAATCAATGTCATTCAAATAAGTGTACATAAACAAACCGTCTGGTTTGTAAATGAATATTTATTTTATTCACTTTCACGTTAAAAATTATATTTTTAACGATAACACATTTTATTTTAACATATGAATTACTATTCAGTTCATTCTTTAAATAAAATGCTATTTTTAATTTTCTAACTTATTTTAGAAAATTTCGGCGGCATAACGGCACGATACTAGAAACGGGACAAGGCCTAGCCTTATCCCCGGTCTAGTGAAGGCCCACGCCATTCACACATCAATCAAATTCACTTTCGTTATGCAAACCACAAAATTTGGAGTAAGGGTCTAACCTAGCCTTACTCCTTCGCCTTATAACGGCGCACGTCTAATCCTAACCAATTTATCGATTCGATTTTTTTTCACACCACAAACCACATTCAAACCAATACCACAATCAATAACCAAACAGCCAAACAAACAAGTCCATGGTCTGTGGACGATTGTGTCGGGTGCTACTAAGCACCGTCTGCATCCTAGTATATATATATAACTAGAAAAGAAATAGAAAGGTGAGAAATTCTCACATATAGCTATCCTAGCTCCACGGCTCTTCATTGATAGAAGTCTTCATCGTTATCGCCCTTTTGTTACCTTCGTCGCCCGCTTTCACTACCTATGTAAAAATCGAATTTTTACTTCGCTATTCAATATATAAAAATCGAATTTTTACTTTGCTATTCAATATATAAAAATCGAATTTTTACTTTGCTATTCAATATATAAAAATCGAATTTTTTTACTTTGCTATTCAATATATAAAAATCGAATTTTTTTACTTTGCTATTCAATATATAAAAATCGAATTTTTTTACTTTGCTATTCAATATATAAAAATCGAATTTTTTTACTTTGCTATTCAATATATAAAAATCGAATTTTTTTTACTTTGCTATTCAATATATAAAAATCGAATTTTTTTACTTTGCTATTCAATATATAAAAATCGAATTTTTATACTGTTGTCTTTAAAATAAAAATCACATTTTTATGTTGTTAATTTATAAACAAAGATCAAATTTTTATATTGCTATAAAAATTACCTTTTCATTTCTGCTCTATGAATATTTACATTTTTATTCTACTCTATATAAAAAAAATTTCTCCTTTATAACTTTTCTATAAAAATTCCATCTTTATTACTATTCTAAACAAAGTATATTTTTTTTTTTAAATGAATGTCTTTATATTTTTAAAATCGAAGTCTTTATACTTTCAAAATCGACATTTTTATACTAAAAAAAAACAATGCTAACTTTTATTTGTAAAACAATTCAGTTTTTATATCTAAAACATTTTATATTTTTCTTATCATGTTATTTTCTATATAAAAAAAAATCTATCATTATTGATTTAAGCTAAATTAACAAATAACTAATTAAATTATAGTTAAACTAAATTAACAACGCTTACTTCATCGTTGCTGTAGAATCATCTTCCTGTTTACATCGGGAAATCACGAACCACTGCCACTCAATGCTCCTCCCTTGCTTCTCGTCGTTGGCGCCACCACAGGCCATGGTCGGTCGATCAACACCTCCCCGTCGAAGCGCCACGGCTCGCGCTTCCACCACCCAGAACCCTAGCCAACTCGAAATCCGCTTCCCCTCCAGAAACCGCTTCGAAGTTCGCACCTTTCCATGGAAATTCCGGTCGCCTCCATAGATGAATTTAGATCGTAGCGGTTGGACCCTTCGATCTCCTTTGGATGGACAAATCGCAGTTGATAATTCCTGAATTTGATGAGAGGATTGAATTAGAATTTGGTGAAGGCGTTGGGAAGTTTTGGGACGTCGATTTGGGTTTGCGTCGGCTGAAGAAACGGTGGACCAAGGGAAAAGAGAGATAGGGTTTTGACTGGGTGAATGTGTATATATATAATATATTTAATTTCATTTAATTCACAAATTAATTGTTTATCGATCTGACATCCAAACCAAACCCACCGACTGTCGTCCTTAGCGTTTTACCCCCGTTCCGAACACAATGGGATATGTATCACTAGCTGATTTGAGCGTTTCGACCAGTTTCCTTTAAATCTACATTTAAATCGCTATATTGAATTTTAAACGTACATTTCAAATTACTGGGGTCACATACTAACTTTAAAAATTCCAGAAAAATATTTTCTAGCTTCGTATTGACGATACGGTCCTAACAAAACTAGTTTCGTCGAATTCTGAGACCGTATGAAAAATGGCCAATTTCCAGTCGATTAAAATCAACTGAAACTGGTCAAACGCGTTTTCCTTTGCCACGCTCACATATTGATTCGAAAAATTATGAAATTTGAAACCTAGCAATAATTTGACACTGCGGATCCAACAAAACTGGTTTCGTCGAAATCTGAGGTCATTTGCAAAATGTCCATTTTTAAGGGCTATATATTATATAAAATATATATAAATTCCATAGCGACTATTCTGAATTTTCAACTGGACGTATCTTATCATTTCTAAAGTGAAATCCTAGTTTGTTAACTTCGTTAGAAAGATCTTGTTCATCAGATTCAAATATTTCTTGTTTCGTCCAATTCTGACTTATAACGAATTCTGTATATTCAATTGAAATTAGAAATCGAATTTTCGAACTACCGCGCCATTTCAGGCTCGTTATATAATTAAAATAAATTTATTCGTTTTAACTTCGCCGAAAATAAATTTTCTCGTCGATATTATTTAAAATAATTCATTTTAAATAATCAAAACTCGCTATAATTGCCAAAATAAAAATTTCAAACTGACTCGCATTTTACGGGTTGTTACAGAAAAGAGGCGAAAGAAAAACAGGTCAGTCAAAAAGACTGAGTAAGCCCTACTACAATCAATGTAAACTGATAAAGTTAACTGGCATGAGAAGTAGGGATGAACATAAGGATAACAACATACTGGCATGATGATTAACTAACTAGGTAGATAAAGGTGTCATCGCATAATCAGGTTTAAGGTTTTTGCACCACAGGTGTACTAGCAAGCTAACATGACTTGAATAAACAAGTATTGATCCCTTGGCCCAAGCTTTGGCCCAATAACATGAAGTGACCCTAATACGAGGTCCAATAACATGAAGTGACCCTAATACGAGGTCCAATAACATGAGGTGACCCTAATACGAGGTCCAATAACATGAAGTGACCCTAATACGAGGTCCAATAACATGAAGTGACCCTAATACGAGGTCCAATAACATGAAGTGACCCTAATACGAGGTCCAATAACATGAAGTGACCCTAATACGAGGTCCAACCAAACGGTCTAGTCGATCGGCTCCCTATAAGCCTAACTCGTCACGTGTTGGTGTCAATACGGCCCAAACAAAACTGTAGTCAGACTGTGCCGGGTCTCCCATCGGGTGTATCAAGCCCTAGGGTGTCAACCCCTGGACACCATAAACATAAGTGCACAGTCTAGATCTACTGGTACCCATGCTTGACTTCTCCAAATACGGACTACGTGCACGACCATAGTCCGTCCGGAACTACATCGGCGTACCACTCTGCCGTCGTTTTTGGTCACTTACCTCAAGTCCAGTAATCGTGCCCCCACCCTAGCCTAGTCCCTAGGGTCTTAATGATACAAACTTGGGATTACTGCTGGAGTGGACCCCCATTGCTAGGTTTTCTAGTGGGTTAAGTACGGTTTAACCCTCTTGCTAATCATGGATTAACTTGGTTAAGTGTAACGATGAGTTCACGACTTAACCCTGATTAATCTACCAAGCCCAAATTGGTTAAGTATTAAGTGGACCATGACTTAACCCTAATCATGAGGCATTAATTAATTAATGTGCCTTAACCTCTCACATTAGACTTTGTTGCGGTTACTAGTTAAGCCGGGCGGGTCCGGGTAGCTTTACACCACAACTTGGTCTAACCTCGGGTTCAAGGTACAACATGACCAACTTCTCACATTGGGTCCTATTGTTTGTAGCAACTAGTTAAGCCGGTCAGTTCCGGGTAGCTTTACGCTACAAACTCAACCCAACCTCGAGTTGGTCACACTTATATTTTCTAAGTGTCATGTCCATCATGTTTCCAAAACATATTACAAGTTTTCAAGAATTTGGGTAGACCTAACTTAATAGGTAAATTCCCAATGGGTAGACCTAACTTAATAGGTAAATTCCCAATCTTATGTTTTTATGTCTTTTAAGTTTACCCAACCCCAAACGCAATCCCATCGCTTACATATCGCAATAGCGCATAAAGGATAGAAAGAGGGAACTTGGCATAATCATGACATAAAGGTGTTGAAGCCACAAGTTTAACATGGTGGCATATGAAATGTACATATGTTCATATACTTGCATATTACATTTTTAGGCCTCAAAAGCATGCATAAAGCCAAACTTAGCATATTGGTGATACATGGTGATAAATGACATGTAGAAATGGCCATAAGTTCGCATTTAGCCTCACATGCAAGTTATCATAAGAGATATGATAACTTACATGTTGCCAAAATGCAACCTTTAGCATAAAGCTTGAAGCTTTATGTTCATCTACTCAAGGTAAGCTTGCATAACATGATAACATGAGTAAAACGATCACCCCAAACTTGCATAACATACATGGCAAACTTGCATATCATAACATAGCAAACTTGCATAACATAACATGGCAAACTTGCATATAAACTTGCATATCATAACATGATAAACTTGCATATCATAACATGGCAAACTTGCATAACATAACATGATTAACTTTGGTAAACTTGCATATCATAACATGGCAAACTTGCATAACATAACATGATTAACTTGCATATCATAACATGGCAAACTTGCATATCATAATGATCAACCAAACTTGCATCATTCATTTAACTTTAGAGTTTAAATATGAAAGTAGAAAGGGCTTACAATGCTTATGAAGACACAAAAATATGACAGAGCCCTTATGCAATCAAATAGACCCAAAATGCAAGCTCTAATAGAAAAACCCTTGAGCCAAAATGATCAAAACCCTTGCTTTATGATGTAAATATGGAAACTTGACTTGAATGCAAGCTAATGACACTCATACAAGCTTGAAAACACTTGTATGCATGGAAAATCTCTCATAGAAATAACTTAGAAATTTTATGAAGAGAGTGGAGGCCATGAGAGGAATGATTTTGCCATAGTTTAGTTACTTGAATGAATAATGATGATTTAGGGTTAGGTTAGGGGCTTATTTATAGAGATTAGGACTAGTTCTAGCCTTAGGATTAAACCCTAATTCCAATCTCAGCCCTCAAAACCGAATCTGGCCCCCAAACTCAGCACAACTCCAAAATGGTGCACCAGGCAAAACTGCCCGGCTGAACCAAGTCGACAGGGCTGTCGACTTGGGCCTACCCATGTCGACTGCCCAGTCGACAGGGCTGTCGACTTGGGTGGTCTGGCGGGAAATTTCCCGCCTGCGCCCAACTGCCCTAATTTCCAAATTCAACCTTGAATTTGAAATCTGTTTTTACTTTGAAATTTTCTGAAAACTTCGTTGGGCCTTAATCGGGTCATACGGACTCCGATTTTCGAAAACTCGGACTCTATTTCGCGTATTTTTCCGAGACGAACGCAATGGCATAGCCCGTTTCCCTTGATTCAGATTTATAAATTAAATTCTGCCTCGATTTATGTTATAACAGGTTATTGAAAATACGGGTTGTTACATTCTCCCCTCCTTAAAGGATTTCGTCCCCGAAATCTTCAAGTTAGGAAGAACGTATCCTACCATCCAACATCCATCTACTCAAAACATCATCCACGAGCAATCATTGTCCTTACAAGATTCTAAATGTTGTATGAACATATGCAAAGGTGTGTGTATATGTACTTATCTAATGCAAATATCATCATTGTAAATTATGTTAGTGAAATGAATCCATATGTATGCAATTCCTAACATAATGTATAACATATATATGTGTGCACATAACATACATCCATATGCAACATCCATGTGATAACACAAAAATTTTCATCCATGAATAAGCGTAAACACTCATGCATATGCAATATGAGGAGTGTGTGAGCCGATCTAGTGCCTAACGTGTATAATGCATCCACGAGTAACCACTTGCAAACACTTGCAACCACTTGCAACCATCAAGCATAACATGTTTCAAACACATGTTTCATCTAAAGGGTTTCTACCTAAGGTTCTCATGACAAGATTAACACGATAAACTAGATAATCAAGACAAACATGGATAGCAAAAGATATGCTACAAAGAGATCGGGAAGATAAGCAGGATATACTCCTTTCGGATTACAAGAAATCCCTTCCTAACCCAACCCATATTCTATAGAAGCTCAAAAGGTTTAGTCAACATAACGGACCCCTTTAAACCTTGACATGTATTACTAGCCAATAAGTCATACCTCCCGACAGAAATAGGACCGAGAATGGGACCGAGAGGATATACGTAAAAAGATAACATGCGAGTAAGTTCCATAGGAAAACAAGGATCAAGGATGTGCTCTTAAAAAGAGACATGATGCGCGTATCTAGCCTTCAGTCTTCTAAGTCACGTTTCCTTGAGCTTGACTCCACTATGTTTTGACCGTCTTTTACCTCATGATCTCTTGGCTTCTTAACTCTTATTTCCCAATATGAGTTGGAACCCATTTCATTGTCGCCTCTCGTCTTCCTTTTTCACTTACTCTTCTATCATTCTTGGCTTAAACATAACTATGACCTCATGGTTTCATGCAAGCTCCCCAAAATTCACCAGTGAATCCTGGATCTCGTTTACTTACTATAAAGTATTCCACGCAGCAGAACTTTTCTTGGAAATACCAATCCACGTTGCCAATTGCTCTTACTAACGTGATTTTCTATTATTCATGCTTGAACGAAATGAACCATCCGCCTGCGAATGATAGGCCGTACTTAGATTCAGTTGCTTGCCCATGACTTCCCGTAGACTATCCCAAAACTGGCTAGTGAAGATTGAGTCATGGTTACTAACTATACTTTAGGGAACCTCGTGCAACCACTTTATTTCTTGAAAGTAAACTATCGCTAGCTATGATGCAGTCCTTTCGCTCTTTGCCGGAGTGAAATGAGCACTCTTCGTGAGTCTACCTACTATGACCCACATGCTCGTATCCCCTTTCCTTGACCTAGGCAGTCCATCCATGAAATCCTTCGTGACGCTTTACTACTTCCATTGCGGGGACCTCCAATGGATGTAGTAGCCCACTGGGCTTTTTATGACTCGGCCTTAATCTGTTGGCACAACATGTACCTTGGGACAAACTCGGCCACCTCCTCAAGTGATGTGCATCTTCAAGAGCCTTCTTTCTCTCATTGCGTCTTAGCCATCCCTTGTCATCTATAGCGAGGTGACTTAACATCTCGCCTCGAATCAACTTGTCCATGATCTCGGCTAACTGCGGGTCTTCTTTCTGTGAAGTCCCTACTTGATCCAGAAGGGTAGGTCTAAACTCAAGGGATGCTAACTGATTAATTAAACTGAGAAAGCTTCTTACTTCACTTGTCCTCGTCGGAGCTTTCCGGTCTTGAACCGCGACCACTTTAGCGGGATCCGCCGCTAAGCCTTGCTTAGAAACTATATGCCCAAGGAATCTAACTTCCCTTCTCCAAAAGTGACACTTGGAGAACTTGGCCTTCAACTGATGCGCTCCAAGCGTATCCATCACCTCCACGAGATGCCTTGCGTGCTCTTCCTCATCCTTAGAGAAGATCAGAATATCATCTACGAAGACCACGACAAACTTGTTCAAGAACTCCCTAAACACCCTACTCATCCAGTCCATGAAATATGCGGGTGCATTAGTCAAGCCGAACGGCATGACAAGCCATTCGAAGAATCCATCTGGAGTTCTGAACGCAGTCTTGTCTATACTATCCTCAGCTACTCTGAGCTGATGGAATCCAGTAGCAAGATCAAGAGAAAACAAATGTTCCTACAAGCTGATCAAACAAATCATCGATCCTTGGCAATGGTTGTCTATTCTCTTTGTTTAACTCACGATAATCAACACAAAGTCGAAGAGAACCATCTGCCTTGGTAGTAAATACTACAGGCGCTCCCCATTCAGATATACTTCGTCTAATGAAGTTCTTCTCAAGCAACTCCTTGACTTGCTTTCTTAACTCTCATCTTGCGGGGCCATGTGCCTAACCGGCCACGAAACTATCTTGGCATTATCAACCAGATAAATGCGGAAATCAATTTCTCGCTTAGGGGTAACCCCCCTTCACTTCACCCAAGATATCAGGATATTCTCGGACCACCCTCACCGATTGCAAACTATCGATAGACGAGTTGAGGGATTCAAGATAACACAACATGACGGGACTCATAGGGTTACTAGAAATTTTTAGGGTATTACCGAGGCGAGTCATGAGCCTCTCAACCCTATGCTCAAAAATCAAGAATGGCTCCAAAACTGGACAACCAATCCATGCCCAAAATCAACCCATACCCCATGAAACCGAGAAAATAAGCATCACACGAGAACTCTACACTCAAGATAGAGATTTTCAAATCCACGTAGATACTAGACAAATGGGCGTAAACCCCAATTGGATTTGAAACACACACGGGATCATAAACTAGACTAGTACTTAGGTGCAAACTTTCAACAAGATCAGATGAGATAAAGCTATGCGATGCACCAGAATCAAACAAGGTACGAACTGGAAAATCAGAAATATATACAAGGCTCTTAACAGAAATACTACCTCGATCGGGAACTGGAGCGGCATTGAGAGCATGAACTTGCCCTCCCGAAGGTCCAGCACGCTGAGTCTGACCCTGGCCTTGCCCTTGCTTCTTCGGGCAATCCCTAGTGAAGTGTCCCATTTCTCCACAGTTAAAGCTAGTGCCCTTCCTTTTTCTGCAATCCTTGTTTAGATGAGTCGAGCTTCCACAAGTAAAGCACTTATTTTCCTCATCTTACAATCCTTAATAAGATGCCCAACTGAACCGCAATAATGGCACTTCCCCTTGTTGTTTTTGCCCTTGTTGTTGTTCCCCCTGTTGCCTTGACTCTTGTTCTTGTTCTTGTTCTGATTGCCTTGACTGCTCTGACCACTTGGATTACCCTGATTTCCTTTCCACTGGGAATCAGTCTTCTTGGCTTGAGTATCATTCATCTTGATCTCTTTCTTGACATCTCCCTGAAGTAACGCCATATCAACCAAGCTCTCAAATGTGGCCCCATGGGGAATATGTGACATAGCCAATCCCTGCAACGGCTCATTCAATCCTCTAGCAAAACGAAGAGCCTTCTTCTGAGGAGTACTCACCATATCTAAGCCAAAATGAGCTAACTGATTGAACTTGTTCACATATTCTTTGACAGACATATCTCCTTGTTTCAAAGTTATGAACCTCTCCATTTGCAGATTCTCCTCAGCAGAAGATAGAAACTTAAGCACGAACCTTGCCCTGAAATCGGCCCAAGTCTCAACAGGCCTAGTACCATTGGTGACTTCCCACCAATAAGCGGCTTCATCCTTCATAAGCCAAACCGCCAACAAGATCTTCCTCTGATCGTCTAACCCAAAGATAGCAAATAAATCCTCGGTCTCTTTCAACCAATTTCTGGCCTCTACAAAAGTCTCAGTGCCTTGAAAGTTCTTACCACCCATTGCTTTGAAATCTTTGCAAGTCTTTGCGAAGTCAGCTTGAAGATGCTGAGGGGGAGGAGGAAGAGGAACCTCAGCGACAGGAGGAGGAGGAACATTAACTACCGGAGGAGGAGGAGGAACATCTGCGGGGCCGGCTTCGGCCGCCCTAGCCTCCAAAAGTCTCCTATACCAAACAGGTACGTGTACTCCCTCCGGAATAGCAAAGTTATCGGCCATACTGAAAACGAAGAAAAAGATAGATTCGGAATGGAGAAAAACGAAGGAATTTTTGCTAATGGCTTTTTGGGGAATAGCCTTTAAAATAAACTAGACTTTTCTTTGGAAAATACTTTATACTTGGTTTTGAAAATAGTTTTCCAAAAGTTTTAAAAACCTTTTTGTCCCTTCTCGTAAACCATATGCTCTGATACCAAATGTAACACCCCACCTCCGCCAAGGTGGCTCTTGCAAGCACTCTGACTTTGGAGGGGCGTTTGTACCGGGTAAACATGCATAATGATATATCAAGGCAGAACAAGAACATATGTATATATGTAAACAAAGTAAATAAGATAAGTAAAACAGCGGTAGATTTCAAACTATTTCAAAACAAGTCTGGTACAACATAATGTCAATTTTCCAAATACACAAGTCTAGATAAAAACAACATTACTGAAAAACTGAAATACATAAGTACTATCCCCAAAATAAGTGATAACCATAGCTAGCTTCATGTCAAGACCGTACATGAGCTAAAATCCCACAAGCAAGCGATCAGAAATCCAAGCTAAGCTCCAATATTCCCACCCTGAGAACCTGGGGGGTGGGGGGGGGGGGGGAACGGAAGAAAAGAGGCGAAAGAAAAACAGGTCAGTCAAAAAGACTGAGTAAGCCCTACTATAATCAATGTAAACTGATAAAGTGAACTGGCATGAGAAGCAGGGATGAACATAAGGATAACAACATACTGGCATGATGATTAACTAACTAGGTAGATAAAGGTGTCATCGCATAATCAGGTTTAAGGTTTTTGCACCACAGGTGTACTAGCAAGCTAACATGACTTGAATAAACAAGTATTGATCCCTTGGCCCAAGCTTTGGCCCAATAACATGAAGTGACCCTAATACGAGGTCCAATAACATGAAGTGACCCTAATACGAGGTCCAATAACATGAGGTGACCCTAATACGAGATCCAATAACATGAAGTGACCCTAATACGAGGTCCAATAACATCAAGTGACCCTAATACGAGGTCCAATAACATGAAGTGACCCTAATACGAGGTCCAACCAAACGGTCTAGTCGATCGGCTCCCTATAAGCCTAACTCCTCACGTGTTGGTGTCAATACGGCCCAAACATAATTGTATTCAGACTATGCCGGGTCTCCCGTCGGGTGTATCAAGCCCTAGGGTGTCAACCCCTGGACACCATAAATATAAGTGCACAGTCTAGATCTACTGGTACCCATGCTTGACTTCTCCAAATACGGACTACGTGCACGACCATAGTCCGTCCGGAACTACATCGGCGTACCACTCTGCCGTCGTTTTTGGTCACTTACCTCAAGTCCAGTAATCGTGCCCCCACCCTAGCCTAATCCCTAGGGTCTTAATGATACAAACTTGGGATTACTGCTGGAGTGGACCCCCATTGCTAGGATTTTCTAGTGGGTTAAGTACGGTTTAACCCTCTTGCTAATCATGGATTAACTTGGTTAAGTGTAACGATGAGTTCACGACTTAACCCTGATTAATCTACCAAGCCCAAATTGGTTAAGTATTAAGTGGACCATGACTTAACCCTAATCATGAGGCATTAATTAATTAATGTGCCTTAACCTCTCACATTAGACTTTGTTGCGGTTACTAGTTAAGCCGGGCGGGTCCGGGTAGCTTTACACCACAACTTGGTCTAACCTCGGGTTCAAGGTACAACATGACCAACTTCTCACATTAGATCCTATTGTTTGTAGCAACTAGTTAAGCCGGTCGGTTCCGGGTAGCTTTACGCTACAAACTCAACCCAACCTCGAGTTGGTCACACTTATATTTTCTAAGTGTCATGTCCATCATGTTTCCAAAACATATTACAAGTTTTCAAGAATTTGGGTAGACCTAACTTAATAGGTAAATTCCCAATGGGTAGACCTAACTTAATAGGTAAATTCCCAATCTTATGTTTTTATGTCTTTTAAGTTTACCCAACCCCAAACGCAATCCCATCGCTTACATATCGCAATAGCGCATAAAGGATAGAAAGAGGGAACTTGGCATAATCATGACATAAAGGTGTTGAAGCCACAAGTTTAACATGGTGGCATATGAAATGTACATATGTTCATATACTTGCATATTACATTTTTAGGCCTCAAAAGCATGCATAAAGCCAAACTTAGCATATTGGTGATACATGGTGATAAATGACATGTAGAAATGGCCATAAGTTCGCATTTAGCCTCACATGCAAGTTATCATAAGAGATATGATAACTTACATGTTGCCAAAATGCAACCTTTAGCATAAAGCTTGAAGCTTTATGTTCATCTACTCAAGGTAAGCTTGCATAACATGATAACATGAGTAAAACGATCACCCCAAACTTGCATAACATACATGGCAAACTTGCATATCATAACATAGCAAACTTGCATAACATAACATGGCAAACTTGCATATAAACTTGCATATCATAACATGATAAACTTGCATATCATAACATGGCAAACTTGCATAACATAACATGATTAACTTTGGTAAACTTGCATATCATAACATGGCAAACTTGCATAACATAACATGATTAACTTGCATATCATAACATGGCAAACTTGCATATCATAATGATCAACCAAACTTGCATCATTCATTTAACTTTAGAGTTTAAATATGAAAGTAGAAAAGGGCTTACAATGCTTATGAAGACACAAAAATATGACAAAGCCCTTATGCAATCAAATAGACCCAAAATGCAAGCTCTAATAAAAAAACCCTTGAGCCAAAATGATCAAAACCCTTACTTTATGATGTAAATATGGAAACTTGACTTGAATGCAAGCTAATGACACTCATACAAGCTTGAAAACACTTGTATGCATGGAAAATCTCTCATAGAAATAACTTAGAAATTTTATGAAGAGAGTGGAGGCCATGAGAGGAATGATTTTGCCATAGTTTAGTTACTTGAATGAATAATGATGATTTAGGGTTAGGTTAGGGGCTTATTTATAGAGACTAGGACTAGTTCTGGCCTTAGGATTAAACCCTAATTCCAATCTCAGCCCTCAAAACCGAATCTGGCCCCCAAACTCAACACAACTCCAAAATGGTGCACCAGGCAAAACTGCCCGGCTGAACCAAGTCGACACCCAAGTCGACAGGGCTGTCGACTTGGGCCTACCCATGTCGACTGCCCAGTCGACAGGGCTGTCGACATGGATGGTCTGGCGGGAAATTTCCCGCCTGCGCCCAACTGCCCTAATTTCCAAATTCAAACTTGAATTTGAAATCTATTTTTACTTTGAAATTTTCTGAAAACTTCGTTGGGCCTTAATCGGGTCATACGGACTCCGATTTTCGAAAACTCGGACTCTATTTCGCGTATTTTTCCGAGACGAACGCAATGGCATAGCCCGTTTCCCTTGATTCAGATTTATAAATTAAATTTTGCCTCGATTTATGTTATAACAGGTTATTGAAAATACGGGTTGTTACAACGCGTTTGACCAGTTTTAGTTGATTTTAATCGACTGGAAAATGGCCATTTTTCCGACGATCTCAGAATTCGATGAAACTAGATTTGTTAGGACCGTATCGTCAACATGAAGCTAGGAAATATTTTTCTGGAATTTTTAGAGTTCGTATGTGACCCCGGTAAATTGAAATGCGCATTCAAATTCAATATATAGAGTTATATGTTGATTTTAGCGGAAACTGGTCGAAACAGTCGAATCAGCTTACGGTACATATCCCATTGTGTTCGGAATAGGGGTAATTAGCTATGGACGACAGGCGGTGGGCCTCGTTTCGAGGTCGAAAATAAAAGTACCTTTTTGAAATTAAAATAAATAAATTAATTAAAAATAATCCCCCCCTTCCATCTCCTTTATTCATTCTGCCCCCCCTCTCGTTTTTCATTAGTTCAGAAGAGAAATAAAAAAGGAAACGCTCGAACCCGATCTCGCTCCACGCCCCCCCTAGCGTCGAAGTCGGAGCTCTGCCCACCGCCGACCGGCCGCGTCACTCCCCTCCCCTCTGACGCCATCGATGGCCCTCCCTCTCCCTCAAAACCCTATAACTTGTCGCAAACCCCCAAATCGCTGGAGTAGGCCACCATCGCCAGCCCTAGGCCCCTCCGCCTGCAACGTCACCGACACTCCAGCCTCCGACCGTCGTTCTGGCGAAACCCCCCCCCCCTCAACACAGTACGTCCCCTTTTGCTTATTTATTTACTTATGCTTTTTCTTTTTATTTATATATATTAAAACATTGTTTTTTTTATTTTTATATAATAGAAAAGAGGTGATTTTTCTCATAGGAGGTAGCTAACGAAAGACTGAATTTTTCTATACGAAAGATTTGATTTTTAGTATATGAAAAATTCGATTTTTATCTATATGAAAATGTAATCTTTATATGAGTAGTAGCGTTATAAAAAGTTAAGATTTTTATCTATAAAAAGTTATAATTTTTGCCTATCGAAAGATATGATTTTGTTTATATAGAATGATAGGATTTTTTAAAGTGTGTTCATGAGAAAATATTTGATTTTTAATTTGAAAAAGCTTTGATTTTTAAATGTGAAAAGATTATATTTTTAATTCATGAAAGATTAGATTTTTAACGAAGGAAATGTAAGATTTTTCATTAGGTAAAGATACGATTTTTCATAGGGAAAAGAAATGATTTTTGATCAAATTAAAAAGGGGATTTTCATTTATGTGGCAAAGTAAAAAATATGATTTTTACCCTACGAACATCAATATAAAAATAAGTTCTTTATTATGAAGTTAGCAATATAAAAATACGATATTTATAACGAAGTAGCGAAAATAAAAATATGATTTTTACATAATAGAGAATATAAAAATGTGATTTTTATATATGTAGTGAATACGGGCAACGAAAGTGACAAAGGGAGAGAACGACGAAGATTTCTACATAGGAAGAGTCGAGATGATTGGATTAGCTATCGGTGAGAACTTCTCACTCTAAATTTCTTTTTCTAGTTATATATATATACATATACTAGGATGCAGACGGTGCTTAGCAGCACCCGACACCCGTCGTCCACAGACCATGGACGGCTTGTTTGTTTGATTGATGTGTTGTGAAAATTGATTGTGTTGTGAAATGATTGAATAATAAAATATTCTTGTGTTGAAAGGAAATAAAATATTTATATAGTTAAAAATATTTTATTGTTAAAAATATAATTTTTAACGTGAATGTGAATAAATAAATATTTATAAACAAATCGGCCGATTTGTTTATATACACTGATTTGACTGATATTGATTGGGATGATAAATTTTACACATCGCCCGACCGCACAAATAAAAATATGTGTTTGTTGATTTGAAACCCCACACGGGTATTGGGATGATATTTGGCATACACTAATCCCAATTATTTAATTGCATGTCGATCGATTGGTCGACAGGCTGTGTAAGCGTTGATTATTTATATTTGATGCTTATGCAGTTGTGTGGTGCACCTTGGATGATGGTTGATTGTTTATCATTGCTATTATATACATGTGGTGTATGGAACCCATATAATTGACGTTATATGGTAATTGATTGGGCCTCATTCCCATCGGGAAAATAATGAATGTTATAAAAGGAAATTCATGTGTTGAATATAAAAATAGTCATGTGTTGACGATGTTCATGTGTTGAAAATATTCGTGTGTTGAATTAAATATTTTAAATAATAAAATTTACATCTTCATCATCTTTAGATTAGACACTACTTCACGGTGGAGTCTAATTAAAAATCAAACAATAGATACCATAATTTTTTAAAATATTTTACATAACAAAAATAGTCGTGTGTTGACAGTACTCATGTGTTGAGATTAGTCGTGTGTTAAAGAAATATAGATTCATGTGTTGAATAGAATAAATATTCATTTGTTGAATAGAATAACGAATTTATTGAAATATATAAAGCCGTGTTGATTAGAGTTACGCTATTTCGACGTGAACGATATTTATATCGATTAAATTCGTTTTTATAATGAATATAGAAAAAGAAGTGATTTCAAAATATAACGTTTTGAAAATATTACCATATATATAGTTATGATATGAAATATTCAATTTTGATTAGAAATTGAATATAGAGTTGAAATGGTTTTGAAAATGAATTTAAAACGATTTATAAAATACGTTTTAAAAGGAAATCGACTTAATATATATAATATATATATATATATTATATATATAATGGCCTGAATAGAACGCGCCGCGCCGCGGCAGTTTGTGAATTTCGACCATTGACTTCGAATTGACGTTGCGGGAGATCAGACAGTCGAATTCTCCTAAAATCGGAACCGTTGGGTTCGTATCGAAAAGATCTTTCCAATGAATATTAGAAATTTGAAATCTAACGGTTGGATTTTGAATTATGTCCAAATCAATTTCAGAAAAGGTCGCGGTAAGTGCAGTTCGATGGTCGTTGTTGGAAATTGACTGTACGGGCCTTGATAAAATTATTAAAAATACTAATAATTTGTGTAAAATCATAATATATGAATTGGAAAGAACTGGGATGAAAAACTCCACATTTGAAAAGATAAAAATAGATTTTTATCAAAATGAACTAGTTTTGAACCAGAATTAAAATCAATTTATTTTTGAAATAAATAAATTGAATTTGAAAGTGATTTTAAAAATAATCAATATTCCCTATACGTGAATTGGACTGGAGTTGAATCGAAATTATCTTCAGAATATTTCGATGTTGGATTTCGTGACTGTACAGATATTGTTATGGGAATTTGAAAGATATATTTTATATCGTTATTTCCAATACGATATTTGTTGGTTTCAAGATTTGATACTGAATATAAGCCGGTATATTTTCTATTCAGAGCCTTGTATTTAATATCAAATGTGATTTGGGTTTGTCGTGAATGGTGTCTTCATTAACACTGTTCTTAAGCCCAATATAGAAAAAGATTAAATCTTTCTATTTAAATTTAATGAAGTGTATCAAGTAAATAATATTTAATTGGAATTGAATTTGAATTGGTTTTTGGGTTTATCGTGAGCGGTGTTTTGAATAACACCTGTTCTTTAACCCGATTAACAATAGAGTGTGATTTTGGGTTTGTCGTGAATCGTGTTTTAGATGACATTGGTTCTTTAACCCAGTTAAAGGCAGGATGTTGATTTTTGAAAAGATTAAAACTAAGTAGAGTTTTAATGAATCTTTAATTAGATTGAAATGTGAATTGATAAGTTAAATTATCAAATTTGAAAGGTGATCGAGAATGGAGTACCACCAGTTTTGCTCCAAAGCGATAGTTAAATCTTTAATTAGATTTAAACGTGAAATGGTAATTAATTTTACCGATAGCACCGTGGTGTTAGATATGGAGTACTACCAGTTTTGCTCCATGGGATGAATAGGTTGGGATTGGGAAATAAAATAAATAATGACTTCGGTGTGGTTCGCTAATCCCGACTAGTTAGAAATGATATCCAAAGGAAGATTAAAGAATAAATTTAGAAGAATTTATCTTGGATAAAATTAATGGGAACCTTTCCCTAAGAATGTGATTTTGTGAATAAAAGAATATTCTGAATTGGAATGAGGCGTTTGTGTGTTTGTGAAGCATTTGTTTATTATATACGTGGGTTATTCAGAAAGGCCGGGTTTATACCCATTCTGAATAACCGATTCGACGAGATGTCGAAGATGAAGATGGTGGTTGAAGACCGGAAGTCTTCACATCGTTTGGGTGATTACTGATGATCTTGATTGGGCTGTACACCCAAGATGACGGAAACAGTTGGTGATCGTCCAGACGTACTTGGAGATGGATGGACATGCGAGGAAAGTGCCTCGGGTTTCGTTCAGACCCAGAACGAACTTGTAAATGGATTGTGTGTCTGACATTGGATTTTATTCTGTGTTGATTGATCTCTATTAAATATACATCTGTTTGGCGGCAGAGAATTTATTCTCTTGCCTAACGCCCTTCTCTGAGACGTACGAGCTCAGAGGTTGTATATCGATAGACATCAGTCGCATGGAGTGAACTGCCAGTGTAGCGCGCGCAAGTGGCAATTGATCAAGGCTTCTGTTGCAAAGCAAAGTCTTGTGGTTGATGATCAAAGCACGGCCTGTGTGGCGCAGCTTTGTGTATAACGTGGATTCGCGAGCCTCACACCCCGGTATGAACCAGAAACGGGAGAAGGACTCAGAGGGGGACATGCGTCTCTTTCTAGTTAGAGGTGGTGTCGGTGCTTAAACTGGCCGACATTTATATTCTTTTCACCTATGTGGTTGTTGCTGTTGCGAGGCGCCTCAGATATGGAGTCAGTGGGCTCATTTATGCCCTATAGGGCGGGGAGACGTATTATTCAGGGTTTTATTTAATCCACATCGAGTGGACCGCCCCTGAAGATCCTAGGGTCGATGCGTTCTGATCCTGAGACTCGGACTAGACAGTCTCGAATCGGTGAGGACTATCTTTTGCCTCGGTTCATAGATGGAAATCCAATTTCCAAATACGACATTGTGCGGTTTTGATTGTAAACCTATATTTGGCGACATAGTGGCATAGGATGCTCATGTCGCCTATGATTGATATTTATGATTGAATTTGCCTTTGAAACATATATGCACTAGTAATAATATCAAGTGATTTTGCTTTACACGTATTAAGCATATTTTGGCCAATATAAGGTAAAACCCAATCCTCCGGCTTGCGTTGCATTGTGTGATGGGACCTGGGTCTTACAATAGCTTCATTTTTCCAAAAAGCATTGCGTTGTGTTGTTATATGCACAAGTATTCTTGGGAGGAAACCCGTTCCGTGTTATACGGCGTGGTCCCTTGAATTACTATCTTTAAAGTAAAGTTTTAAATAACTGTTTTAGTTCTCACACCAGTCACATGACTGACCTGGAGTTTATTGTTTTAACCTAAACTCTGGGTGCCCCTATTTTCGATATGGGCAGCTAGTAGTTTTGGTTTTGCAGATTTATATTCATAGGATCCTGATTTACAGCTGGAACGATGCTCGGAAAGCTCTGTATCCGTGTATCACTTTCAGTTGTGTTTTGTATATTTTTCCGCTGCTATGTAATTTATTGTAATCTCTTATGTTTATCGAATGTAATTTATTCATTTATACTCTGTATATTCTTGTATCTGATGGAATTGTTGTAATAACAATGAAATGTTCTTCCGTCTGCGTTCTGATTTGTCTTGTCCTCAACACCATCCGTGCTTTCCTTCACGGGGAAGTTCGGGTCGTCTCAATTTCAGGCTCGAAGATCAATGTTGAATAAGAGTTAGTTGAATATAGTATTTGGGTTGTCGTAACGATGTTTTACACAACATCCGTTTTAACCCAAATAAGTGTAAGCTTGGAAATATAATAAAGAATATTTCCTAAGTATAGAAATAAACGAGATCGGAAAAAAGATAAGTAATTGGAATATTTTCCAATTATGAATAGCATATATTTTCTAAAGTTTAGAAGATAAAGGAAGGCGATATTCGGAAATGTTTTCCAAATAACATAAAAGGCCAATATGGTTATTGAAAATATTTGGTTAACAAATATTGGTAAAGAAATAGAGAAGTGATTTAACTAATGGAATATTAATTAAGGGCTCAGTGACATGTTCAAAAGGAAAATTTGATTTTTGAAAAGAGTAAACTGTTTGAAAACTCCCAGGGAAAGATTGTTTGAATGAAAAAAAAAACAAATTTAACAGAAATTTGTGAAAGCAAAATTGAATTAAAGTAAAGCCAGTAAATAGGTAACTGAGATTGAATTAGAATGATATCAAGACAAATTGGATAGTGAGATTCAAATTTGAAGTGTAATGTGATAATCAAGTTAAGAGTTGGGAATCGAGAAGAAACTCGAGTTGAAATGATATCTGGCTCGGATATAACCGAATGGTTGTGTCGTGGATAAAAGCAGATTGGAATTTGATTGGGATGACCCTTGTATCCGCTGAATTGATAGCAGGTGAAAGTGATAGAATTGATATGCCCAACAAAAAAGGTATAAGTTTATATTCGATATAAGCATGAGATTTATGAGCCGAATTAGTAAGCCGCTTGGCTGTTTGATTTTCTTTTGGGATGGAGATGGCCTAGAGAGGCGAGTGATGGTTTGACGTATTGACCAGTACAAAGGAGGTGCTGGTGAATTTTTTTCGAAAAGTTAAGGTGTTAGAAAATTTTCAGGATTTTGAAAATTTTCGATAATAAGAATTAATAATTTAATTGAAATTAAATTGATTTAGTGAAACTGAAGATAAGAAGTGAACAAATATGTTCTAACCAGTTAGTAGGGTCATTCTCTACCTTTTAGCAATTTCGAGGACGAAATTATTTTAAGTGGGAAAGATTGTAATGACCCGCATTGGCAGAGGTATTATAATTAATTAATTTAATTATATAAATAGTGATATAGTGAATTAAATGGTCATGGAATTAAATAATGATGAATATTTAATTAAAATAATAAATTAAATAATATATTTAATTCTGAAATAATCAGAATTGGCTGAAATGGCAATATGGTGTGAACTGGATCATCTGTGATATTTAATTCAGTTTAGAATTGAATTAGAATAACGAATATATTATTTGAACGACAGTTTGAACGTATAATTATATTATAATTAAAATCGAGCTTGAAATGGCGCTGCAATTCGTAAATTGGCGATTCGGACTTCAACTGAATGTACAGGATTCGTTTTAAGCCGGATTTCTGTGAAACTAGAAATGTGTGGAGCTGGTGGAGTATATCTTCCTAGTGGAAGAGAAAAATCGGGATTTCGTCGTGTAGATTTTGATTCACCTCCAAATCAAATTTCAGAAAAGTCGCTGTGGAATTCCTTTATAATTTATAAAGGAATTATTTATATTTTAAAAGGGAATTTCGATATAAATCGAATATCGGGTTGGCCCAGATTAAAATATCGAGTTAGAAATCAATATAGGATTTTTCTGAAGCTGTATGGTATTCCACTGTGAATATAGACGTTAATATTTATTTATAAATATTTAATGTAATTATATTTAAATATATTTATATATTTAAATGGGTCGTCCAGAGCTTTAAAAATAACCACTTTTGCAAACGAAGTCAGAATTTGAAGAAACTAATTTTGTTGGATCCGCAATGTCAAATAGTTGCAAGATGTCAGTTTCCGTGATTTTTAGAGTCACTATGTGGCCGTACAGATTTTAGAGTAGAAAACAGTCAGTATTTTAACAGTTAAAAATACACTGTGTGAGCATACGAAGTCGGAATTTGACGAAACCAGTTTCGTTAGGACCGTAATGTCGAACTGTAACTGCACGTCCAGTTTCGTGATTTTTAGCAATCATATGTGATAGTACAGATTTTTAAAAGGCGAATACTGGCAGAATTTATAATATAAATGAATAAAAAAATCAAAAATAAAATATTTAGATATTTCGATTTGCCTATAAATACATCCTTAACATCTCTTCTTAACCTAATTTTATTTCACGGTCAAACTACTTCCAAGCCGCCACTTCTTATTCTTTTCTCCAGTAAAAGCTCGAGACTTCAAAAATGGAAATCAAACCCATTCCTCAATGAAATCGAGCGTACTTGGATTTGCTGAACTTAGTAACTTGAGGGCTGCACAGTAGTGTGCAAAGTATGGGGTGCGATCTGAGTTTCTTTGGAGCTCCCTCTTCGAGTAGCGAGCTACGGCGAGGGGCGAAATATCGGTGGGAAGGTCCGAGTTGGAATCGAGGTCGTGGGTGAGTTCGTGGGTGGGAGCCTCACCGGTTAGTAGCGTTGAAGTGGTCTCCGATAGCTTAGGGGGAAAAACGATGGTGGTGGAAGCATATTAGGGCAGCAGGTTGGTTCAGAAAGGAGGGGGTCGAACGTGGTGGAACGGTGATCATCCGGTGCGGATTTGGATGAGGAGAGGGATGGTGGTATCTGGTTGCGGAGGTTGGTGGCCAAAGGGAGAGGAAATGGCGGTCAACGGTCAGTCGAAAGGGGGAAACGGATTTCTGGAGTCACGAGAGTTTAATCGGTGAAGAGGAATTAAAGCAGGCGAGAAGAAATAAGGGTCAGGTTTATAAAAGGTAGGTTTGGGCCTGTTTAAATTGTTCAAGCCCAATTAGAATTTAAATCCTTTTTTTTTAATTTAAAATTATATGTATTAACTTGTAAATGAAATATCTCGGCCATACTGTATCAGAAATACGAACAGTCAGATCCATTGGGATCGTATGGACGGACACTACGACATGGAAACGACTGGAAGTCCATCGGAGCTCGTTACAATTTATTGCAAAATAAATTGTCGGTCTGAATCAACCGATGGTTATCGTTATTAACGATGATCATCCAATGTGAGTAAATCTCACTAACTCTTAACAGTTTATAATTTCATGTTGTATCTTTAGAACTGTTAAATGTTGGCTGATTGACTGTGTGTTGACTGTTTGATTGAACTGCTAGTCAGTTAGTGAATTTCTATATTGATTCTGTTTAACAGAATATATCATATGGAACTGAAAGTGATGTTGATTTTATATTGTATAACATCTGTGGATGCAGGGAAACAGGTTGGAGGAATCCAATTGGATTCTTCAACATTAATTTTACTGTAATTCATATATTGTAATATATGATGTGATATATATTCTGTTGTTGATTATATGTGTTGGATGATATTGGTTGTCGTGATTTGATATGTTGAATACCATAACATACCGAAATGTTGATAAGGGAATATTTTCAAAGTGATATTTGAAATAAAATATTTATAAATGGAATATTTATAAATAATAAATATTTATAAATTGGAATATTTATAAATAGGAGATATTTAGAAAAAGGGAAAACGTTATAAAAAGGAAACTGTTATAAGAAGGAAATCATTTTAAAGTGGAGAACCGTTACTAAAAGTAAATCTTTAAAATGAATAAATGTTGTTAAAAAGGAAATCTTTATAAACCGAATAAAGTAGTTAAATCGAATATGGTATTCGAAAGTAGTTAAATCGAATATGGTATTCGAAAGGAGTTAAATCGAATATGGTATTCGAAAGTAGTAAATCGAATTAGTTATTCGAAAGGGGTTAGTCGAGTCGAGTCAGTTGAATAGAGTAATCGAATATTTGTTATTCGAATAAGAGTTAACCAGTTAGAGTTAAACCAGTTGGAGTTAATCGATTAGAGTTAAAGCAAATAGAGTTAATCGAATATAGTTTATTCGAATAAAGTAAAAGGAGTTAATCGAATATAGTTTATTCGAATAGAATAAAGGAGTTAATCAAATATATAGTTTATTCAAATAGAATAAAGGAGTTAATCGAATATAGTTTATTCGAATATAGTAAAAGGAGTTAATCGAATATATAGTTTATTCAAATAGAATTAAAAGAGTTATCGAATATAGTTTATTCGATAGGAGTTAAGTGAATAGAGTTAGAGTTAAATCAAAAGAGTTAAATGAATAGAATAAATTGAATAGGGTTATCGAATATACCTTATCGAAGGAAAGAATTATCGAATAGAAAAGATTTGAAAGTGAGTTATGTAAGGAAGTTTGTTAAAGAATTAGAAGGGTGAACTTTTTCTATTTCAAGGTTAGAAATGTTGTTCAGTTAAGGTCTGAGAGGTAATATTGCCCCAACTTGATTGACTTCATTTTTAACTAAGGAATGGTTAAGGTTCGATAGTAAAGGATGGTTAAGTGAATTTAGTAATTAAAGGAAATGGTTTGAGTTGGCATCGCGATGGTTTGTTTAAACATCTGTCTAAGTCCAATGAAGAAGCTTTGGAAATGTTTTCCAAATAAGAAACCAGAAATGTTTTCTAATAAAGAAAACAAGAAATGGAAATGTTTTCCATTGTTAATAACGTATATTTTCCGAATTTAGAAAATAAGAAATATTGAATATAGGGAAACAGGAGATAAGTAAATTAATGAAATAAAGAGATAAATGTTGAATGATGTTTGATCGATATAAATTTCCATTTGGAAATAATATCGTTGTTTGCACACCTGTTTTTCTTCGATAGTTAAATCATAGACTATCGAAGTTTTAACCATTTTAACGTTGTTAATATGGAGAGACCGGTTGGATTATTATCCAAAGAACCACTCTGTATTGGCATAAGCGTTGCGAATCATATATACCAAAGGAAATTGAAGATGGAGTTATGCAAGGGCTATCCTATTTACAGAATAGTGCTTTCGGTTCATCCTGTTCCTGGATGACTTGTATGGACGGATGTCTGACAGAGTATTTCCAGACGATCACGTATATTGATTTCTCCAGCTGTACCAAGAGTGGAAGCGGAGAAGGAAACTTCTTTTAGCTAACACATAATGTATGGTTGAGGACGTCAATCGGTGATTTGATGGATTTGATGATGTGGCATTCAAAGTGAATCTGGTGTGATGATAAAATGTAGCTTCTAGCCTCACATCCGGTAAATGACAGAAATCAGGCAGGCAGCATGGCTAAGTCGGTCGCACCGAAGTAGGGTGTATAATCACCTCATCTAGAGTTTCATTTACTTCTAAAAATCTATTGTTGATGTTGTCCCCTTCGGGAAACGGTTGTTGATCCCAACCGTTGGTGATATACATTCGATGCACTCAAGCGAAATGAGTAGTCGGTCATGTGTGGCTGGGTTGCAAGATGTTCTTGTTGAACCCAATGTATTCCTTTCTAGAGGTACACTAGCGAAAGGTGGTTCCATACCTTGTCATAGTTGGAAATCCATTACCCAATAAGTGCTTGCGGTTTTGATTGTATACTATATATGTAGAACGTGAGATGAAAGCGTTTCTGCTAGATGATTATTATATTGTGGGTGATAGACATCATTATAATATCAAAAGGTTTTTGATATAAAGATAATTTGGATTCTCATAAGGGAAAAACCTGTTCCGTTATACGGCGTGGTCTTATGAGATATCATTTACCTGCTGAACTGTTTTAAACTGTTTTACTCACACCAGTCCCATGACTGACCCGGAGTTTATTTGTTTGTTTCCCTAAACTCTTGGGTGCCTAAATTTGTACGGGAAGTCAAGTAGTCGGGATTTACAGATATACTGGAAGAGCTTGGAGCAGGAGGCTTCAGGATCATATAGCTATAGTTATTTCCGCTGTGTTGTAAGTGCTGTACTTTAATCATGATGTATATTCAAGTACAGATGTATATTTCAAGTTATGTTATATATATTATATGTTATTCGTTCTGCTGTGAGGTTCGTGTTACTCTGATGTTGTGTTCTTCTTCTTCTTCTATTCTAAGTTTTTATCTTATCTATCCTCACCCTCTAATTTCTTTCATTAATGACCGGTACTTTTCGATGTTTGGTTAGTCATCATTGAGTTTATGGCGATAACCAAAGTCGACAAAATCCCAGGTCATCATAACTACTCTTTAACTACCACTCCTCAACGTTATTTAAGGCATCACAACTCAAGGAGAAGATCACCTTTTTGATTCTTACTGCTTTTTATAATCTCTATATTCTATCAGCACTCAAGCGATACAGTTCACTCACAACCATCTACTACTCTTCCATATATATCTGCACTTCAAAGTAATTATTACTCAAGTAATATCTTGGAAGATCATGTACTAATTAGTTAATATTAGTGTTATACAAGAAAAAGTATTTGACAAGAAAACTCTGCTGTAATTAAGCCTATTCCTTCAGGAAAAGCGAGGGGTTTGTGATAGTAGAATACCGAAGGGGAGCTTGGGGACTGAACATAGGATGGGAGGTCCGAACCAGTATAAAAACTCTGGTGTGCATTTTCCTTACTAGCATTTACTTTACTATATTACTCTAGCATACACATTCATACTTGCCCACACATGGTCAACTCATATAGACTTACAGTACCAACCTATAAGATCGACTTAAAATGACTTTAAATTTTGTGAGCCTTTTTTAAGTCTTCTTTGTTTTCCCTCTAAATTTCAAATCGACCTAAATCCTTATAAGCCATATACTTTCATTTTAAGTTGCTCTATTCAAGAAGTGATAAAAGATTTCCTTCCATCCCCAAATGTGCATTTTGGGTTGAAAGATGTTTGTATAAGAGAAAGTTCGAATAACTCGAGTTTAATGATCGATCATCCTAGTTGCTTCCCATTCCAAGTCTTTTGTTAAATTCCAACAGTTGTGTTCTTTGGTAAGTCCGAGATAACATTGAGTTCTTTGATAAATCTAAGCAAAGTTTTCTAGCTTACCAGGGTATAGCTCTCTATCTTTTGAGTCCAAATCTGATCTGTATTTATTCAGCATGCAACCTTCAAAAATCTTTGGCTAAGATGAGAAAATATACTCAAGGAAAAACGGACTGTATCTGCTCAGGACGATGTCGTAAAGCAAGGCTGAATCCATTTAAGGCAAAGTGGTTAGGCTAAGACGATCGAATTTGCTCAAGGTAAAGCCCGAGCTAAGGTGATTGAATCGTCTCAAGGCCAAGTTATCCAGGTCAAATTGAATAAGACTCGTTCTCGCTTTTGGAAAACCGAACAAGATCCATTTTGCTTAAGGAAAACTGATTGAGAATTAATTTTGCTCAACGCGAAGCTAACTAGCTGAGTCGACCAAGACTCAATTTTGCTTAAGGTGAACAAATGTAGGACCAATCTTTCTCAAGGTAAGCCGATCAAGAATCAATCCTACACAAGGTAAGTCTTTCAAGATTAAATCCCTAGCCTTGCACAAAGTAAAGCTTTCTAGTCTAGCTGGCGAAGACTTAATCCTGCTTAAGATTCCCAACCAAACCGACCAGGAATAAGTTTCTCTTAAGGCGAGGCCTTAACTAGACTGATCACAACTTTACAATATTCATCCTTCGATGCTAAGACATCTAATCTTGAGGTGCTTTAATCCATCCATGTGCACTATGTCCAATCCAAGTCATAACCTCACTACGTTGTACCATCTCCAATCTAAGTAACAACCTATCGAGACTGTTAAGTATGAGTCATGATTCAACTTAATGACATGTTCAAGTCGTTTTAATTTTTTTTTTAACTGAGCCATCTCTACAATGTGTTAGGTTTTATTCTAAGTGAGCCCACATCCGTTTAAGTAGTATGAGTTTGTTCTTAGTTCAAATGAACTAATTTGTAATTTCTCCAGGTTGATGCAAGGTCAATATTCAAACCCTTTCTCCACATGGCCTTCCCGAGCCGATCATCGCCTATCTACAGGCCCTATCTAGGTTCATTCCATTCACTCTCTGATGAAAGGGATTTCGCAGTCGCATTTAGGTGAAATGTTCTACCCTTTGCTCCATCACACCTTTCGAGAAAAAAATGTGATTCTTATTGGTTCCCAATCACTTATCGGATGGTAACTCGGTGATAGTGGGATGATATAATCACTCCCCGGTGAAGCGGCTTACCCCTATATTTGTATGGTCCCCAATCACTCCGAGGAGACAGATCACGAACCTTGCCAAGCATGAACCACTTATCCAGCGGGACTTGACGACGGTAAACTGATCTCGAGCTATCAGTAGGGGTCAACTTCTTCATCTTCCTGGTGGATAGGTCATCGACTTTTGGTGGATATTTATTCACTTTCAAATTGCTCAGATCATAGCAAAAAAAAAAAAAAATCCAAGGTACTTATCTCGGACATCCAACTCAGAGCTTGCTTAAGGATCTCTTTATCCCTTACATGTGTAAGAGGTCCGAGGTTATTGTCCTAAAAAGCAAAAAAAGAACAATGTAAAGAACATGGAAGGAGAGCTGAACCTTCCGCTAATCCATCCAAATCATGGGATGATGGGTCGTGAGGTGGTTCTGTAGTTTCTAGCTTGAGGCGGTTATTGCTTTGTTCGCTCCATTACAATGGGATTCGTGATGTACTACTGAAGTTGTACTACTGAAGTTGTCCACCCTTCATGTGGTTTTCAATCAAGTCCTTCAAGTGTCTGTACATGTTATTGACGTGCTCGTCCAGATCGTGGAATATGCAGTATTTTCCAAATGTTCGCTCATGGTCCGTAGGCTCCCTTCTCATAGGCTCTCGATAGGGGACAAGACCCTAGTGTCCATGTAATTTGTTCCATAGTTTCATTCTGTCATTGTGACACCACACATCCGTTAATGTCACTATTTACCAGAATGAATTAAGTTCTATGAAGTGTTGTAGGTAAATAGAAACGGAAACATTACAAGACAGATATAAAACACAGCAGAATTTAAAACTTTATTTTCTAAACAGAAAATATCGTGGTCCAAACTCTAGTTACAAACACAAGTTTGAAATACTGAAAACCCATTACATCAATTTAAAACATCTTCCTTGTACAAAAATCATTAGAGTACAGTAATATAAAAGCATAGTCCCTAAAAAATAGCCATAGCAAGATAGATGGGTAATCAAAGCAGTACATCTAAGCAACTCCAAGCAAAAATAGAAGAGAGAATCCTAATCAAGCCTGAGTATTCCCACCCTGAGAACCTGGGGTAAAGGAAGAGAGAAAAGGAAACAAAACGGGTCAGACATGAAGTCTGGCGAGTCTAGTTACTTTTAGCATATAAATAAGTAAAAGCATCATGATAGGCATATATACTGGATGAGAGAGATAACAGTATCATATGACAGGTATAACAAAACGAGCAGGATAAGCTGAATAGACAGAACAGAATAGGTTACGCTTCCCAAATACTTTTCTCTACACCAATACTAGTATAATAGAAACAAAATGATCCGAACAAAAACAGAATGGCAGACTTAGGTGTACTTCTAGTGACATGTTTTACCCCCAACAATAACAGGCACCCCAACAGATATAACGCGTGTTACCCCAGACGATAAGAGTGGGCTCCTAAACAAGCAGAACTAGATGTACCTGAATTACTACCCCAATCAATCGGCTCCCTATCCCGTAGATACCCTGTGCTGGCCCACGGTAGGATGCATCACTTCATAAATGGCAACCCCTTTTTTCGATAGGCAGAAGCATATCTACTGATGTCACATTGTCTTAATTTCCCAAGCAATACGGACCCATGCACGCACATGAATCCGTTGGAATGCGTCGTCAACACCTCCACCCATATAAACCCCTTATAATCAGCTCAGTAAGCATGCCCCTGACCCCTACCTAGTTCAAGGTCCCCTATGATACCTGTATGGGTTACTGACTGATATGGTCCAACACAACAGATGATACGAGCCACCCCCAGGCTTGCATCCCCCTACTAGGATTTTGATAGGGTATATTCTTAACAGATAAACAAGCTCGCATAACCTCAACATATAAAACAGGTTAAGTTTATCGGGTTTATACAAACCCCACATATTTAACAGATTTACTTAACCTCTTACCTTTAGATTGTAATTAACGGAAGTAATCTACAATCCCTTACTCCTAAATTGTAATTAACGAAAGTAGTCTACAATCTTTTATCCCCGGATTGTAATTAAAGAAAGTAATCTACAACCCCTTACTCCTAGATTGTAATTAACGAAAGTAATCTACAATCTTTTATCCTCGCATTGTAATTAATGAAAGTAATTTACAACCCCTTACTCCTAGATTATAATTAATGAAAGTAATCTACAATCTTTTATCCCCGGATTGTAATTAACAAAAGTAATCTACAATCCCTTTATATTATTGATTGTCTGATTCCATAGTTACAATAACATGTTTTACTTAATATGTAGTTAAGTATACTTCATCTTAATTCACCTGTTTTCTGTTTAACATATCACTTATTATTTATGATTAAATACAAATTATTACACCTTATATATTTGCCTTGTTATTTCTTATTTAATAATAATTTCGTCTTACACTGTTAATACAACTTATCGTTGTTTACTTATTAACTTAGTTCTCTTAACTAAGGTTGACTAATAAGTTTCATTTCCATTTATTATAACTTATGTTATAATTTCCACATGTTCCTAGGACAAGCCTACCTATTAAATAACATTCTCATTAATGTAATTAATTATAATAGGTTGTTATCATTCCCCGTTCATGTATATTAATGCACCAAACCTCTCACATTAAGTTGACCACTTGTGGATGCTAGATATGTCGGGCGGTTCCGGGCAGACTTCTACCAGAAGCTGGACTTAACCTCATGTCTTATCACCGTTACATGTATATTTATGCACTAGACCCCTCTCATTAAATTAAGCACTTATGGATGATGGATTTGTCGGGCGGTTCCGGACAGACATCTACCACAAGTTGAATTTAACCTCGTGTCTAAGTGCAGTTACAATTCCTTGATTGCCATAATTGTATTAACAATCTTTTTGGTCTAATAATCCTAATTAGGAATTACTCATGCCCATCATAGGTTTTCAATTAAAGTATTCGGTTTCAATAGATTTCAGCAGATTAGCCATTTTAACAGATTAAACATCTCCGCAAGTTATAATAGGTTACTTACCGTTTCATTAACATGTTACGCTTAATCTTAAATTAAACCTACATATTTATATGCCCCAAATTACGGTCATAATTCACAATATAACATTTGCCCCTAGTTTTAGTCAAATTGCATAGTACATGTTATGCCCCAAAAACCCCAGTCATGATTTATAATACAAGTTATGGCTCAATTTATCTTTCCCGCCCATTCCCAATTTTGTCCGTTCGCATATTTTAGCGACAGGACTAGGCTCGAAGGTAGCCTAGGCTATAAAAATAAAAAGGGAAAATGTAGAGAAGATAACATAAATAAGCATAATAATAGAATAGACATATGAGGTATGAACAACAGATAAGGTGTACATGTGATAGCAGATTTGTTTTAGGTATGAATCAGATTCTTAATAGGCATTGGTTTAGATCCAGATTTATAAACTTGTCAGGATTACTTGTTAAATGTTTATATCTAAAAATAACATGAACACACAGAGATTGGATCTAAAAAACAGAGAACAATAGGCTGAACCTGTAGAAGAAATTCTTGAATGCATATAAGCTGTTGTTGGAGGAAATAGGCTAATTCAATCTAAGCGAAGGGCAGCATCTCATTGTCTCCATTGTTTTTGATATGTAGAAACAATAGAAATGGTGTCCTCTTTATGTCCTAAAGCCAACCAATCAGTCCATGTCCAAAAGTTCGAATCTGCCCATATTTGTATAAGAGTCGACCCCCCTCCTCTACAGGGGTCGACCCCGGGGTCGAACCAGCCTGGCCTTGGGTCGATCCCAAACGGGTCGATTCAGCCCCAGATTGTTTTACCGCTTCACTGTTTTGATTTTTTTGAATTTCTAGGTTGATTTGTATGTATATAATTCTCTTATACGTATGCAAACTTCTAAGCTTAATAACTTCTTCATACGATGTCTGTTTTACGCAAACTCGGAGTCTATCTTAAGCAAAATTCCAAGACCAATGCAATGGCGCAGTTTGTTTTAATTAATTCCTAATATTTAATTAAGTATTATTTAGTTTATCATTATAGTGTTCTTTAAAATTACAGGGTGCTACATTATCTCTACTTAAAGGATTTGTCCCCAAAATCTCTAAGTTAAGAAGAATGTAAATCCTACCATACATCCATCTACTCATTCATCAATCACAGATATCCATTCTCCCTAAAAGATTTCTAATTATTATATGAACATATGCAAAGGTGTGTGTATATGTCCCTATACTAATGCGAAAAATTAGGCGGTTTACTGATTCAGTTGACCTCCTTAATGCAATGTATGTTAGTGCCATGAATCCAACATGTATGCAAATAACCATAGTATATCATGTGAACTCTATATGTGTGCACAATCATCCATCCAAATGCAACATTCATATGATGTTACACCCATTTCCATCCATAAAAGAAAAAGAATATGCACACGCATCCATGTGTAGTATAAGAATGATAAAGTCAATCTAATGCCTAGTGTGTGCATATATGCATCCACTAGCAAACACTTGCATCCATCAAACATAAAATGTCTCAAACACATGTTTACATCCATTGGTTTCCACCTAAAGGTCGAAGATTCGATCGATAGGATATACTAAGATGACAGAAACAAGCACGAATAAAACCTTTGGAAGAAGAAGTTAAGAACATACCCTTGAAAAGAAAAGGGTACGAGACGCAAATCTTTTCTTTAGCCTCCCAAGTTGCATCCTCATGGTTTTCTCCCCATTGAACTTTCATCAACTTGGCCTCTCGGTTGCGTTACTCCTTAACCTCTGATCCAAGAATACGGGTAAGAACTCATCTAACTGTCGCCTCCCGTTCCACCTCTACTTCCTTAAGCATACTCGGCTCAACTACCTCTGTTGTATCATGCAGACACTATCGCAAATGAGAAACATGGAAAACATCATGAACACCCGTCAATCTCGCTGGTAGCTTCACACTATAGGCTATTTGACTTATTCTTTCCACTATGGGAAACATCCCTACAAACCTTGGCGCCTGTTTCCCTACAGATCCAAATGGACCACATTCCTCAGAGGTGATACTTTAACGAAAACTATGTCTCCCACCTCAAACTCGATATTAGTCCTTCTCTTATCTGTTTATGACTTTGACTTTTCTTGAGCTGTCTTCATGCATTTGAGGATAAGATATATCTTTTTAAAGGTTTCTCTAATCATCTCAGGTCCAAGTAGAAGCATATCCCTTTTGTTTCAATTTGAGATCTTCATATAGGAACAGATACTTGTGCGACTTATGGTTCGTGTATAACTCAAATTATTCCAAGTAGATACTACCGCCAAGTCTTAAGCGCGAATACTATATCAACCAATTCTAAATCATGGGTAGGGCAGTTCTTCTCATGAACTCGCAACTGTCTACCACCGTAACACACTACCCTTCCCTCTTGCATCAAGACATCACCAAACCCCGTACCACCTGCATCATTGTACACTGTGAACACCTTGCTCCCATCAGGCAATGTTAGAACTTGGGTCGTTGTCAGAGCCCTTTCTAATCGCTGAAAAGTATCCACACAATCAATGTTCCAAGCAAAGGTCAAATTCTTCTTCGTCGACCTATTGAGTGGGGCTGAAATCCTTATGAAGTCTTTAATAAACTTCCTATAGTAGCCCGTTAAACAAAGAAAACTCCTCACCTCTGTTGCATTCTTTAGAATCTTCCGGTCTTGAACTGCAACTACTTTTGCGGGATCCACTACTATCCCATCCTTAGAGACCACGTGCCCTAGAAACCTCACTTACTTTCTCCAAAAATGACATTTGGAGAATTTTTCCTTAAGCTGATGCGCTCGGAGAGTCTTCAAAACCTCTCTTAAATGTAGGGGATGCTCTTCTTCATTATTCGTGAAAATTAGGATGTCATCAACAAAGATCACAATGAACTTATTTAGAAACTTCCGAAACACCCTACTCATCAGGTCCACAAAATAGGCGGGTGCATTCATCAACCCAAAAGGCATGACGAGCCACTCGAAGAAACCATCTGGACTCCTGAAAGAGGTCTTCTCTATACTTTCCTTGACCACCCTCAACTGATGAAACCCCGTGGCCAAGTCTAACTGACAGAAAACAGATGCACCAACAAGTTGGTCAAATAGATCATTTATCCACGAAAGTGGGTGCCTATTCTTCTAAGTGAGCTTATTCAACTCCCTATAATCCACACATAAGCGAAGCGAGCCATCTGCCCTAGTTACGAAAATGACTAGAGCACCCCATTCTGATATGCTTCGCCTAGTAAAACCTTTCTCAAGTAGCTCTCATACTTTCTTGATGAGCTCCCTCCCTTCTCTTGGAGCTATATGGCGCAATGCAACTGGCTTTGCATTGTTCATCAAGTATATCCAGAAATCAATCTCGTGCCTCGGAGGTAAGCCCTTAACCTCCTCAAAACATCCGAATACTCATAGTCCACCAGTACAGATCGCAAATAATCGACAGATACATCAAGTGATTTTAGGAAACTAAGCATGACAGACACCTTTGGGTCACAAGAAATCTTGAGAGTCCTCCCATGGCAAGTCAAAAGTCTCATGACCCTCCACTCACAATCTAGAATGGCACCATACATAGCTAGCCAATCCCTCCCTAGAATCAGACCATATCCCATAAAACCAAGCACATATGTGTCACACTCAAACTCGATGCCCAATACAGGTATCCTCAAACCCCGACAAATCACAAATAGATGAGTTGAGCCCCAATGGGGTTTGAGACGACAACGGGATCCAAAATCAAACTAGTACTAAGGTGCAAAGACTCAAACATAGAATCAGATATAAAAGAATGTGAAGCGCTAGAATCAAAAGAGTCCTAACAGGATGATCGGAAAGAGAAATCAAACCTTCAACAGAAACTATGCGTAGCGCCAGAATCAAAATGTAACACCCTATAATTTTTAAAAGACACTATCATGATAAATTAAGGATACTTAACTTAATATTGAGAATTAAGTAAAATGGACTATGTCGTTCGCCTCAGAATTCTTCTTAAGATTGATCCCAAGTTTGCGTAAAACGGACATCGTACGAAGAAGATATTAAGGTTTGATGTTTATATACGCATAAGAGAATTATATGTATACAAAACAACACAAAACGTTCAAAATAATTCGAAATCAGAAGATGCAGGATAGGGCAGGAATTCAGACCGTTAGGGGTGGGGGTCGACCTATGCGTCGACCCCATCCTAGGGGTGTCGACCTATGGGTCGACACCACAACAGGGATGTCGACACCCTTGTCGACTCCCCTGGATCCGAGGCAGATTCAGTTCTGGGCTTGTTTTCTGACCAAACTCATTGACCCTAGGCTATAAATAGGACCGTATATCCATTGTTTTATTAATCTAATTCAATGGCGATAACAAGGTGTGGCTCCAATGTAGTTTGATCTAGCCTACTTCTTGTTCAACAAGCAAGTTATTCATATTCAGAGATCCGTGCTAGAACATTTGCGATTAATTCTCTGTTCTTTAAAATCCAGTCATAGTTAATCTATGTTATTTTTAGATGTAAACACTAAAAGTTATCTTGACATGTCTGTGAATTGGATCTAAGCTTGTGACTATTTGAATCATATCAGATCTACCATTATTTGTATATCTAATTCACTATTTACATCTTATATGTCTATTCATGATATCCCTATTGTGTTAGTTTGCCTAATCATGTCACCTTATGCCTACCATACTAATTTGCCTAATCATGTCACCTTATGCCTATTATGCTAGTTTGCCTAATTATGTCATCTTATGCCGTTTTTATTTACTATGCCTGTTCTTGTTCTCTTCTCTCCCTCCTTCCCTTTCTGTTTTTATAGCCACGCTACCTTCGAGCCTAGGCCTATTGCTGAAATACGTGAATGCGCGAAATTGGGAACGATTAGGAATGATTAATTTGGGGCATAACTCTTGCTGTAAAACATGATTGGGAATTTTGAGCATAATTTGTACCATGAGCCAAAACTTAGGATTTGGGGGAATAATCTAGATCTTGATCTAAATTTGGGGCATAAATTTTATTGTAGAACGGACGGGGAATTGGGGAATAATGAACATGGTAATTGGTTAATAATGAAAATGCCTAGATTTATAGTAATTAGAAACTGTAATGACGCTTAGACACGAGGTTAGATTACACTTGTGATAGAAGTCTACCTGTAATGGCCCGAAATTTCGTACTCTTTGAGTCGACTAATAACACCACACATCCAACCCAAATTGCATAGAAATATGAATCATTATTAGAAATAAGTTAGAGGATGAGAAATAGAAAGAAAGAAATATTAGAATAGAAGAAAACAAATATCACAAACTCACACCGGAACGGATCTTTGAAATACAATTCAGTAACTTTACATGCATACCATCATCAAAGCACAAAAGCTATTTCTGGAACAGTTATAAACACCTGTTTCCAGATACAAACATAGTACACAGCGAAATGTATGATGGTCTATAGCTAACTGGTGAAGCCTCCTGCTTCTAACACCTCCAAGTGAATCTGTAAAATCCCGACTACTTTACTGCCCATACAAATTTGGGCACCCAAGAGTTTAGGGAAAACAAACAAATTAAACTCAAGGTCAGTCATGGGACTGGTGTGAGTAAACCCAACCATTTGTATAACTTTCAAAATCCTTTCAAAAGAAATGATAATCGTAACACCGATCCACACATAAACACAGATGGTTTTTACCTTACGATAACCAAAAATATTTTTGAAATCAAATCCAATGATATTACAATAGTGTTTAAATCAAATAAATAGAAATCTAGAGGACCGCTTGCATCTCACGCTCCATATATAATATAAAATATAAAACCACAGGGCGTTTATTGGAGATTGGATTTCCAACATGACAAGGTATGGAACCACCTTCCGGTAGTGTATCTCTAGAGGGGAATACACTTGGTTCAACAAGAACGTCTTGCAACCTAGCCCACAGATGGCTAACCACTCATTTAACTTGAGTGTATCGAGCATATTATCACCAATGGTTGTGATCAGCAACCGTTATTGAAAGCATATAGCAGCGAATAGAATAAGAAGCAAATAAATTTTCTCTAGATCAGGTGATAATACCCCTAATGGGAATGACCCACATGGCCATGCTGCCTGCCCGATTTCTATCATTTCCCGGGTGGTGAGGCTTGCGGTTACGATTATCTTTCAGAACATCTTGTCGCCATTTACTTTGAATGTAACTTTGTCATATCCATCCATACACATTGTCCTGGGACTGGACAACCGCACCATTCTATTAATCCATATTGGGCAATTTCTACCTAAGGTAAACAGAACAACCCTTGCACTTTACTCCATCTTCAATTATTTTCAGCATAAGTTGACTCGTAATGCTTATGCCAATACAGAGTGGTTTTCAGATAATAAATCTGATCCCGGTCTCTCCGTATTGACAACGGAGATATAAATAAAATTAAAACTTTGATAGTCAGTGAATTAACTATCAAAGGAACATCCATACAACCAATGATCCTATTTCCAATTGGAAATTCTATCGATTAAGCATCAAACAACAGAGGCCCCTTTTTAAATTAATTCATTATCATATTATCATTTCCAATTCTCATCTTCCCCTCTTCTAGATTATTTCAAAATTCAATTATCTTTCGCGATTATTGGAAAAAATCTCTAATTTCTTTATTCGAGAAAATTATCTCGTATTCCAGTTATAAAACATTTCTGAATATTCACGAACCCTTATTTTCTATATTTAGATAATATACCTTATTAATATTGGAAAATATCTTCCATTTCTTAATTCCTCGTTGACAAATTATTTCATTTTCTATGCATAGAAAATATCTCTCATTTTATTTAGGTAAAACATTTCAAAATCTTTTAAATTAAACTGATGTTATAAAACATCGTTATTATAACTCAAACCATAAATTATTCGTTAACTAACGATATCACTAACCAATCCTTGCTACCGAACCTTAACCATTTCTCCGTAAATCATGCAGTCAGTCAAGTTAGGGTATAATTACCTTTTAGACCTTAACTGAACGACATTCTTAACTTTGAAATAGTCAAAGCTCACAACTTCTAACAAAACGTTGCTTATGTAACTCTCAGATTCACTCTATGAATCTACTTCTTTTATGGAAAAATATTGATTATAACGGTAGCGTTATAATCGCTGTATTTGATTTATAAAACATTAATTATAATGGTAGCATTAAAATCACTATTTAGATTTACAAAACATTTATTATACAGCAACGTTATAATCGCTGTTTAGACTTACAAAACATTTATTATAACGTTATCATTATAATCGCTGTCACCAAATATTTAGATTTATAAAACATTTATTATATTAATAGCATTTAAAAACATTGTTTAGATTTATAAAACATTTACTATAACGGTAGCGTTATAATCGCTATTTAGATTTACAAAACATTTAACTTGCACTTATTAATTTCAAAAAACAAATTAATAATTAATTATTATTTTTTAAAAAAGAAAGTAAAAATATCTACTTCCCTAAATTCGATATAAACGAATTCCAATAAATACTCTCTCTCTCTCGAATAATCTATATTCGATTTATATTCCAAATTTCGGAATTTATCTACCATTTTAAGTTAATTCAAATTCCAAATTTATTCTTGAATTCCTCCTTTCGAAATCCTCACCAAATTTCTTTATAATCGTTCCAAACTACGATACGTAATCACCATTTATTTCATATTCTAAATTTTGGAATAAAGCTCATCATTTTCTTTGAAACGGCTACCCATTTCCCTTCTTTATTCAAATTCCAATCTGGATTCATACTTCAAATCTAAATTTCCTTTATAGATATTTCATTTACAAAATAATGGATTTAAACCATTATTTACTTTAATTATGAATATATTTCTTTTACATACAAATTAAGTCCGTTTGATTTTTTACTTATAAATAACATTTCAGATCCAGTTTTCATTTATAACGTCTATTTAGAATTATCATAGAATATCTCAATTTTATTCCAACATTTATAATCTTATTTAAAATATCTTTGTAATTGTTAAGTTTAAAATCTCATTTCAAATATTGAACTCAAAACCGACTCCCTTTTCCAATGTAGCATTCAAATTTGAATTTACATTTCAATTTGTCCAATGATAAATAATTCACTTAAATTGTATCCTCGATTATAAACAACTTTTTAGTTTCTCTATTAACATGTTTTTAATTACAATTCTATTCGAAATTACATTTATATTTTTTAAAAAACAAATTTCCTTTTAAATGTCAAATTTCATTTTCTATTTTCGAAAATATTTTATGGTATACCACATTTCTTGGGCCACTAGTATCCAAACACAACAAAATCCATCACATAATATACCACGTCATATAACACGATATATGATAAACAACAATATAATTGTTGAGGAATCCAGTTGGATTCCTCCAACCTGTTCCCCCGCGTCCACGGATCTTAATCAACATAAATAACATCAAATTCATTTCAACATGAAATATCACAGTAATCGAAATCAATATCTAATCAATGATTAATGTATATAACTAATCAATCATTCCAACCAATTATATCAACCATTCATCCAACCAACTATCTGATAGTATAAAATTGTTATATATAAATTTAAAACACATCTGTATAAAAATAAAAACGAGGAAGAGTTAGTGAGTTTACTCACCTTGTTTCCCAGTTGGCGTTCTGCTATTATTTCCATTAAAATCAAATAGACGTTTGATTTTCCTACCGAATCCCAATAGCTCAGTTCTCCGCCACACAAATACCTCAATGTAGATTTTATCATTACAGATCCAATGGATCCGGTCGCGTTCAATTCTGATAACGTATGCACATGTTATAAACGATATATGTTATTTAATTAACCTAATAAATCACTTAAATAAATTATTAATCAACATTAATGATAGTTAATTACACCATTATCTCGGTCAGGCATGCGTTTTAAACTATCCAAAATATGTACACAACCTAACTAGCATAGTCGATCCCTCCTTGCTCAATATACCAAAAGTATATTCGATAATATCAAAAATCCACTGAACCATTGAACTCCACAACACAAGCTTCTCGATCACCACACCTTTCCTTCACTCAATTGTATCCTTTATGTTTATAGATTCCTCAACCTCACTTAGAAAAATTAATCTTGAAATAAATCCTTCTCTTCTCCTGCTTAAACCGCTTGTAACCTACTATTTCCTCGATCATTACCTCCTCCATTTCTAAACCAGAAAATGCAACTCCACACCAAACAATGCGCCACCATCCATACTAACTTCCATCACCAGTATTAACATTCCAGTATGAACATGCTATAGCCAAACAACCCACCACCGAGGATTTTGGCCAGATCTTCCAGTGGACTTGGGCTCCCATTCATTCTGTCGCCACCACCAATGAGATCTACGCCACTAACTAACTTGCTTTATCTCCAAGAGGTAAAGCTCGAACTTCCCTACCCAATAAAATAATTATAGGACTTGCTACAGCAAACTACCCATGGTCCGCCACTTTCCAGGTTAGTTTCTCCACCATCATTACATGAAAATCAAGACTGCTGACACATGATTCTTCCATGTATGAGGAGCCGCCATCCTACCCCTTCATGCCCAGTTCGATGTGGCACTCAAATCATGACTCATGATGCTGGCAGTGAAAACAGCGATACTTTCTTCCACCAATCACTCCTAAACTCTGTCACAACAAACCTCTCTCCACCCTGAAACTTACCACACTTCCAATTCAACCCCTGCATCGTTGGTTAGGTGGAAATCGTATGCCCTAAGGTTCTGCGGTGACTTTGAGTTCCAATAGATAGATCCGCACCATAAAAAATGAGGATCAGATTTAAGCTTTCATGATACCGATCTAAACGAATCAAGCCTTGAATATTTCTGTTGAGATTTCGAATTTATATCAATTTTTAAAGTATTCGATATCTACAGGGTGTTGTGCTTTTATTTTTGATTTTCATTTTGATTTTTCTCTGCTTGTTTTCTTTTGTTTTGAGAACGAAACGCGGACACCGGTATTTAAAGAGAAGGACAGTTTGGCACGCACGGCATGTGCTGGCTTGGCATGCACGGATTTGAAGTTACTTCGCAGGAATGGTTTACCAACCGTGAAGAGCACGCTGCTGAAGTACTGGAAAAGGTCGACAATTTGTTTATATATATATCATATTAAGCTATCTCTCTCCAGACATTTTATATTTTCCTAATAGCCGCAAAATCTTAAACTCGAGCATGAACGAAATAGTTTTTATTTAGGCACTTCTTTGAATGGTAACAAAGTCGGTCGAATTGTTTGACCAGACAAATATATATCTTCTGATATAACTGACAAGACAACGAAATGTCTAAAGTCGTATGAGATTTTCAGAAGAATTGAAAAAGTATGGGAGTATATGAGCATAGATAAATGACTCATGTTAGCAGTGTAATCTAGTCCGTGTTTCATTCATGATTTTGTGAATGTGTATGGTGTACAGGACTGTGCCTTAATTTGAAGATATTTCCTATGTGAAAAGACTTGGCATGCGCCATTAATTGTATAGGCTTGTTTACATTAAAGGGAGAATATGTCCTTTCCAAATTGTACAGTAGCATAAGGTGATTTCACCCTATCACTTAGCATATATGGAACAATGTATTAGTATATGTTAGATGTGTGTGATTGAAAATATAGCTTGCGTTTGTTTCTTAGGGTAGGCAATGTTCATGTGCATCCATACTTATGAATTGGAAAAAGTCAAATCTGAAGTTCTACATTGATAAAGTTGCATGTGCACAACTCTATAGGAATTGAAACCGGAACTAAGTCCCCTGTACCCAATTTTTCATAATATTACCTATTCAACTAATTTCTGACTATTTCGAACATTAAATTTATTATTCTACTATTTAAATTTATTAATTATTCTATCATTAAAAATTTGGGTCGTTATATTCCTTCCCCCTTAAAATAATTTCGTCCTCGAAATTGCTAAGCACTAAAGATGTTGTAATTATAACTCCTGGCAACCTTCTTGGCAGAAATCATATACTTCATATTCCCATAACTCAGTTCTACACAGAATTCTTTATACTCATATCGATACCAAACATTTCATTATTTATCCCTAATGCTTTGTCCCCTATTTCTGGACAATCCATCATCACATCCTTATATTGGATCCATATGATCTCTGCATATTTCCATATTTATGTCTATTCAATATTGTTTCTAAAACCATTTATCAACTTCCTTCAACCAATCTGGTTTTCTAATTCAAAATAAAATTGATAAATCGATTCCTATTTTTTTCATCCAACTCTTTAAATTTTCGAAAAATTTCGCCAGCGTCTCCTTTGCGCGGCTCAATCGATACAACCACAACTCTCCTCTCTAGGCCCTCTCTGATCCAAAAGAAAATCAAAAATCCAAGCGGCTTGTCCAATAGGCTCATAAAACCATCAAACCGAAGTAATATGGTAAACATGCACCTTTTTGTCGAGCATAATTCTATCTCTAGCATTTGCTTCCATTCAATATCTGCTCAGCATACATATATCCATTTCCAGTTGGTTTCAAATCAATCCAACTTTTAGTTTTTAATTCTCTAATAAACTTTTGATTAATTCACTTCCATTCTATCAATTAAAATCTGATTTCTATTTAAGCCAATCCACTTATTATACTTGAATCCAAATTTATCATAATTCAATTTCAATTAACAACATCCAATATATATTCAACTTGCTTATCATAAGTCAAATTAATAATTCGAATCTCAACTTTTCTCTTTATTTAATTTCATTCGGAATTATTTCTAATTCAATCCAATTTTGTTTAACTTAAGTTAAATTTCAATTCATTTGATACATTTTTACCATTTCAATCTATTCAACTTATACAAGTTAAATTTTAATTTCAGAATTGAATTCCCGGGTTTTATTTCAAATTAATTTGAAATCACATATATTTATATACAAATATTTATACACATATATTTATAATCAACTCAATTCAAAACATTTGAATTTCTAAAACATCTTGTCCTTTTTAAACAAATTTTTCATTCCAAAATTACTATGGTAGCAATCTGTCACTCGGAAACTTGAAAATGAATACCGATAATGTCGCGATCCATTATCAGAATTATTTTCTCGCCACTGAAGTGATTTTAGTGATTAATCCCTTTAAAAATCCATTTAAGCCATTCTTATTCAAAAAACCTTTAAAATAGTGTTATATTACTTTATAATATTTCAGAAAATATTTTCTAAACACCCGAAATTTAAATTCCAATTCTGGTTTGAAGTTAATCTTGGTTTATTTCATTTGTATACATTATCCGTACACAAATTATATAACCATTTCAATATTTCATAATTTCACTTGATTATAATAACAATCAATATATCCATATACTATAATAATTCAAAATTTATTTCTTTTATATCGAAATAATTTTGTGCAAAATTATTTCATTTGCTCATTTTAAAACAATACTGTTTCGAATTGCTTTATTCGAGAGTTTAGAAACACATATCGATACAGTTGTACATTCTGTATCGACCATAATTCATAAACCACTCAACAAACCATTCAACACAATATAAAACAATTATATATCAAATCTACAAATATGCACTCATATACACACTCAAACTCAATCCAGAATATTATTGACCCCATCTCTAATGAGTCACGCCACAGAGCCAAGGTTACTACTCAGCCTTCAGCTCTAATACCAAATGTAATGGCCCGAATTTCCGTACTCTTTGAGTCAACTAATAACACCAAACATCCAACCCAAATTGCATAGAAATACGAATCATATTAGAAAGAAGTTAAAGGATGAGAAATAGAAAGAAAGAAATATTAGAATAGAAGAAAAGAAAGATCAAAAACTCACAGTGGAACGAATAAAATATATTACGAAACATAAACTTTGAAATACAATTCAGTAACTTTAAATACATGCCATCATCAGAGCACAAAAGCTATTTATGTAACAGTTATAAACACCTGTTTCCAGATACAAACATGGTACACAGCGGAAAATATGATAGTCTATAGCTATCTGGTGAAACCTCCCGCTTCTAACTCTTCCAAGTGAATCTGTAAAATCCTGACTATTTGACTGCCCGTACAAATTTGGGCACCTAAGAGTTTAGGGAAAATAAACAAAATAAACTCTAGGTCATTCATGGGACTGGTGTGAGTAAACTCCAACCATTTGCTTAACTTTCAAAATCCTTTCGAAAGAAATGATAATCGTAAGACCGATCCAGACATAAACACGGATGGGTTTTACCTTACGATGACCAAAAATATTTTTGATATCAAATTCAATGATATTACAATAATGTCTAAATCAAATAAAAAGAAATCTAGCGGAACGCTTGCATCTCCGCTCCATATATAATATAAAATCGAAATCCGCAGGGCGCTTATTGGAGATTGGATTTCCAACATGATAAGGTATGGAACATCTTCCGATAGCGTATCTCTAAAAGTGAATACATTGGGTTCAATAAGAACATCTTGCAATTCGGCCCTCACATGGCTGACCACTCATTTAACTTGAGTGTATCGAGCATATTATCACCAATAGTTGTGATCAACAACCGTTACCGAAAGCATACAGCAGCAAATAGAATAAGAAGCAAATGAATTTTCTCTAGATCAGGTGATAATACACCTAATGGGAATGATCTACATGGCCATGCTTCCTAGCCGATTTCTATCATTTCCCGGGTGGTGAGGCTTGAGGTCACGATTATCTTTCTGAACATCTTGTCACCATTTACTTTGAATGTCACTTTGTCAGATCCGTCCATACATATTGTCCTGGGACTGGAAAACCGCACCATTCTATTAATGCATCTTGGGCGATTTCTACCTAGGGTTAACAGAACAGCCCTTGCACTTTACTCCGTCTTCAATTATCTTCAGCATAAGTTGATTCATAACTCTTATGCCAATACAGAGTGGTTTTCAGATAATAAATCCGATCCCAATCTCTCCGTATTGACAACGAAGGTATAAAATAAATTAAAACTTTGATAGTCGGTGATTTAACTATCAAAGGAACATTCATACAACCAACGATCCTATTTCCAATTGGAAATTCTACGGATCAAGCATCAAACAACATAGGCCCCTTTTTAAATTAATTCCTTATCATATTATCATTTCCAATTCTCATCTTCCTCTCTTCAAGATTCTTTCAAAATTCAATTGTCTTTCTCGGTTATTGGAAAACATCTCGTATTTATTTATTCGAGAAAAATATCTCGTATTCCAGTTAGAAAACATTTCTAAATATTCACAAATCCTTATTTTCTATATTCAGAGAATATACCTTATTAATATTGGAAAATATTTCCATCTTCCATTTATTAATTCCTCGTTGACCAAATTATTTCATTTTCTATGCATAGAAAATATCTCTCATTTTATTTGCGTAAAACATTTCAAAATCTTTTAATTAAACTGATGTTATAAAACATCGTTATTATAACTCAAACCATAAATCATTCGTTAACTAATGATATCACTAACCTATCCTTGCTATCGAACCTTAACCATTTCTCCGTAAATCAATAAGTCAGTCAAGTTGGGGTATAATTACCTCTCAGACCTTAACTGAACGAATTCTTAACTATGAAATAGTCAAAGATCACAACTTCTAACAAAACATCGCTTATGCAACTCTCAGATTCACTCTATGAATCTAGTTTTTTTATGGAAAAATATTGATTATAACTGTAGCGTTATAATCGCTGTATTTGATTTATAAAACATATGGTAGCATTAAAATCGCTGTTTAGATTTACAAAACATTTATTAAATAGTAGCGTTATAACCGTTGTTTAGACTTACAAAACATATATTATAACGTTAGCGCTATAGTCGCTGTCTCCAAATATTGGGATTTATAAAACATCTATTATAACAATAGCATTTAAAAACGCTGTTTAGATTTATAAAACATTTACTATAATGGTAGCGTTATAATCGCTATTTAGATTTACAAAACATTTAACTTGCACTTATTAATTTCAATAAATAAATTAATAAATAATTAAATTTTAATTTAAAACGGAAAGTGAAAATATCTACTTCCCTAAATTCAATATAATTGAATTCCAATAAATACTCTCTCCCGAATAATCTATATTCGATTTATATTCCAAATTTTGGAATTTATCTATTATTTCAAGTTAATTCAAATTCCAAATTTACTCTTGAATTCCTCACCTCAACAAATTTCTTCATAACCGTTCCAAGCTACGATATGTTATCACCGTTTATTTCAAATTCTGAATTTTGGAATAAAGCTTATCATTTTCTTTGAAAACGGCTACCTATTTCCCTTCCTTATTCAAATTCCAATCTGGATTCATATTTCAAATCTAAATTTCCTTTATAGATATTTCATTTACAAAGTATTGGCTTTAAACCATTATTTACTTTAATTATGAGTATATTTCTTTTACATACAAATCAGTTCCGTTTGATTTTTTTTACTTGTAAATAACATTTCAAATCCAGTTTTCATTTATAACGTCTACTTAGAATTATCATAGAATATCTCAATTTTATTCCAACATTTATAAACTTATTCAAAATGTATTTATAATTGTTAAGTTTAAAATCTCATTTCAAATAGTGATCTCAAAACCGATTCCCATTTCCAATGTAGCATTCAAATTTGATTTTACATTTCAATTATCCAATGATAAATAATTCACTTAATTTATATCCTCGATTATAAACAACTTATTATTTTCACCATTAACATGTTTTTAATTTCAATTCTATTCAAAATTACATTTCTATTTATTATTGTTTTAAAATAAATTCCCTTTTTAAAACTCAAAT